>OZ010594.1:44607050-44824550 GCA_963932145.1 Acanthosepion lycidas
TTAGGATGTTAAAACTCGCCTAACAAACACAAAGCGTCACGAATTCATATAGCGGGTTGGGAAGAAGATGCAGTCCTGTATTCAGCAACCAGATATAAAATATTGTTATCCTTTTTTTAACACATTTGAACTTTTCGAGTTATTATTTGATTTTCTTTTACATATACTTGTGCGGTGTTACCCTTGATCGAACTCGGCGACTGATTGATTTCGTCTGCCTAAGATCAATTCACAACGTGGGTAGGTTAGACTGGAAATCAAAACAGTTACTTCGGTAACCAGACCTTGGAGGCGAGCTGGGAACGACATGGCTGATACCGAATCTAGCCTGATTCCCATCTGAATCACCAAAAAGTTAGAACGTCACGTATGGTGCCGCGACCAATACCAGGCCGGTTGGTCGTCACAAGACAGGATAGCACGACGGACGCGGCTAGGCAGACGTCACATTTGGCGCAGCGGCAGCGGGGGGACGTCATTTTTTTAAATATATGTTTGTCAGCAACCTTTCTTTCAAATATCTTTCATTGAATACGGCTGACCATGAAGACTGAATTATTTATCAAGTTTTACCAGCATCCTGACATTTTTCCGTTTTGTTGGAGTTAAGGAATTTAAAAATTGTCCATAATTTGTATTCCCACATTCGCTTTCCGCTACTTTTATAGTCATTTTCGAGGTGTGTTTTTGTATAGGTGTTGTTAATTTCCCTCATATTTTGACTGTTATGTTCTAAACTTTATTTGTGTGTTTTGTTTTTTGTTTCTTTTGAAAAAGACAGTTCATTCCAGTGGCTCAAGTATTGCGCGCGACTGGAATTCCACATGAGCATCTTCTTATTTTTATTATATATATATATATATATATATATATATATATATATATATATATATATATATTACAGTTTGTTGCATACAATTTAACAATTTTATCCTTGAACAGGGTTAAATGTATAGCTGAAAGCCCCCGCGGAAAAAGAACATTCGGCAATTTTTATATAATTTATCATCTGAAAAGAAAAAAAGAAAAATTGCATGAGAAACTGTATAAAAAAAACTAAATCAAACCACATTGTCCGTCGTATTGAATGAAATATATATATATATATATATATATATATATATATATATATATATATTGTGCATATTGAGGCAGCAATTGTTCATTCATGCATGTTTCATTAAATAATATAGACATGTTTTGTCCATTTAATTTTAGTAACATCCTTTCATATTGGCTGATAAGTTTAATTATATTATCATTGAAAGACGAAAAGAAATAACCATATTGATACATGTTTTAATCCAATCTAAGCTTTCGGTTTACATAAGCTATTATCAAAGATGATCATTACTTTTCAATATATCAACCAATACACGGAACAATAATGATAGCCTGTTTTTGTTGCATGAAAAATCTCAAAGCAACGACTAACACGTGTATACGAGACGCCGAAGCGGAAAACGCATCACAGCTCGTTTTGTCACACATGACCACGCGAGAGTGAAAACGAGAAGGATAAAGTATGGGAACCCGTTGGTATGAAGCAATGGCTTCGGTTATCAATTATAGGCATTAAAAATGTTTGTGGAGATTTCATAGTTGATTTTGTTTAGGTCGACTGTTTTATGTATATAGCTTCAACAATTTTTTGTTTTTGTTTATTGTTGCCATGTTTAATTATAGTTGTGTTTTCAACAAGGATTTTCCAGAATTATGTACCCGGCCAGGCATGTTGCTTTAAATGCCTAAAAATTTTAGAGTTATCATTCAAATATAGAGTTAAGCGTCGTAAAAGCGAGTTTGTAGTGTGACCAACATAAATATTATTTAATCCATATATATATATATATATATATATATATATATATATATATATATATATATAAGTGAACATAGAAATCAACACTTAGAGGTAATAGTGTGTTTCATGCTATATGCAATCGTCAGGCCACATATGCTGTTATTTTTCTCGGCTATTTATATATATACGGGTTAGTGGTGCATTGTGGGTATTCTATTATGGCGGTTATTTTACCAGAAGTCGTCTATTTATTTATTTGGGTCAAATTATATTACTTGTTTTTATTTTTATTTATTTATTTATTTATTTATTTATTTATTTACTAACGTAGTAAAAATTTGTTTATATCACTTATTTAACAGTTTTGTTTTGGTTTGAGAATTTAATTAAAGCTATTTGTTCAATTTGGGGGTTGATTGTTGTAGTTCATTCTAACTATTATTTTGGCGGGAACAGTTTTAATTGATTACCTTTATTTGGGATTGGTTTGTTTACTTATTTACTTGAATGAATTTAGGTCAATTTATTTTACTTGTATATTTTCTCTTTTCGGTTTCCGATTTTTAAGTAACATAGTATTTATTTATTTTTTATTTCAATTTTTTTTTCTTTTTTTTTGTTATTTTGTTTATTAGTATAAAAAATTAACAGCATATGTAGCCTGACGATTGCATATAGCATGAAACAGACTGTCGCCTCTAAGTGTTGACTTCTATGTTCACTTTTATATTTACACACGCTCTATCTCTGATATCGAGCACTTTATTCCATAAATATAGCACACTTAAGACTATATTTCTTTATATATATATATATATATATATATATATATATATATATATATATATATATATATACGTGTCTGTGTGTGGGTGTTCAGACTCAGACATCGTAGTCAACAGTGTGATTTGTTGAATAAAGTGTGTATATATTATTATCAATATGGAATTGAATTCGTCTATTTCATTGAATTCAGTTATCGATCTGCTTTTACACGTATGGTGGTCGATCAAATAGAACAAATTAGAAATTATCAATTGCCTTTTTCTGATTGGGCAGCGAGCCGCTACGCCATTTCTTGAATGAAAACAGATCTTATCTCTAATTAGACTGGCAAATTATGCTTTTTGGGGCCGTTTCTGACGACTTTAACTATAACGTTTCATACTTGTTGGTGTTAGTTTTGATTTGTCTTTCAGCTATGACGTCATATCCATATCGGAAATATTTCTGATTGCAACTTCATGAACATTCGGTTCTGAATTTTATCCATTTTTAGAAATGGTAAAACTTGTGTCTCGTTATTTTTTAAAATTCACTCTCATACAAGGAGAATAAAAAGATAGGTTAACGGCTTTAGAAAAACTCGAACCACTGACGCTGTTCGTCTGAAGATGCTTGGGGTTTATTAAGAGTGTTTAGAGCATTGGATTTTACATAAATATTGAACGCTATACAATGAACTGTACAGTTGTAATCAGGTCAGTACGCACGCGCAAACTTCAATGGCGATTCTGAATAAATATAATGAAGGTAATTTTATTATGTAGAATAATGATGGCGATTCATGAATAGCATAACACGTATAGCCAATATAAGCGCTTATTGCACAATCTGTGTCACTATGTCTCTGGACGATATACGAAATATGGTCATATAGGAAAGAAATGACACGACAGATTATATCACTTATCATGGTATCAAAGTAAGCCATTAAAAGAATCTGTCATAATGTTGTCTTAATTCTCTTGCCTATTTAAATATGTGGAAATTTTAAAGCGGAGTAATAGAACGCGCTACTAAAATGATTCTCCACGTGACTGCATTCGCTAAGGATTTGCAGCCCACCAGTGAATGATGATTGTCTGCATATCAGATTTATTTCTGTTTACTGTTAGTTAAGCCGAACTCCACGTAAATAAGGAAAACATTAAGAGATAGTTAATATCCTTAGAAATAAAGAACATATTCAGTGTTTGAGTGCTATCTAAGGTCTACAATTTTAATTTGCAGTGAATGCTGGACGATCTACTCACAGAGGAAATAAGCGAAAAATGTTTTTCTACTAAATAACGCTAAGCATATTAGAGATAAAGCATATAAACTGCAAGGAAGCTTTAAATAAAATAGGAATTACTAGGAAAAACTAGTTTATAAAATGTACATACTAATTTATAAATTGTATGCATATTCGTGCACACAAATACAAGCACAGACACGCATATGCGTGTGTTAATGACAATACAGACAAGGGGGATGGTAAATGGACAGTTTGAAGAGAACCGACGAAAAAGTTGTGGCAAGACATAATCTCCTACAATCTGAAGGGACACAGTGCATAGACTAAAATTATTCTATATGTAAACGTAAAAAAATGCTGTATATATATATACCTATATGCACAAACATATATATATATATATATATATATATATATATATATATATATATATATATATATATATGTTTGTGCATATAGGTATATGATCCTTACAACATCCTTCCTCAATATTAAGTATGATAGAAAGAAATATAAAAATAAACCCTCGCTAAACTCGACCATGCCTCTCACACCCCTCCTCGCTACCGATTATAATATATATTATATAAACTTAATACGAACCGTTAAAAGTGTAAAGTTTATTTTCATTTTTCATTTCACCTTTTGAAAGTGATGTCTGAAGCTCCAGGGTGCGTTAAAAGGTCTCTGCTGAAATAAACTATTACAATAGAGCTTTAAAGTGGTTTGTTTTTCGTTAAATTATTAGCTGTGAATTTACATTGAGCTCTCAGGATTTTACCCTCCATGGGACTACCCATACGGATTACCAAGTTTTTCGTAACACATATATATATATATATATATATATATATATATATATATATATATATATATATATATATATATATATATATATATAAATTGTGTGTTAAACTTTGTACACAATTGAAACTTAGTAAACTGAAAGAATCTAAGTATGTAAGTGAAAATTTCAATCATATTGATAAGCTACATACAACGTTATCTTATGTATTTCAAAGTGCCTGTTTACAATTTTTTCGTTTTCAGAGTATAGTTGGGTTATGTGGACACAGTCTTTGAGAAAATTATCTCTATGTCGCAATTCACTCGGGCAATAATTTGGAAACGGCATGCGGTACTGCTTGGCATTCGCACCGGTAGCTCCAATATGAATATTTCAGAGTATTTGCGTGTCAATCCGAGGACAGCACAGAGGATTCGAAAATAGTTGGATGATATATCCAGTTAACATCATGGTGTTTGGAGTGATCACTAGTGATGACGACGTTATGCCACCAGTCATTATTCCACAAGGCCTCAGACACAGAAAGGAGGGTCTACATCGTGTATTGAGGAGGTAGTGTTGCCCTAGGTCAAGAGGGTAGTTGCTGGAAGACCATATGTCTCGCAACAGGACTCCGCAACCTGTCACAGAAGCAGGAAAACCCAGTCATGGCTGTCAGAAAATTTCTGCAACCACATTACCCCGTATATCTGGCCATCTAACTCCATTGAATGCAACTCTTGTAATTATGCATGAGTTAAAGTTGAGCGAGATAGCAACGAAACTCCTTGTAACACCAAAGATGAAATGTAGGCAAGGATTATGGCATCATTCAGCAAATTAATTAAGGAGACCGTTCAGAAGAATCGCAGGAGATTTCGAAGTTGTCTGGAGAGCGTTGTGGAAGCCAACGGAGATAAAAAGAAAGATGTCAGTTAAAAAAATGTCTGCTAAAATGAGATGTCAGTTCCATTTTCATTTTTGCGTCATTTGGATAACACTATTTTATCGCACCCTGTACACACACACACACACACACACACACACACACACACACACATATATATATATATATATATATATATATATATATATATATATATATATATATATATATATACACGTTCATGAATATGTAAAATATTCATAAAAATATCTAATCATTTCTCTCCCCCACTCTCTCTCTCTCTCTCTCACACACTCTCTCTTGCTCTGTCTATATATACCTGTAACTTTCGTAGTTAATTTTTATAACTCATAAAGAATTTCCATTGTAAAATCATTAACTGAATACGGTTCATTCAATGTTAATTTTTCATATATTTCCTTGGAAATTACCCTATTTATTTGTTACATATTAGTGATTATAAACTTTACAATGACATTCATAAGTATGAAAGCAGGTTATTTATGTAATGATGTAAGAGAATAAAAATTAAGATATTTGACATTTACAAATTTTTCTATTTCACTGATTAGGGAAGATTAAACAAATGAGTGCATTATCACATGATCTTCTCTTCTCTTTTCTTTCTTTATTTCTTTGTTTATTTTTTTTTCTTCTTTCACATCGCATCTCTGTCAAGTCTTTTTTCTTTCGTTCACGATTAAAAACGGAATAGTCGTTTATTTATGAAGCAGGGCGTAACGTAAGTTCGAGTTAAAGATCTAAGCAAAGAAGGAACGTGTTGAATTGTGTTGTAAGTGAAATATATGATGATTTAATAAGAAAATATACATTAAATAGTACAAAAGTGATAAAGGAAATAAAGCGTAAAACATTGCATTAAAAATAAATGAAAAAAAAACAATAACCATAACTTCGTAAAATAATAAATAAATAAAATCCAAACAATAAGACAGATAAAAAAATAAGCAGAAATAAAGAAAAAAGGGGACAAATCACAATAATCAATTATAAAAAGGAAAGTAACTAAAATATTTTAAAAATAATAATGAAACAATAATTGCTGAAGGAAGGAAGGGAGGAAGGAAGGAAGGAAGGAAGGAAGGAAGGAAGGGAGGAAGGGAGGAAGGAAGGGAGGGAGGGGCAGGAAAGGAAGGAAGGGAGGAGGGAGGGAGGGGGAAGGAAAAGAAGGAATGAAGGAAGGGAGGGAGGGAGGGGGAAGGAAAGGAAGGAAGGAAGGGAGGAAGGAAGGAAGGAAAGAAGGGAGGGAGGGAGGAAAAATGAAACAGTAACCTACTATCAGAAATAGGAACTAAGAAATCTGAAGAACAATATCGCATATACCAGGATCAAGAATCCCGTATGAGCACAACACCTACGGTAGCAAGAGCAGCGGTGATGTTTCATATGCAGGACAGCACAACTCTCACCTGGCTGGTTTATATTTTGATTTTTCGTTCTCCTAGACTGGTTACCAATAAAGGTCATAGAGCTTAATCTGTCTTGTTACCTGTTGGGAAGAGACATTCATAGATTTTCCCACGCGTATTAGCATGTGAGTGAATTTAATGAGCATATATAAGCGATATTAAGAAAGTACGAAGATAAAACTCCAGTTCTATAGTAATAAAAGGGAGGCTTTTTGGAAACAGAATTCTTGATGGGAACGAAAGGAAAAAAAATCAAAGAAACAGACAAGGAAACAAAGTACAAAGAAACACAGAAAGGAACAAAGAGAAAAAAAGAATAAACAAAGAAAGAAATAAAGAAATAAACAAAGAAATAAACAAAGAAACTTTGAAATAATCAAAGAGACAAAGAAACAAAAAAAGAAGAAAAGAAATAAGGAAATAAACAAACTGGTATAAAAACAAAAGGAGAAATACATTTCGCATGTTAAATCAATTAAGAGTAAATGAAAATATAGATATGATAAAATATACAAACAAAAATAAACGCTATGCTAAAAACGAAAAGAAAAGAAAAAAAAATAATGCAAAGCATGTGATGAAAAGACAGAAAATAGAATAAATTAACAGTAAATAAATAAAAAAAAACTTCAAACGAAATTAACAAATAAGCAAAATACAAAAAATGAAGAGAAAAATGATATATAGAAAGGAAAATATGAGCATGAGAAATTAAAAAAGAAGTAAAAAAAGAGATGAGAAAGCAAAGCCTAACTAAATAAAAATGGCAGAAACTTAAAATATAATGAAACATTATAAACTTGGAAATACAGCAGCGTCAAAGACGATACGATCAGAGGAAAGACTAAACGATCGAACAAATCAAACCGACTTGTCACTTTTCTCAAAAGAAAATGTTAAGAAAACAAGACGGAACGGAAGGGATTAATACAATGTTTAGCATGAAGACAAACAGAGTGGAGGAAACTCGAGAGGCAATATTACCATGTGAAAAGCGCGCTGTTGCCTCTTAGTGTTTATCAAGCATTATTCTGGAACTGGTGTTTGTGCAGCTTTCTCTAAAGAGATAAGCAATCAAAAGAGACCCGCAGGCTGAACAGATTCACTGGGGAGTGAATATTGCTTAGTGCCGCGAATATTTTTTACCCTACTGAACTTTATGATAATAGGCAGTTGCCACTGCTTCTATACAGAGAAATGCGCGATTGGGAAATGCCTACATGGATCGATCCACTTCTTTTCCCTTGAATAAACATTGTAATCTTCACCGTGTGCATGGCTAAACTACATTTCTTTATTACCAAAAATATATTCTTAACTCTTTTCGTTTGGTTGGTGTAGAAGTCGTAACAACATCTTTTCTATCTGGATATCGGAAAACCGTAATTGGGTTCCCAATACGCCATATTGAACAGAGTATCCTCTGATGTTTACAGCTATAACGAAAAATTCCAGATATTTTTGTAACCAATATTAAAATAAACTGACGTGTGAGTTTTTTCAAATAAAATATTCACAAATCTGATTATAAATATTAATGACCAAGATCAAAATGTGATGCTTTTCAGGCTTATCTCGAAAACTTATTATCCTGCAATATATTTAAAGTTGTGACTTGTCCGCGCAGGCCCACGGCTTCTAATGATTAAAGGGACACCTCTATATCATTCGATAAGATGAAAGGAAAGCTCGACGCTTGACACATTTAGCAACACAAATTAGTGAGCTGATATATTTTCCGTTGTTCTTTTTTCGCATACAAATATTCTTATATCTATAAATATCTATCAAAACGATCGAAAATTAACGTTTCGGAAACTTACGACAAAGATTGCAATTTTTACAATGGTTTTCACCCTCTGCAAGGCAAAAGAACCACTTGAGGTAGATTATTACAGAGTAAGAGTCGATTTTATAGGAATATGTATGAAGTATAACGTTTAAGCCTAGTTGTGAAGAGATTATGGTTGTAGTGATCACAGAAGATTCTCTTGTAAGTCGATTTGTGAAATCAAGTTACAAGAGAATGCTTCTGAGCAGCGGGTCGTGAGAAGAAGATCCTCGAGTGGTACTTATATCTCACAAATGAAATACGAAGGGAATAGACGTGGTTTGGTACAATGTGCTTGACATGACAGGTCTTACTCGTGAATGTTAAAACTGGTTGAACTAAGTAATTTAGTTCGTCTGAACACCGTTGCTACTAAGATCTATTTGAGGTTGTGATTAGTCAGTGAGTTTCAGAGCTAGCAGGATATAAAGGATAGATGTATTGGTAAGATTAAAAATAAATTGATAGAACAATTTCATCAAAAATTGTTCGGAAACGATGAAAATTTCCATAAGCTACTTTATGCAGGTCACTTATAAGGAATATCTGAAAGTCGATGCCAAATATAAAGTGATCAGTAAGTTTTCCTTCCAAAACGATTATTGTATGGATAAAGCATTAATACCGGGTGTTCTTATTCCGTATCCATCAAGTCCAATTTTCCTTATCAAGTACATTTTTCCTTATCGATATTACATCTATGTAATTTTCAGTTACAATTCTTATAATATAGTTGGGAACATATCAACCAAAACATAATTTTAAATCTCATTCTCACGAGTTAGAGAAAAATTTCCTAATCCCGTTATATAGTGCTAGAACTCGCACATGGCAGCAAACTCGATGTATACTATTTTTTACCAATAAATAGACAACTTTTGCGTTTATTTTTAATTGATGCATTAAGCAAAATAAGCGACATCACATAATAACTAAAATATAAAATAATAATATTAGGTTGGTGCAAAAATAATGACGTAATAATGTCGGTTTTTGACGTTAAACATACGTCAAAAAACGTCATTATTACGTTATTTTTTTTGCACCAACCTAATACATCAATATACAATGATAAAAATACAGCGATCATATAAATTCCATTCGTATATTAAATCTCAGCAATTTCCGAACACAATTTTTATTCATTACATGACTAATGGGTAAATATTCGCTTTAAATAGCAATTTCTATTTAACTTCGACGTCGCCAAATAGTAAATTATCCGAATAAAGGCTTCCAACTACTAAAAAGCGATGCAAATTTCCGATAATAACCTACCAATTTGTGACAATTAAAATTAATTCTGACAATGACAAAAGTACATTCCGATAATAAAATGCTACAATCTATTCATATGAAGCTATATTTTCACAACAAAAGCATAAATCTAAACTAAAGAAGACGATAATATTTTACGCTGCAGGCGGTCTCGATCATGGCTACAAAATGTAACTATATAGCGAAGTTAATGTGGTTTGATCGGTGTGTTTCTTTAATACTTTGGTGTTTTCTCTATCGCGATTTTTGTTTCCGGCGCAGATAACCGGAAACGGCACCAGATCTTCCGGTTACTAGTCCAGTGACTTCCTAGAAAGGAGACTTCCACCAATGTTGCATTTATAATCTTTGAAGGAGTCCGGAGGCATAGAGTTGAAATGACGCTCACCGCAGCCAGTCGTGACTTATACGGAATATATACGAAACTAAAGTTGAAGGATTCAGGAAATTTATTGAAGTATATATGTAAATACGAAGAATATCATTACTCGGCAATTCTTTTCAGCTATTTCTTACATAGATATTTCAACAGGATAATTATTTTTCCAAATTTTAATTTTGATAAGTTCCAAATCAACTTTAATAACGATATATATATATATATATATATATATATATATATATATATATATATATATATATGTATGTAAGGCAATGTAGCCCAAGCAAGGCGTGAGTGCCACTATCACTCAAGGGATTACAGATGATTGAGAACAAGAGTAAAATGGCATGTCTGAGGCAAGGATACACAGAAGGTAGGGGAACACGCTCAGGGTGTCAGATGTCGATTGACATTACACTTGAATATTTGTAGATTGTATTCATCGGGGATGCAAGTAAGGGGAAGGGAGTGCTACAGACGGGAAGTGCGGGGGAAGAAGCTGTTTGAGTAGAAGAGACGCTTAAATTTAAGCTTTTTGGCAGTGAAAGGGTGGAACCGAGATGCCAGCCTGGTAGCACGTTTAAATTCATGTACTCCGGGAATCAGCCAAAGTAGCTCGTCGGATCAGTGGCCGTGAAAATAGAAGAGACATAGGGAAGCCATATCACGTCTTTGGGATAGCGATTGTAGGTTAGATGCTAGATCAGGACATAACTTCTTGCATATTCGTCTCTGGATTTTGTCAAGGACCTCGAGACGTACAACGGAAGCAACAGGCCATATATGATAGCAATATTCCATGCAAGGACGGATGTTTTTTTACAGATTTAAAGGATGGACTCAAACAAGAAAACTTTCTGGCACAACACAGAGAACCAACTTTCCTTGCGGCAGATACAGCTATTGATTCAATGTATTTACTCCACCTCATGTCCGTCGGGAGCGCGAGACCAAGCAATCGTAACGACCTTCTCTCAAGGAGTTGGAAATCAGGCATTCTGATAGCAGGAAGGAAAGGTTCTCTGTGGTGGGTAAAGGATAGCAGTTTTGTTTTGGAGGTATTAAATTTTACGAGCTATTTCCTGTCCCAGTCAACGACAGATTACGGGTTCCTTTTTTGAGACCAGCAGCCAAGTTAGTTTTGTCAACGATACCAGATTTACTATTTAGGCAGGATGTGATGTCGTTCGCGTTGATGACATATTGGTAACTGATCACATCGGGAAGGTCACTGATGAAGAACAGTATAGAACCCAAGATAGAGCCTTGGAGAACACCAGCGTTCGTGAGAAAGGAGCCGGATGAGAACCCGTTTACGACGACCTTCATTTCACGGTCTGAGAGGAATTATTTATTGTCAAATAATCATCCTGTAATACCATATCCCTGAAGCTTACGAAGAAGGCTAGCATCCCAAACCCTATCAAATGCTTTACGGATATCTAGAGCTACGGCTCGAATTTTTCCATTATTGTTGAGTGCTTTGTATACAAATTAAGTTATTGCCGTTAGCACGTCAGCGGTAGATCGAGAAAAGCGGAAACCATATTGTTTGTCGGAGAGGAGATTATGTGAAGTAAGGTGCCTAACCACTTCGGCGTTGATTAACGCCTCGAAAACTTTACCGAAGAGTAGTAGGAAACTGATAGCAAGGTAGTTAGACGGGTCAGAAAGGTAACCAAATTTCTTACAGACATGTACACCAGATGAGGACTTCCAACAGGCTGGAAAGCAAGAGTCGGTGAGGCAGTAAGTGCAAAGTTCAGAGAGGACAGTTAACAATTCAGGAGCACATTTCTTCAGGAAAATGGCCGGTATCCTGTTCCCACCGCCAGCCTTATAGGAATCTAATTTAGAGATGATGCCCATTGTTGGGGTTATGTGCATCTCAGATAGTAGAGCCTCAGTTCTAGGGGGAAATTCCGGTCTGGGTACACCAGATAAGTCTAGCCTTGAATTGGATGAGAACTGACGAGCAAAGCATTCAGCCTTATCAGCTAAAGAGGTCAGGACATCAAATTGGTTGGATAAACGAGATATTGAAGGATTGCTGTTGTTCAGCACGCTTTTAGAGAATCGCCAATAATCTTTTGAACCAAACTTGCGAGATGCAATACGTTGATTCATTCTTTCGGCAAAGAGTAACATTGCATCTTGAGGATATGCTTCCACTCGTTACGAGCAGAGACAAAGATCCGTCGATGGTAATCAGACATGTCTCTACGGTATTGACAAAAGTAGTAATTCCTCTGGGAAATAGCTGCTGCATAAGCAGCTGAGAACCAAGGGGGTGAATGCGATTTCACTTTATATTTTCTTGTAAAGAATGTAATTTTTGCACATAATTGCTGCTCGTTGTCCCACTTCTCGAAATTTGACATAATAATCTGGCAGTCTAGCACCATTCCGAATGCTACTAATTTTTTTCTCATTCCGCGATTTGGTCTGTTCATATTTAGCGTGCATCATTTTATTCCCAAAATTCCTTGCGCTCATCTGTATATAAAAGTCGCTAGTTTGGGGAAATTGATATATCTATGAATAAATTTACTTTTCTTAAGAGTTTCCTTTGATCCGTAAATCAGTAACCCAGATAGTCACTTGACTGAATTGTGATACACTATTGCAGGAAAATGTTTTCATATAAAACCAATATCGAAACTGATTTCCTGTAAACATGTATAACAAACAAAAATGTTACATTCTAAAAAAATATTTATATCAAGTAGGATAATGCTAAATAGAAAAATAAACCCGTAAATTTTGAAAATGAAAAAAGCTAATTTGTAAAAAGAATTATTATTTCAATGGATAATCCTAAATGGGAAAATAAGCATCTAAAATAGCGTCTAATTTCTGGGAAAAACACTCTTTAAAAAATCCTTAATTCTGATTCTGAAAGTTCAATTCATGTTGCGAAAAGGTGAAAAATGATAAAAATTTTAAAAGTCAGCATTTTGAAAATAAATGCCTAAATGCTGATATTAAAAACATACTTGGGCCAAGGAACGTCTATATTATGAGAATGAATGGTAAAGCCTTAAATTATGTCCATCGATGACTGAATTCTGTTCATAAAATTGTTTAATATAAAAAGGAAAATCTAAATTATGACAATGTAAATGTTGATTATGTCAATAGAGATATTTAATGTCTGTCAATTTTATTCTGCTACATTCTCTCAATAATTCCCGCTATTATTTTGATAAAAATCGTAATTATGCTTATAATGTCAAAATTCAGATAAGAAATAAAAACAATGACCCAACACTGGTTTACAAGTTGAATACTTCAGAAATAGTATGTGCGCATTCCTATATATATATATTGCATGCTGAATTCGGAAATAGCCTTTAAATTAGATGATTGGCTCTGTAGAAATATGTAGTCAGGCATGTCATACAGATGGGCACAATGGATGTCCCCCATAAAAAAACAATGTTACTTTGAAAAATCTGCTTTGATGTTCTGTTTTCTACTATGTAGACAACCGGAGCAATACACAAACAGATCAATACCTCGATAGATGTGTTTATTATAAACATAAACCCGGAAAGCTCTCTTCAGAAGTATATACATGCGCAATTATTAATCGTGTTTGTAAACTGCAGAAGGATGATCTCTGTTCAGAGGTCAACAATAATCAACCAGCAATGATGGTATCTACTTTTCTTGATATCTTTTTTCCTTTACTGAAATGATTTGATGAAATCCTTCACTTTGCTCGTCCCTCACCACACCACAGTTTTAGTGGGGATTAAGGCGAGAATCTAAAATGTGGATCTACATCTACACGTTAGAACCAATATGTTTATATGCCTTCAAGATGTCTCCCAAAAGTTTTCTCTGTCTTTCTCCTCTTTCATAAACCAGGAAGTTAATTGCCACTGACTTTAAAGCTTTCCATGAGGTGTTTTTTTGTCTCCGTAGAACTCAACAAGAGTTTACGAATATGGAGAAAACAAGCATGCATTCACTTATATTTGCTTCCCTTATCCTTCGAAATGTATTCGGCCTGAATGTTTTGGTTCATAGCTTTAACGAATTTTTCATAAGACCAAACTTAACGTGAAGAGTTGGTAGCAAAATGGTCTTTGACTTAACATCGATACTGAACAATTTTCCTCCCAGGTTCCAGTGACGGATTTAATGTCCAGTTTCTTTTGGTGTAATGATAATTTCCGCTACATCTGTCCATTCGCAAAGAAAATAATAGTACCATGTATGTCTATTTTGCTGTCCTAGCAAGAGAACATCTACCTTCATATACTTGCCAGTTATGTTCGTCATAGTTAATACATCTCAGTAGCTTTTCCATATTGACATAAGCTTATTTAGTTTGAACTGCATATCCAAATGTGTTTCAAGGTAAAATGTCATCATTGTGTAACAAGACGGCTTTGAGACCTATCTTCAATGAATTACTGAACAACCTTCCTTTCTCTGGATTGTAACTGATGTTAAATGATTGCATAAAACAACTGATGACATTGCACTACGCCAAATCAACTTCTATTAGGAAGAATCGAACTAAATCCCTGTGACGATCACGGAAATGTGACATCGATTCCACTGCGATAACGTGGAACTTCACGACTCTGCTTTACACTTTCAAGTTCAAAATCCCTAAGAACTGTAATTACGAGATGCAGTCGAGGGATGAATGTTAGGTAATCATTCTGTTCATATCAAGTTCATTGTTCAGGCTCTCAGGTTCCATTATTTCCCTGTTATCTGACTCAATTTCATATGAATCCAGTGTTAGTGGGACTGGTATGTCTTCATTCTGAAAGACAGAACGCATCGCTGATGGAATCCTTGTATATTACACTCCATTTTTTTAATATTTACTTAGCAGCTGAATGTAACATGTGTAAGTAGTAATCAATGACATGATTGATTGGCTCTCTGCAAATCATGGGTACTAAAAAGGGATAGATCATTCTTCATGGTTAACTATGAACAGGCATTACAGCACATTGTGACGTCCCCCCGGTGTCGCTGCGCCAAATGTGACGTCTGCCTGGCCGCGTCCGTCGTACTATCCCGGTCACGTGATCAGTTGTGACGTCACCCCGTCTGTCTCCGCGCCGACGCCGTCCTATCCTGTCCTGTGACGACCAGTGTGACTTGGTATTGGTCGCGGCACCAAATGTGACGTTCTAACCTTTTGCTGATTCGGATGGGAATCTGGTTAGATCCGGTATCAGCCTTGTCGTTCCCAGCTCACCTACAACGTCTGGTTACCGAAGTAACTGTTTTGATTTCTAGTCTAACCTACCGAGGTTGTGATTTGATCTTAGGTAGAAGAAATCAATCAGTCGCCGGGCTGTAATGAAAGCCGAGATCGATCAAGGGCAACACCGCACAAGTATATGTAAAAGAAAATAAGGTAACGACTCGAAAAGTTCAAATGTGTTAAAAAAGGATAACAATATTTTATATCTGGTTGTTGCATACAGGATTGCGTCTTTCTCCCAAACCGCTATTATAAGGATTGTGAGACTTCGTGTTTGTTAGGCGACTCTTAAAATCTTAAATTGTTCTTTTAAGAAACCGGTTATGGTGTATCCTCAGGCGATATTCGTAAAACTTGTTTTGGTGGTGTGAGTCTAAGTCGTTCTTCAAAAATAAATTGTTCTTGGCTAGAAGTTGAGGTCGTGATGCCTGGAATCTTTCAGTCAGGTTCCTGCGAGGCGGGTCATCAGAGCTCTAAGCTCACTGCAACTGCTTGCCTGTCTGTTTCCAACCCTATCTGCAACTCCAACTGCACTCCAACTGCACTTACTCGTTGCGATTCTGCTTATATGGTCGCCGACCAAAACCGGGGTTCCATGACAATTCTAAAACCGCATACAAATTTTTCTTTGTTTGTGGTTAGGAAAATTTAGTAATTTCAATTTTTGGAAGTCTTTCGTCCTCCCACCTTCTTCTGTTCATATATTGGTATCTCACCATACCCCCAGAGGGTGTCAACGGGTTTCCCCTCTCTCTCACAGTGGCATCTCATACCGATCCTTTCAGGGGGTGCGTCAACAAGCCTCCCCTCCTACTTCACATGATTACCTTCGCCTAACGCTCACACCAGCATTCAGCCAATGGGCGCCCAGCAGTGTGGGTGAGGCCAGACTAGCCTCGGTTTAAAAAATCTTGCTCAAAGAAAAAAAAATTATCTCCTTTTTTTTTCCTTTCTGTTTCCCTTCTTTCTCTTTTCCTGCCCCTCAACAAGTCCTTGGGCTCTTATCTTAGCCAAATGTTACTTGGACTTTATCACCCGGGACCTTCGCCAAACAAGTGGGTGGTCAATTGGACGTATCGCAAGTTGGTGCCACTTATTCCTTCTGATAAAATAATTTTGCTATCATAGCCAGCTCCTAACAATTAACAGGTGCCTTTTCAAAAGGACCTTTCCGTAGATAACTAATGGTTTAGTCTTTTGTTTTTTGTAACTCTGTGTGGTCCAGCGACATTTTGATTTTCGGTCAGCGTATGACCTAATTAATTTTTATCTCCCAGCACCCTGCGGGAATGTCCAGCGGGCATTTTGTTTTTCGGTCAGTGCGTGCTTAATTAATTTTTATTTCCCAGTCTCTGTTTCGTAGGGGTCTCGGCCAACCTGAAAATATCGTTAATTTAAATCCGACACATCCGCGACCCTACTTTCCTGGCTAATGAGAATGAAAACCTTTAGCAATTTTCTTTGTTAGAAAAAAAAATAACATCGTTCAGTGTCCTTTTCGTGATGGCTTCTTATCAAAGATTATTTACTTCTCGCCTTTTTCTTTCTTTTTTCTTCTTCTTTCTTTCTAAGAACCTAAATAGTGCAACTACATATATACATATATATATATATATATATATATATATATATATATATATATATATATATATATATATATATGCTCACTTCTAATCTTGGTCTCAAATTTTGCATCCCAAAATAGTCGTAATCTTTAATCCCAATAGTAGCTACATTTCACATTAGAGATCCAAAAGTCAATTTGGCACACATAGCAGTTGTTATCGGCTTTGTTCAGACATGCACAGGTAGTTTTTACATGCCCGCTAATGTGTGAAAACGTGAATAGAAAGGATAATAATATTAGTTCGTTAAGAAAATAATTTTAAAAAGCTATTAAGAAAATAATAATCAATCTGGCAAGGACAATTATTTTGATGAAATGGTACTAGAATTCTTGTCTCCATCAACAATTTTGGATTATCATGTTTATTTCTATTGCTACAAAATTAGTTAACAAAATTGTTTCTGTATATTTCATGTTGTAGACCAATGTAATCAACAATTAACTAGCAAGAGTTGGTGACTTAGTAAAAAAAAAAAAAATGAGTATGTGAAGAAATCGCCCCATCTTCCCAAAAACGTTAAGATTTTACAAGTACCTGACCTGGGGTTGGCCAATTTCGTAAGAAATTATTCATCGCCCACTAGGCATACGCACATGTGACCGTGTTGCTTGACCATAAAAAAGGAAGAAGGAACCGTTATATTAACATCTGCGTTTAGGAGAGCAACTGTTATAATGAATAGAAATAAAGCAGTAGAAATGGGATTGCCAAGTGATGCTGAGATCTTTAGATGACTTTCGGACTTACTGAAATGATCAACGAAATATATAACAGCAGTTCCGCAGGATGGATGTCTGTAAATTTCATTAGCGCTTCCAAGAAAAGTAGGTGCGAATGGATGAAAATCCACTGAACAACCAGCTTTATGAGCCTCCTAACACGACATGAAATTTGGATTCCAATAAATATTTTGCAGCAGAATTTGATGTAGGAGATAATCAATGCAACTTGCTTCAATTGAGAATAGTAAATGGTATTTGTATGGACAGAATAATGTTCAAAAGTAGAAATACTTATACATGAAGACCAACTATTTGGCAAACAATACAAGGGCATTACATAAATGCAAGGATTTGTCTCAAGCAGAAGTAGCCTTAACGAAATACGCTACGTCAATAATACTGTGATGATAGTAGTCGCTGATGAAAAACTGAAAGGGGTATTATAGAAGGGAGTTGAGAAGAACTGAATAAATGTTAAATATAAGAAAGTCTTTATCGATGGTTGCTAGCAAAGAGGGCACGTTAATGTTTTATTTAATCATCGACCGCGTCAAAATCTATTCAAGTACGGAAATTCATATTACAAGCTATTCGGGCACTTCTAACTAGTGTACCAGTTCAGAAGCTTGTATTTGCGAGATCAGTGAGGACCGAGTAGTTAGGTCAGTCCTCAATGGGTGCTCCAAACTTTTAAAACACTACTTTAAGTTGAGCAATGGTTAGTAAACGTGTCTTGCTAGATCAATTATAACTGAATAGTGAAATCGATCCTCTCTCTCTATGTGCTATACTTCTGGCCTTGTGCCACAACTAGACTACGCTTAGAAACTTAGTATATATATATATATATATATATTAAGAAGCGAGAGCAAGATCTAAAAGGTCAACCAATCTAACAGTGATCTCATCTCACAATCCTCACGCTCCATATGTGGCCCCCTTTGTAAATCACTAGCGGGTCTTAAATGCCACTTAAGATTATCGCATAAACTTTCATAACTGAATCAATAAGCTGGCAGATCTTACGTCGAAACCGACGGGAGAGTTCATTATATATATATATATATATATATATATATATATATATATAGATAGATAGATAGATAGATAGATAGATAGATAGATAGATAGATAGTTTTCTTAAGTGACGACGGACATTGTGACAATGAAATCCGAAGACGAATAGGCAGATATAATTCAGAAAAAAAGAATTAGCTAAAAGTAACATTAGAAGGGACTGATATAGACTTTTACAAAATCACCTATCCACTAGGGAAAAGAGAGAATGAAGAAAAGACTTGAAGTGGCTGGGATTACTTTCTATAGGAGAATGAGGCTAATACCATGTGAAGAACGTGTTAAATAAAGAGGTTTTATTAAAAATAGGAACATAGAGAAAATTTTACTGCAAACAGCTGCAATATTTGTGGCGCATTGTAAAGACACAAACACTTATTAGAACGAGAAGGAAGTGGAAATTGAGAAGGTCTATTTCGCCCAACCACGAAACGTTATGTTGCATAAAAATGAAGATATATTCAAAAATATAAAAGGAGTTCGATCCTCACTGGATGCCCCATCCATTCGCCCTTGTGTTACATCAAAGCAACGCTTAGAAAAATCCATGTGACAACATAATTCTTGTAAGAACTTGTCAAAGTTTCTAATATCTGAGGCATGATTAAACTCATGGGTTGTGTCATAACTTATTTCAATTGTTATAATGAAAGTATAACCCTAAAAACTGGTTCAGGTTGCTATGTTTTACGGCATATCAACCTCAATGGGTAAATAACCATGGCGACAAGATGTTTATTGTTGGTTAAATTTTTTTTTCAAAAATGTATTGCTGGTAATGTAATATGTAATAATTTTTTCTTCAAAAATTTGTTGCTGGTAAAAAGAAAAAAGTATTGCCGGTATTAAAACCTATTTTTACACTTTCATAGTGTTTTAACCCCAGTTTGAGGGTTAATTATTTGCCCATATTTGGACGCTAACAAGTTCTACCATCCGGGGTCAGGGTGGACCTAGGAAAAACAGCAATTAAGAGGTGGTTCCACACTCCTCAAATCCGCCTAATCAGAGGCCTTGCAGTTGGGTGTAGTTTATCGTCATACCCAGGATGGACTAACTATTATGATAATATCTATATTTTTATAAACATTGTTATAAATATATGTTGTTATAAAAAAGATTGTTATAGATTTAATAATTTTTTTGTAATAAAATAATAAGGAATGAATAAATAAAGTTATAAGTATCGGAAAAAAAACAATAGGTTAATTTATCTTTAAACTTTTGTTCGCTATTTTATATAACAAACTTCAGTATGAATGTTTCATTATAATATAAATTGAACTGCACCATATATATATATATATATATATATATATATATATATATATATATATATATATAATGTAATGAAAAACAAACCACTTTAATGTACCATTACGATAATTTATTTCACCTAAATCCTTTTTTAAGGATTCAGGATCATCAGGTAAATTTTCCAACAACGAATTGAGAAAAAAAAAAAAATTTTTGATTTTTTTTTTTTTTTTTTTTTTTTTCTCATTTCGTTGTTGGAAGATTTACCTGATGATCCTGAATCCTTAAAAAAAGATTTAGGTGAAATAAATTATCGTAATGGTACATTAAAGTGGTTTGTTTTTCATTACATATTAGCTCTGTCCTAACATTGAGCTCTCAGGATTTCATCCTCTTTGGATTTACCAATTCGGTTTACCAAGTTCCTTACAACTTAAATATATATATATATATATATATATATATATATATATATATATATATATATACATGATTTAACTGATTTAAAATATGTTTTTTTTCGCTACACAGTTTTTTTCAAAAATGGAAGCTAAGAGCTTCGAATTTAATTTTAATTAGACTTCAAAATTCGCTTGAGGAGGAAATGGAACTAATGTCTTCAATTTAATTACAAATTTAAATTCGAAGCTTTTACCTTCCATTTTTTAAACATGGTTAGAACTGTGTAGCGCAAAAACATATTTTAAATCAGTTCCTTTATAATATTAATGCACTGTAAATTTACATTGAACACTATTTTGTAAAAATAAAAAAAAAATCTATAAGAACACCGGATTCTATACCTTACTGTTTTTTCTTAATATATATATATATATATATATATGTATGTATTGACTAATGGGACGTTTTGTGTTGCCTTGAATACTTTACTGTTGTTTTCTTAAATTATATCTCTTTCTTTTTATGTGTCGTGTCCTTTCAGGATGTAGGCGATCATGTTTCTCTATCCCTTTCAGCTCTCAATAAGTTTCATGCCTTTGCCAAAGTCAACAGATTATGTTCTGCTAGTCAATTGCTTAAGCCCGCCAGGTATGTCATGCATTGCTTTCCCTTGTCCCTTTTCCCCTCTATTCGACCTGTGAGTACCAGATTCTCCAAGCCCTCCTTTCTCTTTCCTCGTCCTAGAAATTTTTCTGCGTCTTCCTTATGTTAAGTATAAGCTTCCTCCTTGTTTGCATCTTCTCCACGTCCTCATGGCACACTTGCTCCATGATATCATTAGCATCCTTCTGTAGAACCACATCGCCTCTGTGTCGAGTCTTTTTTTCAGCTCAATACTCTTTTCTTTTTCACCAAAGAAATCCTGTTTTGCTGTGCACTGCCTAGATTTTGGAATACATCCTTCGCCATCCCAACCCGTCTTCGGATCTTAGCGTCGCACTTAATATCCTTCATAGATATTTCAACTATTGCACGTGCTTGATTTTAGTGTTCCCGAACTGCAAATCGCAATTCAGGCTCATCTTTTTACAGATGACCATGGATTCTCTCTTCTTGTAGTTTATAGTTACGCCCTTCTTCTTGCTCTTCCTCGCTAAATTCTGTAGGAGGTTTTTTAGTTTCTTTTCCTTGTCTGCTATTAATACTGAGTCATAAACGTATATTGGTAAGATTGTAACCGCCAATTCTGAATTCCAGCAGTGTTACAAATTCATGACGGTCGTCTTCGAGTATAGAATCCAGAGGTCAACAGTGAATATTTCGAAGACAGTAGGAAAGCGTAGTTCAGGTTCGCAGTGGATATCGTGGCAAAGTAGCAGAGCGTAGTACTTCCTTCTGTGATCTTCGCCTGACAAATTGGCACTGGTCCTTCGAATAGGATAAACAAAAATGGCCGCCTTTATACACGACGGATACCATGTTCTGCGGCTTCTGATTGGTTAACCTTCTATTGGTAGACTATAAAGGAAGTTAAGTCATTTGGATTGGCTCACTAGTTATACATATATACCCAAAAACCGTAACAAGCAGGATCTCCAATTTTCTCAGAATTGCCTCGCTATATAGGATGAATAAAACTAAGAAGCAACATCTTTGCCTTACGCCACTTTCCATTTTTGTAAATACGCTGAAGTCATTCTAAATGTGTATGCCTGCCGCTTGCTGCCAGTATAGGTTCTTCATTATTATAATATCTTTCCCGAATATATCAAGGTTGCTGAGCAGTTCTAGCAGATCATTGTGGCGTACTTTGTCGAACGCCTTTGCGTAGTCTATAAAACACAGAAACACGTTCTTTTGCATTTGTATTGCTCTTTCTGATAACATTCAAAGCATGAATAGCGCGTTTCTTGTTCCGCTGACTTTAACAAACTTACACCATTCTTGTCCTATCTCTGGTCCGATTCTGCTGTAGACCCTGTTATATCTCACTTATCCGTAATGTGAAAAATTCATAAAAAAAGAAAACATTCTTGCTGGTCGTAAATTTGAATATACATTTTTCTGCTCAAAATGTATCGTCAGGTATATTCAGTAGTCCTTCGAAGGAAATTTGAAGGAAGAATGAATGAATAATTTGTGTAGATGAAATAGTGCTGTGTCTATATGAAATATCTTGTGTAGTCTCTTGTAATGTGTGTAATATCTTGGGTAGATTATTGTTTGTTAACAAGAATTTTGTGAAATCGATTTATGTATAGTTCTACATATTTTGAGGCGCAAATTTCTGATTTCCTGTTACATTTTACAATTTTTATGTTGAGGGGTCCACGCTTTTTTATACAAATGGACTCACCCAGTGTATACTTATACTACTGCCAGTGAATACCCGAGGAACAGAGCAAGACCGAAGAGTCGAGCCGAGTCCAGAGTGACAGAGTAAAAGGTTGTAGGTAACCGGAAGAGTGAGAGTGAGGTAACAGCATTGTAGGAGTCACAGTGAGCGAGCACCTAGACTCAGTAAGAAGTCATACAGCGATACTTCAATACCAAAGACTGTATATATATTTTGCTACTAACCCGTATTCCTGGAACTACTAACCTGCTTTACCAGTTTGTATTATTACGTTAATACATTATTTTCATATATTCATTCCTGGCGTTTGTTATTTATTGGTACCGGATTTCAACCCGGAATCCACAACAGTTTATTAAGATAATCATAATCCTGATTAAATGTGTTTTTCATTTTAATTGTAAACATCCTATATCTTTGTTTGAAATCTGTAACCTGACCTGCTCATCCTTTTCCTTATATTCTTATAGTTATTGACTGTTTAGGTGTTTGCTATTATGAATTTTGAGTATTGTGCACATCGCTCTATGTTGCGATTGTTCTAAATTCGAAACCCACTGGATACCTGAGAATTTAATTTTGCAAACGAATCTATCATTGTGTTTAGGCCTGGAGAGCGTTGAACGGGATCTATATTGTTGAGAATATTATTCATTTCCTGGCCGAGCAGCGAGGAACAAAATATAATTATGTCTTGTTTTTAAATGTTTGAATTTTCCCTTAGGAGAAATGGAAATAATGTTCAACAAAGTAAAAAAAAAACAAACTATTTTTCTAACTGTTGCTTCCGCCCTGTCCAGTATTATTATAGTTTTCCGGCATTAATAAAACAGTAGATAAGTGATGTCGCACATAAGATGTAACAAATTAATTCTGTGTGTGTGTAGCGTTTTTCATGAGTTTTCAGACTGAGCGTGAAGCGTTGACATTCATTACACGTGAGATATCAATTTTTTTAACAAGATTTTCAGGGAACTAATAAAAATACCCTTATGATGATCATTATGAGATAGATTCTGGAAAAACCAAAGTTTTGTAGCACGACGCAGTGGACTAAATTTCTAGCAGCAAATTTAGCAATCAATTCTATATAGTTTTTCCACTTCATGGCAGTGGTAAACGTTAGCCAGAGAAAGCACAATACGTCACTGTCCTTGAAACTAGCAGCAGCTATTTAGATGCAAAGCAGGATGTGTTCACTCAGAGGAATACTAGACAATTTTATTTTCCAGGAGTCAGAATTAACCAGCTTTTGCTTGTCCCAGTTAAGAATAGAATGTAGGTTATTCTTTTTAGATCAGCTGCCAGTCTGACCTTATTGAACCTCTCAGATTTATTAATAAGTAAGGAATAAATTCTTCTGTCATCAGAATAGATACCGAGTCAAGGAATGATGCTCTCAAGAATGTCATTAATGAAAATTAGTAATAAATAGATCAAAGGATGGAAAACTATGGGACCTGTATTAATAGAAAACATCTAGAAGGGTAGATAGAAATATATGACATGAAGATGTCTACTCACCGGTTAATAATCCTATCCAGCGAGTTGATTCTAAGAGAAAGAGAAAAATATTATCAGTAGAAATATTTTTAATAATATTATTCGCAGGGGATACAATATTGAAGTCTGACACATAAATGGAAATCCTGTAATTCCTAGTAAAGGGGATGAAAAGATTAACTAAGTTTAATAAGACAGACTGCTTAAATGAAGGTAAATGGATAATCTACAGGTTAAAGAAATCAGGATCAAGCAGATAGAGAAACGTGTCACATAAACCGGAAGGTGTATTCCAATAAGACAAGAAGAATAATTTGAATAATATATTACGATGAAGTAAAATTTCTTAGAGACAAAGAGAGCTGAATTGTTATGTAATAGCAATCCTCCTATATGACAGTGAATGGCCAGCAGTCTACTCAAAGATGAATAGATGACTTGATGCAATAGAGAATATATGTTTCTAGAATAGGGAAGATACCCGAGACGAAACATGTGAGCAAGTAGAAAGTTCTAAGGAAAATGGGAACAAGAATGACAAATCAGAAAGCGAGAGTTGAAAGACATGCTGACTAAGAACGTCTTCCGGAATATAACTCTCGAAGTATTAGGTTGGTGCAAAAATAATGTCGTTTTCTTACATGGTAACATATGTGAGAAAACGATATTATTTTTGCACCAACCTAATATATATATCGCAGTTGACAGAGGCCGAGGATTACTTACGTAATTATTTGTCTACACATGAGATTAAAATAGAATGTGTGGTTTTATTAAAATGTCGAATTATTTTTCATCTATTTTTGAATGATTTTCGCTATGGGCGTAGAATGTACACTTTCTAAATTAAGAGCGAGAAGAAAATTTCCTTAATATTTAATAAAGGGGTTGGTTTGAAAAAGTATTGGATCCCATGGATTCCCCCCCCCACCAAAAGAAAAAACAAAAAAACGAATAAACGTCTCGTTGAAAGGATTATACAGTTGGCCCTGTGAACGTTGGTAAGGCTGGAATATTCGTTATACATGAAAAGGAGGGGAAAATTTGGTGAGACCACGCCCTTGATGATAAGATACATAAAAGAAGTAATACTGGTGCGTTGCGCGGAACCACTGTCATTTTTGAACATGTAAGTGCCATTAGATATTGCTCGTCTGAAAATCCACTAGAGCAAAACTGCAACATTATTCTTCTGTAAATGGTGGCTCGGTAGATATCAATAGAACAATATTCATATATTTTATTAGTCACAGTTGTAATAAAGATAATATCACGTAAAATCCTCTACAGATTGGAGCATAAGTCAGGCAAATTGACTATTTTAACGTACCAACATGCTGGTCAGCTTACTAAAGGCTGACAAACCATAATATAATATATCACATAAAAGAGAAGTTCTTCCCGTTATTTTGAATATTTCTCCATATGTGTGCATGATTATAGCCTCGTTTATGCATTATCCATTTCGTCCTTTTCTCAAACTGTCAAGAGGGAGTGATGGCACAAGACATCGATTGGGATGTTGCAAAAATGGGTGAGATGATTTGAATGTGGTCTGGAAGCATTTAGAATAAATAAAAACTGACAAAAAATAAGAAAAAAAAAATGATAAACAAAATACACGCATTTCTGTCATTTCACATACAAATGAATTTCATTGATAACAAAACAGTTTTATCTAACCATTTTGACAGCCTTTCCCTGTTGGCCTCCATATCGTTTTCCTGCCCCCGTCTAAAAGCGATTTTCTCGTTTCTTTTCGTCTTCTTTGAAGATACGACAGCTTTTATCTTTTGTTCTGCATCATCTATTCTTTTTTGTATTCATTCCTTTTATTGTTAAATGCCTTCGTTTCTAGTCACTACTGCGATCGTTTTAATGCTTTCTTCTTTGGCATGTCTAGCTTTGTAGTTTTTTTTTACTCACAATAATTTTATTAATTCTTTTTTTTACTGAAAAAAAGTGAATAGCTGACGATATCGTTGGAAGTGCAAGACACAAGTGTACGTTTTTGTCAATAGCATTTTGTTGCTTTTCTTATTCGATATTTTCTTTGTAATATTTAGGGGGGCTTTAGATTATGCAGGGAACAAAATAAAATTGCTGAAAACCCAATAACAGTGGATACTTCAATAGTTTCTTCGAAATACTTAGCTGATAACGCAAATATATAGCAGTAAAATTAAAGTGACGAAGTGACACACCTTATACACAGACATACACATATATACATTTATATATATACACGTAAATGGAAGGACGCAGTTATAAATATTTTATATTAAATGTAAATTTTTTGTAAATATTTTATATCAAATATAAATTTTTAGAAACCAATGTTTCAGCCTCTGTTTTCTCGCCATGGTTATATTAAATAACTAATAGCGAAATGAGGACTAAATTACTATGTAATACCAATCCTTCTACATGCCAGTGAATGCTCGTTAATTTCCTCATCCATGAAGAAGAGACTTGAGTAAATTGTAACGAAGGAGTTACCGAGCGAAGGCGGCGTTCGCCCACCACGAAATGAATACACGTGCGAACATGCATTGTTTATAGCCGTAAGCAGAATTAAATTCGCTGCAATTCGATCCCGAGCCTTGCATTAACCAGTTGACGTTCATTTATCCGAGTAGAATGAACGCACAATAGACTAGCTAGGGTCTTGTGAGAATGACGCGATTTACATAGGCATATGCGAATTTAAGCCAAATACCAAGAGATGTCATTTGTGAGACAATAATGAAGAAAAGAGATTGGTATCGGGAATAAAGCGTTCTTTAAGGTGTTTCTAAGGACATCCACATGAACGTTATTCGTATCAGGATATGTTTTTGTTTTTTTTAAGCATCGACTTCAGGTAAAAATCAGAGCTGATCGAAAGCGTTTGATTTCGACAGATTTCAGCGAAAGATGGGTGACTGAGGCGAGCCTGGTTCGGGTGGACGGGGCAAGACTTGATTTCTTTTTTTAAGTTCCCTTAACGCAAAGGAGGGATATCGTGTCCCCGTTACGTTAGACATTATTTGGGTTCCTAGTTCATGTGAATAAATGTTCTTCCCGGCCCGTTCCCGGCTTTTTCTGCTGTTATGATTCCCAACCTCCCTAATTTGTTTTTGTCCCTCATTTTTCATCTCGACAGGGTCGGCCTTTGATTTTCCCATTCCATCATTTATTTTTTTCCCCAATCCATAAGTGAGTGTGCATCTTGATGCTGTCTAATGCCAGAATACAGCGGGCACTCTTATTATTTTGTGGGGTGGACGGTTCCTAATAACACTGTTTTGTTTTAGTTTTTGAGTTTCTTTTCTGGGCTCACCTCCCCACTCTCATTTCATGTATCATGACATTTTTACATTGTTTTGCATATTTTTAAATTTTTATGCCATAGGGTGTTTTGTATGCCCTTTGTGAATATGTGGTATTGTGATACATATAGGATTGGGAAGTGATGGACAAGTTCATGTGGTGATTCTGTATATTGTATTAAATAAATGGGTCATGATTGTTATTAACTGGGAATAGGATAACTAGTGAAATACCAGCCTTTTCCCACTTCTCTTTCGGCCTTGTGCCACAACTTCGTATTTTATACAAAAATAAATATCTTCTAAGAACTGCCAGGGCGAGCAAGAAATTGAGACGACAACCGTGTTTCTTTCCTTTTGTCTTGTGCGTTTCCTTTTCTCATCAGCAACAGAAATTGTATTCTCAGAATCCTTCTCTAGAAGGATTCTGAGAATACAATGAGCACATCATACAAATAACGATGATTTTGTAAGGAAAATCGAAATCAAAAGTAGAATTACCTTTAGACTCATGAAAAAATGTTTATAATTTTTGGTACACACATTTTAACTATAATGTTAGCTTCTTTATTTCCCTGTGAGCTATAATCTCCAGCTATTCAAGTGTAATGTCAATCGACATCTCCAGTTGCCTTGATGTATCCACTACCCTCATCATTTCCTCTATCACTCCTATCTGATCTTGCTCTAAATTTTCTGTAACCCCTTGCGTCCTAGCGGGTGAAATGCTTTTAAAAAAAAAAATCAACCGAGCAGACAGTACTACTATCGGTTGAAATTTAAAAGATTTTCCTCCTAAAACAAATTTTTCGGAAAATAGGTTTCTTATGTGTAGTATCGCACTTTCCAGTATCGATGGCATGTTCCTTCCTAACATTTTAGTTGACGTCGTGGGAAATCCCAACAACTTGATTGTCATTTTCTCTTCGACTTACATTTTAGCTTGTGCTGCTTTTGAAAATCTGCAAGTGATGTTTGTTGTTTGGTACAGGATTTCCTTTGATTATTTAGCGCCTGTCCACAATGTTCGAATAAGAACAATTAACCGATCTCTCCACCAATGCTTGATGTGACACAAGGTTGTTTTAATGAGGGTAGCGCCAGGTACGCAATTATGCATATAGGCCAAAAAGAAAAATTAATTTTTTCCCAGCCCACACCACCACTACCACACTGACATCGGTGTTACACGTACCCAAGCTATTTAGTGCAATGAGGAAGTTGCTGCTGCAGGCTTGGAATCTCAGGGGCTCAGCAAATTCTCCTGTCTAAAAAGAGGAGAATCATGACTCCACTTACAGCACAGGGGCGTTAATTACGGTTGAAAAAAACATCATCGGCTAATGGTTACCTCCTCTCTCACGTTGAAGAAGCGTGATCATCGCCAAGAGCCACGAATTTCCCTCACTGAAAGTCTTCTTTAACCGTTGATCTTCGAAAATTATTTAATACAGCTGAATGTTCAGATATTTCTAAACCAATTCGGTGCCATATTTGACATCTGTGGCTTAAGAACATGAATCGAATTTTCAGGTTTACTTTTTTGGTTTTGAAGCTGTTTAATGTTGGACAAAGCGACCTCTAGCACAGCAGATATGATGTCCAATTTCATTATCTCTTATACGAAAACTGTGAGAAATAATCCATACATCGAGATTTTTAAATTGTTTATTTACTAAATCTACATCCTGTTATTTTTCTTCATAATGAATTCACGGTATCGTCGTATTTTTTCAATAATCGTGTTCTCTGACGAATAATATAGTTTTTTGATATATATTTTTTTTTGGCTTTTAAACGATATTCGCTAGAATTTATATTGTTGAGTTCAAGTTGTTACCACAACGGATACTTTGTTGTGTGTATTGCGTACGCAGGTTCCTAATTTCGAAATACAATGATACACCCAAAGATTGTAGTTAATTAATAAACCGAACACAGGGTCAGAGTAGAGAGAAAAATCTAACGTTCCAACTCACAATACAAGCAAGATGTCTGCTCGACTAGCATTGTATAGATCTTCAAGAGACGCTTTCAACAGATATGTGTTCTGATTCTGAAGTAGTTACGAATATTCTATTTGTAAGATTAACAATGCACATTCTTCTTTACTCGCTTCAGTGTTCGGTTATATATATATATATATATATATATATATATATATATATATATATATATATATATATATATATATATATATATATATTATGTGTGTTGTTTGTGTATGTGTTGATAAAAGTACTCAGCCGTGTCTTGAGTATACAAATGCATAAAATAACCAGGACTTCATGGGATAAATATATTTTTATCACTGTAAAGTGTTCTTTATGTTCACTTTGACTCTCAATGGTGAATCAAATTGAATTAATACATCTGAATTGATTCAAGAAGTACTTCTGTTTTAACTTTATAATAGATAACCTGGAAACTTCTTTGTCATATGCCATTTCCATGAAACATTAATAAAAAAAAAAATAACCCGCAAAGGACCTCAAATAAAATAGGATTATTTTACATTTATTTATTTATTTTTATCCTTTGCTTTCTCTGAAAAAAATGTTTCTAAATTTCTTGTATACGAATATATTAAAAATACCTTTTAATAAATTTAAAATTAAACTTTTACATGCCCTATCTATTTGGAACAGGAGCGAACATATCTCTCCACAACTTATTTTCATAAATATAGACAGGCTTTTCATTTAACTATCATTCCTACGCTCTGTTCTATTGTGGATTTACTCAAGCGAGTTTGTTCGGAAGGTTACCGTCTCTTTTGCCCTGTCTCTCTTGCCGTCAATATGTCCTTTGAGAATCAAATTCTTCAGGTTCTCATTCTTTAGTTCAGTCCGTTATTCGAATCATCATTCTTTAGGAAAAAAAATACACGCACATAATGAAGGGGAAAATATAAGGATTTTTATAAAATTATCCCATTCCGTGTTATGTCTAAAGAGAAAAAATATCTGATATGGAAAATATTATACTTACATACAACCACACATGCATAAAAAAATCATGATTTTTCCGCTACACAATTCTAACCATGTTTCAAAAATGGAAGGTCCGAATTTAATTTTGTAATTAAATTAAAGACATTAGTTCCATTTCATCCTCAAGCGAATTTTTAGGATGAAATGGAACTAATGTCTTTAATTTATTTACAAAATTAAATTCGGACCTTCCATTTTTGAAACATGGTTAGAACTGTGTAGCTAAAAAACCATATTTGAAATCAATTAATTTATAATATTAATGCTCTGTAAATTTACATTGAGCACTATTTTGTAAAAATAAAAATATCTATAAGAACACCGTATTATATATCTTACTGTTCTTTCTTTATATATATATATACATATATATATATATATATATATATATATATATATATATATATATATATATATATATATATACTATATTTGTAAATTTTCAGGTGAGGCTTAGTCATAGCTAGAGGAAGGTGGCATGATGGATTTATCCCTTGTCCAAATGTATTTGTGTGACAGTGTAAATCTCAACTGGAATTTGAACCTGGCTCAAATAAATACCTCACATTAGATAGATTAATATTCACCACAAAAAGACGGTATACTGAAGTGCATATAATTAATGTGTACATATATTAAATTATTAAGAGAAAAAGTACAAATAAAAAAAATATTAAAAAGAAATAAAATATATTAGGTTGGTGCAAAAATAATGACTTTTTTGACGTTAAAAAATACGTCATTATTTTTGCACCAACCTAATGATAAAAGAAATTGCTTTATTTTTGTGAGGTCTCGTTCTAAATAACCGTTGCATATAGCGTCAGGTAAGCGTGTTTCAAACTTCCACCTTCCCAAAGAATACCAAAGATGTTGACAAAGGTTTCTAACTACCACACATCTTTTGTGACCAAACAAGTTCTTGAAATATAGCTGCTCTACTTATACTGATATAACATTTACAGATTTCTAATGAAAATGTTATCTTGTTCAAGAGGAAATTATATGGAAATTATATTTTTAAATAATCACACAAAACCGTAATTGAAACGCATTTTTTGTAGGTAGCACGTTAAATGATGCAATTAAAATAAACCATGCCAGTTCCACAGTGGCAAACCACTTACATACCCTCCGTATCCTATCAGTGAGTAGTAAGTTCCACTCGAAAAGCTTTTCTCCCCGGGAATCCCTGACTGAAAATCTTAACTTGTTCAAGAGTAGGGTCACCTGTTTCTTTCCACTCCTATACATACAAATGGACTCGAAACGTAACCCTTTACCTCGATATAAAAGGTGAAGCTCGCAATAAAAGAAAGTCGGATATGCAACAGAATTACTTTTTTCATTCATACTGCATATCTAGCTGTCAACAGGACTTAGAATATTTCACAATATATATTCATTGCTTATAAGATAGACATTGCTTTATCATAAGAAAAAAACAATTACAGTCAGCTTTTTATGATAAAATGCTCTGTATAATATATAGTATGACAAGAAAAACATTACACTACAGAGCTACGAGGGGAATTTTGCAGAAAATGGTAAGAAAAAGACAGTCGTCCGTACTACTACTTACTTGTAGAAAGAAATTAGCAATTTCCCTATCATATTATTGGAAATAATGGCTTCGTTATTGTTTTTAATCATTTCTATTTTTAATTCTATTTTTTATCGCCACAGGAAAGATAGTATTTTCATTTAAAAATGTGTCTGTTTTCGTAGGGCAATAACAATTGACGGCGTATAGGACATACATCTGTAATTAACTAAAAATAGTGAAACATGTACAGAAAATATTTTAAAAACCAACAAAAGTGTCGATGTAATTTCCTACATAGCGGTGAATTATAAATAATTCCATTGCAGATCTGCTTTTACCGGTGGACACTAAGAGCAACAAGGAAGGTTTTCATGAAATTGTAACGCTTCTGCTTACAATCAGCCAAAAAAGGTTATGAAGTTTCTTGGAGCCATAAAGGCAATAGAAGGCCTAGTGAATTCAACACAGTACATATCTAAGGATAAATAAACATGATTCCAACGAGCAAATAACATAAGGAATTTGTCTGAATAGATTTCAGGAAAATACAGGTCATAAAAAAATATAAATGGCTACTAAGAGCAACAAAAGCCAGTAATTGTGGAATACAATCAACGCCTACATCCTAACAAAAGGCAGCATATAAATTATTAATAAAAAATAATCTTTTTTATTTCTGCGTAGATTTTGAGCCTATCTCTTTAGATTTTGTATGTTTTTCTGTCAGTGATATAAGGCATTTGGGAGTTTTCAGTACAGTATGATTGTTTAATTTGATTTATTTTTAATGTGTTTATGTAAACGTTTTAGGTATTGGAAAAGTTGTATTCTTTTGACACTTATTCGCTTGGCTGCAGATTAATTTGATACTATAACTATTCGCTTTGCGGTACTAATTTGAGAAAAAATACTCCTATTTTCAAAGTTTTAGTTTATAATTATAGTTTAAAGAAATTGAAAAAGAAGACATCTCTTTAAAGCAAGACAGCAAAAAGCATGCATATGGTAGAAGTAACTATCATTTACTTTACTTGAAACATTTAGGTGTGCAGTAGCATACACAGGAAATATCCAAAGTTATTTTAAAATCATATATATATATATATATATATATATATATATATATATATATATATATATATATATATTATTTTTAAATAATTTTGAATATTTTTTCACACACACACACACACACACACATATATATATATATATATATATATATATATATATATATATATATATATATATATATATATATATATACTTCTAAATTTGGGGTGGGTTCCTCAAACTAACAACTGTCAACCAGTGCATCCTCAGAACTGTCACTAGGATGTGCTGGAACCCTATTATGCTTTGACTACCGGAGTCTTAACGGAGGTACATCCTTTAGCAGGTCTGGAAGTATGTTCGAAATAAATTCCTTTAAGCAGTTCGTGTAAGACGTGCTGGGTTTACTAGATAGTCACCTACTAGTTACATCCTCTAGGTGTATTCGAAATAGAGTCCCTGTTAACCAGGAGCCCACAACATACGGCAACGCGTTCATCAGATGGAACGCCAAGTAATTTCCAAAGGCCCGCAGCCACAAATGACATCACACAGTGCGAAACAATAACTACTACAAAGATATTTAGACGGGACTCGCATTTATAATTAAAAAAAAAACTAAAAAAAAAAACAAACTTTAAACACAGCTTATTTCTATTAATGTTGTTGACATGTTATTGTATATTTTACTATATAAAATATAGAACAGGTATAATGACCTTGGCTTGTATAAAAATACGTATGTTGTTAGCAAAATGTTGCCGACTACTGATGTAAGCAAAACATTTTAAATTTAATAAGTCGAAAATGAAAGATTTACGGACATATATTTATATGGACTTTGACATTGTCTTACTGTGAGGAACTCGACCTAAAAACTGTATATAAATACACACACACACACACATATATATATATATATATATATATATATATATATATATATATATATATATATTTATATTTATATATATATATATATATATATATATATTCTTTACGACTATTTTTCTATATATTTGGCTAGATTGCAAAAAATAAAAGGAGTTATTTCTAAATTTTGGAATAACCACCCTGTCTCGTTCGTGTACATGTCTCGTTTCAAAAGTATAAAGAAACCGATTCAGATGAAGTTGTAACTGATGAAATGTGTCACAAAAACATTTTCCAATTTGTCAAACATCATTTCTTTAAAAATTGTTCTTCATATATATATATATATATATATATATATATATATATATATATATATATATATATATATATATATACAAAGAAATAATCACACATAAAATCAATCAGAAATATTAATGCTATTATTGGCGACATCCATCGCTAGTAGTGTATAATGTAAGCATTAAAATACTGTTAATCCATACATTATACACTACTAGCGATGGATGTCGCCAATAATAGCATTAATATTGCTGATTGATTCTATTTGTGATTATTTCTTTGTATATAAATTATATGATGCCAAATGTTTCATGTTATATATATATATATATATATATATATATATATATATATATATATATGTATATAATATATATGTATATATATATAAATATATATATATATATATAAAAGAAAGAATAGTAAAATTCGCTAGAGGATGAAATGAAACTTATGTTTTTAATTTAATTACAAAATTAAACTTAAAATTTTATTCTTCCAATTTTGAAACATCGTTATTACTGTGTAGCGAAAAAACATATTTTAAATCAGTTAATTTATATATATATATATATATATATATATATATATATATATATATATATATATATATATTGCGTGTGTGTGTTACTGTAATGGATACAACTTACTTGAGTATATAATCTGTTTTTCGATAAAACAGTGTCAATTACATCCGCTGGCATAAATGTTTGAGAATTTATGTACAAAATATGAGTTCTAGAAAGGTAGATTATGAAAAAGGATTCAGATGAAAATTTCCTGAAGGTTACCCAGATCAACAAGTGTTGGATATCGGTTGAGGAAAGAAATTTGACCTTACTTCCGCTGCTTCGGTATGTGAGCGGAAGTCGGAGCTGGCGATAGCTTAAACGTGAAATGCATCCTGTGGCTAACATAAACAGGGCGCACAGGTCTCCTGGGTGGAAGGGAATGAGTGGGCGCAGGTCGGAAACGGTGTGGCCGCACGAAGTTGCTTAGTCGACATATCGGAAAAGGCGTAGTCACATGAAGTTGCGTAGGTGTTCAAATGTTATTTAACCGGTCCGATTCTTGAATCTGGACAGAGAGGATTGTTAGACGTTCACGGATGATTTGTCTCCGTACATTCCTGTGTGAACATATCCTAACATCTTTGATTTTCCTATACCTATTCGTCGAAACTTGAACAATGATGATATTTATTATATCTAAGTATTCGACGCCTTATAAGATCCCAGCGGGAATATACTACACAAACACCTGAGATGAAGGCCTGTGGGCGCAACGACCGGAATTTTTTGCTGAGGAAAATGTAGTCTGACACTGAATAATGTAAATAAATCCTAAATATGAAAGAACGGTTTACGTCAACGATCAATAACAAATAATGAGCATTTTGAAAATATTGTTCCTTTACTCACACTTATTTTTCATTTTCTTTCTCGAACGTAGAAAGTAATTTTCGTTCTTTTCCATCGCTTCTGTGCGCATAACAACTACTGCACAACAAAAAAAAAAAAACGAATGAACGTAATACTAATTATTATGATTAGGTCTAACTCATTAAGAACTCTCGGTGGTCATAAATGACAAAGCAAATTCTTTTAGGATGTCTAATGACTTTTGATAAAGAAGATGTAATTAGCGTTTTCGTTCCTAAAAGATTGTTTCTGTTAAATTTCTATTTAGCTCGTTATGACAAAAGGATACATTGTGGAGGTTTGTATTACAGTTTCTCTTAAGAATTATATATGTTTATTTTGAAAATCTATTTTTAATTAACATTGTAGGGTGTGGTTTTCATTAAGAAACATCGTCACTGCTTGGATTAAGATGAAAAATTTAGGTCAGTTTTCGAAAGATGAAGGCTATGTTCATATCGTGATTTTATTTTACGAACTTTTACGTAACGCATCACATTTAGAGGAATAAATTTGTTCCAAAATATTTCGCATTTTTTTTATAAAAGGATTCTTAAAATTTAAACGTGTTTCTGCCATTTCAGTCGGGTTTCGATCCTAGCTAGAAGCAACTGACGAGCCGTGATACAACAAAACAGTCTGTCTCTCTGTGGATGACAATATATATATATATATATATATATATATATATATATATATATATAAAAGAACTACACTCAAGTTACTCTATATTTTACAAACATGTAAACATAGTTAAATCATCAAAATAGATTTTTTCTGCAATGGAAATTATTCCTAGATAATAAAAAAATATCAGGCGTGAAGACGCTTCTTAGAAAATGATGTTTGACCACTGCTATTTACGTAAGCATATATTCACAAAAAGATAAATATATAAGATAGTGGATATAAGTTATTAGTGAAAGTAGGGTTCATCATTTATATGCTGAGCTCCTTCAAAACAAATTTCAATCCTGTAGCTCTAAGCAATTTCTTTTCACTCACAAGATTAAGGACTTTTCGTAAACCTTTATTTACATAGTTATTGTTGAAGCAGAAGTGATTTCGATCAATATATACCAATATGAAATGTGGCGAAACAATGGTGTTGACCCCCTTCTTCAAAGCTGACCAAGTTTAAATAAATTCATTTTTAGAGAGAAGGTTTATATTTTAACGGTAGTAGTTCACATTAATATATCTCTCCGCTCACATGTAGAAACTCGCATCTCTCTCTCTTTCTCTCTCTTTCTCTCTCTCCCTCTCTCTCTCTCTCTCTCTCTATATATATATATATATATATATATATATATATATATATATATCCAAGTATATGATTGCAGTATACGGAATAAATTCCAATAACCAACAATTACAATTCTTAAAAGAGTGCTCAATACAGAGTAGAGCAGAAATAATTATTTTCTTAAAAATTATAACATAAATATGTTATAAAATTACTACAAAAATAGCCATTTTGTTTCAACCCCTCCGGTGTCTTATCAAGTAATGATGTTGAATTTAATGTATCACTTGATAAGACATCGGAGGTGTTCTAAAAAAATGACTATTTTGTAGTGATTTTATAACATATTTATGTTATAATTTTTAAATAAATAATTATATATATATATATATATATATATATATATATATATATATATATGTGTGTGTGTGTGTGTGTGTGTGTCTGTGTGTGTGTGTGTGTGTGTGTGTGTTTGCCTATATTTCTGAAATGAAACTTCTAATATTTACACTATTTACATCATTTAGACTGTTGTTTTCATATTTGTTGGGATATTGACGACGTTTCGTCCGTTTATGCTCGGCCCTTCCTGAGGAGATTTACGTTGGAATTTCGACCTGAACCCTTTAAGTAGACAACTGGGGTAGATTGTTCAAGGTCCACGTGCCATGCCTTTGTGGATATCTCAGATTCCAAAACGTCGGAAATATAACAATAAAGACAAGGACATCAGAATGTGCAATGTAAATAGTGTAAACATATATTTATTCATTTAAAATACTATTCAAACATTCTTCGTTTAATTAGCAATATTGGCATTCCACATAAAGACCTCTACATAATCCCCGAAAACTTAATCATGGCAAAAAACTACCCAAAATCTGATCCATTTCATCAGTAATATAACACAAACACTAACAATTACCATAAAAGTAAAAGTTCATTTTATTTCTTATTGTGAAAGGATATATGTGTGTCTAAAAATTCCAGTTATTAAACTCTTTTCTCCTTATAATTTTATTTGATATAAAGGTTTAATAATATATTTATTCAAGAATAGATATTATTATTATTATTATTATTATTATTATTATTATTATTATCATTTTTATTTTCTTTGCTTTCTGGCGTTTACACATTTCTTTCCGGGTCCCACCCAGGGACCTAAGGTTAGAAATGGCATCATGACAAAAAAAAAAAAAAACAATTACATAGATAGAGCCCTTCGTAAAGTGTGGGCTGTACTTGTCAGAACAATTTTTTGTATCTCCTTGAGGCATGGGCTTCCAGGAATCCCTGCAATTAGTCTACTGCAATCTTTTCCAACAAGTCCTAGGGCTCCAACTACAACAGGGATTGTTGATGTTCCCATATGCCACATTTTCGAGACTTCTATTTCAAGGTCCTTGTATTTTGACAGCTTTTTGAATATCTTCAAAGATACATTGCAGTCAGCAGGGACTGCCATATCAATAAGGAGGCACCGTTTTTGTTTGTGGTCTTTAATAACAATATCTGGGCGGTTGGCCTTGATTGTTCTGTCAGTGTGAATTGTGTAGTCCCATAGAATTGTAACAGGTCCTATCTCCGTAACCGCGTCTGGGTGATGTTGGTACCAGTTTCTTTCAGTTTCCTTCCAGTAGAAGTTGCAGATTTTCCAGTGCAGATATTGGCCCACTCTGTCATGTCGGGTTTTATATTCAGTGGGTGCCAACATCGTGCAACCTGATACAAGATGATCAATCGTTTCTGGATATTTATCACAGAATCTGCATTTTGGGCTGACACAATATTTTAGTATATGTGCTTGATAATTCCTAGTTAGCAAGCATTGGTCCTGCGCAGCAAGGATAAAACCTTCAGTTTCCGCTTTCAACCCTGCACTGCGTAGCCACTGATCGGTACGGGTTTTGTCTACATCAGCTTGTTTGATACGGGAAGAGTATTGGACATGAAGCGGTTTATCTTGCCATCGCTTCTGTATCTGGTCGGTTGCATTCGTCTTTGCTGTCTTTTTCAAGTATTTTGCAGTTTCAGCCGGTGTATTGTGCTGTAGTTGCATCTCTACGCCCATTTGAAGCTCTAGTTTGAATTTGTTGGCTTCTTTCATTACGGAGTAAAGACGCTTACTACTTTCATGTTCCTTGACGCATACCATCATCCAGTCTTCTGTAGTTTCCAAGTATTTTTGGAGGCCAATTGTTGTAGTTTTGTAGGACATTTCTAGTTGAACTAATCCTCTGCCTCCTTCGGATCTGGGCACATACAGACGATCAACATCAGCTTTGGGATGATTCATGCGATAGCAAGTGAGAAGCTTTCTCGTTTTGGCGTCCATTCGCTTAATTTTAGCTATGGTCCAGTTAAGGGCATTAAAGCTGTAATGCACCACTGGGACAGCCAATGTGTTTATAGCTGATATTCTATTTTTTGAGTTTAATTCAGTATTTAGTATCAGACGTACACGCCTGTAGTACTCTTTTCTTATTTTTTCTTTCATTTGGGGGTGTTGTATGCCATCTCCTTCGCTAATTCCTAGGTACTTATAAGCTTCTTCATGCTCTAATTCCCTAATCTTTGTGACAAAATCTAAATCTATTGAGGGTGTTTCTGTAATTCTACCTTTCTTGAATGTTACTTTTGCACATTTATCTAATCCGAAGTCCATGCCTCTGTCGTCACTAAAGTATTTTACAATATTGAGGAGGCCTTTCAACTAATTGTCGTCTTTGGCAAAGATTTTGAGATCATCCATGTATAGTAGGTGATTGAAAATTTTCTTATTTATTTTGTAACCATAGCTACTGTTGTTCAGTTCATGTGTAAGAGGGGTTAAGGATAAACAAAACAGAAGGGGTGACAGAGAGTCTCCTTGAAAAATTCCACGTCGGATATTCAGACGGTTGGATATGGCAGTGCCCCCGGTGTGCCTAAGATATAGTTTTGTGTTCCACATCCCCATGCTGTGCTTAAGAAAGTTTAATACCACAGCGGAGACTTTGTACATTTCCAAAGTCTTAAGGATCCAAGAATGTGGAACACTATCAAAGGCTTTACGATAATCAATCCACGCTGCACTGAGATTTCTGCGTCGTCTCCTGCAATTTTCCAGGATCATTTTATTTATCAGAAGTTGATCTTTGCAGCCATATGAACCTCTACTGCATCCCTTCTGTTCCAGCGGGAGAATGCTGTTTGTTTCGAAGAAGGAGTAAGTACGGTTCGTCAGTACAGACGTGATCAACTTATACGTTGTGGAAAGACATGTTATCGGTCTATAATTTTTCAGGTCGTCTGTTTCAGTTGTTTTTTAGTATGAGGTATGTAATACCTTCAGTAACCCATTCCAGGATTTTATTGGGATTATTTACAAGCGTTGATAATGTTTTTGCAAGTATGCCATGGGTAGATGAGAGATGATACAGCCAGAAATTGGGCAACTTGTCATTTCCTGGGGATTTCCATTTTTGGGATTTCGTTAGTGCTTGCCTAACATCATCTGTGGATATATTTACCCATTCTTGCAGAGGTGTATCCAGCAGTTGTTCTTCTTCACGCCGTATCCATTCTGCATTTGGGTTACATTCCTTTGGGTTGCTCCAAATATTTTCCAAAAATGTCTGTACATTATCAATCGATGGTGGCGTTTCGACATGTATAGGCGTTTTTCCAATTTCCCTGTAAAATTTCTTAAGATCTCTTCGGAATATTTTATTTTGGCGATAGAATCTACAACGTTTCTCGTATCGTCTTGTTCTCTGTGCTTTTAGCTGAAGTTTCTGTTTCAGCATTTCCTTGATCAATTAGGGATTTAATGCTATATTTCCGTTTGATCTTTTTGGATTTACGTGTGGAAATATTAGGGTTTCTGGTGAGCTCATATAATATAGACAGCTCACATCTGATTTGTTTTATTTCTCGTATCAGTCTGGTTTTCCAAGCTGGTTCTCTGTGTCTGTTAATTTTATTTATTGTCTTGACACCAAGCTTCCGAGTCGCTGCTAGAGCTGTTGCGTATATGACGTTGTTAACTTCTGTTATTTTTCCCGGTGGTTTATCTGTTAACAGTGTTTCCAGGGCAGCATTGTATATTTTCACGATGTGCTTGTTGGGATTTGTCATATGAATTTTCGGGAGCTGGTCTCTGTCTGACAATTGTATGAAAGTTACTCTGCTGAGTACTTGGATGACGTCATTTTTCGCTTCGGTGATTTCAGCTTTGTGGTTTTCAAGGAATTATAAATTAATGTACCTGGAGTCATCTTCAGTGACAATTTCTGGAGAACTAGAGGTTGTGCCTAAGGTAGAATCTTCGGTTTCATTTCCTGGGAGATGATTTCGTATTTCATTCGCTTTAGCGTCCACCTCATCCTCTGTCGCATTCTTTATTTCAACATTCGTCTCAACAGAGTTTGAGTGATGGGTCATAGTATTTTGTCTTATATCTAATTTTATCTTATCTATTTCTGCCTTTGAGAGTCTGTTGTTTCGCATGATATCTCTGCGGACATTGGCAAGCATGTTTGGATTGAGGTTAGGTCTTATATCATTTCCCACCATATTTCTCCATATTTGGTATGTTTGATTGGTGGTGTCCTTTGCTGGGTTTTCGAGTGCAGTGAAGAAGGATGTCATAACTAGTCGATACTCTTCGCGGCTCCATTTCGTTCGTTTCATTTTTACTAGTCGATTTGGCATTGAGACACTTGGTCCAAGGTTGGCGATAATCCGGGTTTGGTGACCTAGTGTCTCTTCGTGTGTGGAAGAGTTTGTTCCAGTGACAGACTTTTCGACCTCAGACTGGTTTCTCTCTGAGGGACGCGGCCCTTGTTGTCCCGGTTGACGGCCGAGCCGGTATGAGATATTATTCGTATTCATTGAAATTGGTAGAGATGCGTTTTAACCTTGACCGCCAAGGAGTAATTTTGTTCAGATTACCAGCTTTAGGACGAGACTTGAAGAAGGTCCAAGAGCAAGACCAGATTTGAGATAGTGGGTTTACTAATATATCGAAGTTAAAAGTTCATAACAGTGTATGGTATTCAGTTGGGTAGATAATACTAAGTTTTAACTTAGTAAAAGTCGGAGTGACACCTCCAAGTGGGATAATTAGATTTCAGTATATAGACATAAAACAAAACAAAAAAAAAAATGGACACGGGTGTCCGCTTAAGGTCTGGGGTGTGGATTAAAACTTGAAATACAAGTTAAAAAAAAAAATTATTAGAGGAGAGAAAAGGGAACTGAAAAGCAAGGAATTAACTTGAGACATTAAGATTTACAATCATATCAAACTAAAGGAAAAGTATCATTCAAAGATGTTACATTTACCATTTCTTACAACTTCGGAGCATGGCACAAGTGACTCTCCACAAATGTTCAATTTTCCGTCGCCAACGACAGATACTTATCAAATTTTATGGGGTAGGCTGGACTTATACTACAGATTGGTAGGGGGGAATATCGAAGAATTCATTAAACAAAGGGGTAGGAGCAAGGGAATAAAAGTTATAGTTTTCGGTCATCTCTCACCCTACTTGCCGCTGAAAGATATGTTTTAAAATTTCCACTCAAAGAGATGATAGACAAAGGGCAGAGCATTGTAGGAAAATTACACCTGTAGCCATGAAAAAAAAAAAACAAAAAAAAAACAGAAAACACAGATATAATACAGTATGATCCCTGTCAGTATGGACATATCTACATGTACATTCAATATATATATATATATATATATATATATATATATATATATATATATATAGAGAGAGAGAGAGAGAGAGAGAGAGAGAGAGAGACAGAGAGAGAGACAGAGACAGAGATTAGCTTATTATTATTATTATTATTATTATTATTATTATTGTTATTATTATTTTATTTCCTTTGATTTCTGGGCACCTTTAATTCCGTGTCACGTCCAGAGACCTAAGGTTAGAAATGGCATCATGCCATTTTCCACTGACAAAAATAAAAATTAAAAAAATATAAATAAATAACAAATTTTACATAGATAAAGCCCTTCGTAAAGTGTGGGCTGTACTCATGAGAACATATTTTTGTATTTCTTTCAGGCATGGGCTTCCAGTAATCCCTTCAATTACTGGAATCTTTTCCAGCCAATCCGAGGCTCCAACTACAACAGGGATTGTTGATGTTCCCATGTGTCACGTTTTCGAGATTTCGATTTCAGTGTCCTTGCTTTTTGATATCTTTTTGAAGAAATTCAAAGATACATTGCAGTCCGCAGGGACTGCCATATCAATAAAGAGGCACATTTTTGGTTCCGATCTCTAATAATAATGTCTGGGCAGTTAGATTTGATTGTTGTTGTTGCTCTTCGTCTTCTTCTTATTATTGTTGTTGTCGTTTTAATCATCATTAGCTATTTCAAATTTGCTGCCGAACAAATGACATTGTTAATTCTTTCAGAACAATTAGCTGCTCTCTGCTATGTCCTATCAGCAAAAAACTCACGTTAGCCTTCCGTTCTGTTTTTTTGTTTCTTGTGGTTATTAATTATTAGGCACCAATCAAACAACTATCATATATCCTTCATTTTACTCTGCATCTCGTACAATGCACATTTACTCGCTTAATGACATCTAAGAAATCATATATATTTCATATTCTCTGGCCGATGTTGTTTAATTCAATCGATTTTAAAAGTCTTCCTGTTTCACACAAACATTCCATTATATTATCATTATAAGACTTATTTCTTTAGCATACAGTTAAAATATATGTTGTCGCTATATTTAAAAGATATTTGTCTTTATGCCTATTTGTACTTTTATTATAGTTCTTTAATTTATTAACATGTCGTAAGTATTCTTGGCTTCTAGAGTTTAGTTCAAGGTAATTTTAAAGTTTAAAGGTATTTCTCAAAGTATCACATTTGAATATCGTTTTGTATTTAATTTATCGTCATCTTAAAACTACATTGAGATTGTCCCATTCCAGCCAATTTTTATTCCTTGTAATTCACATGATAATTCTGGTATCATTAAAATGTCATTAGCAAACCCCAGGTGGTCTAATTATTTTCCGGTAATATTAACTTCTTGTACATTTTCTCGATGATATATGCTGGAAATAATTTAGCGGAATTCTATCTCTCTTTTCCAAACTTTACTTCGTCCGCCTCCTTAGGAAGTTGAATTAGTATAAAATTGACATTGTATTAGATTGGTGCAAAAATAATGTCGTTTCCTGACGTTCAACTGCAAAAGAAAGACGACATTATTTTTGCACCACCCTAATATCCACTTACTATAACATATGTTAATAACTCCCATTTTTGTATGGCTGGTCTGACTGTATTTTCATATCCAAGTAAAACTAAACAAACTCGTTTGTTATATTACAATTATCTATGTATCATTGCGTGCATATAGATGTTACGCTGTGCATATACTCGTCTGAAACCTGATTGTTCAATTCGCTCCTTTTTAAAACAACACGTTTGTTATTTTTCAGTAAATAGTTCTGGGAATGGTATATATATATATATATATATATATATATATATATATATATATATATATATATATATATAGTTAAACCTAGAGAGCCAGAAAAACCTACCAAGATTTCACCTAAGCGGATCGTCAGGGAAGGCTTCCCTTAAATAATTATTTATTGTTATATACAGAAAGTAATTCAAAACATGTAATGTTTGTGTTACTAATAATAGCATTTAATTCAAGAAACTTAAAATGTTTCAGTTATTTAAATAATTGGGTACAACTATAAGAAAATTTAATTAAACAGCTTCTTGCGGGTGTGCTTGATGTCGAAACTATGTGTCACTGGTATGTTTATCCTACAACATAAATGGCAGACTCGGTATGCGTTTCCAGGTAATAAAAGGTGGAGTAACAACAAAACTATATATATATATATATATATATATATATATATATATATATATATATATATATATATATATATATATAAACAAACGTCAATATATGTATTAGCGAAACAAAAGTATACATAGATAATAGAAAATTGTTACAAAACAATGGGCATGAAAGTAGAAAACATTTAAAATGGTTTTTCCGTTTATGTGGCGTGTAGTTCGTGGCAGGAGAAAGCCCTAAAGAAAATTAAGCGAAGGGGTGCATACGTTCGCGCGCACCTGTTTGTTTGTGTGTGTGTGTGTGTGTGTGTGTGTGTCCGCACGGGCGTGTGCCTTCCCTATTGAAGAAAGCGTTATCCTCGTTCGACTAACAGCTTACCGTATCTGAAACAGAAAAAAATGAGAGAATGCCACAGAATGTCACTGTATCTTCTAGCGGCGTTATTTTAGGAAAGTATGTGGGATTAACACCACATGTTTACTTTGAGTTACTTCAATAATTCCGTATTTTTTTGCCTGCACTCGACTAATTTTTCGTGAAGTGAAATAGCAGACGACAACAATGTCTACTTGGAACGCTGGAGAAAATAATGTTGCCGATCTTAGATCGGCAACATTATTTTCTCCAGCGTATTTCTTTCTTACAGAATTTTATGAAAATTTTATGAAGTTTTAAATTTTTTAATTTATGTCCACTTATTTAAAAGTGAATAAATAAATACATTTTGAAGCCAATGTTACTTTCATTTTACGTTAAATTTGAATGTAAACATTGATATACCACCTGTTATCTTACCGTTACATTTTGACAAGCTAGATGTAAATCCTTTCTATACAAACACGGGGAATTAAAACTTACTTTATCGACAAAAACATTTCTTTTATATGGCATTTTTAAAAATGTTAAATAAAGCTAAATAATAAATTTAAAGTCTTTATTAAAAAATTTTTAAAATCCTCATGCAAATTAAAGTTTAACTCTTATGTTTTAAGCGCAGTTTGTCAATAATATGTATATAAAGGAATGATAGCAAATTCATTATATAAAGATATGGATGTATTTTTTTCTACTGATGTTAGTCGGAGACCCACGGACAAAATTTATCCTTTCGAAAATGCCTGTCTTATATTTCTGAGATGATGTATTGTAATTATTTAGACTGTTCGGACTGTTATACTCATTTTTATTATCATATTCTGGACTTTTCAGCCTTTGTAGTCTCCGGCCTTCTTCAGGTAATTGGAATTTCGAAATGAACCCTTAATTTCGTCCACTGGTTTAGATTGTTCTAGGTCCACGTTTCAATCAACTTTCGGGTGACACAGTTATGTCCATTTAACTCAACTTCACGGCTTTTTGTTCAACAATACAGTAGCCAGGTTATTGAGTACACAATTATTTGGGTCAAGTGACAGGATCCAACCAACGATTTTATACACTAGGCTATATGTCTTTGAGGACATCAGTGTATGAATTTTCTCCGCATGTGATCAGCTACTTTTCTATGTCCCCTCGTGTTACAGCTTTACGATGTTCTTGCAGACTTATCTAAAGGGGGTGAGCTGTTTCTCCTTTTTATTTCTTACGGCAGATACATGGGATGGCCTACACGCAGTCCTTAGTCATGTTATCCTCCAAATTTTGAAGGTCATCCTGATGTTATATTGACCACACTGACCATACTGATCATTTCTTATTCATATATAACCAGGTCGACACTTATGACATTTGTTCGATGTTGTAAGCAGCGGACGATCCCTTTCTTTACACTGTATGGGTGGTGGGAGTTGCAGTTATCCTGTGAATGTTGGTTTGCGGTATCCGGATGTCTTGAACCGATGATCTCTTCGAGATATTAGGACTTCCAGGAATGCGAGTTTTTTTTTTCATTTTATCTATCCATTGGGAACTGTGTCGATAATTTTATTGTTCACATGGCCCATCCTTAGTTGAACCTCTTCCGGGTGTGGCCAAGGTATGAAAGTGTAATCTACGTATCTCAGCCATAAAGCTGGTTTTCGTGATGTGGATTCTAATGCTATTTCTTTGAAGTACCCTGCGTATATGTTTGCCATTGCTCGTAATAATAGCGAGCCCATTGCTAAGCCATTATTTTATCGATATATGCTTGATCGCATTCTGAAGTGTACAGAACGTCAGCATCTCCATTAGGTTATCTCTTCTGTTGTGTACAGAAAGACAGCATCTCCGTCAGATTATCTATTGGTATACTGGTCCGTTTTCCTAGGAATGAATCCGAGGCTACTTTGTCCCTGACTACCAATAGTGCCTCCTCCATAGTTACTTTAATGAACAAACTTATCACGCCCAGGCTCATCATCTGATTGGTTGGATTGGAGCGTCTTTAATTATTTCCACGGCCTAGTCGGAGTTTCGGACATATGGAAATGACTTTCCTATTAAATATGACAATAAAGCTGAGGATAACAGTACGAAGAATGTAAATAATGTAAATACTTATGAAGATGTATGAAAGATTTTAATTAATATTCCTAAACAGAAATTATAAATTCCCCGTATTTTTATTTACACAATGATTTCTTTTTAACGCTCTGTTTTTTCATGTACATATTACTAATTTCAACAAGTAAAAACTTTGATTATTTCCCTGTGTTATAACAATTCTAATTTGTTTTTCTTTCTCAATTTTAAAGTCAATTTGGAATCTACAAACTATCATTATCTTTTCTTTACATATACACATATATGAGCACATGTGAATTTAAACAAATATATATTTATATATTAACTATTAATAACTGAATGCACATTATACATGCATGTAATAACAAGTATTGCATATCATCAAACTACATGAATAACTCATCTCCAATATATATTAATATGTTTACATACATTATAAATGTTCAGGTCCAAAACGGACATGCATCTACAATGATACTCCCTCTTTTCTTTGTAATTTTAAACTGTCTCTCTCTATCTCATATATATGTTTATATGGAATATTCTATACTGAGTGTGATTAAGCAAATGGACAAATTTCCTTACAGTTTGAAAACCAGATAAATTTACGATAGGTAAGATGAAAACTTCTTTTGTCTATGCCAAACCCAAGAGTTATCTTAAACTATCACAGGCAATAATTGGTGAAATGAGATATTGGAATGAAATAAAAGAAAGAGAAGCTGAAAATAGGTTAAAAATAGCCAATCAATTTAAGAACTGATAACGATTAGGACTTCGTCAAAATTCCTGAAAGCATCAAAAGAAGTCAATAAAATCTTAATTTTAAATCATTTCATACTAAGCAAGGCAACTAAACCACTAAAACGCAGGTTTGTGAAAGAATATAAGGAAAACATTATTAAGTAGCAAGAAGAAAAAAATAAAATAATTTAAGAGGAAAGAAGATTACGATTGGATTTTGTGAAGGTCAAACTTGAATGTAATGCAAGAATCCGTAAGATAATTCCACGAGCGAGAAACCTGGTGAATGAAAATTGATAAAAACAAAAAATTGTTAGCTGAGAACTTACGGTTACATCTAGGCATTTTGACTGTAAAATGATGATATGTTGTGGCCAAAATATTAATTCGCTTGAATTGAAAGTGTCTTGATACCATAGAGTAGAGTTCATGAGAACATTTAAAATTGTCACTTGTGTTGGATTATCAAGTAAATTTTAAAGCATATTCATTACAAGTTAGGATAATTAATAAGATTAGATTCATCATGCACAGTATTCAACTTCCCAAAATAATTAATATCCTCGGTGTGTTGATGTAAAAAAAAAAAAAAAATCTCGACAGCAAAATGAAAGTATTTAAGCTGAAAATGGCATACTGTTCTGCTTGGTATTCGCGCCGGAAGATCCGAATGCGAATATTTCAGGATTTGCGTGTCAACCTGGAGACAGTGTCTAGAATTCGAAAAAGGTTGAATGAGTATAATGGTGATTACAAAGGTACGACAGCGCGGAAAACTCACTATGACCGTTCTTGTCTTGAGGAAGCTGTGATGCCCTGGGTCAAGCGGTACTGCTAGCAACAGGACTTTACATCATACCACACAAACAGGAGAACCCAATCATGGCTGTCAGACAATATCTGAAACCGCATGACCCCATATATCTGGCTACCTATCTTGCCAGATTGCAACTCCCTTGACAATTACATATATATATATATATATATATATATATATATATATATATATATATATATATATACTGGATGCATATATACCTATATTGTATGCATATATATTTATATATACTATATATATAAATATATATGAAGAAAAATAAACGGAAAAAACAAACAAAAATCCTTATATGCAATAATGCTGTTTTAATGTTAATATGTCAACGTCGGGCGTTTCGGTTTAATAAACCATCTTCAGGATATATTCATAAAATATAATTAACATCAATTGAACATGACAAAGACGATGGAGACAAGAACAAGACTGGTATTTATTTGAACAAAAAGTACAAATTGTGGCACAAGGCCAATAAAGGGGAGGAGTAGAGGCTGGTCAACACTAACTATCTTATACCTAGCTAATCAGATTCGCGACCCATTCGTACATTACATTTTACACATTCACCAAAAGAACTCGTCCATCACCAAACAATCCTTCAACCACCATAATACCACGTGCTCTCAAGGGAGACCTACCAAAATCGCGCCCCATAGCATGAAAATTCTAATGATGATATATATATATACAATTCTAATAATGATAAAATGAGAGGGGAGGGAAATGAACCCAATAATAAACTTAAAATAAACACAAATACAAACTAAACATAATTGATGTTAGTAGGGACCGTCCAACCCATAAAACAGAGAGGCCGCTGTATTCTGCCCAGGGGACAAAATCAAGAGACGCTCTCGCTAAGGGAGTGGGAAAAAGTATAAAATATTAGGCTGGAATGGGAAAATATAAAACTGACCCAGTCGAGATGAAAATGGGGCGGGGGTCAAAACAAACTGGGGAGGATGGGAATCTCGACTTGGATCATAACCAAAGAACGGCCGGGATGCAGGCCAGGAACAACACTTACTCACATTAACTAGGTACACTGAAGCTTGTCTAACCTAACCAAGGGGAGGGTTCCACAGGAAGCCACCCCGATGTGCAATAGGTTGACCTAGAAGAGAAAATCAAGGCTAGCCCCGTTCACACGAAGCAAGCTCGCTTCTTTTACCCACCTTTCGCTAAAGACTGTTGAATGCAATCGTTTTCTATCCGATCTAATCTTCATCTTGAGCTGATGCTCAAAGAATCGAATCAGATCCGAATGAGAAAGTCGATTGCCTCGCAAGACTTCCTCCTTTCGCGTCGTCCAAATCACCATTCGAGCCGTGGCCATCAGCGTCAGATCACATCAGCGACACATTGTCACACGCGTATGCACGATCAATGGACACAAGCTGTTCGGGAGCGAGACGAGCCGTCAGCTCGCCGACATGGTCCCATAAGGGGCGGACCTGGGGGCAATGGTAGAAGGCGTGCGCAGCCGTTTCCTCTAAGGCAAGGCCACACCGTTCACAGTCTGGCAAATCCGCCAAGCCCCATATGAAAGCCTTGTCGTTGAGAGGGAGCCGATTCCGAGCCAATCGCCAGCTAAGCGAAAACTCAGAGTTACTGAGGTAATCCGCCGCTGGCGCCCAAGACCAGTAGGAGCAGTACTCCTCCTCCGACAAGCCGAGCGTATCTCGTAGGAGATCCCTCGCGGGCCTCTCCACTAATTCACGATAGAAGACCTTCCTAGGCCGAGAAAGGTCACTGGACCGGGGAACGGCCCTCAAGGCCGACCGACACTCGCGAAGGAAAACCGATTGATCCCGGGGTTTACGACCGCGCTCAACCCGCGAGATGGGGGGACTGATGGTAAGGCCAGGGAACGCGTCCCTAACAATCCCCTCCAGAATCGGATCTCCTCCAGTCAATGCACGGCGTAGGAAAGCCAACCTAGAGGCACGGATGTGACTCGGCAGGTGCGGCATTCCCAGCCCCCCATGACACGGACGTTTAGTGCAGACTCGTCTGTCGACCCGATTCCCGCGTCCCCTCCATAAAATGGAGGATAGCGATTGCTCGAGCGCCTTCTTGTGAGTCTTACAGAGAGGAAGTACGGACAATCGATAAAGAATCAGGGGGAAAATGTATGTAGCACACACCTCCGCCCTGCCCTTCACGGACAACCTCCGTCGATTCCAAGTCTGACCGGCGGAATCGACCTTTGCTCGTACTTCAGACCAATTCTTCTCCAGCTGGAGGTCAGGCCCAAACCACACTCCAAGAATGCGGACAGGACCGTCTGTCCAACCGAAGCGGCCCGGAAGAGCGACCCCCTTCCAGGCACCTAACCGCAAGCCGGACGACTTGTCGCGGTTTATTTTGGCCCCTGTCACCTTCTCGTACCGATCAAGCGCCTTCTGTATCACCTCAATGTCGTTGCGGGACGACACGAAAGCAGATACGTCATCGGCGTACGCGGAAACCCTGGCTCGAGACCCTCCAGGAACGGCAATTCCACGTAGGGCCGGACTGCCGGTCTCGTCCTTCAGCCGGCGAAGGAGAGGCTCCAACGCCAAAGCATAAAGGAGAGGCGACAGCGGACAACCCTGACGAACCGACCTAGACAGCACGAACGCGTCCGACAGCCTTCCGTTCACCTGTACCACCGCACTGGGGGAGCGATACAGGAGGCTAATCCAGCGGCAAAAGTTGGGTGCGAATCCAGCGGCCTGCAGGACAGCTGCAAGGTAGCGATGGTCGACCCTATCAAATGCCTTGGACTGATCCAAATTGATCAGCGCGGCTTCTTCGTCGTCTTTTACACCCTCTATGATCGTGCGGATCAGATGCAGGTTGCTCTGAATTGTTCGGCCCCTCACAGAACAAGTCTGCTCAGGTCCCAACAGAGACTCGGCAACTGACTGCAAACGCTCCTGCAGGATCTTGGCCATAATCTTTAACTCTGTGTTTAGCAGAGTTATGGGCCTGTAATCATCTAGGTTCCCCCCACCACCTTTGCCCTTTTTCAACAGAGTGATCACACCCCTGGTGATCCGGTTGGGGATGGACCCCGACCGAAACCAGTTGTTGAACACTGCAGTCAAAATTGGAACAAAGATGTGCGACAGCCTCAAGTACAATTCATAGGGCAAACCATCCAGACCGGGCGACTTGCCTCTGCCGACCTTCTTCAAAACCGCGTAGACATCGCCCTCCGTAATCTCTCCCTCGCAGCTAGCCGCTTCAGTCGGCGAAAGCCGAGGAAAGTCAGCCAAATAGCTACGAAACTCCTCCTCACGGAGACCAGGCTCCTTGGTAAACCGGTTCTCGAAATGGCGCCGAAACGCTCCGCACATGTCGTCAGTGGCCCGAAGAGTACGCCCCTCCGGAGATTTGACTTCACGAATGTAACGATCGCCACCTCGACGGACCTCTTCCCTGCGCAGATCTGCGCCCAAGTTCACGGCTTCGGAAGACATCTTGCTTAACTTATGTCTAATTACCTGACCCATGTAGCGCTCGCTATTCGATCGATCCAGGGCCTCCTTAGCTAAGGCTATCTCTAGGGGATCCCCCCCAGCCACCGCCCGGGAATAACTAGCTTTAAGCGTCTTCACCTTTTCAGCTCTATCTAGAGCGAGCCGTTTGCTGAAATCAGTGGTGAAGGACCTAATCCTACATTTAAGGCGTTCCCACCACCTATTCCCGATAACCGCCCCCACTAGCTCCCGCTGCACTAGTCTAGTTAGCTGCTCCTGGAAGTCCCGCCTGTCCAGTAAAGACAGATTGAACTTCCAGTAGCCAGCCATTCTAGGCCTATTGTCTAACGCCACCCGGGCACAAACGAGTTTGTGATCCGAATAGCCTACCCAGTGGAACGTAGGGCAATCTAGTAGTTCTATGTCGGCTCTTCTCACTAACATTCTGTCAAGGTAGCTAACCACCTTGTCAAAAGGCCAATTAAGAGCCCACGTCCACATTTTTCCCTTGGGATGATCGACCCGGTATCTATCGACGAGACCATAATCGTCGATCAGATCGACCAAGCTGCGATCGCCCCCTCTCCCGCTAGCACCCCGCCCCCTGTCTAACTTGGGGTCCAGGATGGCATTCCAGTCCCCCATTAAAACTAGGCGCGTTGAATCCACCAGGAACGGCCCCAACCGCCGAAAGAACGAGACCCGCTCCCTCTGGTCATTGGGCGCATAAACCGCAACGACCCGGAACGAACCACTTTTCACGGCAATATCGGCCACGATCAACCGGCCCTCTGCATCGGTATGCACAAGGTCTACCTTCGCATCGAGAGTACGTCTGACAAGCAAAGAAACACCTCTGGCAGACCGGTCCCCGTATGCTGAATAAACGACAAAGTCATCCTCCAGCACACACGCATCGGAACTGCAAACAAAGTGGGTCTCTTCGATCGCGGCGACATCCACATCAAAAGACAACAGGTCCCGGAGCAGGCGAGCAGCCTTACCCCGATCCCTCAAGCCATTCACATTCAGTATAGCTAACTTAACTGCCATCGTCTAGGCCTGCAAAAAGAAAAAAGAATAAGTGCAAAAACCTTATACACATACGGGGCGGAAATCTGCGTTGAGCAGGACCCCGACAGATTGTCCTAGACTGCCAGTGCCCAATTCAGTCGTCATACGACCGCCCAGGACAATACCGCCGACGTCAATAGGGTACATTAATTTAATAGCCCTATATAAGGAGGGGTGAACTAAAACCGGGACCCTCCCAGAGCAAAAGTTGCGCAATCTCTTTAAGACGGGGTTGTCAAATTCGCACATTTTAATGTTCGGAAAGGCATCCCTGGCCTCGAATATGTGGCTCCACACCTTCAGTTTGCCACCAGAGTCTCTGATACAGGTAATGACACCTGGAGTCTTTGGAAAATTACGGGGGTTCTCGACACTTTTGCCGTCCACCTCCGTCGTTTTGTACAGCACCTCCAACAGGGCCTTCCTTTGTTTAGACAGGCCCCTTATGTACTCTTCTTTGATAATTTTACAAATTGACTCGGGACCCTCAAACATTTTCTTTTTCTTCTTTTTCTCCCTAGCAGGATGGGGAGGGGAGGAGGTGGACGTGTGTGGTGGTGTGTTCAACGAACTCGGGGAAGATGTGGAGGGAGAGGGGTGTAGCACGGGAAGGGGAGGAAGGGAAGCTCTTAATGCCGGGAGAGCAGGACGGTCTAATTGGCGAAGCCGGGAAGGAGCGCCTCCTGGTTTTTACCAGACTGCGTTCCGCCCGGCTACGACCAGAACAACTTTCTTGTGTTTTTCTTTCTTCTTCTTCCTCCTCCTCCTCCTCTTCTCTGCACCTCTTCAGAGACGCCACTCGAGGTGGAGGCATGTGTTGAACTTCCATCGGACTGTCTCTTTGTTCCTTTGGTTGCTGCTGCTGCTGCTGCTGCTGCTGCTGTGGTTGTTGTGATTGTTGTTGTTGCTGCTGCTGCTGCTGTTTCTGTGGGGTTTTTTTGGGTGACTGTTTTTTCGACACTTCTTTTTCCCCTTCTTTCTTTTCCACCTGCTGTTTTGGTGCTGGTTGAGGCTTATCCTTTTGGGGTGGAGCTGGTACATTCTTCCCCTTCCTTCCATTTACAACCTCCTTCCAGGTGCCGTCAGCGTTTTTATCTGCTTCTGGATTTTTTTCGTTCACCGCTACTGCTGCTACTGGTGGCATGGGCTGGCTTACAGGCTGAGGCTGTTTCGTTGGGCAATCTTTCGCCATGTGTCCCCGGACACCACACACCCAACAATTCGGTCGCCTGCCTTCCACCACTACCGACATCTTTCTTTTCCTGCAAACCAGGGTGTTGGGAATTCTCCTAAATTCTTCCTGGCTCAGGGTCACCTGCAGTTCAACGTCACCCGTGGCAATGCCGGACTTGCTCAGTATCCCTTTGCCCTCCTCCACTTTTCCATACTGAGCGAAGAAGGCCCCCATTCTGTCCTCCGAGATGTCCACAGGCACTCCATGGACTGTTATTTTAGTCCTACGTGCGCCCATGTATTCCGTTTGCAGCTTGAGGTTTTTTGTTGTTAACACGCTACCTGCCAACTGCTTCGCATCCAGTTCTGTTGGTAAGAGAATGTCCCACATTGCGTTTGACCTCCTAGCCAGCACCTTTGGATAAATTTTTAAGGTCTTTAAGACCTCTTCCATTGTCTCCCTGCTGACTCCGGTTAATTTCCGACTTTTCACGTCGGACGTCAGCAGGGAAATGATCTTATTTTCCACCGCTTCCAGTGCTTCAGGGATCGTAAGGAATTCATTTTCCTTAAACGACCCTTCAAAGGTCTCTCTCTGAGCTGCGTAATATACGGCATCTTTTTTCTTTTTCGGCCTATTCTCAGACCAGGCCGAATTTTCTAAAGACACCGTCGGTGGTGTATTGTTTACGTTCTCGTCCATGGTGGCCTGCGACGACCACCACGACAGAACGAATCTCTTTTAAGTGTTAAAATAATATTTTTTTGCAGTAAAATAAAAAGAAAAACATAAAGAAAAACGGTGGACAAACAAAAATAAATTTCAATAAAAGAGCAAACCAAGGAAAACAAACAAAACAGTGAGGGTGGAGGGATAAAAAGGCAAGAAAGAAAAAAAAAATGTACGACTCCAGAAAACTCAAAAACAAAAGGCTTTTAAACAAAAATTAAAAAGAAAAAAAAAAGATTTGCAAAACTTATCAGATAGGTCAACACAGCTTGTCCAACTCACTCCAGAAACAAACAATCCGTATGCAAAGCTCTGACTGGTATCGTATAAAATCCATAAAATAAATAAAATACGATAAAAAAGACGACGTACGAGCAAGACTATCCAAACAGATAACTGAAAGTTTTATATGATCAGCGTCCCGTTTTAAAACATGGTCACGTTGTCGTCACGTGGGCGACGCTGTGAAAACGTATTCCTAAATTTGAGTATTTTGAAAGAAAAATGAAAAATGAAAGAATTCTATTTTGATCTAAAATTTATATGTAACCTTGTCGAGCATTAATCTCGCTAGAAAAGGGGAAATACTAAAGAAGCCAGGTCTAGTATTCACAATATTCAATATATATATATATATATATATATATATATATATATATATATAATATGTATGTATTTATATATTCTGTATATATATATATATATATATATATATATATATATATATATATATATATATAAAGGCAGCGCTACAGTCATTATGGACAAAATATATTATGTAACAAAAATACTAGAATCAACAACATAGACAAATTATTATATTAATAATTACAAAATTCTCTATGACATATGACAAAATAGTAACAAAAAAAGAAAAGGATTTCTTCATAAATTTTTTCACCAAAAACAAGTAAAATTTTGCAGACTACCAAAACTCAAAATTCGAATAAAATTAAAGCGGCTATCCAGACCAAAAAAAAATTGTATCCATTCCCATCCCAATCCCCAGTCACTTTACATTTAAACTCTAGTAGAAGGACCAACCTCTACAACTAACAGACTCAATAAATTAATAGACGCTATACTACAACAATTAACTAAGCATATTAAAATCTACATCAGAATCGATATCCACTTCCTTAGCTCCATACCACAAAAAGTTGATCCGGGAACATTTATGGCCACTTTTGACATCAGTTACCTATATAGCAACGTATGCATGAAGTAAACAGGTAATCTCAATCTGGAATGAAAAACATCTAGAAAAACTACATCCCATATTTAATAAGGAATTCATAAAGGATTGTATAGACCTAATTCTAAACCTCAACACTTTTGAATTTGACAACAACTAAGGGTTAAAAATATAAAATACTGTTTGTTTAATCAAAATAAGTCTGCGAAATATTTACATTCGACAAGTGAACATTTTAAGCTTTAAATTGATTAATTTAAACAAACATTTAAAAAGGGATTATTTTGCGTTTGGTCATAAAGATAGGACCATGTAAATACAAATAGAAAACACAGAATAAATAAGTCACAACGATAATTTAATTCTCAGTATATCCACAATTTTTATGAATTATTTCGAAGATTCGCTTTGGCACACTCATTATTAACTTCTGTATGAGGGAGTTTGTGATGCTCACCCAGGATGCATAAACTGCAGCACGAAGAACATCCACAGATTCAAATTGCGATCCATGTTTCTCAACATCCCTTGCAATTCATCCCCCAAACATTCTCGATAGGGTTTCGATCTGGAGAGCGTTGCCGATTGCAGTATTCTCCTGTTGGAAAATCCAGTTTTCTTGACATAGATGAGGGCCTTTAGTAATTAGCGTTGCTTTTCTTAACATCTCAATGTAAATTAGCAGCTGTTTGACGAAGAAAATGAATCCCAGACCATAATTGATCCACCTCCACTGTGTCATGTTGAGAAAATTTAACTTGGGAAATCTTTTGCATGCCAGTAACGCTGCAAAGCATCTGGGCCATCAAGATTTAATTTTTCCTCGTCTTAAAACAACAATTTATCCACATCCCAAGTTTGATAATCGGAAGCAAATTGTAAACGGAATGTTTTATTGCGAAGAAGAAAGCGAGGCCTCTGGAGCTGTTTCAAGTTCTGAAACCCCTTCTTATTTGAATGTCGGCGAATTTTTCGGAAGCTGCATTCAGCATCTGTATTCGCTTGTCTAGAGATGATGAGATTCTATTTGGGGCGATCGCTTGACTTTTTAGAAGCATACGCATTCGGATTTTTAATGAAGTTAGCAATACAGTTCTGCTACGTCCAATTACATTTGCAATGGCTTGTTGCGAAAGACCACGTCTTTGAAGTTCAACAATATGGTCCTGTTCAAACTATAAAATTTTACCCTTAGCCATTTAAAAATCGGAAATTTAATACTAGCAATAGTTACATGGATGTCTACACACCTGAAGCTACGAACACACTGACTAGTTCTAAAATTTTTGTCCATTAATTTGTTTTTTCACTGATGGTCTTATCTTTATGGGCAATGCAAAAATCCTTTTTTCAATGTTTGTTTGCATTAATCAATTAAAATCTTAAAATTTTCATTTGTTTGTTGATAAACTACATTTTCTAATTAAATGCAAATGTTTTGCAAATATATTTTGATTAAAGTAACAGTTATTTATATTTTTAACCCTTTTGTATCTGGTCTTAAGCTTTTGACCAGGGGTATGCGTATATATATATATATATATATATATATATATATATATATATATATATATATATATATATATAAACAGAGAGATAGATCAGGAAGAAGGAATGTTTTGGCCTACTTATCAAATAAATTTCATTCGGGATGTCAAATTATAAGTAAAATATATCTTATTGTGTTTATTGCAGTATCCAGTTCATATTTTCAATATGTGCAAAATGTTATCGATAATTATAGTAGCTAACCTGAGCAAATTTTCCACATCGACTAGGAAAAATGATGAGACTTTCTTTTCGAATTTCTGAAGAATGAGTTTCTTTAGTAATATAAGGACTTCTCAAATCAAGCAGAAACTACGATTTCAGGTTTAAGATGACCATTAAGCAAAACCAGTCAAGTGAATTAAATTGTGAAAATAAGGTATGAGAAAAGAAATATATATATATATATATATATATATATATATATATATATATATATATATATATATATATATATATATATATAACAAGAAAGAAAAAGCTGGGAATAATGAGCGAAAAAAATGTTCAGTTTATAAAATAGAAAGAAAAGGAAAAAAATATAACGAAGAAAATAGAAAACGAGACAAAATATAAAAAAGAAAGAAAAAAGAAAGAAAATGAAATAGTGACAGAAAGGTTTAAGGCGAAAAGCAGAAAGGCAGCAAGAAAAAAGTGAGAAAAAAACGAATGAAAGGGAAAATAAATGAAGACAAAAATAATTGATATTTTTAACGAAAAAGAAAAAATGAAAATAGAATGATGAAAAACGAAATAGTATATAAGGAAATAATATAACAAAATGAGTAAGAAATAATAAAAAATGAGGAAACGATAAGAGCGTAATGAAGTAGAAATGGAATGAGATTTCTTGAATGAAAGACGAAATATAAAATAAATAAATAAAAAAGAAGCAAAGAAAAGGTGAATTAAAAACGTGTCAATTAACAATGAAAAGTGAAAAGAAAAGTAAGAAAGAAAGAATACAAGTGAAATAAATAAACTAAGAAAGAAAGAAAATAAGAGAAAATAAATATTACTAACTAAAAGATAAGAGAGATATAAACAACAAGACAAAAAAGAAAGAAATACGAGAGAAAAATATGAAAGGAAAAAGAAAGAAAGAGAAAAGAATGAACAAGAAAAAGAAGGAAGAAAAATAGTGAATAATAAGTTAAAAATAAATAGAAAATAGAAATAAAGATATAATAAAAATAAAAAAAAAATGCGATTAGATTTATTAAGAATTTGTGGATATTTCCAGGTGAGTAGCAGGGGACAGAAAAATAAGGTTAAAAATAAAATGGTTGACAGTATGCAAAAGGAAAATATGGGAGTTAAAAAGGTAAAATAAAACTGATTGAATGAAAGACGGATCAAATTACTGATAAACAAGAAGCTTGCAAGAGTATAGAAAGAAACAGTAAAGAGAACTGAGAGAAAAAAGTGAAAAAGTTGGAAAATAATCAAGGTAGAATTTAAAGAATAGCGTCAGAAAGAAACAAGCAGCGTCGATTTAAAAGAAAAGAGCCAGCTGATAAAAATAAATGAATAAAAAGATACAATAATGAGAAAAACCAGAAGGCGGGTAGGAAAAAAGAAAAAGAAAATCGGTATAAAAAAGAAAAATAGATCACAAAAATCACAAAAATGGCTTAACTGGAGACAATAAAAGCTATGTTCTAATAAAAAAAAAAATGACGGAACACAACGAGAAAACAAAATTAAAAAAAAAAACAGCCAAAGTGATAAACATAATAAAAAATATAGATAAAACAAAGAACTTAAAGAGAGAAGACAAAAACTGAAATGAAAAATAAAAACTCATTTTTCATGTTGAAGCATTACATCCGTCTGTTCATGCTGCTTGAAGTCGTCCGATAACGTCAGACTGAGTGCAGTAGAATTGAATAAAGACGACGACGCCAAAAGCGCGACAACCGATTTAGCAGACGTTCAGAAAGAGTGATTACTTTGCTTCGAATCACCTCGTGACATTTTCTCAACTTTACCCAAAATCAGTTCCTAATGGACGTTATTATTGGCCAATTTACAGAACGTTAGCGCTTAACACTTGCATATTATTTGCCGTTTATCTTACCTCAAAAATACAAATTGTGCTTGGATACAATATTTTCGAAATTATAAACAGCGTTACGCTATTTACAAACACAGTTATATTAGAATTTTCTCTTGCAGAATTATATTAATAATAAGTATTTCGCTTTTTATTTATTTTGTATTTACAATAGTGGAGTATCACCTCATGTTAAATGGCTACGACTCACATGATATAAAAAAAATAAGGAAGTAATATTTCGATGGGAATACAACAAATTTAAAAGTTAAGAAGACTTATATTTACTTTACTCATATTGTAAGCGTACTTATTAGCAAGAATACAATTCCACTCAGGAATTAATATTTTTTTTTATTCCTTGTCGAAATTGTCTCGGAGAATTACAGCATTTTTAAGTTATTACAAGAAACATAACAATTCATAGAATTAAATTTAGTCGTGAATTTTTATCAACGTCATTCTTGAAAAAATAAAGTACAATTAAAATTGATTTCACTTGTGTAATTATTACGTTTATTTTGACTAACTTGTCTCCCTTTACTTTGCAAAATTTAGAAACATTTTAAGTAAATTTCTGTGGGTTTTGATGTGGAAATATTTTCGTCGAAGAATTGATTCTATTTTCCAATAGAAAATGTTTTCCCCTCAAATCGTTTTGTATAGATCGAAACTGGTAATAATTGATTGGTGCAAGATGTGATAAGTGTGGTAGAACACATTCTTGTTGTATACCGCCTTGAGTTGTGGTGGAAGATAACAAAATATTTCGTTTAATCCACTGTATATGCTGCCACGGCCAAACAGAACCTAAGTTATGCTTGTGTGCTCCAAATTTATTCCTTAATGTTGCGTATAATTTGAGGTAAAATTTTCATACAAGTCGTTCTGAAAAGAATGGAAATTATTTACGTTTCCACACAAGACATCTGAAATAAAACAAGAATTAAAAACTTGTATTTTCTTAGTTTCTAGCATATACCAAAATATCATTTGGAAACAGTAAATTCATTAGCTTAATTCGAGGATACATTAATAGCTTTTAACAAAACTGACAGCACATATTCATTGACCACTCTTGGTGTATGTTTGAATAGGATACGTCGTCAATTTACAGAGATATAAATAAACATCATGCTACCATTAGACTTTAAATGTCAAGGTGGACTGGAGACGTTTTCAGTAATAAGTATGGTTTACATGCTTTTTCTTCATTTATGTACCGTGTCCTTTCAGTACGTAGGCGATCATAGCTCTCCACTTCTTCCTATCTCTTGGCGTTCTCAAAATGTTTTGTTCTTTTTGCCTCTTCTCACAAACCTTGTTCTGTCATCCATTTGCTTAAGCCCGCGACGTATGTCATGGGATGCTTTCCCTTTTCTCTCCTTCTCTTAAAGCCTACCTTTTTAATTACGTATCCCAGAAATTTCCGCTGCCTCTTCCTGATGTTAAGTGTCAGCTTCCTATTTTTTTAATCCTCTCTAAAACCGTATCGTTGCTCACATGTTTGATCCATGGTATCCTTAGCATCCTTCTGTAGAACCATACCTCAGTTACCTCGAGGAGACCGTCAGAGGACAGATATGACGTAGCGGTTCAGAACTCCTTTCTTTGCTACCAACGAAATCCTCCCGTCTCGTGATACTTTGCCTAGCTTGTGGAATGCGTCTTTGGCCATACCAATAAGTCCTAGGATCTCAGCGTCGGACTTATCGTACTCTGTCAGAACATTTACCAGATATTTAAATGTCCGCACCTGCTTGATTTTAGTGTTCCTGACCAGTAAATCGTATTTTGGGCTCATATTTATTACTGATGACCATGCATTTTATTTTCTTGTAATTTATGCTTAGTACCTTCTTGCTATTTTCTGTAGGAGGCTTTATCATTTCAATTCCATGTCTGTTATCAGCACTGTATCATCTGTGTTGTTAAGAGTGTGGTCGCCAATGATGAATCCTGGTAAGATTTCCTGTTCTCTCAGAATTGCCTCGCTGTATAGGTTAAATAAATCCGACTTTACCCGCCTTTCTACTTTTGTATATCTGCTGAACTCATTCCCTATCCACATGCGGGCCGTTTGCTGCCAGTATAGGTTTTTGATTATTTTAATATCTTTCCCACATATATCAAAGATCTTTGTAGCGTAATTTGTAGAACGCCTTTGTGTAGTCTATAAAACATAGATGCATGTCATTCTGCATTTGTATTGATCTGTTTGAGAACACTCTGAGCATGGATATCGCGCTACTTGTCCTGGTGTCTTAAACGAACCCGCACTGTTCTTGTCCTATTTCTAGTCTGATACCACTGCGCGTTCTATTCATCACAATATAGCGGATGTATTCTGTGGCTGATTAGGCTGATTGTTCGGTGGATTTCAAATTCGTTTGCGCTTGGTTTCTTAGTGCTATGTAAAAAATCTGCTGAGTACTTCGGGTATATCAGCACTGTTGTAGATTTCATTTATTATTTCTGTAATATTCTTGTCTAAGCGAAAATCCTCTAAGGCAGTCAGTCATTCGGTTACAAATCCGTCTGGCCCTGCCGCTCTGTTTCTGTTCAATTTCGTCAGTGCAGCTTCTGCTTCGGTTTTTAGAATTTCAGGTCCGTCGGTAGTTCTGTGTATAGCTGGTTGTTCTCTTTCTTTGTGGGAGAGTCCTACAATATATTCATTTCAGCGCTGAATATTTTTTCCTAACCTAATATGAGCATTTCATCTTTTGATTTTAAGTAGCCTGTTGACCAGCATACCTTCTGTCTTGGGAGTTCCCTTATTTGTTTATGAATATCTCCTTTGTCTGTGGTACTCAATCTCTCTATATCTGCACAATTATTGTTTAGCTAGTCTTCTTTACCCTGCCTGCATTTGGTCCTTATTTCATTGTGTAGTTTTCTTTATTTCATTCCGTATCTTGGTAAAGTTTTCTGTCTCCTTTTCATCATATCGTGAATCTCATCAGTCATCCGTTCGTTTTTTTTTTCTTTCTTCGTACATTATCCTTTGGGATGATACCGTTTTCTGATGTCACTAAAAGCTTTTTAGTGCGTCCCATTTCGAGTTTCCATTCCCATTGAGTCCCTTGTATCTCCTTTCCACACTGTCCATATATTTTTCTTTCAGGTACGGGTCGCTCAGTAGTTGTATTGTAATTTGGGTGCTGCGCGAGACTTCTTCACTTTCTGTAGTTTTACATCCGCTGGTTGCACATAAGTAGGTTTTGCAGTGAACCATTGCAATTCTTATTCTTTTGTTGATAGTTTTGTAGTCAATTTGTTTTTTTCTCCTCCTTCGTCCCTCCATATCCATATTCGTCTCAGATGTTCGTGGAACAATTTGTTTGTTATTTCCTGCAAATTGGCCGTGCAACATTGGATCCATTTTTCTCCACGTTCGTTTCGGATTCCAAGTTCAATTTTCTAGTTATAATCCCTGCCAACTCATTGCTTAATTTGGAGTTCACGTCTCCTATGACAATTATTACTTCTTGCGATTTTCAAGAAGGCTTGGAATTGTCTAGCATGGAGTAGAAAGTTTCTTTGTCCTCACTTTGTGCTGTCGGGACATACACTAATATTATAGCTACGTTGAAAGGCTCTCATTCGGTTGGCAATGTCGAATTTACTGCTTATAAACTTCGACATTGCCAACCGAACGATCCTTTGTGGCCGAGCGGTTAGGCACGTTAAGCTAAATGACTGTTCCGTATAGGATGCAGGTTCGAATCCTGTCAAAGTTCGAATATTTTCTATGAAAATTTCTCAGACATTCAGGCCGGTAAATGTTATTTAATACGGTTTATTATAAACAGAGCATTTACTTAAATACTTGTATCTATAAAAAGAACGTTAAACATAAAAATGTCTTTAATAAATAAATTGTCGGACTTTGTCCATTTCTTAATATATATATATCTGATTCCTTTTGGCAACATTATATTTGCAAGAGTTTGATTTGTAAACAATTGGACTATTGTTGCTATATCTGGGTTGCGATATCTGCTAAATACAAACCTTCCAGCTTTGATCGAATTTAAATTTGTTTATGCGTCACCTATCACTACTTCCTCGGCAAAAGTTCAGATCAGTTCAACTCTTCAGTTCCAGCGGTTTACGGTTAAAACTCGCCGTTCTGCTTCGACGAAATAAATCTCACAAATTTTCTCTGCATTCGTCTTTTAAAGAAGTTCCATTCAGATCGAAAATTACTGAGAAATGCTACTTTGTGTAACATATTCAAAGATGCTCTCTGCCCCCATAATCTTCACTTTCTTCTACTCGCCCTTGCGCTCATATTACATACTTCATTTAATAACCCTGTAACATGAGTGGCTCTTGGGCCTTAAATACGGTGAACTTTGGTGGAAAATTATTTTTTAAACCAGAAAGTTAATTCATTATTTGCAAGTTGATAAACTGAGAAAAGCTGACAAACGAAGAATACACTTGTGTAAATTTAACGAAAATTTTCTATATTCGTGATTACCAATTATTTTTAGACTATAAATTAATATTTCTATTGAACAATATTTTTTTTTTAATTTGCACTAAGTTGTTAATACATATAATAATAATAAATTTGAAAGTAATATTTTTTGCTGAAATAAATGAAATTTGTTAATGAATGTTGCTGATATATTTGGTAAAAGAATTTCAATAAAGATTTAATAAACAGTGTTATTTATTCAAGTGAAATTCTTACTGAATTATTTTAAGAATACACAATCAATAATAATAATAATAATAATAATAATAATAGTAATAATAATAATAATAAAAGTATTTTTCATGTAACACTGAATAAATCTATTCTCAGTGTGTTTACTTGTCTTCTACCAAAGCAATCACGAAATCCGAAAACAGATTTCAGATGAAGAGCTAATGGATCTAACATATATATATATATATATATATATATATATATATATATATATATATATATATATATATATATATATATATATATATATGTATGTATAATGGATACTCCCGTTGGTTTCGAGGTATGAGTATCTGACAATTTAACCAATTGATTCAGTTATGAAATTGTGTGCGATGATCTAAAGTGACAGTTAAAACCGTCTAGTGATTTACAAAGGAGGCCACATATGGAGCAAGAGTGAGGATTGTGGGATGAGATCACTGTTAGATTGGTTGACCACTTAGATCGTGCTCTCGCATCATGAAGACGATTCAGATAAGCAGATTGGAAACAGCTGAGTCCACTAAAAACGTTGATGTCCATTCTACCCGCTCCAAGTCTAAGCGAGGGTTATATGAGGTATATTGACAGCTGACAAGTTGCTCTTTAGCTTGTCTTTGTATCTTAGCCATAGGCGACGTACATTCCTGCAGACCTGGCTGTACGTTAGGATCTTGGTGTCCTCAGTTATTCATTCTCAATACACGCAAGCAAACACACACACACACACACACATACACACACACAGACACACACACACACACATAAATAATAATAAATATTACCACTGCCACCAATGCTTACGTGACAAACTTTCTCGATGCGGCCTGTGATTTGAATACCCGTTATTACTTGCTATAAACACATTACTTCAGTTTTCTTGTTTAAAAGTTCATTTTGATTTTGAAAAGTAATTATTGCTGATTTTTTTCTAAATAAAACCATTTTTAGTCCATATTATATGGGGCTGGTCTTATTACATCTTCCCATTTAATATTGGTGGTGATAGTGTTTTCTAATTTGCTCCATATGTATTTTTTAGTCTTCTATTGTTTGTGTAATTAATCCTTCGAATGATATTTTTTGTTTAAAATATCTTTCTTTAAATATTTTTTCTGTGGCGCCTATGCGAATCTTTTTGTTTGTGTACATGTTGCGGTAGATTTTTGTATTATGTTATTGGTTAATCATTTACTGTTAAGTGTTCAATTTTCTTTGTTTCTGTAGTTATATTTAATGGTGTTATTGTGTTGCATGTTATTTTTTATTTTTGTAGGAATTAATAATTGGTTTCATTGAGTATTTTTTATGCTTCGTTATTATTTTCTTCATGTTATCCATGCCGCTTGAACTTATATAATAATATGATTATTTGATGTTTTTATGGAAGTGTTTCTTAGTTATTTTAAAGAATATTTTCGCTATTTTTTATTGTATTGCTGAAGGCGTGGGTTGAACCAAATTATATTCCTTTTCTGTTTTTTTTTTTTAAGAATTGCTTTCGTTTTCGTATTCCAGTTTCGTTTAATATCTGCTGTTCCTTACGTCTGATCCAGAATTTTATTTTATTTTCATTGAGTATTTTTGATGTACTAGAATTTTTAAAAATTCTTTATTTTATTGCCATGGGTATTTATTTGAATACGTTCGGAGTTGGTGTAATTTATATATAGATACATACATACATACATATATTAAGTAAATGCTTTGTTTATAATAAACAGTATTAAATAATATTAATTCAGGCCGGTAAATTTTATTTAATATTGTTTATTATAAACAGAGCATTTACTTAAATACTTGTATCTATAAAAAGAGCGTTAAACATAAAAATATGTCTTTAATATATATATATATATATATATATATATATATATATATATATATATATATATATATATATTCCTTCAAACACTAGTAAAGAGGACAAATCGAATTTGAAATAGTCACCTGATTTTTTTCCTTATTACACAATATGTATCGGGTCTATCAATCTACGTATTCGTGGAATCTTTTTAAAGACAATGCGTCCGCCAGTATTACTAAGATTTAACGAATGGACTAAGCGAGAGACGTGATACGCACTGTTTAATAAATAAAAATAAATCACATTTTTCTAATAAGATGTGTCCGCTACAAAACATTTCAAATAATGAACATGTCGGATTTAAAAAAAATATAATTAGATTTATATATATATATATATATATATATATATATATATATATATATATATATATATATATATATATATATATATATATATATATGTATGTATGTATGTGTGTGTGTCTGTATATATATATATATATATATATATATATATATATGAGTATGGGCACTAAGAAGAAACACCAACAGGCAAGAGTCTTTTTCATGGTTGAACGCAATTTTCAAGATGTAAATGGCCAGGTTATTGCGTTCAAGAATGAAACAGACTGTTGCCGCTTGGTGTTGGCCTCAGTGTTCACCATTATATTTTGAAATTAAATTTAGGACATTTCTGATGTTAATTTCCTCCTTATACAATAAGGACTATTTGTAATTTTAAAAGTCAATCAATAAAATTAACTTAATTAAGTGTTAAGTAGCATTTGTCATAAAGAACGAGAGGTGGCACAGAGATAGCTTACAATTTGTTTATTTCTGATGAAGAGTGCTCAATATCAGTGATAGACGAGTTATAGATACAGATATGTTTTATATATTTATCTGTTTATATATATATATATATATATATATATATATATATATACTAATAAAAATATAGCACATTGAGTACTAGTGTCAATAAAATAGTGTTTGATGTAATATGACAGTCCTATTAATGATATATTAAAAAATATACATAGCATCCCGTACAGGTAGCACGACTCGGGGTTTCGTGCACAACGCAATCTTCAAATGCTGAGTATAGATTGCTGTTACATAATTTAAATTTTAATAAAAAATCTCTGTATTGCTTTAAGCAGATAGTTTACTTTAACATTTAAAGTGTGTTACATTCATTCTCTACCCAGCACCTGAAGATTGTTGTTCTACCAGTAATCGCTAATGTTTCATATATATATATATATATATATATATATATATATATATATATATATATATATATATATATATATTTACATACAAAGAAATAATCCCACATAGAATCAATCGGAAATATTAATGCGATTATTGGCGACATCCGTATTAACAGTATTTTAATGCATATATTATACTTCTAGCCACGGATGTCGCCAATAATCACATTAATATTTCTGATTGATTCTATGTGTGATTGTTTCTTTGTATGTAAATTATATGCTGCCTAATGTTTTATGTTTATAAAAAACTATCGATACGCAGTACATGAAAATTACTAAAAAAAAAAACTACTACCAAGACATTACACTATATTATTGAACTATATGCTTAGTTCATGACATATAAACTGAATACATTTGTAACAATAGAATGCGTGGATTTCACACATCACAAGAAATATTTAAATAAAATTCTCACTTAAAATTTTGAAAAACTTAGCGTTGCGTCTTTGCACGTTTCGAGATCGTACACAACCGTCAATAATAGCAGATATTCAAAAAACATGTTTCGGTCGACAAACAATTATTTCGTCTTTAAGTTTTGATTTTATAAGGAAAAAAACACATGCCTGATGATGAATAGAGGACTATTCGTAAGTACTAGCATTTTAAGATCTCATAAACTGGAAACTACAGACATCAATTTTATAGACGAGGATCACTTCACTCTATGTATTAACAGTATTTTAATGCATATATTATACTTCTAGCAACGGATGTCGCCAATAATCACATTAATATTTCTGATTGATTCTATGTGTGATTATTTCTTTGTATGTAAATTATATGCTGCCTAATGTTTTATGTTTATATATATATATATATATATATATATATATATATATATATATATATATATATATATATTATTTAAAATAAATATATATATATATATATATATATATATATATATATATATATATATATATATATCGTCGATATAATATTCATGAGATGAAATGATTGAAATGAGTGCTGATCATATCCTCAGGCTATGTGTGTTTTAAATACGTAGGCTTTACTTTTGGAAAGCGTATGTTTCGCCACAGTCCTCAGTAGCAATGAAACAAGCAAACAACAGAATGTCTCACCCGATTCCATTGTATTTTGTGTTAAGTGTTCTTCGTCAATGTTACAAAACAATAATGCTAACCCTATCTTAAAAATCAATGCCATTATTTGTTTTTAATAAAAGCTCTTGTTTTGCTCTCCGGATTACTTTAAAGATCAAAAGTAGAATCAATTTTATCTGAAAAAATATCTTTTTGAAATTAAATTTTAGTAAATTATCAATGCCAGACAATTTACATAATTGTTATACATTCACTTTGTTCAATACTCAACAGTGGTTCTATCAGAATAATCCTTTTTTTCAATCTAAATGTTCTTTATAATAGTTTTTGAAATTCATAGATACACTCCTAATGGAGGTCACATTTATTTCTTTAAGAGGTCTTTTGTTAGAATGTTTAAAATAATTTAAAATAATACTTTAAAAAAACTCTGAGTCATGAAAAAGACAATGGGTAACCACACTTATCTGCTTTGAGTATTCAAGAAAGAGCATTTAGATAGATATAAAAATGACAATGAAAAAATTTTTAATATTCAACGATTTTTTGTGTATAAATATTTAGTCATTTCTAAGTAGAATTGAAAAGTAACAACTAGGAATTCATTTATAAAAATAGTAATTATTAAATAATAAATAAAGGAAAACATTGTTTTTCTCTTCAGGAGATATTAAGCAATCTGTGTATAATTATTCTCAGGTAACTAGGATAATGGGTCGAAGTGCAGAAAAATATATTAAAAATATAAACAGTGTTATATTACTGTTGAACAAATTTACATCCATAGGACACACCTATTAATATAGAACGTAACTTAGATGAAAAATTGTTGAGAGCGCTGCTATCGAATCTTAGCAAAATATAAAATTACAACCCAGATTTTACAAATATCTCCTTTACTAAAAGGTATAATTGTAGCGATTATCATCGCCATCACACATCACACATACAGATCATACGGCAAGCATTCGGTAGCTAATCTCCTAATAACTAGCTTGCTGATTGGTCAATTGCGACCACTCGAATCGCCGGCACGCGAGGAATAATTTTCCCGCGAACAACCTTCAGAGCCTCTCACGTGTGACACAGCCTTATATAAAAAAAAAACACGAATAAGCCTCCCTTGTGTTCATCTTCATTCATCGTTTTCCTTGCTGCCAAGACTTTAAAGATCATTGGCAAAAACTCTTACAGACTTTCTCGCTAGTCGTCAGTAGAGTCCAGCTATTACGCCTGTCAACACAAATACACGACTTTACTCACAACGCACACACAGACATATTATTTCATCACATTACACATCCGTCCTCTCTGTGACTATGCCAAGTTCATGAACCAGAACTCTCTTACTTACTCAAAACAACACACTTCTTCCTTATCTGTATTCTATTCTAACACCAGACTCTATTCAACATAAAATCCTGAACATTCTTATTCAAGAGAAATTCTTTTGAACATTCAATCTTAATCAGAATACAGTTGAAGGGAAGCAGCTTTTTCTCCCTTAATTACGACACACCAATGCATGATTGTTTTGTATGTTATTGTTTCAATATATATTTTATATATATACAATTGGAGTCTCGTTTTTTTTTCTTGAATCATTAAATGTATATAAAGATAAATGCTCTTAGAACACGTAATTACATTTGATAACCTCAAAGATTAAACCAAGGAGCATTTACATGATCATATCCCAAGACAATATACATGACTATAGAAACATAATAAATTAAAAATAAATATGAAAAGATTCAACAACAGAAATAATAATATTCACTCCCTTTTTTGCTTTCAGATATCAAATTACATCAGATTGCATTCTCCAAACTTTGCTTACATTTAGATATGTGTATATTCATGTGCGTTCTTAAATTGAAAAAAAAATTGTAACAAAAAACATCGGTTTATGAATAACAGGTACAAAATGAAATCCCTACATTTGCCTTTATAATATCAACTAGAAAACAATGCGAACGGGTTAGAAAAGTATTCTTTTGTCGTTATATATATATATATATATATATATATATATATATATATAAAATTCATTAAATCAGAAATATTGCTATTTTAATTTACTTATTTCAAACATTACTTAACGGATGTTCATATTCAAGTAGAAGCTATGCTTTTTAATTAAACATTATTTTCAGACAATATATATATATATATATATATATATATAAATTGGATTTTCCTTTATCTCTCCTTCTTTCTCTTTCTCTATGCATATATATATATTTATATATATATATATTTACACACACATATATATATATATAATATATATATATACATATATTTGTATATATATATATATATATGTGTGTGTACATTGTATATATATGCATAGAAAAGTGAAAGACTAAGAGATAATGAAAAATCTAACATACATTTATATATATATATATTATATATACGTGTGCATATACATATATATATATATATATATATATATATATATATATATATATATATATATATATATATATATATATGTTTGTATTTGTAATGATATATGTGCGTGTGTGTGAGTGTGTCTACCTGAAAATCTGCGTCGTGCTACCGTCAGTGGAATTTATTTATTCTCACTAATATATATATATATATATATATATATATATATATATATATATATATATATAGATAGATAGATAGATAGATAGATAGATATATATGTATAGAGAGAGAGAGAAAGTTGCAAATAAATATATATATATATATATATATATATATATATATATATATATATATATATTTGAAAGTGAAATGTTCATAGGATATTAGTTTTATATTTATATTGCCACATATAGGCGTAAATGCAAGTAGACTTCTTTGTCTTTGAATTCATTATGCATATCTCAAATCCTCAATTTACGGTCATCTTAACGTAAATGTGATGCATATTTACGATATGTTTTTTGTACGCATCCTTAAATCATGAAAGATTCCGCAAAATCTTGCTTACCGTATAAATATATTAACATGAACAATATATTGCTTTATTCGTAACAATGAATATTTTTAAAGCCATAATGAATTACTTTTGATTAACGGTTCATTAATATCATGTAATTATGAAACATGGAAAATATATTTAGACTTTAAATAGCTTTCAGAAATGTATCCATTTTATACTGTGATTAAATTGGTTCTAAAATAGAATTAACATTATATATCGTTTACTTTTTTTTCTTGAAAGTATAGCTTTTCCAGTCTTCCTTCTCTGAGTATATGGAATAAATATTGATTACAAACCACGATTACAAAAAATATATATAATTTTTACTGTGAAACTTGAATAGGCATTGCTCAGTTTAACACGTTTTCACCTTCGTTTAAATATCACTATTATGTGCTATTGTGTTTTTATACTATTTTCCCTCAATGCAACACCCAATGTGCTCTCCGTTTTGATGATTACTGAATCAGGTTTTCATAAGAGCGTAGAGGGAGGAGATACATTCAGATGATGAGGATATATGATGGTGATATCTTTTGATCCAAGACTTGAAAAGATTAAGATCGTAGTGATCGGGAAAGGTTACCGGTCATGTAGACTTGCCAGGGTTCATCCCTTTCTAGCTAAGTGCATTAACTCTTAAACACAATAATCCTACTCATTTCAATATTTGAAAGAACTCTTCTGGCGAAGAATACAAAATTCTACAAACGTAGAAATTCAGACATAGCTGAATATGCCTGATAACTACGGAGGTGTACTTACTCTATATAAACAATATAGTTTTCTTTTAGATATAGAAACTGTGGGCAGTATTGTAAGACTTTAATGTATGGCGTCTCTTAGAATCTCGCTTAAGGCGAACATTAGACAATTATCATTCAGTGTTTATCTCTATGGCAACACTTTTAAATTTCTATCGCACAATCTATCGCACAATCTATCTATCTATCTATCTATCTATATATCTATCTTCTTTTTTTTAAGCATTTCACCCCAAGCAAAGCGGGAAGCCACTAGGACGCAAGGGGTTACAGAAAATATAGAGCGAGATCAGATAGGAGTTATAGAAGAGAGTATGAGGAGAAGGGTAGTGGATAGATCAAGTAAACTGGAGATGTCGATTGACATTACATTTGAATAGCTATAGATTATAGCTATCAGGGAAACTGGAATAGGGAAGGCGAGAGGTGCGAGACATGAAGATATTAGAGTAGAAGAGACGGCTACATTTAGGAGTTTCGACAGTGAAGGGGTGAGAGCGGGATGCCAGCCTCGTAGGGCGCTTAAACTCATGAAGTCTGGGAACCACCGAATGCAGCTCCTCGGAGAAATTACCATGAAAGTATTTGTAGAACTGACAGAGAGAGGCGACGGCGCGTCTGTGAGAAAGTGACTGTAGAGGAGATGCCAGAGAAGGGCCAATTATATTGCATATCCGCCTATGGAGCCTATCAAGAACCCCGAGGCAAACAGAAGGGGCACCAGACCATATATGGCAGCAATACTCCATGCAAGGGGGAATTGTTGATTTGTGGAACTGGAGGATCGATTCCGGGGAGAAAAATTTCCTGGTGCGGCACAGGGAGCCAACTTTCCTTGCGGTGGACGAAGCAGTTGACTGTATTTGTTCCATCTCAGGTCAGCAGTCAACGTGAGACCGAGCAACCGCAGAGATTTGCTCTCGAGAAGTTGAGCGTCAGACATTCTAATGTAGAAAACCTAACGTAAAACTAAACCATTTCACTTGTATGTCTTTCTGTATAAACTCAGGGACAGGATTATTGATCATGTCAACATATGTATCACGATGTGTATATTGAAAAAAATAGACCCCGATTTTATGTTCGTAAACGTTTCCTTTGTTTTGCAACCAGGCATCACTTTCTTTCTCTTGATAGGTTTTTGATAACTGGCATCTAGTTTATTCTTCTAATAAGACAAGTAGTGAATGGTTCTATGTAAACAAATCATAGAATTTTTTTGTTTCAACTCGATATTTATTTTTCCCTACAGATAATTCTATATTTGATGGAAAGGATTTACTTAAAAAATTCCTGCTCAAGTGGTTTTATAATGATTTTCTTGATATATGGCAGGGTAGTAATATATTAGGTTGGTGCAAAAATAATGTCGTTTTCTCACATAGTAACATATGTGAGAAAACGACATTATTTTTTAACCAACCTAATAATTTGACAAATTTTTCATACGCTTCATACAGGGTACTACAGTGTTATGTAACTAAGTTGTCCCCAAGTTAATAACTGTGGTCGTTTCTACGAAGATACCTAACCCATCTAACTTCTCGAAACACTGTTAAGTTGCTCTTTTTAATACTTAATTCAAACAATCATTAAACAGAATTCAGTTTTCCTCACTTTTTTTCTCTCTTTCGATACTATAAATCCTGTCCTTTCTGTATTTGACAGCCTACATCAAACGTTGTCAAGCTACCAAGTCAGTACACATCTCGTAAAATGATTTTTCTCTATAAAGTTTTAGCTGACAGCGTCGTTCATAGTTATAAAATAGCGACTGATAAGAGAAAAGCTTCTTTCACAACAGCCTCGGTTTGATACCGTACTATCCCGGACAAAATATAACATCTTGTATCCGCGGTACTGTGGAGTTGCTGTGGTGTAGTGCGTCGGGTTCTCACATTTTTGCTGGAACAGAGAACTTATAAGGCAGAATAAATAGTGTTCTCCTGCTAAATCGATGAAAATATTGCTGATCTGTTTCATTTGCATATAAATATTACTCTTTTTAATTTTAAAACTAAATTTAAGAAATAAACGAAAATTAAATGATTTTCTTGTTATTTTATTATTTCCAATCATTACGTTTTAAAACATGTTTTACAGAGGAAATGGTCCAGATCTTATTTCAGACGATAGCAACAAGTGAAATTAATAAAATCGTTGTGCATTTTAAAAACAAAAAATAGAAATGTTTACATAATGGAGAATACATAATAAAATTTACATTGTTAAGAAGATTAGATAATGTTGTGGATTCCTCGATGAATTCGGTCTCCAAGGAATGCCAAACGCAATAATTAAATATAAGAAATAAAAAGTATTTACACAATCATACAAAGAGTAATACTGTTAGTAAGCCCAGGAACGTGCTGAGTAGCAAATACAGATAGATATATATAGTCTCGAAGTAGGAATTCCTTAGAGTCTACGTGCTTGTAACTGACTTCTACAAGAGGTTACCTCACACTATCTCCGTTCGTATATTCTTTCACTCTCCGTATATCCTCTCACTATCCGACTAATGACTGTAACTCTGGGTATTTAAAGGCAGCACTCCAAGTAAATCTGGTAGAGTCTACTTATATGAAAAAGGAGAGGACCCCATAACAGATAATAAGATAAACGATTAAAATTTAATATCTGATTTTGCTTTAAGAGTTGTGTTTCATGGTGACATCCTTATATTGGTTCCCGAATTAGGAATTAAAAATAATATGTCTTAGTTAATTCGACCTATCTTTCCAAATAAGAAATCATCAGAATAAAGAATTTGCTACTGGCGTCAATTATATCATGCTTAGTTCTTTGTCTGAAATCCGAGTTCAAGTCTTACTAGAGACAGTTGACTGTTCTAGACGTATATTGTAAACATAAATCTTAAAACTTTCCATGAACCTATTATTAAAAAAATAAGCTTAATTCAATTCATTCATAGATACTCTTGAAATCAGTAATCTGTAAATAAATATATATGGAATGAGACGACACAATCGTCACTTCCAGTCTTAACAGAGTTCAAAAGCGTCAACCCAGCCTTGCGATTAAGGAATTATCTTAGTGGGAGACAATTATCCCACAGAGGAAACATTACTAGCCTCTAGTTATTCTATTGTTATCTCCATGGTAAATGTTCAAACTAGATACATTCCTTATTTCCACCACTTAAGATTTTCATATCTAGGACCAGCTATGTAACGTACAGAACTCGCGCATAATCGTTTCGAATTACGTTGTTGAGGACGAAAATCCGCTCAAATTCCTCCGCGGAACTGATACATTTTAGGACATATTGATGCTTCCCGATTAGTACGGTCTTAAACTCTTCATATCTACATGAACCGGGATCTATACTACATATCCTCAAAATGTACATTTCTTATTTCCTCCTTTTAAGCCCTTTTAACAAACTCACTCAGTAACGTACTACCTTCAGTGACACTTTGGTCTTGCGTTAGGTGATTAATAGTATTACAAATGTTATTTAGTTTGGATAAGCAAATACTATTCAAATCCTCATACTCATGTCTCTTGTAGGAAACGATACTAACCATGACGCATGACTCTTGTCTGACGTGACTCAGTAATTTAGAAACTTGTCGCTCGGAGACCAATATTTAAAGAAATGAACTAAACAACATTTTGTTTTTTGTTGCTTTTCCATATTTAAATATTAAAACGAACTTAATGAAACTAAAGTAATGAGCATCGACAACAACGATGTTTGACAGAAATCTTTGATATTTTCAACTAAGGTGAAACTCAAGGAAAGTAACCCAATATATTTTTATTGAATTTCATTGAATTCTTTAAAAGACATTGGGTCTAACCACGCTTCACTGAAGAAGGCTTTTATTGCGCAACCAAACTCATCAAAATAAATAAGAAAATAAGTTTTGATAATAGAAGGATATTTCTAACTAGCAGTAGAGCCCGGCGTTGCCCAGGGATGTGACAGTAAGAGATAGATCAAGTATCGACCATCATAAAGACTGAAAAATAAAATTGACAAAGATTATTGTTTAAGGGTGACGGACACGCATGTCTTAATTAGTTTTTGTTTTTTTTACGAATTGGTCAAACCCAAACTCAAACAAAAACATTGTTTTCAATCGTTATGAGTCTATTGATTGAATATAATTTTATTATAAACAATTGTCTTGTAAATGAAATTTTTAAAGCATTGTGAATGTAAAAATAAAGAAAAAAAGTGTGCAAGACAATAAGAAACACTACCTGCCAAAAAAAAGTGAAGTTTTGTTGAAATTGGTTGAAAAATGTAGGAAATCCGATCCCACATATAAACGAACACACACACACAAACAACCTGGGTTTTATAATAAGTAGAACTCGATATGAGTTGCCCCCCTTTCATTCTGGTGACAGTATCGTGTTTTAAAATTGATTTCATCCAAAAACAATTGTGTTTTTCCAATTTTTTGGCGCTTTCAGAACCACCGCAAAATAATTTTACGTAGTCCTGTGATTTTTGTTGAAATCGGTTGAAAAATGTAGAAAATCCGATCCAATATATAAACGTACAGACAAACACACACACACACATACAAAAGCTGCGTTTTATAGTAAGTAAGATACATGTGTAGTTAAGTTGGAGATTCACATCTGCTAAATATAAACAGAACTATTCGATATTCGCCAGGTTATGTATTCACGCAGGTGTATTGTAACAGCGATATTAGAACAATATGCTACGTGGAAATCTAACCCATTTGTCATTATACGGGGTGCAACAGAAATACATTCAGCATATACCCACAGCAAATACGGCCACATAATGATAAAGCATTAGTGGTAATAATGTCTTCATCTAGCTAATGGCTTACCTTTATGAGGGAGATATTTCGGGTAGGTATATGTGATAGGTACATCTGCCGTACCATGAAGATATCATTGTTTATAGTGAGAATTAAAACTATTTAATTATTGTCAGATTCAAATATCAATAGAATTTGATCTTTAAAAAACAAAAAAAAAATATTTTTCAAGAGAATCAGTTGTTAGGAAAGGCTAAATACAAAACCATCTTCAAAAAAATTCTACAGGTTCAAGTGGATATAAAACCTGATTAAACTAAAAATATAATGGGAAATAGAGAAAAACAAACAGACACTATTACATGTTTTGCTAATGAGAAGCTATTTTTGATTTTTTAAATTAATTTTGAATTGCAAGATATTTCTGCTTGTTGTACTTTGAAACTTGACTTTATCCCTACCGTAATTAAATCTAAGAAACAGAGACGAATTTTACAGCTGAATAGTTTGTTCTATTTGGTTGGTGCAAAAATAATGTAACGTCAAAAAACGACATTATTACGTCATTATTTTTGCACCAACCTAATATATTTGCTAGTTTTCATTAAATACAAGACACAAGAAATATCCACGTTAACGTTTTAATGGATGAGCTTATATTATAAGCTTTTTACAGATAGAGAAGACACTTGAGGCTACAGAAATGTAGCTCTACAAATGGATGCTGAGAATATCATTAACTAAACATGTGAGCAACGAGAACGTTTTAGAGAAAATGGAAACAAAAATACGCTTACAGTTAGAATTAGATAAAAAGAGTTGAAATTCCAAGGAAACAAGAGGTTTTCGAAAATTTGACACTCTGAAAACATATTGAAAGCAAGTAGCCTACATAAGCTTTTGTTAATTGTTAGTAGATCATAGATTACTAAATATAACAAAAAAAATACTGAGGGCTACAAAGGACAGGAAATTGTGAAGAGCCATGAGCACATATGTCTAAACGTGACACAGCATAAAAAGGAGGAGAATTTGAGGAAGATAAGGATTATTACGTAGTATCTCTTTCAGATGTTGACTGTGTGACATAAATGATGTGTGGCGCGTTCTGTCTAGATAACGTCAGCAAGATACAAACAAACGTTGGCTCAGATGTCATATTGTCGTTTCTTATCAGATGTTTTTTTCTAATCGCCTGTTAATGTGCCAATTTTAATGAAAATCCTGGATATTTACGGTGACCCTAACGCGGAGGTAACGCCCATGTTTGAAGTCCCAGCACCAAATAAACATAATGCTTATACAGGGGCTATAATTTGTGGAATCAACCAAACTGGACATAATTTAACTGAATTCATTTAATCTACCAGAATATTTGAAATACAGTTTAATAAAACAAATATGAGCTTTTTTTTAAAAATAACCAAAAACCAAAAAAAAACTTTCATTTTGAAAATAGTATCCAATCTGGCCTAATGAACTAAAAACATCAATCAGTGACTCTGCAACACCAAGTTAACGGCTTGTGTACTAATTACGATCAGATCGATCAAATTCCAGTTTTTTCCAAATTTCGAGTCGCAAGGACCTACTTATTGCAAATTAGAAAATTACCGCACAGCTCGTTAGACACGAGAGTAACAGAAAAATAAATCTTATTATCTGAGCCATAGTCTGCACTGAAATTTGAACAGCAAATAATGCTTGTGATTGACGTCTCTACATAATCGTTATGTGGCAAAAACTTTCATGGTGCCTACTTACTAGTTTTTCTCACCCCTGGAATGAAGCATAGGAAAAACAATTACTTCTTATTTATTAGCAAATGATGAAGTCTGTTAAAATCTGTTCAAATTCTTACAATATTAACGGATCGGCTTTGAACTTTATATCTGCTTTCAATAATATTCTAATCGAAGATTAAAAAATGAAAACTGTGTCAGATATGAGATTTACCGGTATTTTCGTACATTACTTAAATATTTGAAAAATCTTAACGTGAATCAGAATAGTGAATGTTGACAGCGAGCAAAATATTAAGAAACTTAATTCTGTTGGATAAAAAAAGACAATGCTGCTGAAAGTATTTGAAATATCACTCCTCTTGTAAGATAGGGAATGTTTGGCAATTCGGTAAGTGCTGAAGAGATGACTCGAGTCAATGGAGAAGCGATTATAGAGCCGATACTCATAATACTACGGACGGAACACGCGAGAAACCGGCGAGTATTAAGAAGAATGTTAACGAAAAAGGAAACATTTATTTAAGATCAGTAAGAAACAGTTGACATTTTCCGGTCACAAAACGAACAAATGGGACGACGAGTATTTGAGGTACATAAGACATATTGTTGTTTAGAGAGACAGACGGGAATAACATTACTGAAAGTCATTATGTAAATGAATGGCACAATATGAACCAGGAGGGATAATAACAGGGTAAACATTTTTTCGAGCTACAAGAAACAGAAAGCTGTGGAAAGCCAGTATCCATCCTGTCCTGGAGACGTACGGCACATGAATGAGGAAAAAGATAGATAGGCGATAAATCCATTCTGACCGTTCATCGCCTATGAAAGTTATATCACCGCATTTTGTAAAATTCCAATTCCATGAGTTGAACTGACACTTTCTACACCAGATTCGCTTGCCTGCGTCCATATGAAGATAGCTAAGCAAACAAACAACTTTTACTTCATCAAATAGTGATACTATAGACATAGAGATCAAATTCATCATAAAATTAATTTATTTTGGCATATAAAAGTATGTGAATGTGATTTTCTGTCGGTATATATTTTCATAGTGACTATTTTCCTTATTTATTAGGTTGGTGCAAAAATAATGTCGTTTTTTTGAGGTTCAACTTCAGAAGAAAAACGACATTATTTTTGCACCAACCTAACAGAATGTGCGCAGAAATAGGAAAGTGTACCCGAATACAATAGTAGCTGTTCTATTTCAATGGCGCCGATAGGGCTATATATTAGGTTGGTGCAAAAATAATGTCGTTTTCTCACATATGTTACTATTTGAGTAAAAGACATTATTTTTGCACCAACCGAATAGTAATTGTTCATACAAATCTTCACCCAATGCAAGATCCAAGATGCACCCAAGGTAGAGAGTTAGTCTGTAGTAATGTATAAGCAAAAGAAATGGCAAAAAGTGGAGTTTATGAGGTTATGAAAGAAATATAACTGTTAACCCTCGACTTGAAGCGGTGAAGATTTTAGGGACCAGGAAAACGTCTTGCTGTGATTCCGTTCCAAATAAAATATCAATGATAGAGAAAGAATAATGTATTAAAATTTTTTAAAATATTTATTTTGCATATAAACGTATGTGAACGTGATTTTCTGTCAGTGTATATTTTTATAGTAAATACTTTGCTTATTTAGAATGTGCGTAGAAATCGGAAAGTGTAACCGAATACAATATATTAGGTTGGTGCAAAAATAATGACGTAATAATGTCGTTTTTTGACGTAACGTCAAAAAACGACATTATTACGTCATTATTTTTGCACCAGCCTAATAGAATACAATAGCTGTTCTATTTCAATGACGCCCTTTCAGAGCCATTGAAAAATAAATAGTAGCGAAATCTGATGGCTTGCTAACATATTAAGTTGCAGCACTCCTCCGATCACCTAAGTTAATCATAATTGAGCCTTGTCAGGAACTAGCTGGATGACCGGTTGAAAATATCATTTGCTGCAAGATTTGATATGCACTGCTAGTGTAATGGACAACGTCTCGGAAAGAGAGTTCGAATTCCAATCGGGGGAGTTATATTCACTTACGCTCAAATGCTGTTGGGCATCATGAATCAAAAAGACACATGATCACCCAAAGTGGTCCAAAACACTCATTAGGCCAGCGCGTTAAGTAACGGCCCATTCTTCATTAATGTTGCGGAATGTCTGCTATCCAATTAAGGACATTCACCCAAGTAGAAGTAAAAAAAATTCCGATGTGAACTGTATCTCATTTTCTGGACACGATTTGCCTCCAGCATGTCAGTCTTGTAAGTCGTATATAGGCAATTAGTAATGACAGCTATTAATTTGGATGGATTCAAAACGACTAATTTGCACAGTAAAAAAAAGGAATTATGTTTAATTTCATGCTATTATCTCTGTACATTTTGGCTGAATCAATATCCGACGGCATATTACTAATAGTGTCCGTTTCATTGTAATATGAAGAAAATAAATAGATAAAGAAAAAAGTATGAAAGCATTCTCTGTGGGCAAACTGCGACTTAGCGGCCGCATATAGCCTTTTGGCTTCATTGTCACTATTCACTCACAGTTTCTTACACAGCAGCATACACATAAAGAAAATCAATAAATGCATACAATGTTTATTGAATTTTTGCACACTTCTGTTTCAACATTCTAAACTATTGGAGATTTTCACTATGTAAGATCATATATGGAAACATTTTTTGCTTTGGAGACAGGAAACGTTCAGAATATTTTTTGTTCTCTGGAGAATAAATATTCTTCATTTAAAGATTATTTTTCCATTTTCAAATGAATACAGTAGAAATAAATTACATTTAGCGTCATTCGTTGATCACACTGTCAGCAGAGTTAATATTATCGGAGAGATCAATGTTTTCATTAAGGAAGAAAATATTTTCTGAAAAGAAAAACAATCAACTTTTTCCATTTTCAAGGCCTATGGACTTCTGTCGTGAAAATACATGGAACTTTCACTTTATTAGTAGTGCGAGCAGTGTTATGATCAAACATATCTAATTCAGCTCACTGTTCGAAAGATGTTGCCTATGTCAACTCTATATATTATATCCAATTATTATACAGCAGACATGAAGTTATTCTCTTGTCAATATAGTAATTGTTAATACAAATCTTCACTCAATGCAAGATCCAAGATACACCCAAGGCAGATGGTTAGTCTGTGTTAGTGTATCAATATAAGAAATGGCAAAAAGTGGAATTTACGAGGTTATGAATGAAATATAACTGTTAACCCTAGACTTGAAAGGTGAAGATTGTAGGGATCTGGAAAACATCTTACCTGGGAGTCTGTTCCAAACAAAATATCAATGTTTGAGAAAGAATAATGTATTTAATATTTTTTAAATATTTATTTTTCATATAATTGTGTGAGCGTGGTTTTCTGTCGGTGCACATTTTCATAGTAAATACTTTGCTTATTTAGAATGTGTGTAGAAATCGGAAAGTGTACCCGAATACAATACTAGACCATCTATCTGTTCTATTCTGGTTCAGTTGCATGTGTTTTATTTTAACAACTGATATGTCTACTTACATGAATATCCTTCTCACACTATGAAGTTTCTAACCGACCTCTGTATAGAGGGGTGGCATATAAGAAGAGCAACCACTCATAATTTCTTTAGAAAAATGTATAGGCATCATGATTTAGAAATGCTGGAGTTTTGTTAGCGTGTTTTTATTCTCTTACTAGATTTGCTTGTTGATTTTGTGGAGAGGATATTGGTGGACGTAGGGCTTTGTAGAAGACATTTTCGTGTTGATGGAAAAATGACCTGTTGCGTATTTCACAGTTTTGAGAGTTTCTTATATGTGCCGTGTCCCTTCAAGAGACGGGCGATCATGGCACTGCACAACTACCTATATATAAATATATGGATGAGATAACGATATATATAATTTTGTATATAAAGATCAGTATTGGGAAAATTGTATGATAAATTTGAAAAAGTTTACTTGTAACGCGTTTCGTCCGTCAGAAATTAATTCAACTAAATTTGTTACATTGGTACGACTACTCATGCATATAAATAAAAGTTGGTAAGAATTTTGGAATTTTTTTCATTATTATTTTATTATTTCTTATCTAGCCGAATTCATTTAGAGTCTCTTTTTTTTTCTTCCCATCACTTTTGTTAGTAGGTATCCCACACTAGGATATTAAAAAAATATGTCAGGAATAGGGAAATGTTGTAAAGAGCTAGGTCGCAAATATACTGGAAATGACCTTGCGATCAAGGCACTCATAGAATATCATACGAGAACACCCAAACATTACCGACACATTAAACCCCACATAACTATTATCCCAATTCGACCCATCATCCCACGAATATACAGTGCCCCCATAAACTTACAAAATGCATAATTCTAACCCCTCCACTTGGAACAATCATTCCATCTCATATGAAGAACTCATGCAGCCTTGTTGAAAAACAAGGGGAATTGAACAGGACCGACAAACTCATGATCTGTATGGATATAAAATACCTCTACATTAACTTCCCAGTTGAAAAATGCCTAAATCTCTTTAAAAAGCGTCTAACACAATCAAAGATAAAGGTCTCTATTTACCAGCAGGTAAAATAATAAAAATCTGCCGTCTCCTCACCAATCGATGCTACTTTAGATTTAGTAATGATTGTCATAAACGAAAAATTGGATCAACAAATGGATCTCCTCTAACGTGTATCTTCTTGGAATTTCTCCAATCCGCTCCTTTCCAAATTATTTACCCAAGCAATCAACATACAGCCGTTATATTGATGATGTTCAACTTATGTATCATTGTGATACGGATCTATCTGATTTAGTAAATCAACTAAACAAAGTCGAACACAATAGAATATACATACGAAATGGAAGAACACAACATCTTACCATTCCGAGATATCAAGCTTCACCAACAGCTTAAAACTTAACAATATCTTAATATTAGGTGTCCATCCAAAATCAACCAACAAAAACAACCTAATAAATTTCTATTGCCATCAACAAAAAATAAAATCCTGCATAATAATCGGATTCTTCTTAAGATCACTAAGAATATGCAGTCTACATAATTTATACAAATTGTAGAAATACACTACAGTTCAAAACATTGAGTAAAGTAATTGTATTTTTTAAATAGTCTCAAAAAGTAGTTGTTTTGTGCTATAAGTCAAAATAAATATACGTGGTTAAAAAAGTGAAAGATGATTTAATATTAGAAATATTATTTTGCCAAAAAGAAAAAAAAAAAAATTATGTTTAAATTTTGCTCTCTTCACAATATCCTCCTTTAGCCTTCATTACTGCAGCACGAATTCTGCCATTCGTCGTAAAGGTTTCTCAAAGTAAAAGTTTGATAATTGATTCCCTTCTTTTTAAAATGAGACTAAAAGATTTTTTTTTTCTTTCTTTTTTTTTTTTTTTTCACTTTTCTGTCAAGTTCATCCTATATTAATTCTGGGGTTGGTTTGAAAATTATGAACTGCAGTGTACATTGCAAACACTTTCAAACTTCTCCAGCAGCTATAGTATTTTATATTCCATGCGAAACAAAAGGTTCATAAAATATTCCAAAAAATCAAACAAAAAAAACTGACCTTCCTTCACATGATTTGTTTAGAATTTGCTCGATTAGCTTCGTTCGTTTTAGTCATTATCAAGAAATAGATGTTGTCAGTGTGGTAAACACTATTTTGGGGGTTATGTGCTGTCATGTTTATAGCACCAGAGTTCAAATAATTCTAAATATATGCATATCATGTAAGTGAAAAACACGGGAGATGGGATTTTAAAATATGAATAAAATATTTAATATACGCGAATAATAATAATAATAATAATAATAATAATAATACGTATGAATATGTAATGCACTAATTTAAATTCTACCTTAGAAAAATGTCATCAATTACCCAACAAAATCTTGTTTAACATACTGACAAAATCCAGTTCTTGATAATGACTTGAGAACGAAAATACTTGAGCAGAAACAGAACAAGATATAAACGTTGGACAATTTATATACAATTTGAAATTTGATATACGTATGTGAAACTTGAAATCGCATAATGAAAAAACGTAAATGGACAAACCTTTTTGGTTAAATTTTACTAAAATTTTTTAATGAATCATTTATATATATATATATATAAGTAGACACTGAGGCTATTTGTAATACTGCTTATTATCTTTTTTATTTAATACTGATTATTTTATTGTTGGTTATAATCATTGTATCAACTTGTGTTTATATGCGCCTTCGTGTATTGTTTATTATTAACTTGCGTTTGTATTATCTTATTTTTGTTTGTTTTATTTTATTTTTTACGGATATGATTTTTATTATTGATCCTTTGTAGTTTTGGATGTTTACGTAACGCAGTAAATCTTTTTGTTTTCTTGCATGAATTTTGAAATGAATTGTGATCATTTCTTTCATTATTTGTTTTATTTTTTTTCTGGGAAGGTAAGTATATCTATTTCCCCTCTAGAGATAGTTTACAGATTTGGGATTTAGTTTTGAAGGTTGATGCTATTTTCCTTATTTTTGCTGTGTTGTTTTTGTTTCGAATCGCCCATATATGTTTAGAAAACATTTCAGTGTCCGTGTATTCACTAGTTGCAAAGGGTGTTTTGTGTGTGTAGTTCCTTTGTTTCCAGGGTCGTTCAGTTATTCCTACATATATTTTTGCTGATTTTACAATGGTTCGGTATATTACGTTTTTCTGCTAGCAATTGCCGTTTAAGGGACTTTTTTCTGCAATTTGCACGTTCGGTTTGTTTTTTCGGGGGGTTAGTTGGTTTTTTTCCGGTTGTGCTTTTTTATTTTCTGTGTTGTTTTCTTGGTGAATCTCTAGGTAATTTTGACTGTGTTCGTGTTGAATATCTTTTTCTTAGTGCGGGGAGTTGTTTCTGTATGTGTTTAATGAATATTTTTCCTAATCTTGTTTTACATTATTTCTGCTCCGTCGGTTGAAACATATGATTTTTCTTTTCCTGTTTTTCTTTTGTGTTATCTGGTTTGTATGTGAGTGTTGCATTGACTTTTAGGTCTGTTCCATAGTCTTTCATGGCTTCGTCGAAAATAGTTTCACTTGAAGAATTGTCAGATGTCCTGCGGTTAATTTATTGCGATATTTGCTTGATTATTGATGGCAGGGAGTGAAACGTAAAAACAAAAAACAACAATAAAATATGCAATAAAATTAAACAAATGTTAAAAAAACAACAATACATGTAGCTCCCAAAAACTACATCCGGACTAACAAATTTTCCTGCACAATAGCTCGCAAAATAATTCGAAACATTTACCGTTACCAACCACCAAAAATAACAGTGAGAATAATACAGCAGGATACCAACAATGCATAACTAACCTGTATATATGCATATAAAATACTTCAGAAAAAACACAAGGGATATGGCCTGGCGGTAGCGTCTAGCATGAGGAAAAGTGTCGGCACTGGATGTTGACTTTAACGTCACATTGATATTTACAAATGCTCTATAAGTGATACTGAATACTTTAACCCATAAATATGGAATATCTTAAAACTCTCTCTCTCTATATATATGTGTGTGTGTGCATATATATATATATATATATATATATATATATATATATATATATATATATATATATGTGTATATCTGTATGAGTATATATGTATACATATGTACGTATATATGCATATATATATATATATGTATATATATATATATATATATATGTTTTAAGACATTTTTTTATGTTTCTACATTCTTTTTATAGATACAAATATTTAAGTAAATGCTCTGTTTATAATAAACAGTATTAACCAACATTTTCCGGCCTGAATGTCCCAGAAATGTTCATAGAAAAGATTCCTTTTGCGACAGGAGTCGAATCTGTATCCTATACGGAACCGCCATTTAGCCTGACTTGCTCTTAACCGATCGAGCCACAGTGATTAGCAAGGTCGAATTTACTGTCTGTAAATTTCAATCTTCCATGATTCTCTCACGGAGAACAAATATTTTCTATGAAAATTTCTCGGACATTCAGGCCGGTAAATGTTGTTTAGTAGTTTTTTTTAATATAAACAGTGCATTTACTCAAATATTTTATCTATAAAACGAATGTTTAAACTAAAAATATCTTAAAAATAATTGTCGAACTTCGTTCATTTCATAATATATATATATATATATATATATATATATATATATATATATATATATATATATATATGATGAAATATATACATACATATATATATATATATATATATATATATATGTTTATATATTATATAGTTAATTGTGCAATTGTGCGTGTGTTTCTGTCTGTCTGTATGTCTTTCTCTCTCTTTCTTTGTAAATATATATATATATATATATATATATATATATATATATATATATATATATATATATATATATATATATTAGTCAGTCTCTCGTTTTATGTAGCTTTCAATATTACTACGTATTACACGATGTAAATTAAATTCCTAATTTCTACATGAATTATAATATCTAGCAGATATATGCATTATCAAAATACTGTTCAGTGAGCTGGCAAGCTTCTTTTCAAACATTAAGCATAATTTCGCTATCATGCGAGTGTACACAGTATTTATCTGAATACTCATCTTAACTACTCTCTTTATGACAATCGATCTATGTTATACATGAGGAAGCTTTTAGCTATTTACATTCACTACGGAAAGAAACCCAATGAAATATAAATATTTTTATAACTACTTTTTTTGCAGCTAGGCCTGTTCAATCATGTAGGTAACTGCCTTCTTAGGCACATCATTTTTGTATATGTCTTATGACTATCACACCCACACCTCCTGCGTGGCTTAGTGTATTAGAAACTATTAGTTACATCAAAACCCAGTCCACGTCCTTTCTCTGATATGGCCGCTAGTCATCGAAGTAGAATCGGAAGGAAGAAGGGTGACAGAAATAGCTAACACTATCATTTTCAAAGGGGTATAATTTGTTGACATGTATAAGCCTGGAAAATGGGTAATGCCCGAGTGTGACTGTCGCAATGCTTTGCCTCATTCAAACCACTTGAATCACGTACAGCTTGCTGAGAAAATTAAAATATTCTTAAACTGCGGATTTACGTGAGAACATTATTTTACATGGATGATTTCGAACACTTTAGAAACTAAAAACAAGTGGGAAATGATAAAAATCTGAAGCTTAAGTATGAATTTAGAAATGGAATTTCCTTTTGAAAAATACTCAAATTAAGACTTGAAGTGAGAAAAAGAAACAAAAAAGACAATATTACTTACATAATGCTGGACAAACTACCTTATGATCTTTAAATTAATTCCCATTAAGTAGAATTAATTATATGGAAAAATAATGTCTCTTAGAAAAATACGCACGTATTAAAAAAAAAAAAAAAATCAACATCATCAAAATTTTGTGAACGGCAAAATAAATAGCAATGGACTATCAATGTTGAGATAGTGAGGTTTCTTACTAAACTGATCGGCACACAAAAAAGTTAATATATGTATATCCAAATGAAATCAAAACTATTAGATTGGTGCAAAATAATGACGTTTTTTGACATATTTTTTAACGTCAAAAAACGTCATTATTTTTGCAACAACCTAATACATGCAGAGTGATATGGAACAGAATGATGTATTGATCACAACAAGACCGTTCAAAATAAGAAACTTGTATTAAACATCTTTCTATATTTTCCAGATGAGATAATATGTACATTATTCAACTATTGTCCTCATCTTAGTCGCCATATTTATTACAACATTTCGGCCATTGTACGCTCCGGCCTTCTTAAGGTGGTTAGAATGTCAAACTGACCAATTTTTTTGCGCTCAATTGGATAGACTATTCTAGTTCCACGTGCCATGTGTAATGGATGTCAGTTATCAGTTATCTCCTGTTAATTCCTCTCTCCAACCTCTCCACTGCATTAACCAGGTATTGAACTCACTCTTTTTGGGTCCTATCACCGGATCTAACTCTACTGCTTTAACCAGTTCAATACCTGGTTAACTTATTATAAATCATAATAATATAATATAATATATAAAATTGATTTATTCCTACTACTGCTAAAGTATATGCAAAAATATTTTGTAATAAAAATAAAATCCTAAAATTAACCTATTGTTGTATATCTCTCTCTATCTGATTATTTCATTGTATCTTAAAATTATATTCTTAACCAGAAGTAATGGTGACACGTCTAAAAATGGCAGCTTATCTAGACAAGTATGAATAAGACATACTCACCTACACCTCTGAATTACGTTTCTTCATCTTCTGCTTTACCTTTGACGTGTCTTTTCATTGGTCAAACAGGACATACCCATAAAATATTCAAATCTTATTTCCCCCGCCCTTCTTACATCGTAATAAAATACCATCCTGTAAAAGTAAATTATATCATCAAAAGTTACCCAACATCGCTTGATAATGGAGCAGATTTAATTTCCGAAACAGAAATTTCCATGTTACGATGTAAAATATTTTAAATAATATATATATATATATATATATATTAAAGACATTTTTATGTTTAACGTTCTTTTTATAGATACAAGTATTTAAGTAAATGCTCTGTTTATAATAAACAGTATTAAATAACATTTACCGGCCTGAATGTCCGAGAAATGTTCATAGAAAATATTCGTTCTTTGACAGGATTCGAACCTGCATCCTATACGGAACCGTCATTTACGCTGACGTGCCTTACCGTTAGTATAGGATGCAGGTTCGAATCCTGTCAAAGAACGAATATTTTCTATGAAAATTTCTCGGACATTCAGGCCGGTAAATGTTATTTAATACTGTTTATTATAAACAGAGTATTTACTTAAATACTTGTATCTATAAAAAGAACGTTAAACATAAAAATGTATTTAATAAATAAATTGTCGGACTTTGTCCATTTCGTAATATATATATATATATATATATATATATATATATATATATACGAAAGCACATACTTTTTCTTAAATAGATATCTAGATATTCATAAACATTAACAAATATGCTAAAATGGAAATAAATATTACCATCTATATTTTACAAAGAGCGTCTTGGTAAATAATTTTCATTGGACTTTGTCATTTTTAAGATTTCACTTGCAACTTCTTTAAATAAGAATTTGGTAACATTGTTAATACTTTTATATTTTCTTCTTGCTTTTAAAGATAATGAGGTGTGTATGTGAGAGGAATGCAATTTAAAATAATTTGTTGCTTTAGTCAGATTTTAAAACTGTCAAAATCAATCCAACTAAAATATTTTCATCTATTTTTAAGACATTTTTTTTCATAATTTCCAATTAACTGTCGATTTAATTAATTCAGGTCAGTGTTATTTCATGATTGCTGAAAGGTTAAATGAACTCTGCGTATATTTCAAATTGATTAACAAGCGATGTTCGCAGACTATTTCAAGTTTAATGAAGTCGATGTTCTCTGTGCGTTCCAAACAATGCTAATCCTAGTAATTACTTTATTACTGCACATATATTTAGAGTTAGCGAGTTAGATTCCAAGGCCTCTTTAAGTGCACTGATTTCTACATTTAACACTTTCAAGGCTAAATATAGCACCGTCCACACTTTCGCAGAATGTAGGCCCAGCTGCATAATTTCAAGCTTCTGTATGCCTCACCTGCCCAGCTTCCAGTAGCTGTATGCCCTTTCTACATTAGTCCAATGTTTCTCTGCATCATTCATTCGAGTCTTTATAACATACGTAGAGCCTCGAATCGAGTTCGAGATCGTATTTTGGTCACGCTTCACACCGATCTACTGTATACCACGCCACCACGCTTTCGAAATATTATCCGCCATTTATTTCTACAGCAGGATTTCTAAATATTGAGCATGAGTATGTAGCATAACAACGCAGTAGTTCTCTTTTTATCTAACTGTTCAACCTCGAGTTTCTATATATCTCGCTAACATACATTTGATGCTAAATCCTATGAGTATTTGAAACTCGTCAACTCATTTAATATCTGGCAAATGTCTTAAAAGCAAACGGAAATTGTCACACCGAAATCCGTAGTTGCATTGGTATAGCGAAACATATCTTGCAAAGCTAAGCAAAGTATTAAGAAACAGGAACATTTCGTTTCTTTATTCGTTCTATAGTCCTCATCTTTGTCGCCATATTTATTACAACTTTTCGGCCGTTGTACGCTCCGGCCTTCTTCAAGTGGTTGGAATGTCGAAATGAACACTTTATTTTGCTCAGTTATTTCATTTATTTCGGCCTAAAAGTGGTAATAAATATGGCGACAAAGATGAGGACAATAGTCGGAATAATGTAAATAGTGTACATAATGCCTCATCTCAGAAATATAGACAGATACTGAAGGAACATTTCTATAGAAACAAAGGAAATACGACTGAATTTTTAAGTAATATAAGTATTTATGGTAGTGAATGCTGGACAATCACTACATAGATGAAGAAAAGACATGAATTAACAGAAATGTTGTTCTACAGAAGGATACTGAGAATATCATTGACTGAACACGTGGACAATGTCGAAGTTTTATTCTAAATGTAAACAAAAAGGACAATTATTCTTAACAACTGAAAGATACGTTTGAAATTGAGCATTATTTTCTCATTATGCGAAAAAACATTTCAAACTTTCTTTTTCTATTATCCCCAGGATTTTGCTTTCATTTTCTTCGTTTTTATCTTTAGTTTCCTACTTTCTACTATTAGGTTGCTGCAAAAAATAATGTCGTTTTCTCACATATGTTACTATGTGAGAAAACGACATTATTTTTGCACCAACCTAATACATTACTCAGTTTCAACAGGACACCTTTATTATCACCAACATTAGAAAGAGACAGTAGAAATCTCCAGGCACCACAATGAGAAAAGCGTGCTTTGAAAAGTCGACTAACGAGACATAGGGAAGACGAGAGGGCAAGAGAAAAACAACGCTTATAACCTTATAACGATCATGTGTAAATGGATGACAGGCTAGAGTTTAGAAGTTACGTTACTTGTTCATCTCTCTGCACTGAAAACACGGATAAGAAATACTCTGTGCCTCTCTTGCACATATTTAAAGCTGGGTATTCCCTTACCATGTGTTCAATTTTCCGTAATTCGATTTGAGGCTTAACATGATTTTAGACCTAAATAAAGCACCCCCAACACACGTATTCGTGCCTCTTTTTGCCTTGATCCAGCGTCTTCTAGCTTCTATTTTCTACACATACCTTCGGAACTTAATTTGCTCCCTCTAAGTCTTCGGATCTATATATATATATTTCGTGTCAGTGCAGCAAGAATTCAAGAGTTCAGTACATTAAGCTTAAATATTCAATAATTAATTGGCCGCCCCAAGGCAGTGTAATGGCTAGCAAGCTTGTTCTCGCTAGAAAACTTACAACTGAGTAGTGAGTTCGATCCTCACTGGGTGCCCCATAATTTCGGCCTTGTGCCACATCCCTGCTACGCTTGGAAATGTCACTCTTCAATAATTAACTTATTTTACGCAAAGATTCTTTCAATATTTTCCCCTCGTTTTTCGGTAAAATGATATCCAATGTATCGTCGAATGGTCCATTCTGTATTTGATAAACTGGCTTAGAAGCAATGGAGACTTCTTCTGACTCCACGTTCTTCGTTGTGTATTATTAATATTTATGTGTTAAGAGAAACCCATTTAGAGTGGCTCATGCAAGTCAATAAAAAGCCCTATTTTATACAGTGTTATTATTGTCCCGTGACTGTTACATATTAAATAATTTTATCAAGAGCATATATTTAAATAACATTGAATATATTTATTTCAAGCTATACCGGAAGTTTATACCTCTAATAGAAATATACAGGTTACGTTCATTTTGAAAAATACTTGCCAAAATTCTTCTAGTGTTTGTTTTCAGTGATTACTCTGATTACTGGGGATTTCTTTATATAAGCTTATATTTAATGCATTATCTATATGTGTCTATTGATTAATTTTGTATCACTGTAGAGTAATTATAACGGCTCGAATTGAGGAGTCGGAGAGCCGAGTTCGAATTCCAGTCGAATCCATTACATTCACTTACGGGCAAATACCCTGGGAAAAGATATGAATCCTCTTCTTCTCCCCTGGGCAGACGGGGTTCTATTGTTAGACATTTTGACGGTCGTCTTCGAGTATAGAATCCAGAGGATAGCAGTGAATATTTCGGAGACAGTAGGAAAGCGTAGTTCAGGTTAGCAGTGGATATCGCAGCAAAGTAGCAGAGCGTAGTACTTCCTTCTGTTCATCTTCGCCTGACAAGTTGGCACTAGCCATTCGGGTAGGATAAACAAAAATGGCCTTCTTTATACACGACGGATTGAATGTTCTACGTCTTCTGTTTGGTTAACCTTCTATTGGTGGACTATAAAGGGAGTTCAGTCATTTTGACTGGATCACTAGTTGTATAACATATACACAAAAAACTGTAACATCTATAGCCTTTGAAGACAATTAGTCTACCGCAGGAAGACATGGCAACTTAATGCCGGAAAAAAACTGCCTTGTCAGTCATGTATCGAAAGATACATGATCGCCTAAGCGTGTATCACGCATAGAACATGACTGATACACTTTATGTGACAGTTACTGAGGTTACAAACTAAAAATACGTAAAGAGTAAGGCTGCGAAACGACGTTGTTGTATAGTATGTACTCATCACAGATATGAAACAGACACTCCTTAACGGTCAGAGAAGTTAGATTCAAATGTAACCTGAGGCGGCCTCTAATACATAATCGCCGATTCACCTGATGTTACTAGCGATCCGGACAAGTGAGCACGAGTTGGGGTTCATTTGCGCCTAGCAAGACTGAGGATGTACGTATTAAAGATATATATATATATATATATATATATATATATATATATATATATATATATATATATATATATATATAAATGCGAGAAAGGAAATACACAGCCTCTCCAGCAACGCTCGGGTGTACGTAAGGTCCATGTTCGAATGACGCCCATGAGCCACAGACATACACTCTGCTACAGCAATTGGTATAGTGTGTAGTTGAAAATCATGTAATGATATTCGCTCGTGCCCTTTCAATAGTAATATCCTAAGAAAATTAATTACAGTAATTTAACCGTCAAGATGTTTAAATCTAAGAGGGGAAATGCTTTTAATGATTGAGATAACTTACATTTTTCTGCAAACAATTTTGAAAACAATAGATGTACACGTAATAAAGAGATCAGTAGATATGAAGTCGTTGACAGCCAGAGTTAATTTACGAAATCTAACATCAAACGCCAAATTTATAATAGCCAAATTAGGCAATAAAATATTTTATGAGCTGATTTATAGCTTCAACTAAAATCTTAACAGTGTTTTCACAATAAAATTATCCCTGAAAATAACCCCTTGTTTGTGCCCTCAAATGAAAATATAAAAAAAAACGTAGTCGTTGACATAAAAAAAAGAGAAAAAATAAATCGTGGAAGGCAGTGAATGTGTTAAAATGCTCCTCATATTTCTTCGGCGTAGTGCGCAGACAATTCGGCGTTGTAAGTTTGCGTAAAGCTAATAATAGGAAAATATGATGAAGAGGTACTTTGAAAAAAATTTTTTCTCGCCTAAACTGAGTAAAGCGATAAAGCTTTGTGATTCTAATTACAGCTACCGAAAAATAAAATACTGACGTCACTCCAGAAAAAGGCAGGTGCGAATAATTTTTAAATATATCAAATTACCTATCGTGATTCCGATGAACTTTTTAGACGAAAAAATCCTTTAATTTTACCTGAATAATATACGTCGTGTCTCGTTATATATTTGGCAATATCGTCATGTCTGTTTTTAAATTACCTTCACAAGACATTTGGGAGTTCTTATCCCAATGTTTTTATCAGTCTTTCTAGGTGATGTTTTAGCAAACTAATTTACACATTATGTAATGTGATGGCTTGTTTGAAATCATAAAGGCAAAATATTTATTTTTATTATGCGTTATGATAGCAAGAAAATTCTTAGAAAATTCTTTGAAAGAATTAGAAAATATTAAGCACACCTAAACGATTCACACACACACAGAGTTAAACATTCTTGTCCACGAAGGGTGTCGCATTTGTTTTGTCGTTACCGTTTTTAGTAATTATTTTTGTAAGAATTTCAAAGGATGTTGAAGGCAATTATATCCGTTTTGACAGGGCGAGTTAAATAGTGTTGAAAGAGGACTTGGTAGATGATGTGATACCTCTTTTGTGAAAAGTTGTTTCATGGCTACAAACGGGAGCAGAATAGGTAGCTGGTTTAGTTCGGCTGATTATGGCAGAAGGTACTACCCACATTCATCCTACGTAGCCTACCGGTGATTTTGTACAAACTTTACAGGAAATAACACCTTTTTTTATTCGTTCGGTGACGTACTTCTGAAGCTGTTTTATGTTTTAATTTCTATGTCTTTGAAAGTTTTTCGAGGCACCGTTGAGTGATAACTGCTCAGATGGAGAAATCGGCGTTCAAATACAAGTCAAGTTCGTTACACTCACATATGCGCTAATACCCTTTGAAAAGGCATGAATCCATCTCGTCTCTCAGGTAAGGTTAAATAGCAGGATATTGGTGGCTAACGGTCTAGGCGAATTACAAGTCTGAATTCAAAGCCTGCAGAGGGTACTTTGTAGACATTGCGGTATCATGTGCGCCAGTTCTCAGCATTCGACTCTCCCAAAAATTGTAATTGGTCTTGCACAAGCCTTGACTGTTATAATCAAATGATATGTGTGGATATTTCTGAATGTTGGTACTAAAAACTGAGCTGCTTGTCCCTCATAGTTGGAAAACGACGGTAGACGCTATTATATATATATATATATATATATATATGTATGTATATATATATATATATATATATATATATATATATATATATACATACATACATATATATATATATATATATATATATATATATATATATATATATATGTCGTTTTTTGAGTCACTTTTGTTTTTCTCATCTCAAATGAAAAGTCCATATGTTACCCTTTGATCATGTTCTTTTTTTCCTGATGTTCAATTATGTCCACACTACATCACGCTTGTCGGATTACATATTAGTGAGGTATCTGTCTATGATCAGATTTTGGTCTCAGCCTAGGATCCATATATTGTTTCGTGACATTCTGGCGAAGATCAGACTAATATCTGTCTGTGAATTTTGTCAAACACATAAACCTAGCAAGTTAAACAAGTAGAATGAGATAGATAGATAGATAGATAGATAGATAGATAGATAGATAGATAGATATAGACAAAATGTTATAGATAGATATAGACAAAATGGAATGGATAGATAGATAGATAGATAGATAGATAGATAGATAGATCGATAGATAGATAGTATATTATATTTAATTTAACAATACGGATATAGCTGATAGAATCAAAAGACGTATCTTTTATATAGTGAAACATGATATGATTAATTGAAGACACGACACATTGTTAATCCTAGGAATAACTTTACATCTATCTGATGCAGATCGGACACTAGAACGCATTTATAAAATGACCTGTAAAAATTCCCGATTGCATGTATATTTTCGAAGGTCGTTCGTGCGCATATTCTTTTTCTTGCCTTTGCAGTGACCAGAATATGGTAGAATTATTCTGCAAACAATATTGGCAATAGTCAGGCGATTTTATCTAAAGTTAATGCTGTTTATTGTTCGATCTCCGTTTTATGATCCCATAAATCAACGGCCCTTAGCTACTGAAGAGTAATGGGTGGTATATCACTTGCAGTTTCATAACGATCGAAGTAATACATTATAGCAAGTGATAGGCGGGAATTATAATAGAAGCCTAGAGAGTATGAGATAGATAGATAGATAGATAGATAGATAGATAGATAGATAGATATAAAAAAGCGGACAGGAAAGAGGGATACATGGATAGGTAAACTGTGAAACGTCTTGTCATAGATGCATATGAAAATGTCTAAAAAAAAAAACTCAGTTATGTTCAAATGTTCACAACTCCACGAATACGAATACAAAAATAAAGTGTTATTTAAAAGGTAACCCTGTAAAATATGAATACTACTACTACTGCTACTACTATGAATACGATGACGACGTCATCTTCATTTGTGGGCCCTGTCTCTTTGGGACATTGTCGGACATGACTATTCACAAGATTCTGTCCGTTGTATTAGGTTGGTGCAAAAATAATGTCATTTTTTGACGTTCAACTTTATGTGAGAAAACGACATTATTTTTGCACCAACTTAATAGCTCTCAATAAATTTTGTCGCTTCGCAATCTGTCCTAAAACTTGCTTCGCTACTCAGGCTCGCCAAGTAGGTTATACGTTGTTTTCCGTTGACTGTCTTGCCTTTCATCTGCTTGGTTATTTGCCCTAGTATTTTCAACTGCCTTTTCCTGATATCAAGTTTGAGTGTGCTTTATGTTTTCATTATCTCTAGAAATTCATCATTGCTCAAATATTCGGTCCCCGTTATTTTCGGTGTCTGTCTGTAGAACAACATTTTCGATGCTTCAAATCTTTTCATCTCTGAATGACTACTACTACAATAATATTAATAATTCTACTGATATTACTAATAATAATACACCTATAAATAATGAATTCGTTTAAAATGTTTTATTAAATTCAAACAACAATGTTGTTTGTTTAATTTTTATTGTAAATTCCAGTTACCATCAACAAATAAAAAAACAAACAAAATATAAAGAATAAAACAAAATATTATACTGCATAAACATTAAAGAAAGGGACAAAGCATTTACAAAAATAAACGATATATTAGATTATATTTTAATGCATTAGACGTCATTTTTAAATATGAATAAATTTTTTAAAATGTTTATAAAATATTTTAATACACGTAAATATAATTTAATACATGTAAAAATTATTTTAATACATGTAAAAATGACTTTAATACATGTGAAATTAATTTTATTATATGTAAAAGGTTTAAACTAATCGATTTTCTATTGATATCAAAATCTGTGAAATTATGAGACACTTAGAATCACTAATACGAAATTCGTACAGTTAAACAGAAACAGAAAATCCTAGAAAGAAAATAAAATAAAATTTGTTCTACGGTATTGCATTTACATGTTCATCATAACATTTATATCTTTACAATGAACGATATGTTACAAATAAATAGAGCAGAATCAGAACAAAATCTTAAACATAAGCACGTTTATACTCAATGTCGATATGGTTGTGCTTGTAAAATCTGAAAAAAAATGAATTAAAATCAAAAAAATTTATCATGTAAGTTGAACCTTTTCAAGCTTATATATATATATATATATATATATATATATATATATATATATATATATATATATCTATATATATATTTATATGTGTGTGTGTGTGTGTGCGCCTGTGTGTATGCGCGCCCGCGTGTGTGCGTGTGCGCGTGTATTGGGTGAAACTGCAAAATTGTATAATTGTTCGAATAAGCTTTGAGCCGTTTTATGTTAGAAATGATTAAAGATATCTTACTAGAATTGTCAGAGGTTTCTATATCATTATTGTAATCTACTTTGAGCAATAAGAATGTATAATTACTCTCCAAGGTTAACAGAAGAATCGTGATCAAATCGATCATAAACGAATATACATTTTCATCATTCATTAATCATAGCTAATCTAAAGCTGAAATAAAGTTCATAACCAAACTAACTATCTATCTATCTATCTATCTATCTATCTATCTATCTATCTATCTATCTCTCTATATATATATTAGGTTGGTGCAAAAATAATGTCGTTTTCTCACATATATTACTGTGTGAGAAAACGACATTATTTTGTACCAACCTAATATATATATATATATATATATATATATATATATATATATATATATATATATATATATATATATATATACATATATATATATATATATATTAGGTTGGCGCAAAAAAAAATATATATATATATATATATATATATATATATATATATTGTTCTAGAGTCATTTTCCTCCTTATTCTGTTCAAGTGTAAGTAGATGCCTCACAGTTTTCATGTACGATTTCATTTCAAATCTAATTTCACTGCTCTTTGGACTGCCATAGCATTCCTTATCCTTTTGTGACCCCTTGCTCTAGTTTTCTCCTCTACTATTAGACAATTTTGCTGTTACACCCGGTGTATATATATATATATATATATATATATATATATATATATATATATATATATATATATATATATAGGGGCATTTGAACTCATAGGTAACGTTCGTAAGTTTTTGTGTTCCTGATCAAACCGACTTCATAAATAATTCCATAGGTCAGACGGCTACATGACTATACTGACGCCTTACGTTACACTTATCTGGCCACAGCTCCATTAGAATCGAATTAAACACACACACAAACTAACTAGCGTCCATCCGAAACATACAATATAATAACCTCATCCACATGTAAAAGTGATTAAAAATAATTGAAGACTAAATAACAAAAAAGATAAACACCAGCACTTAATAATATTAACTACGAACACGGCCAGAATTTTTTACCTGTTTTCGGAAAATAAATCATCTCTGTAATACTAAAACATACACACAATTCACCAAAGTCAATTAAATTGAAAAAAAAAAATTATCCGAGATAATGGCTAAAAGTATAACCGAAAACTCCCGGAAATATAGAACATTTCTATAGACTGTGTCCAAAAAGAGAAAACACACTTGTTCGAACATATGCAAAATTAAATAAAAAAAGCTTAATCGCAGTATCTTGACTGTCGTCTTTAATGAAACGTATAAATGAAGGATTGCTGCTTAAATACAATACATACATACATACATACATACATATATATATATATATATATATATATATATATATATATGAATAAAAATGACAATAGGAAAACTGGTAATTGCTCAGGAATTACCAGTTTTCCTATTGTCATTTTTATTCATAAATATTGTCTCTCTACTGATTAATTCGGAGAAATTTTCATATATATATATATATATCAGATTTTTTCTTTTTAATTATTAAGATGATAATTTATTCTGTCCGTTCTAACTCAACACCTTAACTGCTGCATTTTATACCATTATTCCTTGACTGTTCTAACTAAATTGCAAAAAAGAAAAAGAATGAATTTGTTGTACATGACTACGGAAACACTGAAAGTCTTTTGTCATCGGCCCTGCCACGTTGTTTTCAATAAAGACTAATCTAAACAACAGTTGCAATACAAAATATAATTACATCTCAAATCAGGTTATATTATGAACTATAATATGTCTACGTTATCTTGTTAATAATACGAATTGCTAGTTAGTTTATAAACGTAACATGAGGTAAACGTATGCAAACGTTGACAGCAAGCAATGTCAGATTTATAAAGCTTTATAACTACATTCATATAATTTCTGCATATTGGATTGCGTAGACACATGACCAGCTGTTTCGTAGACGTAAATTATTGGTCTTAAAAGAAAGATAAAATATTGGTTAGTACCTCATCATGCTAATCTCAAAATCATCTTTTATTCTCAATAATTATTCTTCAAACACGTCTCCATTCGAAGAGTTATTCAGACTATTATTTACTCATGATGTTGCAGAAAATCAATTATACACCTTCTACCAAAAATAGTCTACATAAAAAACTTGTGCTAAAAGCAAAAGTAAATTAAAATAATTTAATTAATGCTATGAATAATCAAGAGTGGTCTTCCCTTCTTTCGTTACTCTCCTCTTTTAGATAGCCATTTCATTTTACTGGGACTATAAGAGGACACTATACGCCAACCTTATATTCTCAGTTGAATAAAGCTTTCTTAAATCCCGCGTAATTTTATCAATACAATTAGTTCAATAATTCAACAATATTTCCAATGTAACAATACCTTTGAGATTATAGAATTAGCATTTTTCTACTTGCGCATATTTTTTTTAATATAGCAATGCGTAACTTAGATTTTTCACAAGGCACAAAGTAAGCAAAACACAATGAAGAGCATGCTCACTATTGAGTTTTAATTACTCTAGCGAGACAAGCTTCTACACTATTAAACCACATCAGAGTATTTATAGTAAATAAATACTGTTAAATACGATTGGATGCCTTTTAAACACATTTTTTAGTTTATTCCAGCCATGGTATTAAGATTACAGAAATAATGACTATAACTGCAGTGTGCCTAGTAAAAACACGGAAAAATTATTATCCCTGTTTAATCTTTCAGGAATAATTACCGTGAATAACCCTGAATAAATTTCTTGAATAATCGTCACCTTGAATAATCGTTCGACCCAGGCGTAATTACTTAATTCTTACTGGTTATTTTATCATTAATAGCTGCTTGATTCTGTAATTCGTTATTTAAAGGATATTTGCAGACAATTGTCGTCTTTCGTTCTGCCATTCTCGTTTGTCTAAACAACTCACTGATTTCGAGAGTCAAGTTACCGCACTTTTCAAAGAATAGCATCCTACATGTCGATTAACGAAATGTGAAGAAAATTTTCCTGAATTTATTGGTCATATCAGTCATCATCGGTTTTCAACGGTTGTCTCAAGTGTTTCTGAATTTACCACTTTTTTTACTTGGCTCAGTCAGTCAGTTATGTGCCACACATGATACACGCTTAGGTGACCATGTGTCTTTCGATACATGACTGACGAGGCAGATTTTTTTCCCGCAGTAGATTTTGCCATTTCTTTCTGCGGTAGACCAGTTGATATCCAAGGCTATAGTACTACTACTTACCCATAGCTTCGGGGAGAAGAAGAGGATTCATACATTTCCAAAGAGTATTGTTTACCTCGTATTCAACAGCATCTTACGTCTGTGTTAATTGATGTTGTTTTCGCTTAGGTTTAACGATGGTAAGTGACAAACTTATCTTTTTGATTAAAGATTTCATTTCGAAATTATCCCGCTGTTGACGATATTTTATTTGTTATTTTTCCTCATTTTTCACGGCTGATAATATTTTAATAGGCATGTGTTGAAGCTTCTTCTTGCTTTCAGCGGTGGAAAAAATACGATTTTTTTTTTCATTCCATTAAGTCGTATTTTATTTTTTTTTCGATTGATCTCGGACATCATTCTGTGTATCTTTTGTTTTTATTTTCACTTTTCAATATTTATCTTTTTCTTTTACGACAAAATTAACAGAAGCAAACTAAAGCAAAATATCATAGTAATTTTTTTTTAAAAAAATTGGTTACTAGCAAGGAATCCCTTTGATGATTTTTATCTTGAGAAATAACCCAAAGATATTTATAAAAAGTCTCCTGAAATATTCAGAATTTGCCGAAAGTTTATAGAGTTCTATAAAAGAAGAAAAAAAAAGAACTTGTACCCAGTAAATTAAGCCTGTAACAATTTAAACTTTTTTATCCCTCTATAGATGTGCATCCTTTTAATTCAAGCTTATTTTTAGATTATTTTTTGTAAGGTTTTACAGTTTATTTCTCTTCTAGTCAGGTATATTTCACTTTTTACAGTTTAAATTACATTACAGTTCATTGTTATACAAATAAAGTTTTGACCACAATAAATTTAGTAGTGTCGCCATATGCGTTGGTGTGCTCATGTATTTAGCTTTTATTTGGACGCTTGGAAAATGAAAACTAAAACAAAATTGAAAAAAAATAAGACAACTGGGAAGTCACGATAAAGGTGTATCATAAAAACAGTAGGGTTTAGTATAGGAAATTTACAAGGACAAAAATATGGTTTCCTTCACCGTGAGAGCGTTTAAATGTAAAAGACGATGTTTTCTCATATTAAAGGGATATGAGTAAAATGCTTAAAGAGTAATGACGATGCAAACTAAAATTTTCAATAGTGTATCAGTTCGCGAAAGTTCAAAATTTAATAAAAAAGAAACGCTTACTTCTACACTAATTAGAAAAAGAAGTGTATCTAAAAACATGAAGTTGAAATTCCTAAATGCAATTGTAATTTTAACATTAGACGTTTCCTTATAAGTAAATATTCGGCATTTATCGACCAAAAATCCAGTTATACTCTTAGTTGATCGTCTTTTCTTTCCCAATTTTTAGTATTAAAACACTTTTTTCCGGAAGAAAAGATTTCTTAAGTCCAATAACTCTAAATGCTCTTGCTAGTAATTATGGGGTTTCCTTCCTAACTCTTTCTTTAGAATAGTTCCAAACGTCGAAATCTTGATTATAAAGGGTGTTTCCTTAAGACGGATCAAAATCAGCAGTAATTAAATCTGTGTTACTTGTGAAAAATTATGTATTTCTCTATAGCATCATGTTATTTAAGTCATGGCAATTTCGTTTGAAATATAAAATTTTCCCAAATGTCCGCCAACGCTTCGGCGGCTCACCTCCATTCGATGGTAAAACATATTTGATGACGTCTCTGCATAGTTTCTCCTCAGCCTCACAAATATGCCTTATTATCTCATCCTTCAGTTGTTGAATTGTCGTTGGCTTGTTGGCATAGACCTTACTGTTGAGACGACCCCAATGGAAGAATTCTAAACGCGTCAAGTCGCACGATCGTGGCGGCCAATTGACTTCGCTGTTTCGAGAAATGATGCGAGCTGGGAACTTCTCATTCAAATTCTATTTAAACGTCCATTTTCGTAATAGGCTTCGATAACTTTAACACGTTGCCTGAATGGTAATCTTTATATGGTTGACATTGCCAAAGACTTAAGTTTCTGAATCTGAAAGCAAAGAAAAAAATCATTAGACGCTTAAACTTAATTCACATTTAAAATCGATCCAGGTTATCATTTTTTATTCTTTTCAAGTTTCATATGTCATCGTCTATAATTGTTGCTTATGCTGAAAAATAATCATTTAGTAACGCTCTTTGTGATTCTGTAGCGCCACTTCACAATGGCCTAAGAAGGAGGGTTCAATCGCTCGTAGCCTTTTATAACCATAGATCTGTGAAAGCGGTTATATACACCTCTCATTTTTATTATGTCAAACATTAATTTGTCGTGGCTACCCCTATCTGAGTAGACACCCGTTTTTTTTGGTTTTTCTTTTTTAAAGTGGGCATAACGTCTACCGTCCTGCGAACTTGAGAAAACTTCATAAAGAAAATGGCGTGTGCAAGAGTTCAGATAGTTCTGAACGATTTTGGTGGCACGCATAGAATCTACATAAATGCCTCGATCTAATGTGACTATTTAAGGATATTCCCAGAGAATCTTTTCTTCTCATATGGCAGTGAATGCTGATAATCATCTTAGAATAGAAGAGATTTGGGACAACGGAAAAATTGCTTTACAGCAGGATGCTGAGGATGCCATGAAATGAACATGAAATCAACAACAAGGAGAATTATACTGAACATTCAGAAAGAGATTGTTGAAATCCATAAGACACGTCACGAGGAAAAACACTTTGACGACCCCCAGAACATATTGAATTTAAGTGGGTTGAAGTGAAAAATGAATAACTTAGTGATCTTGAGCAAATAGATGGTAGAATCGGGTTTAGAATAAATGAAAATATAAAATTTATTGATACAATTTAAAGATATTTCCCCTGGGAACATTTTCCTCGCATATAACAATGGATGCTGATAATCTTCTTATATCAGGTTGTTGCAAAAATAATGTCGGTTTTTGACCTATTTTTTAACGTCAAAACCGACATTATTTCTGCACCAACCTACTAGATCAAGAAGAGATTTGTAGCAATAGAAACATGGTTTTACAGAAAGGTGCTAAGAATGCCTTGAAATTAACATGAAATCAACAACAAAGAGACTTATACTGAACATCCAGTAAGGGATGGCTGAAATCCATAAGGCACATAACAAGAAAAGAGGGCTTAAAAAATTTTACGACCCACAGAGCATAAGGAAAGTAAGTGGTCTCGAGTGAAAAATCTATAACTTAGTGATCTTGTGTAAACGGATTACAGAATCAGATTCAAAAGAAATAACAAAAATACACAATTTATTGATAGTGACATTATAAGGAAATAGTGAAAACACAAATCTAAAACTGGATAAGTTCTTCAAATTGAAAATAGGACTAATAAATAAAACCATATCAATTGATTTCGGGGTTCTCTTCCTTTTAGAAGAATGCAAGAAAGTGCACACTTTTATTGTCTTTCGTTCGTTTATTTGGCTCCGTTGCGTAGCTGAGATACAATTTTTTTTTTGAACTGGCGTCAAGGAGAGAAGACAAAACTTATTCGGAATCATCATAAGGAAATCACTAGATAATGCAATAGAAATATTATGCATCAGTTAAAACGACTAATGACCGCTTCTGTTGTTGTTTAGGGTTATAAGATCCGGGTAATATAAGCCTATGTTCCAATTGAAAAAAGCCCTCTCTCGAAAAAAAGACATTGAAAACAGGATTGATTTATATATTAGTACCTCACCCTAAAAAAACTGTACATTAATGGGGATTTTAACGCGACCTCAAGTATTTTAAACACCACTGTTCCTTTTATGAAGACAGCACACATTGTAACGGCAAAGGAGAAATCATACTAAACTTTTCTACTTTGTCTTTTTCTAAAGACACTCCATCCTGAATACATAGTTTGATCATCCCATGAAACACCGTATCACACGAATAGTCATAATGTAGCGAAAAGACATCTCAGATTATTGGATTAGGTATTAGGTTGGTGCAAAAATAATGACGCAATAATGTCGTTTTTAATCGTATTTTTTAACGTCAAAAAACGACATTATTACGTCATGATTTTTGCTCCAACCTAATAGTTTGTGACAGATGTTAGAGCATAAAAGTCCTACATATCAGAGACCACTCGGAACTAAATTGACAACACTAGCCAACAAAATAGCTCGCTTCCGCCCATATAAACAAAAAAATAGCGATGTATAACACCCAATTCCTTAAAAATGAAAGGGTACATTTCGAATCAAGGAATAATCTAGAGTTCAAATTTATGACAGTAAGTCTTCATCAAATCATAGAGGAATCAAATAATATTTTTCATGGTGTCAAATGCTGAAGTTCATGCAGCCATTACAAAAATCACTACAAGGAAAAAGGTGCACACATGGGCCTAAAAACCCTGAGATGAAAAACTGAATATAAGAAAGAAACAAATAGTAGAGGAAAACTGAATGGGATAACAAATAAAGTAAAATAAATAAACTATTAATTCTTTGAGAAACTAGTATATCTGGTAAAATTAAAATAAAATTAGGTAATAGCATAAAAAAGTGTTAAAATGTTGAGAAAAGCGAAAAATCACAACAATATCAAAACCTCAACAGAACAAATGTCCTGGTCTCAAATAACACGTTGAGTCCCATTTCAACCTTTACGACATTGGAATTAAGAAGATCACAGAAATAGAAAATATTCCAATATTCATTCAATATCCACCAAACATAAACAATCATGAGCCTAATAACGAGGAAAATAAAAAAAAAGCTATTAAAAATATAAGGAATAATAAAGTAGCACTAGACATTGAAGAAGACCTTTTGAAAATGGTTTACTTTCTCCCCGAATTAAATAACAAGTTTCTCTATATCATGCAAGAATTCTGGAATTAGAAATGCGCCCCATAAAATAATGTTTATATACTCATAATGCATTATGGTAACAGAAAGGCAATCATCAAGAGACTCACATATACACAAGTTGGATAACTCATGTTGAAAGTATTAATGAACCCGAGGCTTTAGTTTTCGTTCTGGTAACGGCTGCAAGTATGGCCGATATAGCATCAAACAATTTCAATAAATGACTTAATTCCCTAATAGGAAACCATATAAATGCTTTGTCGACAGCAGGGTAAGATCACATCAATCGAGACTTCCTCTTTACATCTATTCGAAACCGGCTTCCAAGATCTGAATCCACTGAATTATTTCATCTAATCGAGGAAAACTAACGATCTACAGAATCATACATGTCTGACGAGGACCTCATTTCGGAAATATTTCTAACGTCATTCATAATACGACAAGCCCATCCATTATATCTTTTTCTAGATTATTCCCTGATCATTTACAAACATAGACGGGAAAAGATGCGCACTGATCATCTGAGCATTCCATACCACATATCAATGTCTGTCAATAGAAGACAACGATCCCGCTTTCCATCCTGAGGCTGTTGATCAAAGAGTCTATGATGATGACATAGGTATTCATATGGGAGATAAGAAGGATCTTGATCAGAAAATCAAAAACCTGTGTGATCTAGAATTGGGATGAAAGCAGTGATTGCAACTAGATCTCCACCATTTTTATCCATCATAAAAAACGCCAGAACGTGAAATTAGTGAATACTAAACACTTTAGATACCGCGGCGTATGGATCAAGTTTAAAGTCTAAAGTATTGGAGAAAAGTTAAGTGAACATAGAATAGGCTACGCCCAAGGTATTATCGACCTACACCACCAAATTGCTACAAAACCGAAATCCTTAGGATAAAATCTCAAATCATGTTATTATAGAGCCTCGTCATAAAGAAACTTTTATATGGATATCATGAATGGCGGCGATCCCGTTTAGAAATATCTAAAATGTCAGTTGAATGCAACCGCTACTTAAGATTAATAGTTTGAGCGACTGAAACCTGTGAACCTTGACAAAAGCATACCTCTTTAAACATTGTGAACTGTCGCTACACAAACAAATAATTTTACAAAATAACAGAAACAACATTACTTGAGGATCAACATTACCAACGAAGAAAATGAACTGCAGATATATCTCTTAAGGAAAATGGTGACCTATCCAAGATGTTAACTATACACACCACTTCAAATAAACGATTAAGGAAGAAGACCTTATCAATACTGAAATGAGCGACCATAGAGGAAACCCATGTATAGAAAATCGTGTAACAGCTACTTGACTTCAGAAACATATTTTCCTGAGAATTTGATTTAAGAAAAAGTTTTTATAAATTTCAACAGAAAATAGTATTGAATTTTCGGTCAATGAATGCCTAATGTTTCCTCGTTGGGAAGAGATATTACCCTTAACATGACTGCAAACGTTCTCAAGGAACATGGCACATAGATAAAGAAAAATATAAAAATAATTAAGATATTAATTTTTAATTGCTCATAGTTATGTTTTATCATTTTTATTGGGAAAGATCGTTGAGTTATTTCAAGTTGCCTTTTTCCCAGTTTAGAATTCTGGGTAGTTCTTCTAATCTTGCTCCCAGCAAAAGCCAGAGAAATCGTTATAGCTTTCTATTTAAACGATATATGGGCGTGAATAAGTCACACATTCATATCTTCCCCAAAGCTAAAAGAGGTAGCAACTGAGTAGGCAGGGATTTCTACTATGACGATTAAACAGTGAGATATCTGATAATCAAAGTTTTAATGCCCAATGGAATACAAGTTTTTCATTGGACAGTTTTGCATGCATCTGATAAATATCGAGAACTTATACGATTTTTAAAAGTATTTATAAAGTCGATATGGAAGTCTCGCCGTTGGATCAAATCTAATAATTTATTTTCTTGCTATTTAGTTGGAATCTGATTGGAGTCCTGATCTCTGGTCTAAGCTACGCTAATATGTGCCTTATAAATCTTGAGACAATTCACGTGGAATATGGAGGGACGATGTTAGTTTAGCGAATGTCAGTCATAAAAGCTTTCCTCCTATACTGTTATGGGATCTTACCCACAATAATAATAATAATGGACTATTCCATACTTAATAAATACTGCGCCTTAGGAGTAGGCAAGGAATCAGTCAGTCGTTCAAGTTTTGACTTGAACCACTGTTCGGTTGTACTCTCTTCCTACGGACGGGAGGAACCCGAAGGAGGCTAAGCCGAAGGGCAGAGTCTCTCTCGGGGAGGTAGACCGGCCCTGAACCCGTTTATGCGGGTTCAATGGGCTATTTTTTGGCCGAGCCCACGGGCTCGGAATACCCACGTTAAAAAGGCCTTGTGCCACATGACACCCTCGTGGGGGGGTGACTGAATATTATCAGTCAGTCGTTCACTTTCTGAGCGACTGTTCGTTTGAACTCTCTGCCTTCGGGCGGAGAGCAACCCGAAAGACGCTACGCCGAAGGGCGGAGTCTCGTTCGGGGAGGTAAACCGGCCCTAAGCCCGTTTATACGGGTTAAATGGGCATATTTGGGGGCCGAGCCCACGGGTCGGAGAACCCACAATAAATAACCGACCTTGTGTCACATGATGCCACAGTGCGGGGCGACTGAATATCTTCAGTCGTTCACTTCTGAACCGAATGTTCCGTTGAACTCTCTACCTTCAGGTGGGGAGGAACCCGAACGAGGCTACGCAGAGGGGCAGAGTCTCATTCGGGGAGGTTAACCGGCCCTGAGCCCGTTTATACGGTTTTAATGGGCATATTTTTGGGTCGAGCCCACGGGCTCGGAGAACTCACAATAAATAACCGACCTTGTGTCACATGAGGCCCAATGCGGGGAGGGATGACTGAATATCTTCAGTCAGTCGTTCAAGTCTTGACCGGCTGTTCGGTTGAACTCTCTTCCTCCGGGCGGGGAGAAACGCGAAGGAGGCTACGCCGAAGGGCAGATTCTCTTTCGGGGAGGTAAACCGACCCTGAACCCGTTTATACGGGTTCAATGGGCATATTTTTGGCCTAGCCCACGAGCTCGGAGATCCCACGTTAAACCGGCCTTGTGCCACATGATGCCCACGTGGGTGGGTGACTAAATATATTCAGTCAGTAGTTCAAGTCGAGTCAGTAGTTCAAGTCGAGTCAAGAGTCGAGTCAGAGGCAGTCCGAAACAGAGTCACCTTCAGACAATTACTGCAAGACATTGGATTAGTGATACTGGTCGAGACTACATTGTTCTCTTTACTAAACCTGATTGTTCATACTAAGACTTCTACTTCTCTTTATATATCCCTGTTTGTAATATATCTGTGTTATTCCATACCTGTGCCCGCGTTCTTCTTTATTAGTTCTACCTTGGACTATCACCGTGGTACAAGGAACCGGACCATAAGATATAGTAATGCTATTAGGGAGATAAACAGCTTCCATGCAAGCATTTATTGCTCTAAAAGCTCTAGAGTCAGTTGAAATGTATAATATACACCCTGGTGTTAATTAATTGAAACAACTGTTTTAGCTTCGTTTCTTTCGCTATATGGTCCGTTTTAGACCCACTGGAATGACAGGATGTAATCTATTTCTATTGTTCCTCAGATTAGGTCAGTACCAGTCATGTGCAGTAATATGAATATACTTTCGGGGTGTATGATGAAATTTGTTTGACCTTGAAACATGTTGCGTCACACGTAATTGGATCAGATATTTATCACACCCAGACATTATTTGCATTGTTTGCGATGGACATTACTCCGAGGCAATGTACGAAAATTTTAACGCTGCACGAATACACTGGCAAACCTCACCAGTGGCAAATCAAAGTACTACACATTGGCTCGGAAACTTTCCTGATTTAAATGCTATTGAGAATCTGTGGTCAGTCGGCAATGAACGATTCGAGGAATGAACATAGGAAATACTAACATAGGCACTGAGTAATGTTCCAATTGAAAAAATAAGAAAAAATCTATATGATAACGGAATTATACGTTTTGTTTCAATTAATTTCCAAAAGGGTGTATATTCTCAAAACAACTTTTCTAATAGGAAAACATATAAATGCTTTGTCGACAGCAGGGTAAGATCACATCAATCGAGACTTCCTCTTTACATCTATTCGAAACCGGCTTCCAAGTTCTGAATCCACTGAATTATTTCATCTAATCGAGGAAAACTAACGATCTACAGAATCATACATGTCTGACGAGGACCCCATTTCGGAAATATTTCAAACGTCATTCAGAATACGACAAGCCCATCCATTAAATCTTTTTTCTAGATTATTCCCTGATCATTTACAAACATAGACGGGAAAAGATGCGCACTGATCATCTGAGCATTCCATACCACATATCAATGTCTTGCAATAGAAGACAACGATCCCGCTTTCCATCCTGAGGCCAATGTCCTGTTGATCAAAGAGTCTATGATGATGACATAGGTATTCATATGGGGGATAAGAAGGATCTTGATCGTCTTCTCAAGAGCTCTAAATTCTATCGCTGTTTCTAGAACTGATAAGAGTGTCCATGCTAACCTTTTGTTTAATGTAGGGAACACAGTAAATATCTTTATTGTGTCATTTTTTTGCCTTTGAGTTACATTGCTATCGATTTTAGTTACATCTCCTATTGGAAGTTTTCAACTAACTTGGCTTTCGTCATTTAATAAGTCTTCGTGATTTAATAACGACATTCTATAGATACTAAAGAAGGATTAATTTCTTTAGGAAAAAGGAATCTTTCGTTAAAGACATTTTCAATTATTGATCCGTGTAAATGTTGATTGTGTTTGTCAACACAAGCTAAACTTAAATTAAGCAATCGAATACCACATGATAATGACTTTCTACAATATTCCTCTACATAATATGTAAAAAGAAAATAAGCCGCAATAGACTACTGGAATCACTTCTTCCGGTTATTAATTCGTGAGAATTCAGATCACACAGACCTTTCGTGGAATCCGATTGTAATACGTATAAATGTATCTTCAAAGTTGCTAAGTTGCTGTTAGTTTATAGAGTTAGAAACGGTATATCCTCTCAGAAGCTTGGTTCTACTGGTTTCTGGCGGCTCTTTAAGTGTATGTTAAACAAGGGTAAATCCTCAAACCATAATCTCTTCAATCGGTTTATTTCATCTACTGATAATAAAGCGGAATCCTCTGCTTGGAAAGCCTCTTCAAATACACTATCGACTCATTAGGATTAAGTTGATATGCATATAACGTCGTCAATGGTTTCTGCAATAATCTCTAATTTAGATCCCCTCTAGGTATGCGAATAGGACGATATCTCTGCAGTTTTCTTAACGAAATGTACTCTAGAACTAGCTCCAGTTCTCACCAAATCCTACACAAAATTATTTGCTTCATCTTGTTGAATTTATGAGTTCCGGTGAACATTCTGATCTCTCGATCTATCGCTCTATTTGTCAGTTACATATTTCTTAACAATGTACTAAAAGCTATAACCAACTTTGAATTAAATCTCACTTCATACTGCCTTCTTTAAGATAAATAAAATGGCTTTTAGTTATGACTAAATTTGTCAATATCAAGCTTTATAAAAGAACCGCGAGGGACCGGGTGTAAATTAAGATATCTCTAACATATTTTAACGAGGATGGTATACAGGCATCCTTCACAAGCTGTAGGGCGATGGGCTATGCTGACTCTGGACATTTAGTTGACTTCATAAAATCCTTCTTCACAACTCGTAAGTCGAAAGTCTTGTTGACCGGACATTCTTCTAGAATTTTCACATGTATACGGGTGTCCCTCACACAAATTGTTTCTCATCGTTATCAAGAAGCTTTCCGATATCATCAGTTACCAACTGAATTTCTACGGTGACAACACAATTATTTTATTATATAGGAATATGTGTCGCTGCCAACACTTGAGTTTGAATCGCATTTATAGGAAGTCGTGTGACGTGTAAATAATCGTTATTACTAGTCTATCCTCTTTTACTATACGGTTTGCGATTCTCTTTTCTAATCTCTATAGAAATCACAACAAGGATTGCAGTTCGGTGGTTACTATTCAAGCGACTATTATCGAACAAGTACTATTAATGCAAGTGTTATTCGAAGGCGTCTGACACCAGCATTATTCAACAACTTACTATGGTGGTTACAAAGTCTCTACTAAAATATTACCCAAGTGACAACGAGTATTCGTTCACATTACAAAAGTGTCAAACGTGCGTTCGATAGCATAACAAAATATTTAATACTGTCATAATAGAAAGACTTACACGTCCGATAAATTTAAACTGGAAGCTGATTTCGAAAAGGACTACCAATCAATTTTTAACTCTGACAAGAAAAGCTTTGTACATTTTAAGTCCTCCAATACGAAACTACGGAACGTTGGTCATCATAGAGAACGAAATTTGTCTTCCATCCGCGTGGCTGATGATGACCTCCAGAAGAGAAACACATTGCAGCTTTTTGGTCTCACGTTTTTCATTGGAATAGCGTGGAACAATTTTAGTAAATCAGTTGCTATGTTTGCTGCTAGGAAATTTGTTTCAATGTGTCGTGCCAGACATTTTCCCGTTAGAATCCATGTTGCATATTTATAATTCTACCATTCGTCCCTGCATTGGATATTACTGGGCTATCCAGTCTGATGCTCCTGTTATATGTTTTGAGATTCTCGACAAATTACAAAGTACTGTCTGTAAAATTATTAGCCTTGAGCTGGCATGTCAAAGTTACTCACTATTCCAGCACCGTGACGTGTCTTCCAGGAGAGGTTTTCTATAAATATTTTTAACGGCAGTTATTCTAATGAGCTTTCCTCTTTTTTAGTATGAATGTAAGTGTAGTAATTGATTAGCCACAAGGTACCAACCTCTTACTGTTGAAATAGGTAGATGTAACCATACGATTTAGTCGAATAATTCGTAATTCTTGCTTGAGGAATTCTTTTACGGGTTTTTGCTTACCCTCCTCTTACGATCTTAAAAGAAATAATGCAAAACCAATCGCCGTCTTTTTTCTTTCTCAACCGTGCTTTTATTGTCCTATTTCCTCTCTTCTCGTTTTCTTTCATTTTCAGTAACCCTTGCATATTAGTGATATTATCACGTTGCTTGGCACAAAATGATTAAAAAATATTCAATAAAGTCCTCAATCAATAAGTAAAGTCGTATCTCTGTTATTAAGAAGTAATAAGGTCGATATCCCGTAAAATCAAATCACAAACTATTTCATAAGAACTTTTCTTTCTCTTTTTGTTATCGAGAAAATATCATACTTTAGCGAATAGAATCTATGAAATTATCGATGAAGCATCTAGTTTATGCAAACCTAGTATATTTTGTTTTCTTCAGTTCAAACAAAAAGCTAAAATGCTGTGCAATTCGATGAACTAAAAGTAAAAAAAAAGCTATTTTTCAGGAGGAATATATGGTTTCATATTTTACAAAATGTAATTACAACGAAAAAATGCTTATTTGGCCTTATATGTAGTTATACATACTTATAAAAAATAAAAGATACATAAAAGTTGTTTTTTTCCCACCAGAAAGTAGTTCAACAAAATACAACACAAGGAAAAGAAAACAAAATTGCGTAGCAGACAGAAGCCACAATTATAATCAAGTTTTAATGTCCCCGGACTTATACCCGGAAGATTCAGCTTTTCAGAGAGAAGATAATTATATAGCTTCGCATTTTTGTCGTTTTTAAAGTATTTTGTCTTATATACATACATACATATATACATACATACATATACATATACAATATATATATATATATATATATATATATATATATATATATATATATATATATATATATATATATATATATATGTATGTATTAATATGTTTCTGTTATGTGTTTGTCTGACTTGAATTATACTTAACGTTAATGAGAGACCAGACATTGTAATGGAATTAGGATTTTAAATTCACAAAGAAAATATATTCAATATGGCCTCCTTCATAAATAATAATTCGTTTCTGTGGGGGGAATTTATATATATATATATATATATATATATATATATATATGTGTGTGTGTGTGTGTGTGTGTGTGTGTGTGTGTGTGTGTGTGTGTATGTGTGTGTGTATTGATTATTTTACATACTCTATTTCCTGGGTGTCTTTTTACTGCTCACCTCATCTTATGTATAATAATGCTTGAAGTTTGGATATTGTAATTGAACAGTAAATCACAGTTTGAGATAAAGGCTTATGTTTTAGGAAGCATAATTGTAGAATTCGTTAATATTATTCCGACTATATATATATATATATATATATATATATATATATATAGAATGGAACATATCCGGAGTACGTATCACCTGAAAACATTGTATAACTATATATTTAATTAAACGATAACTAGACAACTAATATATTCCCTATTGAAGTTGGATGCGGAGTATATCTGAGATTTCAACAATAGAAAATAGAAAGTTTTCACTTGCTTCAGGAATAACCTCTTTTATGTTTAAACATCTGAAAATTAGTGATCCTTTGGACATTTTTAGCCCCCAACATATTTATCGAAATTCTTTGTGGGAAAAATTTAATGAAGAGATAGTTGGAAAAATAGTATACATTTTAATGGTATGGGAGGTCATTCTGCAGTCCCGTCATCTTACATAATGCCTAAGAGGCAGTTAAGAAAAAGTGCGTGAATTAATCCCAACACTTAACCCTTTGAGCCCTCGCGTTCCTGAACAATTTTGTGCCTCCTGTCAGAGCTCTTATGCGAATATTCGCAAATAATTGGTATGTAAAGTTTCACGATAGATTTAAAAATACTTACGAGTGTTTACCCACCGTTCAACCGATGGCTGGGCATTAAGTAATTTTTCTCTACCACTGTTCAAACCCGGCAGTACCTTATAATTCTCTACTTTTTCTCTTCTCGGTAAAGCGCTATCCAGGGTTCAAAGGGTTAATAAAATTAATCGTAATATTTACAACCAGTTTCTAAAGAAATTGCTGACGCTGAAAATTGCTTAATGAACTTGACAAGCAACATAATCCCGTGGATCCTATGTTTCGTCTTCACAGTCTTTCTAGATATTTTATTGTTATATATCAAAATTATGTAATTATAGTAAAAAGTTTCTAACTTCAGCGGGATGAAACGATTAAAGATCTAGATATTCTGTAGCGTTTTATGTTTTCTCCGGATTCGAGTGGTTTATCTGTTAATTCTTCCGCACGAATCTTAAAGTGGCATCAGAGAGTAAATCAAGAACATATAATCTTCTTCCGGTTTTCTTTTCTATTCCATTTAGTCGTGGGAGCAGTTACAGGTATGCATTATTTCTAGGAGGAATCGTGATAGAGAGAACGGTTGGCAACAGATCGTTTAGTTATCATCTGAAAGTGGCGGCGTGGATCTGTTACAGCACGCAAAAAAATCTGGGAGTGGAGGATATCACTACTCTACTGCAGCAAACAAACACCCGGTTTTCGCAGGTTTTTATAACTTTAACAATTATCAATACATCATTGTCAGCATTTCACATCCACAAGTTATTATCCATCTTCACTCAGTTCGAATTATCAATGTTCTTATGCGCATTCTAGAATACATCCAGCAATGATTCCATCGTCCCTGGGTACATACAATTTGTAGCTGTGCGCCATATAAATTTTCGCTTGAATAAATAGTACACCAAACTGTAGAGTAATTTATTGTTTACCTCGATAAGATACCAAACTTTTGCTGAACTAGATGTGAAGTCCTTAAACATAGTGAGGTTAACCTTTACTGCCTAAGTCATGTAATGTTCAAGAGCAAACATAGGGAATATTTAAAATACCTCACTGTGTGTATGATATCAGAAGAATCACTGCGTAGAATTACAGATGTGTAAACTGACCCTAAATTACGGCTTGTCAAAATGAGAAAGAAAAGTTTAGTAAACAGATAAAGGCCATTCAGAAAATCTGCATAATGTAACGTTATGAGGAAATTTTGAAATACGTTTACATATCTATTATTACTTGATATTAATTTGTACATTTTGGAAGTGGCTAAAGACTAGCTTTAAAAAATATCCTATATCATTACTTGTTCCACCTTTCCTTAGTAAAGGAGTTAGCGCCTGCCTTGTGACCTTTCGTTATGTGACCCTAAATTCTCACCATTCCCAACATGGTTACACTCTCAGAGTTTCTTTGTTTTAAACATCATTTCGAAATCATTTTTACACTAGAACTCTATTGAAATGCATATATACGATACATCACTAAAGACGCTGGAATAATTGCCGGCTCCTTATAACACGCAAGACAATAGCTGATTCCACCTCTCATTTCTATCTTTACAAGTTATATCAGAAAAAAATGAAATATTGTTGCCATACCTGATTTGGAGCTAGCCAATCCTCACTTCCTATCTTTTACAAAATTCAGAAACTTTTTGCAGTCTGGTGGGTGTAATAGTTTTTTCCCTTTGCTATCCTTTTCCCATTGACCCAAAAGAGTATACTATCATTATTTTAATAGCAACAGTTCAGTCGAGCTCCATTCTTTAGTTACATCTTTCCAGATATTTACAGCTAAGACCCGCCATGCCATGTACAGAGGGGCGTATGATCTGCAGCTTTGCAGCTCAGAGTAGATGGCAGGTTGGTTCTGATAGTGGCCATTCTTCCAATCACATGATATTGACTTAAAATGACTCTTTAGCCAGATCTTTATCGATGAAATAAAGCCATGAATCGATTATATCTGTAGGATAATTTTTATAACCTTCTGTTGTAGACGAGAGAAACAGGGAGGATATTTGAACGTGCAAACCGTTTAACGGGCGTGTCTTTCTTTCCCGCAGCGCGTGAGTGGTCTATGTCAGACTGATTAGGGGTTATTGTCTTTTAGAGAAATGCTTTTTTACTCTTGCCATCTTTAGATGTCTAAAATATAGTCATTCAGCAATAACTCAGGAATTGACTTCGCTCGTTGACCATTTGTGTTAGGATCGTTTGGTATGGATCTTGGGAAATGAACTCCAGATAATTGATAACGCCATTTCTGTGACCCGTCGCAGGTGGGTACTCAACAGTATATCAGCTGATAGTGTTATATATCATCGCTTTTCGTATTCCATTCGTGAGAATGATTTTCTATTCGATACGTTACTTCTTATGAGCCGGTACTTGATGGAATAGAAACCGAGAATATACTTCTCGACCAGTGCATTTTTAACCTTTAACAGCCAGATGTGTAAGATATCAGTTTTCATTTTAACTAGCTGTTGAGAATGAAAAGGTTAGTGAGTAGACGTTAATGTAAAAGTATTAAAGCGAATGATAAAAGCATTTGAATATTCACACGAAATTCTCTATATTTTCAAGTGATGTGTCATACAGTTACATTTTTCACTGTCAAATCCAATTTTATATTCGCTGTATGATATGCACATAACATGTATATATATATATATATATATATATATATATATATATATATATATATATATATATATATATATATATATATATATATATTCATTTCTGTAGTTTAGTGCGAGCAGCAAGCAGAAATATTTCTCCTCCCGATGATAGCCATTTCGGCCGAAACTAGTCGAGGAATCTAAATGGAATAATAATAAAAAAAACAAAAGAATATTAATCTAAAACCCAGTGTGTCTGAAGATTTTAATTTTTTAATTTTTTTTATTGTTCAAAATATATATATATATATATTATATATATATATATATATTATTTATAAAGTTTGCGACGATGTATTCTCGTTATTTAAATCATTAACCTCTATATTTGTTTTTGTATGAATGGTTCATGAATTTATAATATATATATGTATATATATATATATATATATATATATATATATATATATATATATATATATATATATATATATATATATATATACGCATTTTAACATATATATGTATATCTATGTTTTTACCGGTCGCTCTCCCAGTCACTTTCAATATAATAATAATAATAATAATAATAATAATAATAATAATAATAATAATAATGGACTCTCCCGTCGGTTTCGACGTATGGGGATCTGACAGCTTAATTGATTCAGCTATGAAACTTTGTGCAATAATATTAAGTGGAACTTAAGACCCGCTAGTGATTTACAAAAAAAGCCAAATATAGAGCACGAGTGAGGATTGTGAGATGAGATCACTGTTAGGTTGGCTGACCTTTTAGATCTTGCTCTCGCTTCTTGAAGATGATTCAGACAAGCAGGTTGAAAACTGCTGAGTATACTAAAACACGTTTATCTCTAGTCTACCCACTCCAGGGTTAAGCGCGTTATGTGGTATTTTGACAGATGACAAGATGCTTTTCATCTACGTTGTATCTAAGCCATGATCTAACTGGCTGTACATTAGGATCTTGGGTATCCTGTCATCAGACATTCTGAAGACAACACCAATTAATCGTAACTGTGACGGTATGTAAACAATCTCGATTCCTCCAATATTACACCTGTTAAACAGGTCTACCATAGATGTCTTGAAGTTTAACTCTTAATAAAATAAAAGTTACTTGGGGCAATGAAAGAATGTTCATATAATGATGAGTTCACATCAAGTCTTCAAACCTTTTGCCGTGCTGTTCAATACACTTTTCATATCTTAAAGAAATAGACCTACAAACGTCCTGTATCATTCCCTCTGGTATTTGAGCACATTCTTCTTCAATTGCTACTCTCATTTCAGCAATTGTTTCAGGCTTCCTGCTGTAAACTTTGTCTTTTAGAAACACCGACAAAAAGAAATACAAGGCTGTCAAATCTGGTGATCTAGGTGGATATTCAAGTGTCCCTCTTCTTCCAATCCATCTGTTTTGCATATTTTCATCCATATGTTATCACATCACGGTGATGTATTAACTCTTAATACGTAAAGAGTGTACACATTATTTTGGGACCCCTCTCTCTCTCACTCTCTCTCTCACTCTCTCTCTCTCACTCTCTCTCACTCTCTCTCTCTCTCTCTCTCTCTCTCTATATATATATATATATATATATATATATATATATAAGGCCATTATATATATCCATTTTTAGAGAACAAAAATAAATTCTTTTAAATTCTACGACTTACTCGTTCGTGGTTAAATGTTAATATCAAGTTGAGGTGGATAAGACGACATGAAGCAATTGAGTTGCCATTAGGATCACCAGATGTAACACTCCCAGACTTTTGGGCGGGTGGGAAGCAGGTGTGTACTGAAATTTCTTGTTTACAGACTCAAACCTAAAACTGTTGCTAAATTAAAGTAAGAAATTTGTGATAAATTTTCTCAGATTAATGTAGAAATGTGCCAAAAGCTTCTAGAATTTTTGACGATGAGGTCCAGCTTTGTATTGAACATGAAGGAGAACACTTCGAAAATATTCAATAGTTAGTCATGAGAAATAATTTTGCTTCTTGTGACAATACTTATACATTTTCTTAAACTATTGCAATTTATTATTGTCCATTATATGTTAAATTGATAATTTGCCCCACTCACTATATATATATATATATATATATGTGTGTGTGTGTGTGTGTGTGTGTGTGTGTGTGTGTGTGTTGCATATATATATATATATATATATATATATATATATATATATATATATATATTATGTATAAGTTTGGTCAAAATAAAATGCAGATTCTCGGTTAAGGATTTTTTGTTTATTTCTTTTCATATTTAATTCATTTCCATGTTTTTCGCTTAATATTTGAATATATATTGCCTAATGTCTGAGTAGGTTCTGCTTTCATAAGCCGTTATTATAGAAAGCCAAAAGTATTCACACATTGAAAACTGATATTTTAACCTCCACATGTATCATATTTAATTTACAATCTATAGTTATAGATTTTGATAAATCACTGCGAAAAAAAAAACGAAAAAAAACAAACAAACTTGTAGTTCAGATAACCAAGTGGCTATTATATAGAATCAGTTTAGACTCTATAACCCCGTCCTTGATACTTCGCCACTAACCATGAACAAAGTGCATTAGCCGTCGGAGACATGCTTAACTATTTATGAGCAGAAAACTTACGAGAATATATGTGGTAGTGATCGCGGTATTTAATATCGCCCATCTATATTAAACAAAATAAATCGTACAAATTTTAACAGATCCAGTTTAGTAAAATCCGAAATTTGGCGAGCCATCGCTGCTGAATCAACGGATCAGTTTATTATTATTATTATTATTATTATTATTATTATTATTATTATTATTATTATTTTCTTTGATTTTTGGCGTTTACACATTTCTTTCCGCGTCCCGCCCAGGGACCTCAGGTTAGAGATGGCATCATGACACTTTCCACTATTATTATTATTATCATCATCATCATCATTATTATTATTATTATTATTACTATTATTATTATTATTATTATTATTATTATTGTTGTTGTTGTTTTGTTGTTGTTGTTGCTGTTGTTGTTGTTGTTATTATTATTATTATTATTATTATTATTATTATTATTATTATTGCCTTGGGTTTCTGTTTCTTCCTGGTCCCAACCAGAGACCTAAGATCGGAAATGGCTTCATAATATTTTTCGTTGATCCTTCTTTGTAGAAATATAAAATTAAAAAAAAAGAACACACACATTTTACATGAATAGATCACTTCGTAATGTGCCAAAAGTACTGGTGAGTACAATCTTTTGTATTTCTTTAAGGCAGGTTCTCTCTGGAACCTATCAAGTTATTGGGGCCTTTTCCAATCAATCCCAAATCTTCAAATATAACGTAAATCATTGATGTCCTCATGTACCACATTTTTGGGTTTTCTGTTTCAAGATCCTTGTATTTTGATAGTTTTTTTTAAAGATCTTCAAAACTACATTACAATCTGGAGGGACAGGGCTGTCAACAAGAAAGCGCATCCTCTTCACATGGTCTTTGATCACGATCACTAGGCGAGTAGATCTGCTTGTTTTGTCTGTGTGTATTGTAAAGTCCCATAAAGTTTTTACAGGTCCTATCTCAGTAACCGGGTCTGGGTGATGTTCATACCACTTTCTTGCAGTTACCTTCCCGTAAACGTAGCATATTTTCCAGTACAGATATTGGTTTCTACAGTTTTTACTTCGATCTGCAGTTTTTTTTAAATTTAACATTAAATTAAATTAATATCTGTTAGTTGGCAAGAACTTTTAAAAAATCTTTTATGGTTGTGTTGAGTCTATTTACCTCAATTTACCTGTCTTTGATGTCTGGGAAAATTTACAGTATCATCACTCCATTAGTATTTTTTAATATTATCCTAGTGATGTTTGTACCATATGTCAGGAGGGACTTCAGTACCATAGTTTGAACAGACATGCAAATAAATTGTCCTAACCTTTTGTATCTAATAAGGTATTCTTTCTCAAAATCGACACTATGTGTTCAACAGTTTCATCCAATTTATGGCATAAGAGACAGGTTGGATTTTGAGCCGGCTCTGTTGGGTTTTAGATCTGTAGTAAGTATGTGGAAGGCATTGATCATGTGCTGCCATAGTAAGGCCTTCTTTCTGTCACTCCTCAGCTACTGATGGGTTTGTTAAGATCTCGATGCCTGGTAACTCCAGGCACTTTGTGTATTTTCGATACAAGGGTTTAATTCTCCATTTTTTCAAAAGTCTACACATAAGGAGTTTTGTATATTAACTTTTCTTCTTCTTCTTCTTCTTCTTCTTCTTCTTCTTCTTCTTCTTCTTCTTCTTCTTCTTCTTCTTCCTCCTCCTCCTCCTCTTCCTCTTCTTCTTCTTCTTCTTCTTCTTCTATTGTTGCTTTTGTTGTTCCAGTAAGAGAGAAAATATATGTAGTTATGGTCACAGTACCGAGAGAAATCTATATTATTATTATTATTATTATTATTATTATTATTATTATTATTATTATTATTATTATCGTTGTTTACTTCATTCCTTCGTGTGGTTACTTTTTAATAGAAGGTATATATATTAGATTGGTGCAAAAAAGCTTAATGCTAACACCTGAAACGCATAAATTAATGACCAAGCTATTTATGAAAATCTTTTATTTCACTTAATCTTTAAACGGATATGTTGGCTGAATTTTGATGTGACATTTTCATTTTTATAATATTCATTCCATGAGAATGTTATTCAGTATTGAATTAAGAATATTTGCAAAGAATAAACAGTTTTGGCGTAAAGTTGATATTTTGGATTTATTGTTCCAGGTAGATATATGAATATTTAAAAGGACTTAAGACACGGGTGAAGGGAAGGGGGAATACATAGATTAAAAAACAAGGATTAATTCTGTATAAGCTTAGATACAAATAAATGCATAGATGGAAAAAAAAACATTATTTCTTGAAACAGTTTGATATATAGAAAGAATCATCGATACATTATTTAAAGTTTCAGAATTTGATATTTCTTGATTTTATTTTTTGTTAGAAATGAATTGAAGCTAGCTAGTCGCTAGATAGATAGATAGATAGATAGATAGATAGATATAAAGAAACAAATATAGGTAGGTATGAACATACTTATATCTATCTATCTATCTATCTATCTATCTATCTATCTATCTATTTATCTATCCAGTGAATGAAACAAGGTCCTAAGAGTAGATTTTGAAGATAATATGTGCGAAAAATTCAGCATTCTCATTCGTTAACAACTCAGAATGATTGAAGAGAGGATGAATAGAAAGATTACTCTACTTTAATACTCTATTACAGAGCCGCCACTCTTCCCCAAAACTAAAATTGTTCGATGTAATAAGGTTCCGCATTCTCTCAGCAAACAATCATTTACGTAATTTAAGGACACCTTTGCTTTTATTACGTGTAACTATAAATAGGTGTCTGTTGTGATCAAAAGTGTCATGCTGGTAGAGCCGGAAATAATGGTTCATGTTTGCTACAGAGGCAAAACATTCTGGTCTGAACTATGAAGATGATTGGCGTTTCACCTAGTATTTCCGAAAAGGAATGAAAGCATTTATGCTAGTTTTGACCCAAGAAGATAACTCAATGACACAATTCTGAAGATGAATGTTAAAAATATCAACCAAAGGGGTGTATTGAAGAAAGTCACAGAATGATGTTCGTGTTTTATACCTGACTTGAACGAAATATCAATAGATACTAGAGAGTCATCCCAGCTGGTAAGAAGACGGTATTGCGAAGCTCGCGAGTGTTAGGACAGGGGGTAAGAAATACATCAAGTAAAGAAGCATGTTGTTCAGATTTATTAGGGAAAAGAGTCAAGTAATCCCCAATTTGAGTAATGGACTGAGCAATGGAAAAAATTGAGAGTTTGAATACCGGTAACACCAATTAAATTGGAATGCTCAATCCACCTGTTGGGATCCACGTATCGTAATACACATTAACATCACCGAACACAAAGATTTACGCAATAGATGAAGGGAGGGTGCCGTTTCTATATTGTCGGAAATTTTGTCAACTGCAATGCATTCCTTAGAAGAGGTGGCGACAAAGGAAAAAAAGATAGCTAAAAGAATCTGTTAAAGAAAGACGAAAGCATATGAAAGAATTGTCTGGGGAATCAAGGGAAAATTCCCTTGTCCTTAGAAGATTACCCATGCATATGTATATTGATCTTTTCGGCGAAGATAGCCTGGAACAGAAAATACATTGGTAGCAATGGAATAATTTCCATTGGTGTCACGAAGTGCAAAGATATCCGGTGACCATTCCAAGGTAAAATACTCGACATGCAGAAGTTGGAACGGTTACCACGAACATAGGAGAAAGAGAGGTTGAAGGGATAAGTGGTTTTTGTTTACTAGTTTTGTCCTATTTCAGCTCATTGTATTTGTCATGAGGACATTTGTTTTGGGAAGAAAAAGAAAAGAATAAAGTGAACATATCACTATGTGTCGTCATTGGCAATAAATGTTTCTGTTTTCTAATTATCTTACACTCTTCAAACCCTTGTATGTTAGTGGATTTACTACCGTGTTTGGGGGGAATTGATATACGACATTTGTAAGTAAGGAAATTGAATATCAAAATAAATAAATGGTAATGTTTCGTGACAGACATGATGAACAAGTATGAAATGCTAGAATTGTTTCCTCAAAACAAATGTAGGCAGTCTATAGAGGAATGGCGCAATCAGAGGTTGGTAGATATTGGAAGGATGAACCACACAATTAAAAAAATGTATGCACGACAAAATAAAAATATAATCGGATGAAAGGGGAACCTATAAATAATTTCTATAAAATCAAAGGAAACATCACTTATAATTAAAATTTAATATTGAAATACATCAAATTACCCTTTCTCACGATGTCGGAAAGAAAACTCCAACGCTTAAATATATGGAAATGCTGAAATTAGTAAAGGCTCGTGTAAGATAAACACTGTACAAGAATATTGATTGATATATGGATTTGTTTTCTACTGCTTGTCAACCCTTCACAGGTTATTTAAAGCCAGAAATATGTTTAGATTGTAAGATCCTTTTAGATAATCATGATTTACTGATTCATACCTTTCCCAAGGGTATTTGCGAGTAAGTGACTATATCAAACCTAGGGAGAATTGAAACTATGCTCTCCGATTAAGAACTCAGAGTCAGTATCTATTATACCACCCGCGCATGCAAGGATGTTGCACCTGCTATTCTTAAGTGGTCACACATCTAGGTATTGGCCAGGCTTGACGTAGCTAAACTTCGGTTAACCGGCGTTGCTTAACTTCCGGAACAGGTGTTTCAACCTGAGGTGACTCTAAGCCTCTAGAAGAAAAGCAGGATAAAGCAAAAGGACCAGACAGATCGTTAGAGAAACCTTCTTTGACTTAAAGATTTCAGTATCAGTAGGATCCCAGAGACAATAAATGAAATATACGATAGTTGTAACATGCCGGTGGAGTTCAGTAAATCCATCTTCGTACCATTAACTAAGAAACCATATGTAAATGATTACGAAATATCGGAAAACATCTTACTATACAACATAATCAGACTAATGTCGTGAATACTGATTGAACAGAGCGCTAAGGAGAATTAGATAAAAAGTACAATGAATATAACGCGAAGCAGAATCAAAGGAAGAATAGGATGAATGGATCGTGAAGCAGAATCAGACAAAATGTAGGATGAATAGAGCGCAAAGCAGAATGAAACCGAAAATCGGATGAATGGCGAACGAAAAAGAATCAGGGCAAAAATAGGATAAACAGAGCCCGGAGGAGAATCACAGCGAAAATACAATGAACAGATGAATAGATTTCGAAGCAGAATCAGAAAAAAATGGGATTAACAGAGGGCAAAGCAGAATCAAACCGAACATAAAACGAATACAGCACGAATGAGAATCAGGCAAAAAATAGGATGAAGAAAGCGCGAAGCAGAATCAGGTGCAAAATAGGATAATGAGTGCGCGAAGCAGGATGAATCCAAAAATAGGATGAATAGTGTAGGAAGAAGAATAAAGCCAAAAATGGGATGTATAAAGCGAGAAACAATCCAAGACAAAATAGGATGAACAGAACGTGTAGAAGAATCAATGCAAAAAAAGGATGAATAGAGCGCGAAGCAGAAGCAGGACAAAATATGATGCATAGAACCCGAAGTAGAACAAGTTCAAAAATAGGATGAATAGTGCACGTAGAAAAAGTCAGGCCCAAAATAGGATGAACAGTGCACGTAGAAGAATCAGGTCCAAAATAGGATGAACATTGCACGTAGAAGAATCAGGCCCAAAATAGGATGAACAGTGCACGTAGAAGAATCAGGCCCAAAATAGGATGAACATTGCACGTAGAAGAATCAGGCCCAAAATAGGATGAACATTGCACGTAGAAGAATCAGGCCCAAAATAGGATGAACAGTGCACGTAGAAGAATCAGGCCCAAAATAGGATGAGCATAGCGCGAAGCGAAACCAGACCAAAAATAGGATGAAACAGATTTGGAAGAAAAGAGGTTAAACAGAGTGAGAAACATAACCTCTCAAAAAATCAGAAGAATAGTGCGTGAAGCTGATAACGGGAAAAATAGGATGAACAAAGCGAATTGCAGAATCAGGCCCAAAATATGATAAACTAATCGAAAAATAGAATCAGAAGAAAAATAAAATGATGAGTCCGCCAAGAAGAATCTGCCTAACAATAGGATAAATAGATTGAGAAGGAGAATCGGGTGAAAATCAGATGATTATTGCGCGTATTAGAATCAGAGCAAAAAAAAAACAAAAAAAAAAAACAAAAAAAAAACACAAAGTTGAAGAGAGAGCAGAGCAGAATCAGACCAGAAATATGATGAATAGAGTGCGGAGAAGATTCATACGAAAAGAGCATGAACAGAGGAAATAGTTTAATCCCTCCAAAAAAAAAAAAAATCGATGAATATTGTGCGAAATAGAATCAGAGCTAAAATAGGGTGTACAGTACCTGAAGTAGAATGAAGCAAAAATAGAAGAAATAGAGAGGGAAGCAAAATCAGACCGAAAACAGAATGGATATAGCGCGAAGCAGAATTAGACCAAAATTAGGATGATCAGAATGATGAGTAGAATCAGACCAAAAATAGGAGAAACGGAGTACGAAAAAAATCAGACCTACAGTATGATTGAGTGCGACGCAGAATTAGGCCCAAAATAGGATGAACATAACACGAAGCAGAACCACTACAAAATCTGATGAATATTGCGCGAAGAACCAGGCTCAAATTAAGATGAACTGAGCGCGAAGAAGAGTCAAACCTAAAATAACACAAACATATTGTGGTTTTGTCATGGGCGGAAAATTTTGATATTAATTAATTGAATGATTGTTGGGAAAGTAATATTAGGTTGGTGCAAAAATAATGCCGTAATAATGTCGTTTTTTGACGTTACAAAATACGTCAAAAACGACATTATTACGGCATTATTTTTGCACCAACTTAATCCAAATGTTAAAGCATATTTTTTCTGATGTTTTAGATATAACGCGAAAGCATTTGCCAATTTACAGGAAAATGATGTATTTGAACTGTGAAGAAATTAAGATCTATTTATAAAGTGTATTAGAATTATCCATAATTATATTGGGAAAAAACCGTCTTCATAAATTTAAAAACTTGACCAAATAAGCAAATGGTGTAAGATAATGTCTTCCCAACCTACATATTTATTGAAATTTACAGCGAGGCTATCCTAAGGGAGCTTCCGATGCAACAAGTATATAATATCGGTGTGGGTAATCTTAACCCTATAAGATAGGCTGATATCAAAGTGCTAATAGATGACACGAAAATATAACTACATGGAATCCTAGACAGCTTATTAAATGAATGCGAGTAAAAAGAACTAAACATCAACAGAAAGAAGATAGAAAGTGTGGCTATCATATAAAGAAAAATCCAACATAACAGCAACAAATTGGATATGTTATCATCAAACATGTTCTGAAGTTTAATATATCTGGGCAATATTTTAACAGATGATGAAAAGCGTTACATCGAAATTCGACCACGCATTGGACAAGCGGAAGATGCATTCCAAAACCTATGCAATATAATAAGTAACAGAAAATGTCGTTTAAAACAAAGAAAGCGTTGCTGGATTTCAATGTGACAGCCATCATGTTGTATGGCAATGAATGCTAGACAATTCAGTTTTCCCGCAAATGAAGAAAGACTGAATCAACAGAAATGTAATTCTATGGAAGGATACAGAAAATTGCATGTACTGTGCGAGTAAGCAATGTGAAGTTCTTGAACAACAACAACAACAACAGCAACAGCAACAACAACAACAACAGCAACAACAACAGCAACAACATACTATATCGACAGCTATACAAAGAAATAAGGAAAACAATGCAAACTGGATAAAAAGGAATGTATAGAAATAGAGGGAATGAGTATCACAGATAAAGCAGATATACACAAAAAAACAAAAGGACGAAAGACATGCTCATCAACAGGATGCATAAAATTCAAGGACTGTAAGAACAAGGACAAGTATCAGAGACAGGTGAATTTTCTTAGACACATAATGAGGAAGAAGAGCTTGGGTAATTTACCATCACGAAGCAAGGCCTTGTGCAAATAGATGGCGGAATGGACGTGAATAACCACTACGGGTATTAAGTTTTGGTGAGCTATGATAATGTCGTCAAGGGACGTAATACATAGAAGAAGGAGAACAACAGAATAATGCTTTAAAGAAAGGGGATTTGCATAAACAATTTTCAGAATCTTTCTATAGATAAACTATTAGACATATATATCCAAATTAAATAATTCTATAACTGTGCCGTCAAAAATGACGGCAATTCATAGAAAGCGTTGTGAGAATGAAATGTCTTGAAAAAGGGTACTGAGATTCAGAAAAACGGTGATAAGGAATTCACGCCTAACTTAAAGGCCAACGAAATGTTTGATTAATCCATTCCCTTTATAATTTTAGATGTTCAAGGTTTCATTGATTTGTATATAAATCCCTTTTTTTAATATCTATTTAGATTAAAAAAATATGTTTGGTATAAGAATGAAATAGAAATATCTCTCGAAAGAAAACGATTAACAAAAGAACGGCAACAAAGCTTATTTTAAGACCAAATTGAACCAGGATGATTACTTAATGAACAAAGATATACGAGTACCTCACATGAAAGACTTGAAAAAATAGGACTGCAATAATGTCGGAATAAAGGAAATGATTAAATAAACGAACTCAGGAACTATTTTTTTTATTGCAGATAAAAAATTTATTTTATATAATATTGAAACAACTATCGGAAGTAATCACTCATAAATTGACTAACTTAAGTGGATTTACCTCCCTTACAACTACAGATGGGACAGGAAATATATAAAGATATACAAATGAAATTTATAAATAAATACCCATTGATAATTATTACATGGTTTGATGATATATATTTCCTATTCGTTATATTCATTTTAAAATCTCGAATAAGATCAGTATATCAAATTTTGACAACTTAATGTACCTCTTTTTAAGTAAAAGTACGGATTTTACGTAAATGTTTGGAATAGTTCGTTACTGTTAACGATTATAATTTTTATGATAATAGATCTAGTTAGATATCTGATAACAGTATTCCAATCATCGATTTATTTTGTTAAAAAAAAGTAACCGACAAGTGGTTGTTTTGATGAATAAAGTCCACTGGGCATTATTGTACTATTTGTGATGCGTAATAGGATGCTTAACAAAAAATAATTAAGCTTTTAATTTGAATAACTGCAAATAGACCTGGAGTTTGTTTGAATAACACCAGTGTAGATAATAATGCATAACTTTGTTATGAAAACGAGTGCGCAGAATTGCCTCTTCAGTGATGATATGTCTTGGGGTCATGACAAGTTTCGGTCTTCCAACATCAAAATTGTTCGTCCAAGAGACCCTACTGAAACAGTGCTATTCCAGCAGGCGAACCTGAAGCAAAAATCCGCGAAGCTGACAACAAATGGATACATTACGTAACTGCTACTGCTGGTCTTGAAATTACAAGCAACCAATCAGTAATGACCTACGTCACTTCCTCCTAAGCCAAGTCAATACAAAAAGCGAAAAGGAGAGCAGGCGCGTTTTTTCCTTCTTAGGTCCAACACGCGGTAAGATCCACATTCTCAACGAACAATTTGACATAACAGGTAAGTAATGGCCAGAAAATTTTCCTTTCCTATGAACCGGTGCTTAAAAAAAAGAATGAATAAATAAAATGAAACAAAAATAAAAGAAATTCCAGAACATTCGTTGGTCACGTTTCTTACATTCTTTTTCCACTAACACGCATTTCCTTTTTTTTCATTTCTTCCTATTTCACTTTTCTCTCCTCCTCTCCCCACTCCTGAACAAAACAAAAAAAATACTAGGAACATTAACACGGCGTCGTTAGAAAGGTCATTAAAAAAAAACCTCCCCTCAAACAGCGAAATTGAAACAAATTCATTACTAATAAATATTGGAAATCCCCCGGGACTAAATGTAATCAGGAGTAATTAAATAAAATCTAGAAGTATCCGAAGAATACATATAGTGATTAATTCTATACTGTTCTTAACACAGAAAAATGAAGTAACATCGATTGAAGAGAAAAAAAAATGTTTGACGATACAGATAGTTCTAAACTCCAGAGATAAATATGACAGAATACGGACAAAGAAGAAAGGAAGTGAGATATGTACATGGCAATAATAATAATTGTGTTCAATTCACTATCACTTATACTATAAATCTCTGCTATAAGATTAATCCTTATGATCACTGAATAAAAGATTCGCTCTGAGATATCCTGATTACAGAATACGACAGATACCTGACGAATGCCTGAGGGTATAACAGCCGAAACGTTGTGAGTAAATCAACCAAATTTGGTTTGTCGTTCAGACAGATTAATATAAGATATTCCGCTAAGTTATTAATGTAAAGTAAATGTAAAAATTATGCTAATATCCAGCAAATGTATGTGTTGGAAATATTACAAAACAACAGAGAACATGCGATTCTTTAGCAATAATCATAAGGATACTTACAGCATCAACAATACTGACATTCAAAAAAACAAAACTTGTCTTTCAATGATCCTTAAAATTAAGGGAAAAGTGTTCCTTATAATTAAGGGAAAACTCCACAGCAAAAAGAACACAGCCAAAACATAAATCAAATTTAGTGCTATGAATCCAAAGAGATTATATTAAGGCCCCAGAAACATTTCTTCTATTTTTACAGAATGGAGTTGGTTTGATTTGATATACAAAATCACAAGAACTACACACACAAACTCACACGTGTGTGTGTATGTGTTGTGTATGCGTTTGCATATATGTATATATATATATATATATATATATATATATATATAAAACCATCGATTGACCCAAGCGTTTTGAGTAGAAATGAGTGGACGTGATATATGAAGACGTCGATGCTTGTGTTAACACGCAGTCACAGGTCATCGTGACTGAGGATTTAAGAGTGTTTGCCTTGTTCAAGTATTGGCTATCCACTCTGGCAGATGGGTATACTCAGAATTGTGTACTAGTCGTGCATATATCTATCTATCTATCTATCTATCTATCTATCTATCTATCTATCTATCTATCTATATATATACATATAAACATATATATATATATAGATAGATAGATAGATAGATAGATGAGTGTGTGTGTTTGTATATATATATATATATATATATATATATATATATATACATATATATATATATAGATAGATAGATAGATAGATAGATGAGTGTGTGTGTGTTTGTATATATATATATATATATATATATATATATATATATATATATATATATATATATATATATATATATATGTATATATATCATTGGGGAAATTGTACGATAATGTGAAAAAATGTTTACTTGCGTCACGTTTCGTTCTGTAGGACTTCATACGACTAAATTTATTATGTTGATAAGACTAAACGTGCGCAGCAGAGGGGGGTTGGAAATTTAGAATTATTTTTTTTATTTAGCCTAACTCATTTAGAGTGTGTGTGTGTGTGTGGCTGTGCGCGCATGTGTCTGTGTGTGTGTGTTTAATGATAATCGAATTTTTCAAGCAAAAAGACGGGAGACAAATTGGATTACTTATGAGTTGCTCTGCAAATGTAGGTCCGGAATTATGATCAAACGTATAATTTTTTTCTAAAACTCACTATTGATGTTAACTGGCCTGTGACGTTCGATTCTTACCGCTAAACTCTGTTTAGTTTTTCCAATGATTTTTATGCTATATTATTTTACTGTGTTTTTTTATTCTTTTTAGGTTATCTTATAAAAGACCCAATCCAATTTTTTTTTTTTTTTAATCTGAGGATTTACTGAGTATGTAGTAAGTAAAAAGTTCAAATTACAAGGACGTGTAGGGTAGATATAGATTGAGACTCGATTAATGATATTGCAGCTACCAGGGAAGCAACCTCTCAGGAGTTTTGTTCTCGAAAGTAATAGTTCTGTATAAAAAATGATCTGGAATTTGATCCTTATGAAATGAACACGAAGTGAATGGAGATGGATTGTCACCGTGAAAATGTCATGGTTGGTCCTTGGTCTGAAGGTTTGGCGTGATTATTGAATGTAACATGTTTGCACATTTGCTGTGGCAGTAACGATAGATTAGTTAGAGACTTGTAAATTCTCTTCTGTGAGATAATGATTGCATCACCCACAAGGCTGTGTAATCGATTTTCAACACTGTTGAGTCTGGAGATTGAATAGAAGGCAGCATCATAGCAAATTTAGCAGCAATACTCCATTTTTGTGCTAATCTGACTTTTGTAAAAAGAGAGAAAGTTGGCGAGAGTTAGTTATTTTGAATGTTAAATGAAATCATTGTGAATTTTAAGTGATAATTCGTGAAAGTACAGGCAAAATGGCTTACACCTAAGTAGGTTTAATCATTGTTAACCAATGATTACGCCTACTTAGGCGTAAGTCATTTTGCCTGTACCACGAAAACATTCAGGAAGAGACAGTATAGTAAGTGTTAAAAGCGGTCATGATGTTAATAATTCTGTTAGAGATTTCAGGAAATTATTTTGTTACTCTTTTGCCCGAATTTCCAAAATACACGAAATAAAAAAAATATATGTATTTCCCCATATAACACGCATCCCTGATTTTAGCTGAAAATCTCATGTGAAAGTGCGTGTTATACAAACATAATAACAGTCTTAGACATTGCAGAAATGAAGAATTTAGCATTCTATCGATAAATACGGGAATTATTTGATGTATCGTATAAATACTGAAATGGTAAAAAATAAAGTTTGACAGAAATATAAGTGATTATAATACAACATTCTTGAAATATTAGGTTGGTGCAAAAATAATGACGTAATAATGTCGTTTTTTGACGTTAAAAATACGTCAAAAAACGACATTATTACGTCATTATTTTTGCAGCAACCTAATAAATAATAATAATGAGAATAATGTTGTGTTTGATGCGTAGTCTGGCATTAATTTGATACATTTGATTTCTAATATTATGAGAAATATGCTTATTGCTGTTGTTATTATTATTATTATTAAACAAGCAGCATTTTTGAAAACTTCGCTTTAAGAAAAAAAAAAGAGAATACATAGGTGGCAATTGTACTGATTCTCATTTGGTATAGGCCGTGTAATGTGCTAACCTGATTTTTCCGGGTTGCACAACGGAAAATTTAAACAAAAGGTTTAATGGTTAAAGGCAAATATGTACAAATTAACAATACTCCATTACCGAACCATTTTTACACAAACGACTGTAATTTCGAGGAACGTCTTAAGATGTACAATCTGAAAAAAAAAATATCCCGAATCCACCGAAAACTTTGGCCCTTAAAATGCATTAGGATTGTTATACAGTGTAACCTGGATATAAGAGAGTTATCGGGACCGGATAAGACGTATCTTATATCCGGGTTTGGTCTATTTTATATACATTAACACAGGCTCTAATTTGGGACCAGATAAAATCTCTCTTATATTAGGGTTTCTCTTATATCAGGGTTTCTTTTATCCGGGTTACACTGTATAGAAAATGTACTGACAACGGCGGGAAGAGGAAATGTACAAAATGACAGAAAAGTTCCATGAAATTTATATTAACTGCTGTTTAATTGCACTTATTAACCTATCAACTGAGGGAAAATTTCAAAATATGAATAGCCACTCTCATGTTACTCACAGTTCTGTTGTATTCCATTCAGGCGTTCCTTTCACTTTTATGCGTTCATTATCGACAAAACCATTTTTCTCAAGACAAACTAAGCTTGTACAAAATTATTATTATTATTATTTTCTTTGCTTTCTGGCGTTTACACATTTCTTTCCGGGTCCCACCCAGGGACCTAAGGTTAGAAATGGCATCATGACACTTTTCACTGAATAAAAAAAAAATAAAATAAAATAAAAATTACATAGATAAAGCCCTTCGTAAAGTGTGGGCTGTACTTGTCAGAACATTTTTTGTATCTCCTTGAGGTATGGGCTTCCAGGAATCCCTGCAATTAGTCTACTGCAATCTTTTCCAACCAGTGCTAGGGCTCCAACTACAACAGGGATTGTTGATGTTCGCATATGCCACATTATTTCAGTGGTACTCTCACTTCCTTCCCGGTCAGAACAATAAATATAAGGCAAGAAATAACATCATGACATTTTCCAGTGAATATTCCTGTAAAACATGTATAAATAAATAAAACAACCTAAAACAAATAATTTACATAGATAAATTACTTTGTCAGGTGAGAGATGTGCGTGTGAGAACAATTATTTTATTTCTTAAAGGCATTGACTACTAAGAAGTCAACAAGTCTATCAAAACATTTGCTAATCAAACACAGAGACTCAACCTCAACAGGAATTGTAGTTGACTTTATGTGTTGTATAATTGGTATTTTCGCTTTACGCTGCGTGTACGTTCATCCTTTCTTATTATCTCCAATACGAAATTATGGTCAGCAGGAACTGTCATGTCAATAAGAAAGCACATTCTGCTTTTGTGGTATTTGATCATTATGCCTGGGCAATTAGTATTCATTGTTCTGTCTGTGTGTATTGTAAATATCTATAAAATTCTTACAGATCGAATAAAATAGACGGGATTTAGTTGTTCATACCAATTTCTTGCAGATTCTTCTTAGAAAAAATGCGGATTGTAAAGTCCAGATATTCAAAAACCTTGCCATGCCGACTTTTAAATTCGGTGCATGTTAATACCATCTAACCGCATAGAAGGTTGTCAATTATTTTAGAATCTGCATTATTTTAGAATCTTTGAGTATGTTGGCCTGATAATTTCTAGTTAGCGATCATTGGTCCTATGCAGCAAGAATATAACCTTTGGTTTCAGCCCTACGCTACGTAACAAATGAGTGGTATGCGGATAATCTACAACAGATTGTTTGGTACGGGCATGAAGAGACTTATCTTGCCTTCGTTTTTGTATTTAGTACATTGCATTTAGTCTCTATTTTACAATTTACTTATTAGTTCTTTTTAGTTTTTTTTTTATTATTATTTTTATTTCCTTTGATTTGTTGTGTACACATTTCTTTCCGCGTCCTACGGCTTGAAATGGCATCATGACACATTCCACTGACAATATATATATATATATATATATATATATATATATATATATATATATATATATATATATATATATATATATATATATATATTGTACATAGATAAGGCTCTCCGTAAAGTGTGGACTGTACTTGTGAGAACAATCTTTTGTATTTCTTTGAGGTATTGACTTCCAGGAATCCCTTTAATTAGTCTACTGGAATCTTTTCCAAACAATCCCTAGGCCTCCAACTACAACAGGTATTGTTGATGTTCCCACGTGCCACTTTTTTGAGATTTCTATTTCAAGATCCTTGCATTTCGACATCTTTTTGAATGTCTTCAAATATATATTGCTGTCTGCAGAGACTGTCATATCAATAAGAAGGCACATTTTTGGTTTGTGGTCTTTAATAACAATTAATGTCTGGGCGGTTGGCTTTGATTAATCTGTCAGTTTGTAATTTGTAGTCCCATAGAATTGCAACCAGTTTTATCTCCGTAACTAGGTCTGGGTGGTGTTCAGTTTCTTTCCCGTAGAAGTTGCACATTTTCCAGTGATATTGGCACACTTATTATTATTATTATTATTATTATTATTATTATTATTATTATTATTATTATTATCAAGTGAGGCATCAACACGCTAACAAATTGACGTTGTGATAAAACGTACGAATAGAAATGTACCTATCGTGACAAACCACCAGAAAAGGCCATACTAGGCACACAGGCATAAGCGTCAGTCAGATGTGTTAGGGAAGAGGTTTTGATAAAAACAATACGTGATATTATATGTGTTACCAAGTCAAATCGGATAATATTATATTGAGGGTGTTACTATGTCTACATGCAAATCCAATTTCGCCTTGACACCCTTATCCTTCATATATTTAAATGAAACGCTCGACACACGGCCAGCATGTTTCTCCACTATTCCCGATGGTAAACAGAGATACACGCTTCATTAAGCCTTAGGGTTACATGCCCCATTGCTTAAGGTCATGCAAATGACAAACAATTCTGGATAACGAGGAAGATATTTACTGTAGCCTATATTAATACATCAAAACAAAGGATATATATCCTGCCAGCTCCAGTCAATTAAGATTATGTCTTATAAGAGTCATGACTGGTGCAGCATCAGGGCATATTATTATTGTTATTATTATTGATTTTCTGTTATTGCTTACACTAACAACCAAGAAGTCGAAGCTGGAGATTTGGATTAGTTTTAAATACGTGTGCAAACATAGATAACACCAAAAGAATAATGTTTCCTGATGATGACCATCTATGATTAAGAGTAGACTTTGATTATATTAAGGGCATTGATCATATGAATGACCGTCTTAGCGGTAGAATTTGACAATTTGGGCGATTTTCCTGACAGATGGCCGTCGGTAATGCGCGTGTGAAATCCATCATCTTTTACTGCACGGTCTGTCTGCACAATGACGTCTAGCCGAGCACATAAAACTCATGCGATAGCCATAATCAGAAATTTTAGGTTTATGCCGGTGAATGTTTCAGGGTTATCACAGGTGATACTATTATGAGTGAACTTTGGTTTTATAGCTGATTTTACGTCAGGCCATGTCCGTGTACAGGACAAGCGATTTTTGATTTTGGTTTCCGCTGTGACAAGCGAGACACGCCTCGTTTACAGTCTATTAAAGACCTTCAAACTTAGAATATTGATTGAAACTTCGTCTTTTCAGTGAATGACGACGATGAGGAGAATTGTACTTGTAAGAGAAACGATTAGAAACGATCAGAAACGATCTGGGCAAAAGTGAGATTTAATCAAATAATCGAAACAAGGATTTTAAGTTAAAATGGAAATACTTGGTTAAAATTTGACTAAAATTTAGTATTTAGAAATTCGTTAATGTACATATTTTTTATATAGTTTTAGGTCCGTCTATTTTAATATAGTTTTTAATAAATACAATGAATCCATGTTTATTCTAATATATATATATATATATATATATATATATATATATATATATATATATATATATATATATATATATATATATATATATACCCGTTTATTTTCTCCTATGTATTTTTCGTGACGTAAATATTTAGAGTGTGCATCAATCGCAAGGACATCTACAGTAAATTTGCAACTTGCCTATACAAAATTTCATAATTTCCGGGAGATCTTTTAACATCACAATGTGAAATACCTACGAGCAAAAGTTATGAAAAGAAAAAAAAGAATGGATTCAGCTAGAAAAAAGAAAAATGGATTCGGCTAGAAAAAAAAAAATCCCATCACCGCTCTATGCTGCGCGTGCGTAGTCCTACCAACACAACAAATTTATTTCGACGAAGTCTTGAAGTATAAAATGCATCCACTTTGTCATCCACTTTCCTCCCAATTCATGATATATAAAATATATATTATCTCATATATATATATATATATATATATATATATATATATATATATATATATGAGATAATAATATATATATATATATATTGTTATCTCATATATATACACGCACACACACAAACACACACACATATATATATATATATATATACATATATGGATGTATTAAAAAACAGAAATACTCTCTATTTAAAAAGCAATATAATGTTTTGAATGAAAATCAGTAACGCCCGTATCTCGTATAATCTGGAAACTGCACCAATATTACGGTAACCAGATAACATTATTAAAATTTAAATTATGTAAAGGTTAGCCTCTACCCAGCGCCTGAAGATTGCATTGTGCAAGAAAGTACATGTCATGAGAAATAAAATGTATATTTATAATACTTAATATCTCTGTTATATTACATCGAGAACAATTGTATTAACGCCAGTACTCTATGTAACACATATCCAAAATTCAATAGGATTCGAACCTGTATCCTATATTCATGTCATAATGTGTGACGTCATTTGTTTACATTTGATACGCCATGAGCAGATATGAATATACGTGAGAGATTCATGGAAGATTGATGTTTAAATACAGTAAATTGCTAACCGAACGCTCTTCTGTGGCCAAATCGGTAAAGGCACGTCAAGCTAAATGACGGTTCCGTATAGTATACAGGTTCGAATCCTGTCGGAGGACGAATATTTTCTGTGAAAATTTTTCGGACATTCAGGCCGGTAAACGGTGTTTAATACTGTTTACTATAAACAGAGCATGTATCTATAAAAAGAATGTCTAAACATAAAAATGTCTTTAAATAAACATATATATATATATATATATATATATATATATATATATATATATATATATATAGAGAGAGAGAGAGAGAGAGAGAGACACACACACACACCGGTTGTTACAGCAAAATTATAAAAGCTAGATTAAACTCTGAACCGTTGTATCCGAGAAATGATTAAAGATATCTACTGGAATGCTCATGACATTACTGATCTCTACTTTGAGCATTAAGAATGTATAATGAAATATTGATCATAATCGAAAATGACATATTCATTATTCATCCTGGTGATAATCCTGGAATATATATATATATTCCGGGATCATATATATATTTCCAGGAGCATTTTCCAACTTATTCAAAATTATCCTTGAAAGTCATAGCTGAAACCGCTCTCTCACCTGCCAAACTACTTATGAGTTGAGTTGAATTAATCTCTAGATCTAAGTTGAAAGGAAGATCCCTTTTCCTGTTATGACCCCCTGAACCAGTTTTCCGCTTTACTGTTCCCTCTATTTTAAACTTATTCACCGTTCTCTTGACGATTCTTGAATGAACTTTGAGTATAGAAGCCAGATTATGAATGTTGGTGACATTACTGAAGTACTGAATGATCTTTTCCCTCTCACCATTGCTCAGTTGGGAAGACAGTGGATCTCACACAAAGCAATTTTAACATACTCTTTTTACCTGAATAACAACGGGTTTTTCATTATTCAAATGGTTCCGAAATACTTAAATGTCCTATTTGAAAATATGGAAAAATAAAATCAGTTGGTTTAATGCTTTATTTAATAATTTGTGGGATTGATAATTATTCTGTTACATGATTTCATCAATTTTTATATTACACCATGTAATATATATATATATATATATATATATATATATATATATATATATATATATGGATTACTAACAGAAAAACAGAAAATGTCTCATATCGAGAATATTTAACATTGAAAAATATAAGGAAAAAATTAATTATTTTTAATAATATGTGGAAATCTCCGCTTTTACCTGAAGATGGTCGCAAGACCAGAAACACGTGTAGTAAAATTATGGAAAATAAAGCATAATATTTTTTTTCTAAATAAATAGACATTACAACCAAAAAACGTTTGCGGCACCTCTCTTCTCTTCTTCTTTTTAATATACATACTTTTCTCTCGTTGGAACCACTACAACCGCTTTCTTTTATATATATATATATATATATATATATATATATATATATAGAGAGAGAGAGAGAGAGAGAGAGAGAAAGAGAGAGAGAGAGAAAGATAGAGATAGAAAATATATATGTAAATTGAGAGAGCGAGACAGAAGTAATTATACCAGACAACCGAGAATTCATAATGGAATAAATGGAAAATATATATATTGATAACAATAGAACATTATACCCATCCATAATTTATAGTAGCTTATCTACGAAGAAATGAAAGCATCTTATTCAATAAAACCTTCGTAAGCCTTCAGGTTTGCTTCAATACGCCGTCAGCGACTTCATGCCCAGTAAAAGCGTTTTTCCTTCATATTCAACAGCACGTTCACGATGTTACTCTTCAAAGACATTTTGGCTTTGAGCAAAGGGTGGATCATTCTTCCTCCCTATCACGCCTAAGGCATCAATGTTCAGAGCATTGAAATAAGACTGGATGTTACGTCTTATGGGCGACAGGATTCTGTAATATCTCGTAAAACTACTTGGGGACACGGAGGAATAGAGAGACAACCTGTTATAACTTGTATGCGCACCTCCTAATATTTAGGATTTTACCTTGTAAACAAATACTTAAGGAAATATCTAACACATATTCTATGCTTACAATACTCAAATTAGACCAATTTCTGACATAACTAGGCTAATTCTGACCGAATATCACGTGCCCGCACTTTTTAGCTCCATGTAGAAAATTCAAATGTTATCATTTACTTCATCGAAGTTTAATAAATATCAATTTTGAAAGAGTTTATATAATGTCACAAAGAGTTGGAGTATTGGAAATGTGAGACAAAGACACGTAAATAAATACTATCATCTTTTGATAATACAGTCTTTTATTTAACGTATTCTTAATTTTATATCCGATATTTACCAGATTTTCATAAATATTTACTTCGTATTAATTATGAATGAAGTACATTAGGTAAACTAAACGGAAGTGTTTTACATACTATATTAAAAGCCAAATAAAAACTTGACTGATAACATCTTTATAGTAGCATGTTTCAAGTTTTTGATTTGATTTGCCGTTCTGGCACACACAAGTTTGCTAACCATTTGTTCAGTATATGTAACAGTAAGTATATTAAAGTCTTCAGAAATTCCTATATTATCTTGGATACATATTATATCGAATTATTCGAGCATCTATACCTTCTTTATACACACATTTTTCATTATTTTTGCCTTCTGGTCGATATTTTTGTCAAAATATTTCAGTCAATATAATTTATAGTTTTCGTTGGGGTTTTCAAATAATGCGATTTTTACCAAAAATATTTAATGAAATACTTTATTCAATTTTACAGGAGTATTTATTCCAGTTCTCTGAAGTATCACATCATGAATGGTCGTGATTTAACAGTGTATTCTAATGGCAACAATCTGCATCAACGTTCAGGTCTTACGTATTTTCTTGCATGTCGAATTTGTAGCTCATAACAGAAAAGCAGATATTTTATTACCAGCACATATTTCAGCAATAGTTAAACTCACTGGAATAATAGAGGTACCACGTAACCCAATTCTACCTGCTACATAGCTGTTGGGAAATTGTCAGATAAATCATTGCCCGAAGCAGGCTTATCATGTTAGGATGGTGATAAGACAAATTAGGATGAAATATAAAATATTTAAAAACTATAAAAGGACTGCTGAAACTTTTTGCATCTGAAAACCACGTTGAAAGCAAGATTTCAGGTCATCTAACTTGTCGGTGCCCTTTCCCGAGCAACAGCTTGGGAAGATAAACTGAAACAAATCTGTGTTGCCTTTACGCGAAAACAGGTAACGACATATATATATATATATCTGGCAAAATGTTGCGATCCGAAAACAACTGGTCATCTATGAGTTCAACTGTTCATGTCAACTTTAGATATCCATATATATATATATATAGACAGCGTGACGTGAAATATATTCTTTGGCAGATTTAATAAAGTGTTCAGTTCAAGATACCTTATGATGACCCGGATCCACAGTCAACTGAAGAAGGCTGGGAGAGGTGTGTTCCAAAAAAACAAAAATAAACACAATGGTCATCTATGAGTTCAACTGTTCACGTCACCTTTAGATATCCGTATATATAGACAGTGCAACGTGAGATATATTCCATGGCAGATTAATGAAGTGTTCAGTTCAAGATACCTTATGATGACCCGGATCCACAGTCAACTGAAGAAGGCTGGGAGAGGTGTGTTCCAAAGAAAAAAATAAACACAATGGTATCTATGAGTTCAACAGTTCATGTCACCTTTAGATATCCGTATATATAGACAGTGCGACGTGAAATATATTCCTTGGCAGATTTAATAAAGTGTTAATTTCACGATACCCTTTAGATGACCCGGATCCACAGTCAACTGAAGAAGGCTGGGAAAGGTGTGTTCCAAAGAACAAAATAAACATAATGGTCATCTATGATTTCAACAGTTCATGGCAACCTTAGATATCCGTATATATAAACAGTGACGTGAAATATATTCCTTGGCAGATTTAATAAAGTGTTCATTTCACGATACCCTTTAGATGACCCGGATCCACAGTCAACCGAAGAAGGCTGGGAGAGGTGGGTTCCTACGAACAAAAATTTCTGATGACAGTAACAAAGATGAATGCAATTCTTCAAATGTAAACAATATAGGCGTACTACATAAATTTGGACAGGAATAATGTGTGTTTAGTTCACTTTGAGCTTGTTCTTTTAAGATAAGATTATTTAAATGCTCCAGCACGTTTAATAGCCCATTATTTTATGCAATACTGCCCTGGTTTTTTTATATCTTATTCTATACTTAAATCAGAGAACAATTTATTACTTCCTTAGAAATGATACACCTGAAAGTCATAATATAATCTAGATCAAATAATATATAAACAAAAACGTGGAGTTTAATTGTCCCAACAAAGGATGGAATTTAATCGTTGACGTTTCACACTATTTGATTTGGGATTTATGCTCTCAGCGGGGTTTTTATAACTTGCCCGTAATGAAAACCGCATCATATATTTATATTTCTTAAGTTTAGATCGATATCCCATTGTTTAAAATATTGTTTGGGAAATGATAAATTTCCAAATATTTCATCCACGCAAGATCATTAGCATATAAATATATTTCTAGAATGGAGTCGTTTCGGGATTTTAAATACCTGTTCTCTTAAGTTAAATATTTAAATTACAAAAGGAAAAGAAAAAGAAGAATTTCTACTGTTGATTGTAAAGTGATAGCGAGAATGTTAATATTCTTCCGATTATTAATGTTATTAAAGTAAATCGAAAACAAAACACAATTAACCATAAGAAGACAGACTGTATGGTCACATTAGACGGACAGTTCAAGGCTTTATCTACGAAAAGGTCACAGAAGAAAGAATCTAGTACAAGAGTTTTACTATCTGGATAGTAATGTAACAGATGACGGAAAGCATGACAGAAAACTCCGAAGGCATACAGGTATAAGGTAAGTTTATTTTCAGAAATTAAACAAATTATTAAGAAAGATAGAATGTTAGTTGTAAAAAAAAAAGAGTGCAGAACTGCTACGTAAATATTTGGCAGTGAATGAACGACAATTTCTGATGAAGAAAGGACTTGAAGAGATATAATTTTACAAAAGGATAATAGTGTCTTTTTGTAAAGTTACATTCTAGGTTACCATAGAACTTACATGTAAGCAACTGTAAAGTGTTAATTAAAATGGAAATTAAAGGGACTGTTAAACTTGCAAACAGAAAGAGAGATTGGAAAATATTTGGCAACATAATAAGAAAAATCGGATTGGTTATTCATGTATAACCAACTTAACGGGATTATGTAAACTATGTATGTTACTGAAAGGAAAAAATGTTGCTTATCGGTACAGGCGATAGGAAGACCTGGGGAGTTACATTTACAAACATCCTATAGGGACGCCAAGCATAATAAGAACACAGGGGGACTTACGACAGGTTTCCGCTATTACAATGAGTCGTAATACTGTTTTACGTGTAAGTCGGAGCGTACCCGCGATTTTTCTGTAAATAAGCAACTACGTCATTCGTGTTCGATGCCGTTTCCTGATTTACAGAGAACTTAACAATGTCTAATTTCACTCTGATTTTGATGTATTTTTCGAAGAACCGCCATTAGAGGAAGTTACACTACGCTTGAAAGTTATAATGAAGGGCAATAAGTTTCCACATGCAGAAATGAAAGACACTGATATGTATGACTTTCAAACATCGACTGCAAGAGATCCCTTCAACGTCTCTATCATAGACCTTACAAATCAAACACGGGCGGCAAACGAAACCGGAATTAATGCTTTCTTCAAGTACTTTATTATTATTATTATTATTATTATTATTATTATTATTATTATTATTATTATTATTATTATTATCTTCGGTTTTCTTTGTTATAAACATTTCTTTTCGGATCCCATCCAGAGACTTAATTTCAGAAGTGGCTTCATGACGTCTTCCACAGGTTATTTTTGTAAAAAAAAAAAAAAAAAAAAAAAATACAAAACCTAAGCTCATACACACATTACATAGATAAAGCTTTTCGTAATGTCTGACCTGCACATGTTAGTACCTTTCTTCTATTCGTATAAGGTATGGGCTACCGGATATCCCCTCAGTTATCTATAGGAATATGTAGTCTATCAGATCTTTGTATTTCGATAGTTGTATAAAGATCTTCAATGATACATTAAAATCTGCGGGGAGGTCCCTGTCAATTAGAAAGCATATTCTGTTTTCATGGTCGTTGATCACGATGTCTGGGCGATTACATTTCATTGTTCTGTCAGTCTGTATTCCAAAATATCATAATTGTTACAGGTCCTATATCTGTGACTGGGTCTGGGAGATATTCATACCAGTTTCTTCCTTTTCCTTCCTGAAAAGGGGCATATTTTCCAGTGCAGATATTTGCCCAATTCATTATGTCGAGTTTTATATTCAGTATATGACAAAACTTTGCAACCTGATACAAGATGTTCAATTCTTTCAGGATATTTATTACAGAATCTGTATTTCCGGTCAACACGATTTTTCAGTACCAATGTTTCATAATTTCTAGTTAACAATCATTTGTCCTGTACAGCAAGAATAAAACCTTCGGTTTCAACATTAAACCTGCACTACATAACCGCTGAGGATAACCGTGGTTGTCTATGTCAAGCTTCTTTGGTATGAGCAGCGTATTGACCATGAAGAAACTTATCTTGCCAATGTTTCTGTTTTTGGTACATTGCATTTGCTTTCTTTTTTAGGTTATTTGCCGCTGCAGTTTGTGTATTCTGGTTTATTTTAACTTTTTCGCTCACTTGAACTGCCATTTTGAAATTGCTGGCTTCCTTTATTAAAAAATAAATTTTCTTTACATGTTTTTGTTCTTTGGCACGGATCAGCATCCAGTTTTCCGTTCTTTTCAGGAATTTCTGAAAACCGATAGTTGTCTTTTTTTAAGACAGTTCAAGTAAAACTAATCCTCTGCTCCGTTCGGATCTCGACACATATAAATGATAGACATCAGCCTTACAATCATGCATGTAGTTTCATAGTTTCTCGTTTTGACATCCATTCGCTTAATATCAGTTATATCCCAATTAATGATGTCAAAACTTTATTGCACCACAGAAACACCCAAATTGTTTAAGGCTGATATTCTGTTTTATGTATTCAACTCGGTATTTAACACCAGACGCACACGTCTTGTAGTATTCCATTCTTAATTTCTCTTTTATAATGGTTATAAGGTATTCCATCTCCTTCGCTGACTTCGCGGTATATATAGGCTTCTTCTACTTACAATTCCCTAATCTTTTGACAAAGTCTAAATCTATTGAAAGTGTTTCGGTAATTCTCCCTTTTTTCAATCTTACTTTTCCACATTTCTCTAATCCGAAATCCGTATCGACGTAAACACTGAAACATTTTAAGGATGCCCTTCAACTTATTATCGTCTTTGGCAAACACTTTTATATCATCCATTTAGAATATGTGATTACACATTTTCTTTCTTAACTTGGTATCCATAGCTATCACTGCTTAGTTCATGCTAAGAGGTGGGGATTAAGGACAGGCAGAACAGAAGGGTCGACAGGGAGTCTCCTTGAATGATTTATCATCGTATATTCAAACATTTGGAAGTCGCAGTACCTTTGTTGTGATTTAGATGTAACGTAGTTTTCCATAGCTTCCTCCTAAATTTAAGGGAATTTACTATCCCGATGAGATTTTGTACATTTCTAATGCTTCAAGGATCCAAGAGTGTGGGACTACCAAAGGCTTTACGAAAATATATCCACATTGTGCTAAAACTTCTAAGTCTTTTTCTTGCAATTCCCGAGAATCATTTTATTTATTAATAGTATTAACATCTTCGACATCACTTTTGCTCCAGGACAAGAATGTTGTTTTCATCGAGAAAAGTGTAAATACAGTAAGTGAGAACCGAAGTGATCAATTTTTATATGGAGAACAAATACGTCAATAATATTTGGGATCATCTGTTTCGCCCATTTTTGGTTGGTGGTAGGTAATACCTTCAGTGATCCATTCTGGAGTTTCATAGGGTTTATTAATTAGCATTAATAAAGTTTTTACAAGTGTTATATGGATTGATGAGTGATGTTTATATCAAAAGTTGGATACCATTGTCATTTCCTGTTTCTTTCCATTTTGGGGATTATGTTAGAGCTTGCCTAACATTATTATTATTATTATTATTATTATTATTATTATTATTATTATTATTATTATTATTATTATTATTATTTACTTTGATTTCTAACGTGTGCATATTTCTTTCCGGGTCCCGCACAGAGACGTGAGTTTAGAAATATATATATATATATATATATATATATATATATATATGTGTGTGTGTGTGTGTGTTACATTATGAAAGCCCTTCGTAAAGTGTGGGCTGTACATGTGAGAACAATTTTGTTTATTTCTTTGAGGCATGGACTTCGAGGAATCACTTCATTTAGTCTACTGGAATCTTTTCCAACCAATCCTACGGCTCCAACTACAATAGTGATTGTTGATATTCCCATGTGCCACATTATTATTATTATTATTATTATTTTTATTTTCTTTGCTTTCTGGCGTTTACACATTTCTTTCCGGGTCCCACCCAGGGACCTAAGGTTAGAAATGGCATCATGACACTTTTCACTGACAAAAAAAAAAAAAAAAAAAAAAAGTTACATAGATAGAGCCCTTCGTAAAGTGTGGGCTGTACTTGTCAGAACAATTTTTTGTATCTCCTTGAGGCATGGGCTTCCAGGAATCCCTGCAATTAGTCTACTGCAGTCTTTTCCAACCAGTCCTAGGGCTCCAACTACAACAGGGATTGTTGATGTTCCCATATGCCACATTTTCGAGACCTCTATTTCAAGGTCCTTGTATTTTGACAGCTTTTTGAATATCTTCAAAGATACATTGCAGTCAGCAGGGACTGCCATATCAATAAGGAGGCACCGTTTTTGTTTGTGGTCTTTAATAACAATATCTGGTCGGTTGGCCTTGATTGTTCTGTCAGTGTGAATTGTGTAGTCCCATAGAATTGTAACAGGTCCTATCTCCGTAACTGGGTCTGGGTGGTGTTGGTACCAGTTTCTTTCAGTTTCCTTCGCGTAGAAGTTGCAGATTTTCCAGTGCAGATATTGGCCCACTCTGTCATGTCGGGTTTTAGATTCAGTGGGTGCCAACATCGTGCAACCTGATACAAGATGATCAATCGTTTCTGGATATTTATCACAGAATCTGCATTTTGGGCTGACACAATATTTTAGTATATGTGCTTGATAATTCCTAGTTAGCAAGCATTGGTCCTGCGCAGCAAGGATAAAACCTTCAGTTTCCGCTTTCAACCCTGCACTGCGTAGCCACTGATGGGTACGGGTTTTGTCTACATCAGGTTGTTTGATACGGGCAGAGTATTGGCCATGAAGCGGTTTATCTTGCCATCGCTTCTGTATCTGGTCGGTTGCATTCGTCTTTGCTGTCTTTTTCAAGTATTTTGCAGTTTCAGCCGGTGTATTGTGCTGTAGTTGCATCTCTACGCCCATTTGAAGCTCCAGTTTGAATTTGTAAGCTTCTTTCATTACGGAGTAAAGACACTTACTACTTTCATGTTCCTTGACGCATACCATCATCCAGTCTTCTGTAGTTTCCAAGTATCTTTGGAGGCCAATTGTTGTAGTTTTGTAGGACAGTTCTAGTTGAACTAATCCTCTGCCTCCTTCGGATCTGGGCACATACAGACGATCAACATCAGCTTTGGGATGATGCATGCGATAGCAAGTGAGAAGCTTTCTCGTTTTGGCGTCCATTCGCTTAATTTCAGCTATGGTCCAGTTAAGGACATTAAAGCTGTAATGCACCACTGGGACAGCCAATGTGTTTATAGCTGATATTCTATTTTTTGAGTTTAGTTCAGTATTTAGTAGACGTACACGCCTGTAGTACTCTTTTCTTATTTTTTCTTTCATTTGGGTGTGTTGTATGCCATCTCCTTCGCTAATTCCTAGGTACTTATAAGCTTCTTCATGCTCCAATTCCCTAATCTTTGTGACAAAATCTAAATCTATTGAGGGTGTTTCTGTAATTCTACCTTTCTTGAATGTTATTTTTGCACATTTATCTAATCCGAAGTCCATACCTATGTCGTCACTAAAGTATTTTACAATATTGAGGAGGCCTTTCAACTCATTGTCGTCTTTGGCAAAGAGTTTGAGATCATCCATGTATAGTAGGTGATTGAAAATTTTCTTATTTATTTTGTAACCATAGCTACTGTCGTTCAGTTCATGTGTAAGAGGGGTTAAGGATAAACAAAACAGAAGGGGTGACAGAGAGTCTCCTTGAAAAATTCCACGTCGGATATTCAGACGGTTGGATATAGCAGTGCCCCCGGTGTGCCTAAGGTATAGTTTTGTGTTCCACATCCCCATGCTGTGCTTAAGAAAGTTTAATACCACAGGGGAGACTTTGTACATTTCCAGAGCCTTAAGGATCCAAGAATGTGGAACACTATCAAAGGCTTTACGATAATCAATCCACGCTGCACTGAATTTCTGCGTCGTCTCCTGCAATTTTCCAGGATCATTTTATTTATCAGAAGTTGATCTTTGCAGCCATATGAACCTCTGCTGCATCCCTTCTGTTCCAGCGGGAGAATGCTGTTTGTTTCGAAGAAGGAGTAAGTACGGTTCGTCAGTACAGACGTGATCAACTTATACGTTGTGGAAAGACATGTTATCGGTCTATAATTCTTCGGGTCGTCTGTTTCATTTGTTTTTGGTATGAGGTATGTAATACTTTCAGTAACCCATTCCGGGATTTTATTGGGGTTATTTACAAGCGTTGATAATGTTTTTGCAAGTATGCCATGGATAGATGAGAGATGATACAGCCAGAAATTGGGCACCTTGTCATTTCCTGGGGATTTCCATTTTTGGGATTTAGTTAGTGCTTGCCTAACATCATCTGTGGATATATTTACCCATTCTTGCAGAGGTGTATCCAGCAGTCGTTCTTCTTCACGCCGTATCCATTCTGCATTTGGGTTACATTCCTTTGGGTTGCTCCAAATATTTTCCCAAAATGTCTGTACATTATCAATCGATGGTGGCGTTTCGACATGTATAGGCGTTTTTCCAATTTCCCTGTAAAATTTCTTAAGATCTGTTCGGAATGTTTTATTTTGGCGATAGAATCTACAACGTTTCTCGTATCGTCTTGTTCTCTGTGCTTTTAGCTGAAGTTTCTGTTTCAGCATTTCCTTGATCGATGGAATATCAATTAGGGATTTAATGCTATATTTCCGTTTGATCTTTTTGGATTTACGTGTGGAAATATTAGGGTTTCTGGTGAGCTCATCTAATATAGACAGCTCACATCTGATTTGTTTTATTTCTCGTATCAGTTTGGTTTTCCAAGCTGGTTCTCTGTGTCTGTTAATTCTATTTATTGTCTTGACACCAAGCTTCCGAGTCGCTGCTAGAGCTGTTGCGTATATGACGTTGTTAACTTCTGTTATGTTTCCCGGTGGTTTATCTGTTAACAGTGTTTCCAGTGCAGCATTGTATATTTTCACGATGTGCTTGTTGGGATTTGTCATATGGATTTTCGGGAGCTGGTCTCTGTCTGACAATTGTATGAAAGTTACTCTGCTGAGTACTTGGATGACGTCATTTTTCGCTTCGGTGATTTCAGCTTCGTGGTTTTCAAGGAATTCTATATTAATGTACCTGGAGTCATCTTCAGTGACAATTTCTGGAGAACTAGAGGTTGTGTCTAAGGCAGAATCTTCGGTTTCATTTCCTGGGAGATGATTTCGTATTTCATTCGCTTTAGCGTCCACCTCATCCTCTGTCGCATTCTTTATTTCAACATTCGTCTCAACAGAGTTTGAGTGATGGGTCATAGTATTTTGCCTTATATCTAATTTTATCTTATCTATTTCTGCCTTTGAGAGTCTGTTGTTTCGCATGATATCTCTGCGGACATTGGCAAGCATGTTTGGATTGAGGTTAGGTCTTATATCATTTCCCACCATATTTCTCCATATTTGGTATGTTTGATTGGTGGTGTTCTTTGCTGGGTTTTCGAGTGCAGTGAAGAAGGATGTCATAACTTGTCGATACTCTTCGCGGCTCCATTTCGTTCGTTTCATTTTTACTAGTCGATTTGGCATTGAGACACTTGGTCCAAGGTTGGCGATAATCCGGGTTTGGTGACCTAGTGTCTCTTCGTGTGTGGAAGAGTTTGTTCCAGTGACAGACTTTTCGACCTCAGACTGGTTCCTCTCTGAGGGACGCGGCCCTTGTTGTCCCGGTTGACGGCCGATCCGGTATGAGATATTTTTCGTATTCATTGATATTGGTAGAGATGCGTTTTAACCTTGACCGCCAAGGGGTAATTTTGTTCAGATTACCAGCTTTAGGACGAGACTTGAAGAAGGTCAAAGAGCAAGACCAGATTTGAGATAGTGGGTTTATTAATATATCGAAGTTAAAAGTTCATAACAGTGTATGGTATTCAGTTGGGTAGATAATACTAAGTTTTAACTTAGTATAAGTCCGAGAGACACCTCCAAGTGGGATAATTAGATTTCAGTATATAGGCATAAAAAAAAAAAAAAAAAAAAAAAAAAAAATGGACACGGGTGTCCGCTTAAGGTCTGGGGTGTGGATTAAAACTTGAAATACAAGTTAAAAAAAAAAAAAAAAAATTATTAGAGAAGAGAAAAGGGGACTGAAAAGCAAGGAATTAACTTGAGACATTAGGATTTACAATCATATCAAACTAAAGGAAAAGTATCATTCAAAGATGCTACATTTACCATTTCTTACAACTTCGGAGCATGGCACAAGTGACTCTCCACAAATGTTCAATTTTCCGTCGCCAACGACAGATACTTATCAAATTTTATGGGGTAGGCTGGACTTATACGACAGTTTGGTAGGGGGAATATCGAAGAATTCATTAAACAGAGGGGTAGGAGCAAGGGAATAAAAGTTATACTTTTCCGGTCATCTCTCAACCTACTTGCCGCTGAAAGATATGTTTTAGAATATTCACTCAAAGAGATGATAGACAAAGGGCAGAGCATTGTAGGAAAATTACACCTGTAGCCATGAAAAAAAAAAAAAAAAAAAAAACCCAGAAAACACAGATATAATACAGTATGATCCCTGTCAGTGTGGACATATCTACATGTACATACAATGTATATATATATATATATATATATATATATATATATATATATATATATATATATATATATATAGAGAGAGAGAGAGAGAGAGAGAGAGAGAGAGAGAGAGATTAGCAAACATGTACATATACACGCACCGACAGAGATATGGAATGACTAGGAAAAAAAAAAAAAAAAAAAAAATGGACACGGGTGTCCGCTTAAGGTCTGGGGTGTGGATTAAAACTTGAAATACAAGTTAAAAAAAAAAAAAAAAAAAATTATTATTATTTATTATTATTATTATTATTATTATTATTATTATTATTATTATTATTATTATTATTATTTCCTTTGATTCTGTTGTATACACATTTCCCTCCGGGTCCAAAGCCGAAAGATAAGTTCAGAAATGGTTTCATGACCACTGATCATTTTTGTTAAAGGACAAAACAAAAAACAAACTAAAATCTCACACATTTTGCATTGTCAAATCTCTTCGTAATTTATGGGCAGTATCTGTGGGTACATAATTTTGATTTAATAAGTCATGGAGTACCGGGAAAACCTTCAATGAGTCTATCAGAACATTCTCTAATCAAGCCGATGTCTCCAACTATAAATGGAATTATTTCTGTGACATGCTTTTTTGCATTATCACTTCAAGTGTATTTTGATAGCTTTTTTAATATCTTCAATGATACATTATAATCTGGAACTACTGCCATGGCAATATAAAACACATTCTGTTTTTGTGGTCTTTGATCACAATATCTGGGCGATTAGCTTTGATTGTTCTGTGTGTATTGTAAAGTATTATTATTAGTATTGTTGTTGTTATCATCATCATCATCATGTATAGAAAATATTACCAGGCCACCTTTCAATCAAATGAATATTACACGAGTGCTGTTTTCTTATGTGTTAACAAATTTTGGATTGCTGCTGTTCGTAGACCCCCGTTATTCCTTAAGTTAAATCTGCTTTGAAATGTCTGAAATAAAACGGGCAAAAGTAATCACTTCCCTCTACCCCCCAGCAAACATCTTGAGGGGACATCAAACCTCGCTCGCACAACTGCTGAGGCATCACCTGATATTTTCTCCAGCCCGAAGATTTCACTTTTGATCTCTATGCCAACAATGTCAGTTCCCGGGACCTTCCATCGCTTTCCACAAAGTCAAGAAGATTCCAGCGTCTCAATAACGGTAGGCAAACGATCCACTTACCAGAAAATGAAAGTGTCCGCTGGGATAATCGTTAGATCCATTTGACTCTCATTACTTCTACTTACGAGACGAAGTTATAGTGTCCATTAAAGTAGCAAATTAAATCTCAACGTTCGCGTGGCACATGTAGTAATAAAATTTCGACTAAAATGCAAGGCCAACAGCTATCAAATCTTAACACCCACTGCCATATTTGATCCTCAGACCCATAGTAAAGAGCAAGGAATTTATATTGGCTCATAAATTTTGTTTTGTTATTAAGCTATAAAACACCACGACAATGAAAAGTAAAAGACTGATCGTAATCAGCATTCGGAATATGTTTACTTGTTAGGAAGTACTTCGAAATTTCTACATTACCAGGATATATTTTTATAGAATGATATATTATGTCTGATTAAAACAATTCTGTTTGTAAATACTGCGTATACAAAGATAGACGAGGAAAACAGGAAAGACGTTTCGATGAAAACCACAGAAACGGTAGTTTTAATCCGAATAAAAATGCGAAAATTTGCAGAAACTAAGGGAATTTTTGACATTATATTTATTGCTTTTTTTTCCATAACCATGAGCAGCTTTGCGACTAAAGATCACATCAGATCACTACAATACTTAGATCAGAGAGCAAATGGAATATTTATGACATATTTTTCATGGACCCACTCTCCAGGTTTGAGAGATTTTAAACGCGATTACACAGCCCTGTGGTTGATGGATTATATTCTACCCTACAAATCTTTTTTTCAGACAAAAAGTTACTATCACTTCGCTGCTCTATAGCTTTATTACTTAGTTCCAGAAGTTCAGTCCTTCACATCTAGAAACTATCATGGCACATAAAAAGGGCAAACTGATTCTCAATTCCTTCGTATTCCCTTCTTCACGACTAAGACTTTGTGGAATAGACTTTCAAGAGAATGCTTCCCCGATCGCTGAAATCTTAACCTTTATCTAACACTACGATCCTCATAATTTGCACCTTACTTCAATCCTTTCCGACCTGAAAATAACCTAAACGAGAAATCAAATACCTTCTGGGACTTGGCCAATATAATAGGTGAATAATATTAAAAAGTAATGGTTGTGATAGTGAGAAAAACGTTTCAGTAGAAAGAACGAAAATTTTATCCGTTCTTGTAGGCGTCAATAGGTTCGTGTTTTGCGGTAGAAATATGCCTATTAATAATGCAGGTTGTGTAGGAAGTATGGAGATAATCTTTTCTTGCAATTATATCTACCCTTGATCTAGTCAAGGTAGAGTGTTACAGTTTAAGTGATACAGTTTATACGAATATATTGGGAATATAACGATTACTCCAAGATTCGAACATATTAAAATTGTCTTATCGGGGAAGCATCCTCTTGGGAGATGGTTCCACAAAGCATTGAGTTTGAGTCCTCCCAATAAGCTCTTAAAGCATGGAGCCTACCTGAGGGATCATCCGTTCATCGTACTTGACGATAGTTCTAAGATCGATCAGTGATGATGGAATGTATCTCGTTTGGTTTTCGAGACATGTAACTAGCTAGTTTTTCCACAAAACATCGGTTTTTGCGAAGATGCTGCTCGATAGGAACTTATATCTCAGCAATAGAATACAAAGGGAATCATGGTAGTTGTGAAGGTTGGACCTTGTGGAATTAAGGAAAGTATTTCACCTAAGCCCTTACCATGGAAATAGCGATAGAGAGTGGGAGGTTTTGACGTTTCGTCTGTAATAAAACGATTGTAGGGTAGAAAAAAATTGTCACCCAGAAAGATGCAGTGAAGCTTTTCGACGATATTGAAACAGGAATCTGGGGTCTTGGCAGCTCCCGCCCAAATATAACACAGATACTTCCGAAATATGTAATTTATAAATTTGATTACTGTATAAAGATATGTGAAGACTGGGCAGCTCCTTCTCATATATGCCAGGGGTACTGCATTTTCGATCTGATTAGAATATTGTGAAGTAGAGGATAGCGCGAAGATTCAGGTACTTACTGAAGCGTTATAAGGTAACGATAATTTTTCCAGCATCTTTACCGAAGGATCTTATTGGCGAGTCCAACTTGAGTTGAGTTTGAGTCCCAATGATGTCTTAAAGCACGGAGTCTCCTTGAGGGTACATCTGTTCATCGTGCTAGGCGTTAGTTCTAAGTTTGATCGGTGATAATGGAATGAATCTTGTTTTGATTTCGAGACATCTAACTAACCAGTTTTTCCACCACTGAGTTTTGAGAGCAAAGTCAGCTGAGGAAATGTAAAAATAGGTTTAAATAGGTCTAATATTTATAGATGTTTAATGTTATAGGTTTAAAATAACCTGTTTAATTAGGATGCTTGGACAGTATAATTCGTTCGTTGCTATGAAAATGTGCATTGTGAACTGGTATCAGATTACATCGAGAAGAATCTCTCTTGGCAGTGTATAGTTTGAGATCTATTATAAAATCTAAAGCCATCTTATATGATTTGGGATGCGTACAGGGATTTAGAATTGGCGGCCACAACCGTAACAACATAAGATACGCAAACGAAACAGTACTGATAGTAGACACGGAAGAAAAATTACAAAATCTCCTGCAGAATGTAGTGAAGATGAGTGAGAAGAATGGACGAAGCATAAACTATAAGAAGACAGAATGCATGGTCATCAGTAAGAGGAAGAGCCTGAGATGCAATTTGCAGATCGGGAACACTAGAATCAAGCAGACGCAGGTTTAAATATCTAGGAAGCGTCTTGAAAGGTGAGAACTGTATTGGCATGGACAAGGACACATTCCAAAAGGTGATCAGAGTATTACGAGGCAGCAGGATTTCTCTGGTAACAAAGAAAAGAATACTGAGCTGTTACGTGGCATCTGTTCATCTTTATGGCAGAGGATGTTGGACGATTTCCTCAAAGAAGTGACACGAGGCAACGGAGATGTAATTCTGCAGAAGAATGCTAAAAATATCATGGACTTAGCATGTGAGCAACGATCTGGTCTTAGAGAGGTTTCACACAGGGATAAGGCTTATACTTAACATCAGAAAGAGGCAGTTGAAATTTCTGGGACACATAGTCAGGAAGGACGACCTGGAGAATCCGATACTCACGTGTCAAATTGAGGGAAAAAGAGACAAGGGGAATCAGCGCGTGACATACCTGACGATCTTGAGCAGGTGGATGATAGAACTTGGCCTAGGGAGGAATGAGAGGGAAGGAGCTTGCTGAGAGCTGCAAGGAATAGAGGGAGGTGGAGAGCCATGATTACCTACGTCCTGAGAAAACATGACACATAAAAAGAATGACTGTAAGGTAGAATTTGGAATCGGGGAAGTTATTTCAATTTCCAGTCGAGTCGATGACGTTCATTTTGCAATTTGCTCTTGAGAAAATCATGTGTCTATCACTTATGCCAATCTAGTTATTGCTTAAATATAACATTAATCTGTGCTCCCTGACCTTGGATACCGTAAAGTCTCGGTAAACAAGTCTGAATTAAAAAATCGACTGAATTGCTATTATATCTTATTTTGTACAAATACATTTACAATTGTATGCACTCGTTTGATATAATAAAAATGTAAAAGAAATTGTCAAAAACTGTGTATCTAATATTTTCGAAAGTTGTGGTTGTTTTGGTTTCGTTTGGTTTATTTTACGGCATATCAACCACAATGGGTTATTTAATGCCGACAAAATTTCCTTTTTTTTTTCTTTTTCAAAAATGTATAGCTGGTAATATTTTATTTTAAATATATAGTTTGGTTTCTTTTGTTTTGTGACATACTAAACTCAGTGGGTTATTTAATACTGAGAAGATTTTTATTCCTGGTAATATTTTTTTTTCAAATATTTATTGCTGATACTAATTTTTTTTAAAGTATTTATGGTATTAAAATCTATTTTTACAATATTATAATGTTTTGAGTCAGGTTGTGGGGTCAACTATTTTCCCATAGCTGGGACCCTAACAGGTGCTACCACCCCGGGTCAGGTGGACCTGGGAACACCATCAATTCAGAGGTGGTTCTACGCTCCTGAAACCCTCCTGATCGGAGGCCTTGCTGCTAGACGTAGTTTATCGTCTTACCCAGGACGCGAATATAGTTTATCGGCATACCCAGGGCGGTTTGGTTGTTTTAAAAGATAGAATGTAGCATTTTGAGAAATAGAATTTATAAAGTTTGTTATTCCACAGTCATAGCACGTGAACGACTTAATCAAACTAGTATAACGATATCAATATCTAAGAATGAATTAAGGGCAGAAAATGCAATAATAAAATCCGAATGCTCATTGGAATAACGAAAGATCCGTTATAAATGCCAAGCAACGGAAAAATAAACAGGGAAATCTCATTAGAAACGAAGAAAATAATATTGGACTATTCTGCAATATCCGTATTCCTATATGGTGATTTTCTAAACGTAGTAGATGCGGCACAAGGCCGAAAGCAGGGGACACCTAGTGAGGATAAATCATCGTGCGAGACAAGCTAGCCAGCCAATATCTATTACAGTGAGTGCTGGATAATCTCTTAACAGATAAAGAAGAGACTTCTGGCAACCGAAATGTAGGTCTGCAGAAGGATGGTGGAACTCCCATAAAGCAACGAGAAAGTTTTAGGAATATTTGAAAGAAAAAAGAGCATAGAATCAGAGAAATGCAGTTGAACTTTTTGTAGCACAAAATGGGGATAGACGTACTGGAAAATGCAACAAATACAAGCTTTATACCCCGAACCACGCTAATAAATTGGTAGTGTAATTTAGGATTGCTCGGTTTTCTTTGAAGTTTTCCCATCTAGTTTACACAATATGTCAAACAAATTGTTATGTTTTCATTATTCTGCGTAACGTTCTTTATTTTTTTTTTCAGAATCAGCAGAGTTTCTCCCCCACACTCTAAGAACAATAGGAAGTGAATGAAAAAGGCCTGACCAAAGAAGAAAATTCTGTTATCCTCAAGGAAAGTGCTAAAGGTCCCTCTTTTCATTACATTGCGGGAAAAGAAATTAGTCTTCATGTGGATACAGTAAGAGAATTCCTGAGCGATCATTACCCAATGGAGAAATGATCCGATTTTTGGACCTCCAAAAGCGTGACAGCTACGAATTGAAAGAATATTATCCGAAAGTCACATGGAAAATCCAGACAAACAAGCACTGTCATTTTCATCGTCGCTGGACTTCCTCATCTACCGACAGCTGCCAGAAACTGCATCATCGGAACTCTTGCTTCCGTGCGAAATCCCTTGAAACTGTCTTAATGGCCCGTCACATGAATATGAGGCTTCACTCTGCTCGAAAGTACATGACGTGGGACATGTGTTCTGTTCACTCCCGAGACAAGGGTGACTCCAGACGGACCTGACAGTAGGGTCTATTTCGGAGATGAGCGTCACTAAAGTTTACGACGTCAACATCAGAGTGGAGGAGACATGTTTTGGGCTAGTATCATTGAAGACCAACATATTGTCCCAATTATAGTGCCTTAAGTTTTAAAGTGATCGCAGCGGCCCATTGCAACCCCCTAAACGAAGTCTTGGATCCATAACTAGATGACATACCACTGACACACCTCCGGATTCTGTATACATTCATGACAACACTCTCTCCCACTCTCTCAGGGTCACCAAAGCATTACTAACGTCTTACGTGATATAAGGGGAAAGGTTGATGGTGGGACTACCTGCCTTTCCGGATCTTAACCCTATCGAACATGTTTGGCCCCTAACAACATGTTTATGCCAATGAACGCTAATTTACATCACAAGCTATCTTATGGGTGAACATTAAAGCTGCAGCAGAGCCAGTCAAACATGCTAAGATAAAAATTGACAGATCCCATGATTAATAGTGCTTCTAAAGTTATCCGTTGTAATAAAGGCTCATGTTAACAAATATTTCATTATGTAGGAAAATCTAGTAATATTAATATGGTTTTCAGTTAAATATATACTCAAGTTATGTATAATATCCCTCATCATCCTTCATTTTCTCCAAAATTTGTTTAGATGGGCAATTTTAATTCAAAAGCTATTAGCGCCGTTCACCCCAAAACAGTCGAATCTGAAATAGTAAATAAAGGGCGTTACACAGAATGATGGAAATCTAACAATATGGTGTTGCCATATTGTGTAAACCAGCTGGGAAAAGTTTTTCAAAATCATTTCACAGAAAACAAAGAAATACTAAATATCACTACCAAGCTATTAGCATGGTTCGCGGTATAATGGATGCAGGATAGACAGAAGAACGTGGCGAATAAGCTACTTAACGAGACTGTGGAAATGTTTGGTAGAACATGGCTTAGGATATCTAACAAAAATACGAGCCTTACTTAACGCTATAAACTCCAGGTAATGGTGGAAAGACAATATTATTCACATCCTGACGGAACACGGTATATAGAAGAAGAGCCGACGTTTACCTTGTTTCAATGTAAGTTACACTTAAACTGAGACAAGTATTTTGACTAATTTAACTACTTATAAACATATACGTGTGTCTATGTGAGTGCTTATATAATATGCTTGACAGATTTTATAAATTTAAATGGTAATCCTTGTGTATGCTTTTGAAATGAAATTAAGTTTCCTGCATTCAAGAAGGCGAAAATTATACCAAAAAATATTTTTCTTCAGTGTTTAGTAATTTGTTCAAAGAAATTCGGTTTTTAAAATTTTGGTTTCTGTAATGTTTCTGATATGTTACTATTTGCTCTATTCCTTGCGCATACTCGATATTCATTTTCTGCACATGGCAACCAGTTGGATAAGCGTATACGTGGCACATGCATCACAGCCAAATCTAGGCGCAATGCTGGTGGATTTTAATAAAAACAGCGGATAAAATTCACTCCTAGTTAGTAGTAATTTCACCTTGGTCAAAATAGTGTCTAAAATTGGAAACATTCCGTAGTCCTCAAGCTTATATAATAAAATTGATGATCCCCGACATCTTCAGCTTATGAATATAGATGTACTTTGTGTGAGCGCGGAAGACAGGCCAGGTCTAGCGTCATAATATTTATTTATTTATCTATTTATTTATTATTATTATTATTGTTGTTGTTGTTGTTGTTGTTGTTGTTTGTGTATGTTATGTTTCCTACTTTGTATCTTGTATCCAAACTAATGTCCTAGGGTTATTGTCAATCTATAGTTCCAAAGAGAATTGCACATTTCATGCTATATGCGATGTTCCATGTCGGGCGATCTTCTGGGCAACTTATATCTTGATGATACCTGAGACACTGTTAGTAAAATTGTCCATTCGTTTTCTCATAGGGCCCAGAACTCCAATTAGTATTGGTACAGTCTCACTCTTCATTCCCCACATCCTTTTATTCTCGATCTCCAGGTATTTGGACAATTTCTCGATAATTTTCATGGAGGTGTTTTTTTCTCAGATGGTATTGTTATATTAATACTCATACACTTCCGAAATTTCATGTCTTCCATGATAATATCCGGTCTGTTGGCATTTATTTCTCTGTCAGTTTGTATCGGCATGTTCAAAAGGATAGTTACATTCTGATTTTGAGTAATTGTGTCTGGTTGGGGCTCATACCATCTCTCATTGGTTTCGATTTTGTGCTTCTTGCATATCTTCAAGTGCACATATGTCGCTACCTTGTTATGTCTATGGGTGTATTTATTCTTTGCTAGTTCCGGACAGCCTAAGATAATATTGTCGACAGTTTCATCATATTTTCCGTAGATCCGGCATTTCTGGTTAGTTCGATCCTTGATTATGTGACAGAGATAGGATCTGGTTGCCAGCTGCTATAATTATGCAATCTGTCTCAGATTTCAACCCGGTGCTCCTCGGGCATTAATAAGTTTTCTGTTGATTCACATCTACTACTTCCTTCCTTTCTTTGTTTTCTTCTTCTTCTTCTTCTTCTTCTTCTTCTTCTTCTTCTTCTTCTATTATTATTATTATTATTATTATTATTATTATTATTATTATTATATAGTGTGATTTCTGTTGCATACACATTTGTTTTTTTGTGCAGTTTGATTGCTTAATATTTGGTTTTAGCAAACCAAATGTATTTACTTAGGTCGAGCAACCGATAACCGACAGAACGAAAACGTAATACGATGAAGCAGGTTCTTACATTGTTATACAATTGAGAGAATTATTATGATAGGGATTATGTATTGCAATATGTATTAGATTAATTTTTGGTCTAAATTTACTGTATTACAGTTGCTGTCATACCCTGGTATTATTACATTGATGAAAGGAAGTAAAAAGATGAGCGTGTTCATTTCATCGCCATCCTACGAAAAACAGAGTAGAACTAAGTTAATTAGTGCTTATGATCGAATGAAAAAAAAAACTTGATTTATTTCGTTCGCAAAAGACCTGTTCAAAAAATATTTTAGAGACAGAAAACGTTTTCCTTTCTTTCCTTAATCAGAAATAAAAAAAACAATAATCGTGGAACTCTGTCCTTATCATAACAGGATCGTTCGTGAAATCATGAGAAAGGCAAAATTGTACATTTGTCTCTGATAATTAGCAATTGGGATTCTAAAACATATACCATACATATCGGAAAAGTGTAAAAGAGTAATATATTCCACCTTATTTTGTATTTGAACTTTTTAAATATACACATATAGTAAGTTGATGATTTTTATTGCGCATTGTATTAGGTTGGTGCAAAAATTATGACGTAATAATGTCGTTTTTTGACGTTAAAAATACGTCAAAAAACGACATTATTACGTCATTATTTTTGCACCAACCTAATATATTTCACAGCTAGTTGGTTTGTTCTGTTTTTTTTTTGTTTTTTTTTTAGCAAATTTCAAACTCTGAAATCAAATTTATTTTAGGTAATTTTGGTTGGAGATGATTATGGTTTTAACAATACAGGATTTACTAATGAACACCTAGGGGTCTTCTAAGCGTAGCCCTAGACGTGGCACAAAGCCGAAATTAAGGGGCAACCAGTGAGGATCGAACTCACTACTCAGTTGTAATTTTTCTAACGGGACAAGCCTGCTAATCATCACACTACGTCGAGGTGCCTAAAGTGATTTTCCAAGCTTAGCTTAGATGTGGAACAAGGCTGAAAGTAGGGAGCACTCAGTGAAGATCGAACACACTACTAAGTCGTAACTGTTCTAGCGAGACAATCTTGCTAACAATTACACCGCCACGAGGAGCCCATAATGCACACGTAGGTTGGGGTAGAAGACTATAACTCCCAACTGTATTTGTGTCAAGACTATAACACCAAACTGTATTTGTGTCAATAACTAACTCAACCGGAATTGGAACTCAGAACACCGATTTACAATTCGTAGCAATTAACCATTACACCAACGGTATATGCAAGCTTGCAGCACCTGGTGTTCCCAAGCGGTCACCTACCTCGGTACTAACCGGGCTCGACGTTGGTTAACTTCGCTGATTTTACGGAAACCGCTGTTCAAACGCGATGTGGCCGTAAACCTTTGTTTCACAGCTAGGGAGTACGCGTGGAAATACAGCTATTGCACAGATACATAATGTTAGTTTAAAAATAATGTACACATTCGAAACTTTATCTAGCTTTTCGTATCACGTCTTTTAAAACGGGTAGAGAAAGTGCAAAAACATTGTTTTAATACCTCAGAATTTTCCAGAAATGTTTTTTTTTTTATATCTATTACCACTTACCATGTAGATGGAGACCTGTGGAATTTAAATGGTTCTATTCTTTTGTTACTGTAAGTAATTATTAGGCTGGTGCAAAAATAATGTCGCTTTCTCACATAGTAACATATGTGAGAAACCGACATTATTTTTGCACCAACCTAATACTTACGCCTGGCATAGTTCATATTACTATACAATTTAGATAAAGTGATACATTAAACTAATGAAGGCGTAATCACTTCCTCTATCTCACCTTTCACTCATTATCTTACTTTTCATTCTTTCATTCTTTCTTTTCTCTAGAAACATATATACAGCTTCAACGTAAACAAAAATGACGTGTGCCAGAAGGTTTACATTTGTTTTCAGATCTTTCCATATCTTGAATGTGTGTGCAACAGACAGGAAAGGTGTAAGGTGCTAAATAAGGAAAGGAGACAAGCCGGAACTATAATTTAAGATTTGTCTAAATGTGTAATATATGTTAATGTGTAATACATGCAAATATGTAATGTATGTGAATATGTAATATATATGTAAACTTTCATCCCTACTTTATGTAATATTGCACTCGCCCTAAAAATACAATTTATTAGGTTGGTGCAAAAATAATATCGGTTTTTGACGTATTTTTTTTAACGTCAAAAACCGACATTATTTTTGCACCAACCTAATTCTTATTAAAACATTTATTACAACGCTAAAAGCAAAACTGAAATAATAATAATAGTTATTGATATAATTTCTTTTTTTCATTTGCAAGGGAAAAGTGTAAACCTTTTAAATAAACTGAACAAACAATTCTCGGAATGTAATGAAACAAAACATTGAATGTCTTATGGCAGATTGCACATTGTTTTTTTGTTTTTTTCAGCTTTCATTCTCCATGTGTGAATCAATGTTGCTTTGAGTTGAGTGTAATTGTTTACTCCGTCAAGGGTTCTGATTTACTGACACGGCCCACAAAACTTTTAGATCAAGAGGACAGTTTTGAAAGAGAGCCGAGAAATGTTTTGATTTGTGTACGAGGAATAATCGTTAACTCATCTAGTTTGTGTTTTTTTTTTCTGGCAAAAACTCCGTCTATTAACCAGTTATAGAAAAATCGAAACTACCTTTATTATTCACGAATAAAAAAAAATGGTAAAGAGACACTTACTTGTCCAACAAATCAATTCCTCTCATGCATTTATTATATAAAGATATACATTATTTGAAACGAGGCTTACTTGCTCTTATCATTTTGGTAGCATGAACTTGATGTAGAACTTCTATTTCTCGAAACGTACATTTTGTTATCATTCATTAATAAACATTGGCACTCTATAATCAGGGAGTTCTTCTTATTACCGTTCTTCGGTGACATAATAAACAACAATATGGCAATAAGTTCTTTTAGTTCACTTCTATAAATGTGATGGTTTTCTCGTTATTTTGGATTTCAGCAAACAGATTTTTAGCCATTATATGTCCACATAGACTTACAATTGTGTTATCTTTTGTTCCATCTAATTTGTCCATATTTTTCAGATAATGTATACAAGATTAACTGCTGTCGAAGAAAGTAAAAGGCATGTTTGTTTGGAAAAGGGACATTTCAAGTGGAGCTGCTTATCGAGGAGTAAATTTAGTTTGGTTTGGATTGTGTTACGGTATATCACCCTTAATTAGTTATTTAATACCGACAATATTTGAATTGTTGGTAATTTTGTTTTTGTTTTCAGAAATGTATTTCTGGTAATATATTTCTTTTTCAAATATATACTGCTGTCAATAATGTATTTCTAGTAATAACTTCTTTCTTCAAAAATATATTGCTGTTATTATTTATTGAAAAACTGTATTGCTGGTAATATTTTTTCGAAAAATGTATTGCTGGTATTAAAACCAATTTTTACACTTTCATAGTTTGAATCCCGTTTAGGGTTTAACTATTTAAGCATAACTGGGACCATAACAGTTGCTGCCACCCCAAGTTAGAGTGGACCTGGTAACGATAGCAATTAAGAGATGGTTCCACGCTTCTCGAAACCTTCTGATCAAAGGCTTCCCTGTCGGATGTAGTTTTTTTTTTGTCTTACCCAGGACGCGAATATAGGTTATCGTAATACCCAGGACGGCGGTAGTGTAAAAACCAAGCAGCTACACACATTTATTTATCTGGTCAGTATAGAAATCCGACGGCCCGTAAGAATAGCGTAAGATGTCTTCCAGAAACTTAGAAGAGTATTAAATTCTAGGAAAATCTGATTACAACCAAATCAAAATTGAGAACTGCTGTATAATTTCTAATCTACTAGATGATAAATAAAATAAAAAGAGTTGAAGCCATATGGATATGGTACAATTAGTGATACGCATATCATCAGTATTCATCTGAGTAAAGTAGAAGTCTTTAAAAAAAATAGTAATGGCAAGGAAATGTATAGATCATGCTGAACACAATGAGGAAAGTTGGCTTAGAGAAGGTAAAACTCACATGTTGAAGTCAAGTGAAGGTGGAAACAGCGAGTTCTCAAATTCAGGAATTTCTAGGAATAGATATTAAAAGGTAGCAAATGGAATAACGATAGGGAAAATTGGTAAATTTTGAAGTGCCATGATCACCCATGTTCCTAATAGAAGCCGCATGTTTTTTTGAATAACTATGGTTATATTTCTTCCATTTTAGTTAAATTGTTTCAGTTGTTTTCTAGAAGAAACAAAATGATGATGACGTAACAGCTTCACAGGCAATTGAGACAATGGATATATTTCTAAAATACTTCGACGTTTCTCATTAGCATCAGGAATTAGTTTCATTTCTATTACAATCGTATTCATCACTCACTTCCTTTGGTTGTAGAGGAATTATAAACATTTCCGCGTTATCATCGGGTCTGTCTGACAAACTTTCTTTAAGAATTGTAATAATCTCTTCCACTGTCAGTTCTGTCTTGATTAGTGACATTTTTTCTAAAGGATCTAAATATCCCTGTCACTGGAGAGTAGACAATCTTCAACAAAGTTTCCGGTAAAGACGATGAATAAATCTGTTATATGATTGCCAAAGTGAACAAAGGAACAGATTCCATTCTACCTTTCCAAGCAGATGACGTCAACCAACCAGTGAAAATATCTTTTCACAACTTTCAAACCAACTAGATTTGTTGGATCTCTCGATATGCTGCAACGGTTAATAATATTGTCTGTGTTATCATTACTACTCAGTCGTCAGTTGGATCCTCACTCTGCCCGTTGTAGCATTGTGACGAAACCTATTAGCAAATAACAACTAGCTAGTTTCCTTTCCGAGTTTCGAGTTCAGTATCTTCGGCTAGCATTATGGAAAAGTGGATGGTAGCATGTATAAATAAGCATCATTTTATGTATATATATATATATATATATATATATATATATATATATATATATAAAGAAATATAGTCTTAAGGTGCGCTATATTTATGGAATAAAGTGCTCAATATCAGAGATAGAGCGTGTGTAAATATAAAGGTGAAAATAGAAGTCAACACTTAGAGGCGACAGTCTGTTTCATGCTATATGCAATCGTCAAGCCACAAATGCTGTTATTTTTCTCGGCTATTTATTTATATCCGGGTTAGTGGTGCATTGTGGGTATTCTATTAAAATAACAGCCATAATAGAATACCCACAATGCACCACTAACCCGTATATATATATAAATAGCCGAGAAAAATAAGCGCATATGTGGCCTGACGATTGCATATTGCATGAAACAGACTGTCGCCACTAAGTGTTGACTTCTATGTTCACTTTTATACATATATATACATATATATATATATATATATATATATATATATATATATATATATATATACACACACACACATATATATATATATATATATATATATATATATATATATATATATATATATATATATATATATAAAGATTATTCTGTTTAACAACAACCGACGTGCGATCACTTATAGAAACTCATGAAATAAATAAAAAATTCAACCCGCTATGCTTTGTGCGAACATTTTTTTCATATTGTTTTCTCTTTCTTAAGAATGAATACAAAAATAAATTTATGAAAATTAAATTAAAACATTACTTTTATATTATTTTGCATTATGCAAACCGAAGTAATATACAGAATATGAGCTTATTTTTTATTTCAATTTATAAGATTTGCTATTAATTACTATTCTAACCTAGGGAAGGTTAGTTAATAAAATAATCACACGAAGTTTCGTAATGAACGATAATACTTAGTATGTGAACAACACATATATGATTCTGCTAGAAGTGAGTGAAGTAAATTCCGCAATGAAGCACCAACTGCAGGATATCTACCAAACATCTCAGATAATCAGATGTGGCACAAGGCCGAATTTAAAGTTGGGTATCCGACCCCGTATATTCGGCCAAATTTGTCCGTATACCCCATATAAAACGGGTTCAGATAGCTGTTTCCCGAGACGAAACTCTTCCCTTCGATATAGCCTTGTCAGGGATCCTCTCTGTCGGGAGGCAGAGAGTGTGATCAGCTCAGCTGGATACGAAACTTCAACAGCAGGATATCTGCCAAGCTCCCTACGCAGTCAGATGTGACACAAGGCCGAACTTAATCTGGGGTATCCGAGACCGTATGCTCGGCTAAAAATTCCGTAGATCCTGTATAAAATAATGGTCGGGTAGCTGTTTCCCGAGACGAAACTCTGCCCTTCAACATAGACTCCCTTGGGGATCCTCTCTGCCCAGAGGTAAAGAGTTTGACCAGCACAGCTGGAGACGAATCTCCGAATGCAGATCTACAGAGATTATTTACTACTGGATTTATGTTAATTGGGACATACCCATTAACGTCTCTCGGTATCCTGCAACAATTACATAGCTGTTTAAATTCATTTCCGTCCCAAAAGGCAAGATATACTCTAAAACGCAATTTAAATTTTTGAGATCAAAATTGATTAGAACGTAAGTGGCTGGAATATTTTCACAAGCGAGAAGTGTGAGAGAGGAAATCTTGAGGATATAACTTACGGTTACATCTAGCCATTTAGACTGTACAATAATGAGAACTCGCTGACAATCTAGTGCCGCGCTTAAATTCGTAACATAGAGATACCAATGAGTCAAGGTTATTAGAAATATAACCATTAGAGGATTTATAGAAAATGCACAGTGAACTTCTATAAAAATATACTAAGAAATAAAAAATGAATCCCTTATTACAGAAGTGAAGCTCTGGCTATCTGTAGATTGTTGGCAGAAATCACTTACACGCGTAGCATGCATGAAATAGCCATCGGATACGATTACTCACCGAGAGAACACTCAATTTAGTGTCGAGCTCGACATAAACTGGACACGGATGTTAAGTGATGAAGGGCTGTATTTCTCAAAACAGGGGGGAATTCCTATGACAACACATATGAATAAACAATAAAAATAAACATATATGATAAATATTATTAAGAAAGAGAAAGATACTAATGCATACATCGATATTCTAGATAACGATAACACAATATATCAATGCTAGTGACTTACGCTAATAAGAGGATTCATTTCTCATATGGAAAAAGAATTGCTTAATAAATTTCTGAAGAACATTATATTAATATCAACCGAATCAACGAACAGAATTGAAAATGTTTGCAATAAACGATAACAGAAAGAAAAGAAAAGAACAGGGAATTTTTTAAGGAAGCAAGGCCAAGCAATAGAAATAATGCAATGCAACAGGGGTACCCCTAGAATTTCACAAACTAAATGTTAACAGAGAAACGGAAGCGATTGCAGTATTCTCGATTCAAAATAAGACAGACGAAAACTGAGTCGAATGAGATCGAGAAATGGCCTAACTTATTGTCTAGGAAGATAATTGTTCGTGTGGGGTTTGCCTGTAAATGAGGTAATTATTGTCCAGCATTCAATGGCATAGAAGATGGTTGATATCACAATTCAGCAGATTTTTCTTTCTTTCCAATGATATATTTTTGGTTTCTTAATAGATTATTTAGTTTTTGGAATGCAGCTTTCGCTAATCCAATGCGCGTTCTGATTTTAGTTTCACATCCTAATGATTGGAGAGCAACCAATTTACGAATCATTAAAAAATCATTTTCTAGGCATTGATTGGATTTATCACACGTTTATTAAGAAAAACGATTATCAGTAAAACTGAATATGAAAAGAAAATTCCCTTAATCCAATTTGGTATTGTATATAGACAATAAGTAGTAAGAGATTCAGCATTACTTGCGTTCAGCACTGATAAATATATCTTTCATATGACATTTACTTTATGGTCAAAACACAAGAGGTAACTCGCCAACCCACACGTAGCACTTGTGTAACAGATTTGAATCTACAGGCATGCATTGTAAACTTATATTTGACTATGACTCAAACATCATTTCACTGTATATATAAAATAATGATCGTTTCAGGGTTTACGAACGCAATTTCGGTGACATTATTGGACCCAGTTTTCTGCTCGTGAGTGTACAAGTACAAATACGTTTTCATAAAATGCGCACAGAGAATTTTACTATGTTATTTGTACAACTGAAAAGTGATGCTGACGCTTGTTCAACGCTAATTAAACTTTATCGGCCGATTACCATAACAACCTTGTATTTCTTTTTGACAATCGTGCCAATACGATATTCTGAAGGATTCTATTTTCGGATTAGGGACCTCGTAGGCTTAATCCAATAACTGAATCTACCACTTCAGTGAACGAGGCGAAGTCATCAACATAAATCTGCGCTTCGCCTTTATCTCTAAGAATAGGATGGGAATTGATTGTGATTCAGATTGAAACCTATTCCAACAGACGGTTCTTGCATTAGATATATGTTAAATATATATGTTAAATATCATATATACTTCATTCTCTTTATATATAGTTTATTGATAAACTATACTGGTATTGTTTATATATCTCTTTTCAGAACGTCAAAGATGATGGTTCACATCAGCTTCCTACCTTTTGCTATGTAAGTAATTCTTGCTTATTCAACATCATGTATGTGTATTCTTGTTTTACTATCAATTTGCTATAGAACGCTCCAAAATAATATAACATCAATAAATAGCATATTTAAAAATGAATATCTTTCGGTATACACAACACAGATTTCGTCTTAGCTTTGTTTACTGTATATACAAAAATAGCGCACCGAAGATGACACTTTGAAATTGTTGAAAGTGCTTGGCTCATCAATTCCGGCTTGGCTCAGCAACTCAAACATAAGGATCATATTATTCAAGAAATTGATAGTAATTTAATGTCTCATTAAGTATTGTTGGCGAAGTGATTTCGCCATTAATCCCATTAACAGTGCTAAGTAATTCTTTTATATATTACTTCTTTATGATATAATATATAATCTGCACACTCTGACATATATATATATATATATATATATATATAACGTTCTTTTTATAGATAGAAGTATTTAAGTAAATGCTCTGTTTATAATAAACAGTATTAAATAACATTTACCGGCCTGAATGTCCGAGAAATTTTCATAGAAAATATTCGTTCTTTGACAGGATTCGAACCGGCATCCTATAAGGAACCGTCATTTACGCTGACGTGCCTTACCGTTAGGCTACAAAGAAGCGTTCGGTAGGCAAGGTCGAATTTACTGCTTATAAACTTCAATCTTCCATGAATCTCGAATATTCATAACTGCTCATGGCGTATCAAATGTAAACAAATGACGTCATATATTATATTATACATTGACGTAACGTCAAAAAACGGTATTATTTTTGCACCAACCTAATATATATATATATATATATATATATATATATATATATATATATATATATATATATATATATATATATATATATATATATAATATTGATTCAAATCCGAATGTGTAAAAATAATTGGATGATGGCCATATTATGAAACTTTTGCATTTATGATAATAAACGTCAGAGTTAGATATGATACAAGAGGATACATTTCATCTATATTTGTACTATTCCCTTAATACATAAATCGTATCTCAGTTGACACATGTTATTAAATTTGAATTAAGATTTAATCAAATATTGTTTGTGCCATCAGCTGTACTAATAAATCATATATTTCTTTTTTTCGTCGAAACATAAAGAAAAGCCATTACCCAAGCATTGTCTAATATTATTAGAATAATAAATTAAGCAATGACCTCTAAGTATTATCAGATATTAAGACAGGTACGAGTATTTATGGCAGATTAGTTCATTCTACCATAACAGTACCAAAAACCTCAACTATATTTTCCATCGTCGTACGGGCGGATATAGTCAGGATTGAAGCATTAGTTAACTTGGCGGAGGAATTTCAGTAAAATTTCAAACCCATCAAATCAGAATGAAGGACTCAACATTTGGTAAATGAAACGAATGCTCGATAATGTAAAAAGTTGTTCAAGTTGAACCTATCTCTACTGATTTAAGCAATAGAGAATTAGCATGTAGACAACAGTATAGTGACAGAAGAAAGCAACCACATCGACCGACCATTAACGTCCCATCAGCACCAGAGAACGACACTCTAAATCCCACTCACATTCCCGGACGAGGAATTTGATACGAGAACTAACGTACCACTGATGGATAATGAAATTGTTTTACAAGTATGAGCATCTCATTCTAAAAGCAAATACGTCCCCGAAATGTTCCACGTGTGATTTATAACCGATGTTTGCCGTCCCTACAACAGAATTCATGTTCTGACAGACTCGTTCTTTTTCTTTCCCAGAGCCTTAGTGTTCCTCCTAATAAACAGTTCTTAATGTTTCTTCTATAAATCCATGTTTTCATGTTTCTGTAGTAAGAGGTATTGCTATATTAGGGCCAACAATATTAATCACCGTCAGCACATATTCTACTCAACAGTACAGTTAATCTTGATCGGCCACCGTATTAATACTTTGAAAGAAATGTTCATTCACTTGAGGTTGTGAATTTGAAAAAAAAATATTCTAACCATAGAAACCATTACGCTAACTTAAATAGAAATATTTTTAATGTATTGTTGCTTACATTTCCTCGAATTCATTTAGGCAAGACAAACTACTGAGATTCGTATGACTGTGCTGATAACATCCAGTCCATGTTTTTAGCCACAGCAGATTGAAGAAGATCATATCAGTCATATTTTCCGATCAAAATATATCATCATATCTCGGAGTAATTTCATTAACGCTGCTCGGATCAGCACGAATGGATTGACATATGCCAAATATATCAAAGCTTTCAAAGAGAATTCCATTTGGATTGGGTCAGTATGGAAATCAAGATATATCAATTTCTGATATAACACACAGAACACTAGGGTAACGATAGTGTAAATCTTTCATACGAGACATTCCCAAGCCGATGGGATTTACTGAAACTAATATCATGATAACTTTTGCGTTCTGGAAATTATTTTTCATTGCCGTCTGATAAATGAAACATACACGAAATAGAAATAGGCAAAAATGCAAAAAAATATGCAACTTTTACTCTTTTCTACACGACTTAGTCAGGTTTATTATGCACATATGAAATTTATCCCTAAGGGCTGTAAGCATTTACCGTGGAGGATAACCATCCTATAGATGTGTATTTTTTTTCTAAGTTAAGAAATGAAATATCAGCCTGGAATATATTCCTGCTATATTTAAACAGGTCAAAGAAATAATTGCTAATTTCTTCTTAATATATTTATTAAGTACAATACTTCTCCTTATTAGCGATATTATAAACGTATCTGTGTGACAGTGTTGATCATTCGAGGGTTAAATTTATTCGGATACCAATACAAATAAGCAATTCATATCAAACTAACCTAGGTATGTCCACTAGGTCACGTAAAAAAGCGGCATATCACGATAAAAAATGACTCATAAATCAACGAAAACAAAGTTTTGTTTAAATATGTTGTTATTTAATTGAAAGCTAAAGCATTAAATTTATTATTTACACTAAGTAAAATATTCTGAAGTCTTTTAGATAGAAATTATATAGATTGGAATGTCAAATATATGCTCGATTTTTGTTTAATTTTCTTAAAAGCGGACATTTTCTTAAATTTTAAGAAATTTGTAAACAAACAAAATTTTGAATTTAAACTTCTTCCTAAAATAAATTTATATATTTTTGACACGTTATTTGAGTAAAATTAGAAAATTTAAAGTTAAAATAATCTGATATGAAACAAACAGTACTTACTTATAGCTTAAAAAATTTGTATCCAAACATTTCTTAACGATGTGTCTGAAATTTTTGCATGTCTTTCATCGATTTCGCAATTGACGAGGCGATGACAGACAGCTATGGATGATCAAAATTGACAAATTTTTAAATTAGGCGAACGCCGTTTTTCGTTTGTAACTAGTACTTTTTAAATATTAACATTTTTATTCAGCAATTATGTACTATTTTTTTAATTTTTTTATTTCATACTTTCTTAATTAGACAATTTTTTAAATCATTACATAATTGTTTAAACTTTTCTTATTAATTAGATAATTGTATATAAACTTTTCTTATTCAAACTTTTTCATTAGATAATAATTTTTTAACTTTTTTTTTTTTTAGATAATTGTTTGAAGTTTTTATTAGATACTAATTCTTTATTGTTTTAATTATATAATTGTTTAAATTTTTTAAATGCATAATTCTTTAAACTTTTTTATTATTTAGGTAATTCTTTAAACTTTTTTTATTATTTAGGTAATTCTTTTAACCTTTTTTTATTATTTAGGTAATTCTTTAAACCTTTTTTTATTATTTAGGTAATTCTTTAAACTTTTTTTTTATTATTCACGTAATTCTTTAAACTTTTTTTATTATTCACGTAATTCTTTAAACTTTTTTTTATTATTCAGGTAATGTTATTGTCTTGGTTTCCGTTTCTCTTACTTTCTCAATCTTATGTTAAATTAATTAATAAGAAAAAAATTATTTCAATGAAATATTATCCAAAATAAAAGAAAATACTTTAAAGAAAAATATTTAAAAAGTAATTAAAAATAATTACAACTTTTAAAATTTGAAAAGAATTTCTGCAAACACGTTAACGATGTGGATCTGAACTGGACAGAGAAGAGAAATAACTGCGGTGCCAGACGACACAAATCACGTGACATTTTTATGTCGCGTATACATTTTCATACATAGAAATTATGAACGTTTTTCAATAAAAATTTATTTTTAAAATTATTTTAAAATTATTTCTGCATAAACGAGTGTTATATGCTTTTCAAAGTTCGATTCGTAAATTTACATTTTCATTACCGTTATCATTACATTGCGGGAACGATTGAAATAAATAATTTTAAACGATTTTTGAAGTATTAAGACGTTAATGAATAAATTTTTAAAATCTGGAAAAAATTTGCAAAAAATACATTATTCATCGAAAAATTTTTATTTCTTCACAAAATAATGTCCTTAGTATAACGTATCTACAAAAACAGGTGGAAGCTTTTCTAATTAATTAAATTAGATACTTTTTACATTTTTTTTTTTTACAATTCAAATCTGATTTTCTATAAAGTAGCAAATGTTTGACAAAAAAAAATTGGTGATTTACTTTCTACAATGATTCCTGTTTATAACTAATAAAAAAAATCCCGGGAACTCTGATTTAATTTCTCGAAATTTCATGAAAATATGTAAGTGGGTGGAAACATGTTAAAAAAAAAATGTCTTTTTAACAAGATTTTCTGAAAAAAAATTTTTTTTAAATAATTTCATTCATTTCTGAATAAGTCCTGAAAGTTACATTAAAATCCAACAATTATTTGATTTTTGCAAGAATTTCCTAATTAACGTGTGTTTTCCTCGGGGAAAAGCGCAAAATAAAACAAACCTTTTTTTAGTCTTATCGCGCAGTCGTAAAAAAAAACAATTTTTAACCAAAATTTTCTACGTGTTAGAAAGGAGTAAAAAATTTCAAAAAATAATTTAAAAATACTTTGGTCTTTCCTCTTTCATAACAACATAAACATATTGAGACAAAACTTTGTTTTCGTTGATTTATGAGTCATTTTTGATCGTGATAGGCCGCTTTTTTACGTGACCTAGTGGAGGTACCTAAACTAACCACTTCGAAGTTAATAAATTGTTAACTCTAGGCAAATGTCACAATATTTGGAAAAGACGATGGCCAGATGGTACATAGACAGAAGAGAAAGGAGTATGGCATATATATATATATATATATATATATATATATATATATATATATATATATATATATATATATATATATATCGTCTTCTTATTTCATGTATAAATAAGTTTAGTAAATGTAAGCGAGACGGCAAATTTTTATGTATACATTTGTAGCATAAATATTATTTTTGCAACAACCTAATATCAAGACGAAAAAGTTGGATTGTTCAATGATTTTCTTTCACGCCGGTTTTCCCCCACATTTTTTTTTTATCTAATGTCACCACAAATGTATTCATACTTCTCCGTTATTTGTGTGTTTTTTTTAAATTTAGGTCAACGAATCGGAAGTCAATTTATGTAACTGACAATACCTCGTATTTATCTAAATCTCATTCCTTAAAACTGTTAATTTAACTTCACTCTTTAAAATTTTCTTTCTCACCCTAACACTAGCTTTATTCCTGTTATTGTGTCATTCTTTTCACTTCTCTCTGGATCTTTCATACGTATCCATCTTTCTCATCCTTTTCCCCCACTCCGACATATACACTGGCAGAGACATTTTGTTATTTAAACCTAGATATGTATTTATTATTTTCTTTTTGAATTTGTATATCTGAGGAGTTGCGTCGTTATTACGAAACAAATGAAATAAATTATAACCATGAAATATTAGCGTTCAAACCTTCTATATTATATTTTTTTTGGTTTCTGCGACATATATCTCTACCTGGAATATATTCTTTTGGAAATATACACATAGAGACAACTAATGTTACATATATATATATATATATATATATATATATATATATATATATATATATATATATATATATATATATATATATATATGTGTGTGTGTGTGTGTGTGTGTGTAACATAATACGAAAATTTAAGTAAATATAAGGATCTTAGAATGGATATTGAATAAATGCGGTGCCTTAAAATTAGCTTTCGTAAAACACACACAAGGAATCACTGCGAATGTGGAAGCTTCCATATTCTACAGTATCTCCGAATATCTTCTGTTTATATAAAAGGAATGGACATAGTCTTGGCTAGTTATATATATTGTAGCATAGCCCATAGCTCTGTCCATTCCATATTCTATAGTGTATTTTCATTAAACCCTAGATCTAATATTCTATAGCTGAGAATAACCCTGGGCTGTTACAGCAGATATTTTGGTCTTAAAAGAAAAAAAAAATGACTTGTCATATTTTAGATGCAGTAGTCTAAGCAAACAAATATGTAACGTTGAAAAAATCAATGAATTAGAAAATTAGCATGTTCATTCCCTGGAAGTGACAAAGAAATTGACTGACATAGAACTGTGGAGAAAAAAGAAACCTGGAAAAGTGTGCATTTTGACGAGGATATGAAAATATCCAGGGAGCACAGCTGCTTCGGCCGCCAATGTTACTGGGGAAATTGCTATACATTTGTGAATGCTTTCTCTTATTGAATCTTTTGCATGAATAATTAGATATCTGGTGAAAATATCAAATTTTATTTTGTATCAGTAGTAGCAGTAGTAGTAATAATAATAATAATAATAATAATAATAATAATAATAATAATAATTACTGTAACAAGATTAAGTAAAAAATAATTACACTTTGGTTCAATTCCATAATATGATATTAAATTACATCGAAAAGCATTAGTTACCATTTGAAATTAACTCCTTCTCTCTTGTGGCTTTGTTTGAGGCTGAATATTCCGATGTCTGTAATTTCCCTGGAGTGTTCAGAAATATATTTCTGTAAAGTGAAAGAAATTTTCTCTTTGATTCACTTTGACGAATCTTTGAGTTTCAGATCTGATCTCTCCTTTAAACGAAGTTGGAGAAGTAAAAGCGATTGGACGCAGAGTGCAAGTTTTAATCAGTTACTTCAGTCACTTTTTTTTTCTATACTCATTAAAACGTGATTGGTTCGATTAGGCGGGAAGAAAACCTAAATAGTTGCATCGTCGAAAGTAAGAAACTCTTTAAATAACCAGGTGGGAAAATAAGAATACCTTACTATAATGGAAAGCAATTCTTATAAAGCGTATATAATTTAAATTTAAAAAAAAAATAAATAAAAAAATAATTAATATTAGGTCGGTGCAAAAATAATGTCGTTTTCTCACATATGTTACGTTGTGTGAAAACGACATTATTTTTGCACCAACCTAATATAGCAAACGTTAATAACAAAAATGACGTCAAGTAAAAATTCTAAGACTTTCAAAATTAATTTTGATCGATTATATGGTCGGTGTAACCAATAAGAACTTTTATTTTTCAGTTAGAAAAGAACACGCCAGAACTTTTTCACTTTGCAGATATCGGTCTCATTAAAGATGTTAAAATGTTAATCACAAAATTCATTAATATTTAAAATGAATATAATGAGTAGTAAATTAAACGTCTATATTTCTGAGATGAGGTATTATGTACATTGTTTACATTATTCGGACTATTGTCCTCATCATTGTCGCCATATTTATCACAACATTTCGGCCGTTATATGCTCCGGCCTGCTTCAGGTGGTTAGAATATCGAACCCTTTATTTCGCTCAATGGGGTAGACTTTTCTAGTTCCACGTGCCATGTTTGATGGATGCCCTGTTAATTTTCCCTCTTAAAGTTCACCACTATTGAACTCACACTCTTTGGGTCTTGCCACTGGATCTAACCAACGCCTTTATCCAATGTGCCATGTGTCCTTGGGGACATCTGGGTATTATAAACCTAATGTCTTCAGCAACCATTTTTTAACAGTGCTCATATTGTAATTTTTCTGTTATCAAATCATATTTTACCAGAGCTCATATTGCAACTGTGTTGTTATCATTGTTTTCTCTGGCACTCCTTATTACTGGTTCCCATATTGTACTTATTTCTATGCTTGGTTGGCGTAGGAGATTTTTTGTGGCCTTGCATATGTGTTGATTCCTTAAGTTTACGAATTTTCCAATGGTGTTCCCTGTCTATGATCTCAACATGATCCCACAAAGGGCTGTGATCTCTCTTCTCTCTCTATATGTGGTCAGCCACGCCTGATTTTTCTACCTCCCTTCGTGTTACAGCTTTCTGGTGTTCTTGAAGCCTTACCTTGAGGAGGCGGCCTATCTCTCCTTTATATTTCTTCCCGCAGCTGCACGGGATAGCGTACACACAGTCTTTAGTCATGTTCTCCTCTATAGGGGGTTTTACTCGGGAGAGATATCTGCGAAGTGTCGCCCAGCTTTTGAAGGTTGTCTTGATGTTATATGAACCGCAGATCCTTTGTATTTTCTCTGATAACCCCTTCACATAAGGCAGGCAGACTGTTTTCTGAGTGTTGTTGCCCTCCTCCTCTTGTACCCGCCTATCCCAGTTTTGGGGACTGCTTCCATGTACCCAGGATAGTTGTTACGTTGTAGGGTACTACTTATACTGACCAATTCCTTATCTAACGTCTCTGGGTCGCCACTTATGACTTTTGCTCGATGTTGTTAGCAATGGACGATCCCTTTCTTTACGCTGTATGGATGGTGGGGGTTGAAATTGAGGTACTGTCCGGTGAATGTCGGTTTACGGTATACGGATGTCTTAAACCCATGCTCTGTCCGAGATATTAGAACATCCAGGAATGGAAGTGTGTTGTTACTCTCTTTCCCCATTGTGAACTGTATCGAAGGTCTTATTGAGTTCACATGGTCCAGTAGTACCTGAACATCTTCCTGGTGTGGCCAGAGTATGAGGGTGTCATCTACGTACCTTAACCATATAGTTGGCTTTAGAGATATAGATTCCAATGCCATTTCCTCAAAGTATTCCATGTATATATTCGCCATTGCTGGTGATAATGGCGAGCCGATTGCTAAGTCCTCATCCTGTCGATATATGTGTGATCCCATTCCGAAGTGTTTTGTTTGTGTACAGAAAGTCAACATTATCTATTGGAATACTGGTCCGTTCTTTTAGGGATAAGTCAGAGGCCAATCTGTATCTGACTACTGAGAGTGCCTCCTCCGTGGGTACCTTGGTGAACAAACTCACTACGTCCAAGCTCACCATCTGGTTGGATAGGATGGGAGCATCTTTGATTATTTCCACGAAGTGGGTAAAGTTTCGAACATATGAAGGAGACTTTCCGATCAATGGGTCAATTATATCTACATGGAAGCGACTCAGAGGGTGGCACACAGAGCCTTGGTAACTAACAATCGGCCTAAGCGGAATACCGTCTTTGTGAATCTTAGGGAGACTGTATATGTGAGGTAGCTTGGTATAACGCTGCGATGACTGCCTATACATCTTAGGTGCGAAGTGATCCTTGTTCTTGATTGGTATGTGTGGCAGTTTTTCGTTCCGTTTTCATAGTAGGATCCTTTTTCACTTTGCTGTAGCTACCATTGCTAATGAGGTCTTCCAGTTTTCTTGTATAATCTGATTTGTCCATCACTACAGTCACATTACCTTTGTCAGCCGGTAGTATGATGACGTTTTCGTTCCTCTGTAGGGATCCAATCGCTAGCCTCCCCACTTTTGTTATGTTAGACCTGGGCGGCTTGGCTCTCTCCAAGGTCTGTCTCACTTTCCATCTCAGTTTATCCGCCTGAACCTGAGGGATGTTCAAGGCCAACACCTCGACTCTGGCAATGATGTCCAAGTATGGCACTCGCCTGATGGTTGTGGCGAAGTTGAGACCCTTATTCAATACTGACTCCTCAGAGGCACTCAGCTGATATTGGCTGATGTTGACTACTGCTTTCACTGGTGTTCCATATAATATTGATATGATTATGTCGCATAACATCATTGTCGTCATGTAATATCAGGTAGCGTTGTTTTGTGGATATATCTTAATAAATTTGTATATTGTAAATAATATTTATCATTTCATTGGGATGTTTTTTTTTGGGGTTTTTTTGTGGGGGAGTGGTTATATCCATACACCGAGGGGATGTATTTTTATGGTCTATGGAGGATTGATTGGCGATGGATGATTTTTTTTTATGGTGAATGAGGAAATTGTAACGAGTGAATGGCTCGTGAATCCGATTCGTTAGGTATAAGATAGTTATTGAAGAACAGGCTCAACCCATTCCTGTTTTCTGCCTTGTGCCATAATTCTGTTGATTTACAATAAATCATTATATCTTAATAAATTATCACCGATATATTCGAAACATTGTGTAAGTATCTGGGAATTTATCAGTTCATGGAAATTATAGGAAAAATTTATGGCAAATATACCAGTAAATGATGATTCTGTTACTAAGGATTTTTGTTCTCTAAATATTATTGCTGAAAATGGCTTATGAAGATGTAATAAATCGACACACGCTTATCATGGTTTTGTTTTTATTTTATCGTAAGTAACTGTAAAATTCTAAACATTTGCTAACTGGCGCCTTAGGGCATAATGATTCGATATCTAAAGTAGCAAAGAGTTTATTTTTTATATGTTTCAGGTCACGAGGGCGGTGTAATGGGAAATCGAAGACCTGATTTCGATCACAAATCTGGTTCGTTATCTTTACTTACACGCAAATACTCGATCACCAATTATAGATTCAATGTTAAGATATGTATATCTAGAAAAATATTTTTAATTCTCGAACCACCTCATCATCGTTATTTTGCCCAGGTCTACCCTGACCCGGGGTGGTAGAACCTATTAAGCTTCTAGCAGTGGGCGAATTGTGAACTTCCAAACACAACACAAACACTATTAAAGTATAAAAATATGTCTTTATAGTAAAAATACTAATGATGCAATTTTATGTTAAATAATTGCCAAAAATGATTATTTATAGCAAAATTATTACCAACAATAAATATGTATAGCTGTTATGGTCCAAGGAAGAACAACACGAACACAAGAGTAAAAATAACGAAGGTATATTACACGAAATAATAATACAAGATGTGGAAGGTGTTAGTATGACTGTCAGCCTGGTTTGGAATGAACTACTATCGGCTCGACTCGATTCCCACTGTTATGGTCCAGGTTAGGAGCAAGGAGGAACAACACGAACACAAGAGTAGAAATAACGAAGGTATATTACACGAAATAATAATACAAGATGTGGAAGGTGTTAGTATGACTGTCAGCCTGGTTTGGAATGAACTACTATCGGCTCGACTCGATTCCCACTGTTATGGTCCAGGTTAGGACCAAGGAAGAACAACACGAACACAAGAGTAGAAATAACGAAGGTATATTACACGAAATAATAATACAAGATGTGGAAGGTATTAATATGACTGTCAGTCTGGTTTAGAGTGAACTGCTATCGGCTCGACTCGATATTTACTTGCCCCGCGTACGAGGAAAAGATATGGCACAAGGCCGAGTTTTATGTGGGTTTTCCGAGCCCGTAGGCTCAGCCAAAAAATGACCGTAGAAACTGTAAAAACAGAATCGGGTTGGTCAACCTCCCCGAACGAGACTCTGCCCTTCAGCGGAGCTCCGTTCGGGTTCCTCTCTGCTCAGAGGCAGAGAGTTCGACCTTCAAGCTGAGAAGCTGCGCTCGATTAGATATTTACTGGTCCACCCCCCACGAGGAAAAGATATGGCACAAGGCCGAGGTTTAATTGGGTTTTCTGATCTCGTAGTCTCGGCTAAAACATGCCCGTAGAAACTGTAAAAACAGAATCGGGTTGGTCAAACTCCCCGTCGAAACTCTACCCTTCGATGGAGACTCGTCCGCGTTCTTCTCTGCTCAGAAGCAGAGAGTTCGACCGTCAAGTCGAGAAGCTCGGCTTGATTTGATATCTAGCCAACCCCCGATGAGTGTTGAATATGGCACAAGGCCGAGTTTAACTTGGGTTTTCCAAGCCAGTTGTCTCGGCCAAAAAATGCCCGTAGAACCCGTATAAACGGGATCGGGTTTGTCAACCTCCCCGAACGACACTCTGCCCTTCAGCGGAGCCTCGTCCTGGTTCCTCTCTGCTCAGAGGCAGAGAGTTCGACCGTCAAGCCGAGAAGGTCGGCTTGATTCGGTATCTAGCCAACCGCACCGCGAGGATTGCATGTGGCACAACGCCAAGTTTAACTTGTGTTTCCCGAGCTCATAGTCTCGACCAAAAAATTCCCGTAAAACCCGTATAAACGGGATTGGGTTTGTCAACCTACCCGAAGCTCGGCATGATTCGACCCTCTCTCTTGAGAGGCGTAGTATACATAGTGTTAGAAAAAGTTAATTCTGTAGTTATAGGTAAGGACCCATGACAATAGGAAATGTATTAACAACAATACATTTTGTAACAAAAGAAAAAACAATAGATATCTATACTACAGATTAAACTTTTTTGAGTAGTTGAAAGCATACAATTGCTTTCAAAATATTTAGATTTCGAAATTAAATAAACCATAGATGTTGATATACCGCTAATCAAAATCAAGCAACCAAACAATAGAATATTATTGTAATATTCACCATATAAGAAGAATTGTTCTCACAATTCATAATAATATTCGGTTTTATATAACCCGGAAATTGTTGATAAGCCGTACAAATCAATATGTAAATCAATTGCATCATATATTGGCTGTCTTTTAGGCTTTTGAAAAGGTCTATCAAGAAGCGATTACGTGTCTGTGATGGCAATTTTCACAAGTTTTGATTTATTCATCACAATTTTCCTCTACAAACATTGACTTCTTTTGATTCGTGCTACACTACTTCCTGGTCAGTGGTTTCAATTATTTCAAGGGATAACTCATTAAATTCACAATCCTAAATGTACATCCTAATTTGAATTCCACGATATTTACGATGGGAATTACGATCATTTGTGGCAGTAAGTGTTAGATGTATAATCTGTTAGTCTTACATTTTAGTCGAAATTCTATTAGTGCATGGGCAACAGGAAATATGCGATTTAATTTACTATGTTAATGGATGATATAATTTTGTCTACTAAGGAGATGTAACGAAAATGATATCGAGGGAAGGGTGGGGGAGGGTAAGATTTGCCGGCAAGTGTATCGGTATATTTTAGTTATGTCGAGAATGGGATTATCTTAGATATCAAAAATCGATGAAAGATCTCGAGAAGTGACATCGTTGGAGGTTGGCCACAGAAAATATCAATAGATGCCTCGGCAGTTGACCGAGGGAGGTTTGCTAGCGGCGTACATTTATCCGTTTTATTTCAGGAATTTGAAAACAAAATGAACTGAAGGAAAAACAGTTCTCGCGACAATCCGATATCTATTGACATATAAAGAGACAACGTATTCATTGGCGCTTTTGGTCATCTCGCAATAATTTCGAAATTATCCCCAGTCTGTTAATCTTCTCGAAAACTGAATCCTTCTTTTAAGATTGATATTGGACTTTAACTAAAAACTGGAATAATTTGACAGAAAGGAAGGAAACTGATACTGAATAGTAAGAGTGTGACGATTTATGGTGATTATCTAAGCGAAGATTAGATGTGGCACAAGGACGAAAGTATAGGGCACCCCGTGAGTTTCGAACTCACTATTCAGGAGTAATTGATTTAGCGTGACGAGACTGCTAAACATAACTTCACCTAGAAGTGCTCTAAGATATTCTAATATACGCTTAGATACTGGCACAAGGCCGAAAGTTTGAGGCATTTAATGAGGATCGAACTCACTATTCAAATCGAATCACCTTCATTTTCTATGTATTCCAAACGTAAGGAGGAAGTCCCACGCATGCAAAATTACCCACGAAATTGTGGATCCTACGCAGTACAGATCAATATTAACCTCTTCAAGATAGTTCAGTTTATGTACCGATTTCCTACCAAATTCTTTTCCGTTCATACCACTCACCAAATTCATTATTATCATTTTAAATTGAGTGACGTTGGAGCGTTTTATCGGGTGTAATTTAAAAATGTGTACAGAAAAAAATAACGAATAGATTATGAAGTGAAGGAAGATGTTCACTGATGAGCTGCGATACGGCTAAACAGTCTGTCTCTGGATGACAATATATATATATATATATATATATATATATACGTGAATTATACAATTGCTATATTACTTATACGAGGATGATGTTTTTAAAATAATATTCTTTTTATTTCTTTTTGTTTTTTAGTTTGTTTTTATGTTATATATATATATATATATATATATATATATATATATATACATATATATATATATATATATACACACACAAATATAAAATATAGGTAACCTTACTCGTTTCGAAAAACACTCGAATATTTGATTTGCCAATAATCAAATCAATCTCGAATGACAAAAAAGCTTTTAAAAAAAGAAAGAGCTAGAAACATGAAAGTCTGTCGAAAAAAATCGCACAGATACAGGTTCAAAGCCCAAATAAAAAAAACCATACGAGTAAACAACTAACTAACAAAACCGTAGACCAGACCTAGATAAACCTAGTGAGCCAGATAAACCTACCAGGGTTTCACCTAAACGGATCGTCAGGGAAAGCTGGAGCCAGCTTTCCCTGACGATCCGTTTAGGTGAAACTTGGGTAGGTTTGTCTGGCTCACTAGTTTTATATAATTATATATATATATATATATATATATATATATATATATATATATATATATATATATATATATTAATTGGTTTCAGCTACTTGCCTATTTTGTGTTAGTAAATAATGTGTGTTGTGTGTAGCATGTCTGTTTTCAGACGCCTTCATTTATGGAGCCGGCTAAATGAGGAGCGACCTTGAAATCGACTGTCATCAGGCATGATTGTTTCCTACGTTCAAACTATTTTTTCCCCCAGAAAAATAATATACATGTTGCATGTAAATTCGCAGCTTATTCAAATGACTGTTCTAACCAGTGAATTTTAAAGCCTCGAATTTTAAGCTGCTATCTTTTAATCATCATTCGTATAAATAAATGCGAATGGCAGTATGACAGTGTCATACATTTCAACTTTTCTCCTAACCCAATATATCTTGCTATTTGGGAATCAGGCCGTCTCCGTGAGCAAATTAAAAACCTTCGGTTGGCGGATCCAGACCCGCAATCCTACAACTTTGCATTCCAAATTTTTTTATTACAGCGATTGTCTTCGGCGATTTTTTACGGGAATTTTTTTGCAAAGAAATGTTTTGTTTTATAAAAATTTTTGTAACTTGAAAATAATTTTGGGAATAATTAAGAGTAATTGATCACCCATGAAATAAAAATAATTGTTTGTACGGATAGTAAGGACCAACATACATCAAAATGTCTTTAAATTAAATAGCGGTAGAAGACTTATCGTTGAACTTTTAAAAGGTAAGTTCAAATATTAATGCAATGTTCAAACGCAGGGATCAATTTTGAGTGCTTCTGTAGTATACTGTTGCCTCGCAAAAAGAAATCTCCTCCTTTTTCCAGCGCGTGACCAAGTCAAAATTTTGCACGTCTTTTCCCGGAGCCTATCACGTCACAACGTTGATTATATATAGCAGACACAAGTTCGTTCTCTGTCTACATTTCTTTGTGATTTCTCGTCGCTCACTAAAATGTAGCTTTATAAGAAATCGCGTTATGACCCCGTTCGGGCGGAAGCTATGAAAACAAATTCACACACGCACACATACACGTACGTAGCGAACTTACATAACATTACAAGCAACAGAAACTTAATTACAAACATTACGGAACATTCACTCCTTCAACTCTTCTGAAGCAAAAAGTAGATGAACACATAAATGAACAGCCTTTCATAGTGTGACAAAATAAACGTCAACTAGACACCTCGCTGCCACGCATACAAAAAAATTAAAAAAATAAATTGTTGTAGAAGCCAAGTGACTTACCTGCCAACATGGCTGCCTTCTTCTGTTTCCTTGTAATTATTTATTGTACTATGTACAAATGTGGCACAAGGCCAAAATGGGGGAAAGGGGGAAAGGATGGTCATCTTCTGTCTTAATTTTAAACTTAGCTAGCCGCAATCACTGACCCAAACATACAAACAATGTTCCTTTCACCAAAACAACACATCCATTACATAACATTCTTACTACATCCACCAAAATGCCTCACAGACTCTATGAAGTTCTAACTAGTCCCCATATAGAAATACATTGTTTGTGGGGGGAGGGGAATAAAATAACATCTAAAAACGTCAATGAATATTTACAATGAATACAAATCTATATACAAGAAACTAAACACAAATGTTGTTAGTAGTAAAACCTCCCACAGCCCTAACTGTGGTAGAAACATCAGTTAACTGGACGAATTCAATGCGGGACTTGAAAAAATATATAAAACATTCGTACAATCGATGCACTCGCTACAAACACACACTCAATCAAACACAACAACAAATACGAAAGACACACTCGAAACGAAAGGCGCCCCGCACCCACCAGAGAACTGATATCACTAACCACTTAACGATGGGAGGGATGGGGAATTAAACATAAGAAAAAAATAATGCTAGAAATAAAAGGGGACCAATGAGCATACACACCATAGCTAAGTTAAACTGTGAAAAAAGAAAAGGTAACTAAAACAAAACCGACCTAAACTAACCTATACATGGGAGGGGTTGCCAATGTTCACCCCAGTAATCCCAAAATCCTTAAATCCATCAAACAGCCACTCCAAGTCAGCACCTTTCACTCTGCAGAGACGCGCAAGACTCACCCACCTTTCGCTAAATTCCAATGGATGGAGTCGCTTCCTTTCCGTCCTGATCTTGACTTTAAGCTGATGCTTAAAGAACAAGATAAGTTGGGAAGAGGTAAACTTCTCGTCTCCATGAAATTCCTTCTGTCGCGTCGTCCATATCACGACTCGCATAACACCCAGTAAGCAAAGGAACACATAGTGCTCAGCCTTAGTCAACGGCGGTACTATATTGCTACAGACGGAACTGGCCTCGAGGACAAAGAACTTTCCGCGCAGCATGCGAACCATGAGATCTTCAACGAACTTGCACAACGGAACTACGACACTACAATGAAAGAAAGCGTGACCTATGGTCTCGACCTCCCCACTGCAGCGAACGCAGTTTGGCGACTTTGCCAAACCCGCTGCGCGAAGTCTTTTGGCGACCCAGAGGGCCCCTCAAATCACCAGCCAGGTGAGTGATGCCTCAGGGTTAGTGAGACATTTCAACCCGGGCGCCCAAGGTCATATGCAGCGAGCCTCCCGCTTCACCAGCCCGAGCTCGTCAATCAAATCATCTTGAACGTCCCCCCCCCTAACTAACACCTGATATAATGCTTTACGAGACAACGGCTGGACGTTGGAGAGGCCATCCTTCGCCTGTAAGAGTCGCTTGAGGGCTATTTTACATTTACGATAGAAAGAGCCCTCGCCTCGAGGATTACGGCCGGCCTCCTCCTCACACGAGCGCACATTTCTCAAGGATGGAAAATGTTTATGGACGTCTTCCTTCCAGAATTCACCGTTCTCATCCAGTTGCATACACATCCGGTCTAGATAAGTAATGCGAAGCGTATGTCGACGAGTCTCAACGCAAGGCACCCCCAGACCGCCATCAGAGGGATGGAGGTGACAGATCTCGCGACTAATCATGGTGGCCCTGCCTCCCCACAAGAAGGAGAACAAGAGCCTTACTAAAGCCAATAAAGTGTCAGACGGGAGTGGAATCACGGAGAGTCGGTAAAGGAGAATCAGGTAGATGTGCGAGGCACATACTTCCGCCCTCCTCTTCAATGAAAGATTCATCCGAGTCCACAGACGTACTGCGAGCTCGGCCTTCTCTTGCACCGACCAATTCATTTCTAACAGGAGGTCGGGACCGAACCAGACGGCGAGTATCTTGACCGGCCCATCCGTCCAGAGGAAAGGTCCGGGAAGAGAAACTCCCTTCCACGAACCCAACCGCAAGCCGACAGACTTATCGCGGTTGATCTTGGCCCCTGTCACCATCTCATAACCCTTGATTTCTTTGCCGACTTCGTTAATTTCGGCCCTACTCGACACCAGAACCGAAACGTCATCAGCATAGGCGGAATACCTGGCCGAGGTGGTAGCACCAGGTAAGGAAATTCCGCGAAGGATCGGATTCGTCTTCAACTTACGCAGGAAAGTTTCCAACGCAAGAACGTAAAACAATAGAGACAGCGGACAAACTTGACGAATGTAGCGAGACAAAATGAAAGGTTTCGATCTTACCCCATTCACTTCTACCAGCGCACCAGGGGACGCATACAGCAGTCGGATCCAAGTGCGAAAGTCCGGCCCGAAACCGGCGGCCGAAAGGACAGCGTCCAGAAACCGATGGTCAACCCTATCGAAAGCCTTGGACTGATCTAAATTGATCAGCGCGGCATCACTCTCGACTTTCTCGATGATCAAGCGTACCAAATGAAGGTTTTCCTGAATAGTTCTGCCCTTCACAGCACAAGTCTGCTCGTGGCCAATCAGACTAGAGAGGACAACCTGCAAACGGTCAGCTAAGACCTTGGTTAAAATCTTCAACTCTGTATTTAACATCGTCAAAGACCGATAATTATCTACCCTTTCTTCTTGCGAAGCAACTTGATCACACCCCTGGTGAAGCGTTGAGGAATAGACCCCTGCCTCATCCAGTTGTTGAAAATCAGTGCCAGCAAGGGGACAAAGACGGGCGACTGCCTCAAGTACATTTCATAGGGAAGACCATCTAATCCCGGAGTCTTGCCCAGGCCAACCTGCTTCAGCGCATCCCAGATCTCAGACTCTGTTATGGGGCCCACGCACCCAGCCGCTTCAGCCGCCTTAAGGCGGGGAAAGTCGGCTAAATAGGCGTAGAACTGAGCAGGACTCAAACCGGGCTCCCTGGTAAAAAGCTCCTGAAAGTAGTCACGAAAAGCCTCGCAAATGCCCGCGTCTGTAGTCACAGTCCTCTTGTCCGACAATGTGATGCTCGCGATATGTCGTGTAGATGCCCTACGAGCTTCCTTTGAACGCAATGAAGCGGCCATATTCGTAGCCTCAAAATATATTCTTTTTATCCTAGCCCTAACTACTAGAGCTTGATCCTTCTTGATAAGCAAGGAGGCCAGCTCCGCCTTAGTTAAGGCTACCCTCCACTATCACTGGATTTTATCGCCCGATCTACCTAGGCCTCAAGAGACTTTTGCGCTGCTAGCCCTGCTAGATTGAGTCGTCGACTAAAATCAACAGCAAAAGCCCTAAGTTTGGATTTCAAAACACCCCACCACTTATTCCCAACCACAGCCCCCGACAATTCCCGTTGTAACATTAGTAAAAGCTGGTCCCGGAAATCTTGCTCACCAAATAATGATGAGTTTAATTTCCAGTAACAAGCCATCCTAACCCTAGGCTTACCTAAGTTTACCCGAACCCGGACAAGCCTATGATCCGAGTAAACTATATAATGGAAACTTGGACATTCTAAGAGCCCTACTTCGACTCTCTTAACTAGAACTCGGTCGATGTAGCTTGCGCTGACCACCGTGTCCGAGCTGCCGCCCCTAGTCCAAGTCCATGCTACCTCCCGGGGGTGCTCATTTCGATACTTTTCGACGAGATCAAACCCGTCGATAAAGGCCCGAAACGATTTCACTTCCGGATTGTTAGTACCCGGTTTTTGCCCTATGCGATCTATATCGGGTCAAGGACGGCATTCCAATCTAAAACTACCGAACGAAAAGTCCCCAAAAACGGCTCGATCTGCCGAAACAAACCAGGCTACTGAGTGTGGTCATTGGGCGCATAAACCCCAATGAGACGAAGAGCTTTCTCGTTTATGGTAATATCCAGCACGCAAAGCCTGCCCGCTGGATCCGCGAAGACAAGAGCACACACCGCATCCAGAGACTTGCTCACCAGCCAGGAAACACCCCTCGAGCGTCCATCAAAACATGCTGAATAGAGGACGAACCTCTTAGACAGAATGTCTTCATAATCGCGAGATAAGAAACGGGTCTCCTGCACGCAACATACATCCACCCCGAGGCGCTGAAGATCGCGATCGAGCCTCGCCCTTCGAGACTCCGACCTCAGGCCCCGGACATTTTGACTTGCTAACCAGAGAGCCATTGAAAGACCTAATTAGGGTTGAGACGCTGATTTGAACATTGTCGGGGTGAGGATACCGGCAGCCTCTCCCATCGACCCGTGGCCCATCTCAATGTTGACGGAGCTGTCTTGCGAGAGACCGCCTATATCCCATGGAAAGGTCAACTTTAGTGCTCTATATAGGGAGGGGTGAACAAAAACAGGGACCCTCCCGGCACAAAATTGTTTTAATTTCTTCAGCTTGTCATTTTCGACAATAGCAATAGGCGGGGACATTTTGAAGGAGGCAATTGCCTCGTCCATCATAGCCCAAATTAATCTAGCCCCCGTCCCAGTTCTTATTACAGTTAAGACTCTTTGGGCTTCTGGGAAGTTTTTTGGGTTCTCGATGTCTTTATCCGCAAATTGTTTTATTGAGAGGAGGTATTTTAAATTTGTGATGCGGTTCCCATAGTCTCTCGCTTTTTCCGCTTGGGCTGGAGAAATGTAACACACCTCCTCTCCTGTGTTGAACATATATTTGTGTTTCTTTTTTTCTCCTTTGAATCTTGAGTGGGACTCCTTTGCCTTTTGTTGGTGGGTGGGGGCATGTCAGTAGTTTTAGTGGGGGAAGTTGGCTGTAAAATTTGCCTTAAAGGGCTAGGGTCCCTACTAAGAGGGGTTGAGGGCTGAGAATTTTGGGCGGAAGTTGTGGAGGGAGTGTCCTTTTTCGCTGGGGAGGTCTTTGTAGGGCTTGATTCCCTACTGGGAGCATTTGAAGGGTGTGGGGATTGATGGGCAGAAGATGTAGAGGGAGTTGCCTTTTTCGAAGGGGAGGACTTTTCGGGGCTGGGTTCTCTACTGAGAGGGGCTGAAGGGTGTGGGGATTGACTGGTAGAAGTTGACGCGGTTGCTTTTTTCAAGGGCGAGGTCTTTTTAGGGCTGGGATCTCTATTGTGAGGGGTTGACGGATGTGGGGTAGATTTTTGTTTATCCAGTTTCTCTTTCAGTAATTTTATTTTTTCTGTTTTTTCAAACCCCGGATCATACTTCCTCTGTTGATCTCTTAGGGATGGTCCAGAGACCGGGGCGTCGCCCTTACTGTTGACAGATGGAGTGGGACTGTTAGTGCCATTTGTCTCGTGGGCTTCAGGGGACTGAGGACCCGCTGTCTGGCGCTTCTCTCTAACCCTGCCAGCAACCTGCCATTCCTCCTCTCCCCTCTCCACAACTGCACTATCAGCAGCAGGAAAAAGCTCTTTGGGGAATGGGGGCTTTGAAGTAGACCCAACCGGAGGTTTTACACCATCGGTCCGGGAAGCTGGCATGCCCATTACAGGCGTGGCGGAATCTAAAGACGCGGTCAGAAGGGTATTTTGGTCAACCGGAGCCTGACTCACAGAGGCCTTCTTCTCTGGGCAGGAAGAGGAGAGGTGACCAGTCTCTCCGCACTTCCAACATACTGGCTTGCGACCGGTCACAATGACCGGCAGCTTCAGGCGTCCAACATCCAGACAGTTGGGGATGGAGCGGAAGGCCTTTTCATTCAACATAATCTCGAAGCTCCATCCCCCGGTCAAGCTATCGCAAGAAGCACCCAGTATGTCGCCATACTGCGACAAGAATGCCGCCATATGTTCCCCGATAACTTGAGGGACCTAGTATATTGCAACATGGGCCTTCTCTTGCCTTCGTATTCAGTCCTCAAGATGAGGTCCTTCGTTATAAGTTATCTTGTTGAGAACCATACACAATCTTCTGCGGTGGGCAGCAATACGTCCCACATGAAGAATTTAGCTCCCTTTACGATTCTTAGAGGGCTAAACCCCAGAGACTGCAGGGATTTCATCACTGTGTCTTTAGTCGAGTGACAAATTTTGCGCGTACGCTTGTTGATGACAAAGACCGACACTATTCTTTTGTCAATCTTCTTCAGTTCAGTGGGATTCTCCAAGAGTCCACCTTCTACGACAAGGTGAGCGTAACTCCTGGATCGCTCCATGAACACCGCTATATTGATCACAACTTTCGGGGGGGACTTCCAACAAGAGGGCGATTCCCCGGCCTCAGCATCTTCACTTGTGTTGTTTCCAGTTTCTTCATTGTGGCTCTTTTCGGCCACCGAAGAATTAAAAGCTTTTTTCAATGCCTCTATCATTTCTTCGTTTGTCGGAATCTTTGATAACTCTGGATATTCTTCCATGCTATCTTTATCAGGTGGATCCTTTTTAATTGAAAAAACATGTTTTTTGACCGATTTTTTAAAATTGGCCATTATTGGTTTCTTCTTTTTCATTAAAAAAGACGGAATTCTTTTTTTCCTTTTTTTCCATTTTTACAAGGAGGGTGAGTGGTAATAAATGTGGCCCATAGGCGAAAAGGAAGTTTAAAGTTCACGGGGGAGGGAGGGAAAAAAATAAAAAATTTAAGGGGAGGGTAAAAAGTAAAGAAAATTTTGCTTATCAGCAAAACAACAACTTAAATAGACAAAGACAAAAAAGGACAAAAGGACGTATAAATAAATTAAGACGAAAAAAGTTTCGCCTAAGGAAATAAAATTTAAACAATTAAATAAAAACGCAAAACAAATAGACGTAAGACAGACGAGAAAACGTGAACAAAGATCACAAAAAACGAAGAAAAAACAAAAAATTAAAAGAACTACAGACAAGAATGCAACAAATTACACAATAAAAAGAAAAAGTATAAAAGGAAAATTAAGAGAAAACGCTATACAAAATAAAATACGAAACTAAAAACGTGACAATTTACAATATGGCTGCCGATAAAAAACGGTCAACCCAAAAACAAAAACGTTTAATAAGTAAAAAAAACACAGAAATTTACAAATTAAACACAAAATTTACAAACAAATATTATACACACGTATTTAACCGATAAAACGCAAAACTATAACGGATATTTAAAAGAAAAACACATAAATAATTAACACGTACTAAATAAACAAAGGAAAAAAAAGGGCGAACGAGAAACGTAAAGACGAAAAATAAACTCCGGGGTGAGGGCACGGAAAGAAAATAGATTTAAAAAATGAAAAATAAAACGTACAAGAAAATGAAAACGTTAAATAAAAAAGGAATAAATAAAAGCAAAAAATGCAGTAACCGTAAATAAAAGAGGGTATGGAACTGAAACGGAAAAAATCAAAAATTTAAACAAATGTCAAAAAAAAGAACGTTAGAAAACTGAAAATTTTTACAAAAAGTCAAAAAATAATGCTAGAAAAACGGGAAAATAAATCAAAAAACTTAACTAAATTAAGACAGTCAAATGTTCAAAGTAATCCACTGAGAGACAGAAAATGTCTAACACGGTCGTACAAGACAAAAGGAGCAAAAACTTCTGGTTCCTTGTAATTATTTATTGTACAAAAGTACAAATGCGGCACAAGGCCAAAAAATAGGAAAGGGGGCAAGGATGGTCATCTTCTGTCTTAACTTTAAACTTAGCTCGACGCAATCACTGACACAAACATACAAACAATGTTCCTTTCGCCAAAACAACACATCCATTACATACCTTTCTTACTACATCCACCAAAATTCCTCAGAAACTCTATGAAGTTCTAACTAGTCCCCATATATACAAATCATTGTCTGTGGGGGGAGGGGAATAAAATAACATCTAAAAACCCCAATGAATATTTACAATGAATACAAAACTATATACAAGAAACTAAACAAAACTTTTTTGTTAGTAGTAAAACCCCCACAGCCCTAACTGTGGTAGAAACATCAGTTAACTGGACGAAATCAATGCGAGACTTGAAAAAGAATATATAAAACATTCGTACAATCGATGCACTCGCTACAAACACACACTCACTCAAACACAACAACAAATACGAAAGACACACTCAAAACGAAAGGCGCCCCGCACCCACCAGAGAACTGATATAACTAACCACCTAACGATGGGAGGGATGGGGAATTAAACAAAAGAAAAAAATAATGCTAGAAATAAAAGGGGACCAATGAGCATACACACCATAGCTAAGTTAAACTGTGAAAAAAGAAAAGGTAACTAAAACAAAACCGACCTAAACTAACCTATACATGGGAGGGGTTACCAAAGTTCACCCCAGCAATCCCAAAATCCTTAAAGCCTAACCGGCATCAAACAGCCACTCCAAGTCAGCACCTTTCACTCTGCAGAGACGCGCAAGACTCACCCACCTTTCGCTAAATTCCAATGGATGGAGTCGCTTCCTTTCCGCCCTGATCTTGACTTTAAGCTTATGCTTAAAGAACAAGATCAGTTGGGAAGAGGTAAACTTCTCGTCCCCATGAAATTCCTTCTGTCGCGTCGTCCATATCACGACTCGCATAACACCCAGTAAGCAAAGGAACACATAGTACTCAGCCTTAGTCAATGGCGGTACTATATTGCTACAGACGGAACTGGCCTCGAGGACAAAGAACTTTCCGCGCAGCATGCGAACCATGAGATCTTCAACGAATTTGCACAACGGAACTACGACACTACAATGAAAGAAGGCGACCTCCCCACTGCAGCGAACGCAGTTTGGCGACTTTGCCAAACCCGCTGCGCGAAGTCTTTTGGCGACCCAGAGGGCACCTCGAATCACCAGCTAGGTGAGTGATGCCTCAGGGTTAATGAGACATTTCAACCCGGGCGCCCAACGCCATATGCAGCGAGCCTCCCGCTTCGTCAGCCCGAGCTCGTCAATCAGATCAACTTGAACGTTCCCCCTAACTAACACCTGATATAATGCCTTACGCGACAACGGCTGGACGTCGGAGAGGCCATCCTTCGCCCGTAAGAGTCGCTTGAGGGCCAACCGACATTCGTGATAGAAAGAGCCCTCGCCTCGAGGATTACGGCCGGCCTCTTCCTCACACGAGCGCACATTTCTCAAGGATGGAAAATGTTTATGGACGTCTTCCTTCCAGAATTCGCCGTTCCTGAAAGTAGTCACGAAAAACCTCGCAAATGCCCGCGTCTGTAGTCACAGTCCGCTTGTCCGGCAATGTGATGCGAGCGATATGCCGACTAGATACCCTACAAGCTTCCTCTGAACGCAATGAAGCGGCCATATTCGTAGCCTCGCAAGACATTCTTTTTATCCTAGCCCTAACTACTAGAGCTTGATCCTTCTTGATAAGCAAGGAGGCCAGCTCCGCCTTAGCTAAGGCTACGTCCCCACTATCACGGGATTTGATCGCCCGATCTACTTTGGCTTCTAGAGACTTTTGCGCTGCTAGCCTTGCTAGGTCGAGTCGTCGACTATAATCAGCAGCAAAAGACCTAAGTTTTGATTTCAAAGCACCCCACCACTTATTCCCAACCACAGCCCCCGACAATTCCCGCTGTAACATTAGTAAAAGCTGGTCCCGGAAATCTTGCTCACCAAATAATGATGAGTTTAATTTCCAATAACCAGCCATTCTAACCCTAGGCTTAGAAAACTGAAAAACTTAACAAAAAGTCAAAAAATAACGCTAGAAAAACGGTAAAATAAATCAAAAAACTTAACTAAATTAAGACAGTCAAATGTTCAAAGTAAGTAATCCACTGAGAGACAGAAAATATCTAACAAGGTCGGACAAGAAAAAAGGAGCAAAAACTTCTGGTTCCTTGTAGAGCAAGCCAGCTGATTTTACCTCATTTTATAGGAGAGTGCCTAATACACCAGTTAGGTTGGTCCATTTTGCTAGAATGGACCTGCCCAATACATTTGCATGAGTGGTCTTTATTCACCCATATATTTCTCCATAGAATGACTCAAGTCAGTTTAGATTTGGCTACACTTGCCTACTTGTGTGTCAGACCACTTGAAGCTAACCAATATTCTACACTTGTATAATACAGAATTTCTCTAATTCTTCACCAAATTACTTAATAAAAAAAGGTTTTCTGATACTACAATTTTACCGAACATATTTTCAGTTTTTCAGGACATAGTTCAAGAATCTTTTTCAGTCAATTCTCTTCAAGGGAATTTGCCCCTTGTTGAACATTTTCATTTAGCGGCAAGCTTTATTTTTAATATTTTCAGAAGTCCAAAAACTAAATTTTATGTAGTAACAAAGAGAAACTTCTTGAAACATCAAATAAGTTCTCACAATGAACATTTTGAGCTTCAAGTTCTTCCAACTCTTTATGAACTCAGATAAAAAAATTTTCATTAGAAGAGGCTTTAGTTTCAGTCAAATGGAAGTAACCCGTATGCTTTTACATCATTATACGAATATAAATATAAACATTGTTTTGTTATAAAAACGTTTTTTGTTCCTTCTTATTGTTTCATATTTAGTGGTATTTTGCGTTAAATATAAATTCGAGAAGTCTTTCTGCCTTGGTCCATCCACTGCATGAATTTAAATGTTAACTAGATTGGCAACTAGGTCTAATCGTTTTATTGTTGAGATAAATAGATGCAACCATATGTTTTATTCTAAAAGTACATTTTCTCGCACTTCTCGCCGGTAGAAATCTCTTTTGTTTCCTTGCATCGCTGACACATAGAATCTCCAAAAATTAAATGCAACGTCAACAGCCATCTTCTCTCTTCCTGATACCTGTTCTATTATTGACCTTTCTCCTAACTAAATTCTCCACATGCTCATTGACTACGAGTAACCCATTGCGTCTTAGTGGCATTATCTCCTTGTTTTGTTTGATGCGATTAAATAAAAGAAAATACATTATTTCATTAGACATGGCCCTATCAATTAGTCAAAAATTGTCAGTTCTCCCTTGGGGAAGACAAAATAAAGAATATATAGAAATGTAAGTTTTTAGTGTAGTAAGAGACAGTGGAATGGGTGTTAGATAACTTTGGCAGGGAATGAAAATAGGATATTTATTTAAGAAAAATAATGAATGAGATATTTTAACATATTTTGTAAGTAAAAGACATTTCTGTAACTGAAGTATATTTGTTTTTATTTTCCCTATTTCTCCAGGCTCTATTTACAACCAAAAATTTAACATTTTGATTTGTCTGGCCACAATATGTTTTATTAAATTATGAATAATTTGATGAAAACATTATAATTTTTTCATCATTAACCCCTCAGTAGGCTTTTTTAGATTAAAAAAAAAAGGCTGGAGATTTGATTCTGGTCAAAGGAATCATGAAGAAAGAACAATACCTTTAGATTTTGCAAAACTAGAGCGCTTTACGGATAATTGGAAAATAATTCCTCTTTCAAAAAGGCAATGATCAAAATAACATTTTTAAATTAAGTAAAAACTACATCGATTAAAAAAAAAGATGATTATGACATTGCAGCCTCAATCTTCTAACTCTCTCCCAGAGAATTAGTATAGGATGAGTATTATAAGCGTGTTCGAAGGGAATATTGAAAGAATGAAAGTGACCTTGAAGAATGCTTGGAAAGGACTTACAACTATATCTTTTGTTAAACTGTTAGAAAGAAAATCACAAATGTGTAACGCAGCAATTAAGGCAGATGGGCGGTTTGTTTGACAAAATAAAAAAATGAAGCTTTTGTATGACAATTATCTTATAGCTAATTGCTTATTTTTGTCAGGGAGAATGTAGTTTCTGAAATTATATGTTTTACTTTAAAAATTACAAATATATATAATTTTAACTTGTGTTTTTTTAAGAAATGCAGAAGGCCCATTTTTTTACGTGTAGTGTATAGCTGCCAGCTAATGCTAAGCCATTAGGGCAAATGCTGTCTTCATCTAATTAATGTCTAATGTCGTGTGTGGGAGGTAATTATGGAAGGTATATGTAGGAGGTATTTCGGTCACAGACGATATTCATCATTTCTTCAAGTGTATAGAGTAATGGACTGAGACTCGGAATGAGAAATTGTTGAGACGAGTTCGAATTACGGTCGAGTACGTTAAATTTACTTACGCGCAAATACCTTTGATAAACTACAAAACCACCTCCTATATATATATATATATATATATATATATATATATATATATATATATATATATATGTGTGTGTGTGTGTCTAGATAGAGTAACCTAAAAAAGTTTTAGCCAGGAGAAGTAAACTACATCCAGTTTCAAAATTTAATTAGTTAATCCCTATTCAAGATAAAAAAAAAGTATTTGGAACTAGTATGGAGTAGGTCCTCCATTTTCTAGTTTCAGAGCTGGTGTTCGATTTTTCATGGAGTTGATTAAGTTATCAACAATCATCTGAGCCATATGTTGCCGCTCCTTTAGCAATATGTCTTCAAGAGTTTCCACTGACGTGATTTTTGTTACACGCTCTAGGTATCTCCAAACTTGCTCTATTGGATTCATATAAGGATTTTGGTCTACTCAAGGCAGGGACCTGATTCCTTGCGATTCCTTCCCTGCCTTTGCTACTTTACTCACATGAAATAGCTCCCCAACTTTTTCAAAATAGGTAAACATTCTTGTCAATCTGTTTGGTTTCAAATAGTGGGAGTAGTCTTTTCTATAATAGTTGACACTATTTTGGACCATTAAAACACTCAGCAACAAGAATCAGCTCAGATTTCTCTCCAAACCAGACAGCGCCCCACACTATTACTCCAATCCCTTCGTGTTTCACGGTTGTCTGAAGACATTCAGTGTTCCAAGTGTCATTCTGATTTCCCCAAACATAAACCAATCTTGAATTAGAATATTGGCAGAATTTACTTTCATCTGACTAAATTACAGACTGCCAAAATTCATAAACTTTGCTCGCGAATTCTCTCGCTCAGTCTATACGCCTGTTCCTGTTCACCTCTGAAATCAATGGTTTCTTTCTTGCAACTCTTCGTTGATAGCCTAGTAACTTCAGAGTCTTTCTCACCGCATATGGCGACATTTCCATAGTGTTTGCGACATCTTTAACGGTCTGACGGAGGTTTCTGCTGACTTCCCTATTCAGGGCTCTTTTCGTTCGCTCAAACACGGGACTTCATCTTCTTGAACGCCGTTCCATATGAAAATGTCCTTCTTCGTTTTATTTCTTGACAATATTATTAACCGCTTGATGATTAACCTGTAAAAACCTAGCAATTTGTCTATTTGACTTGCTACACTGATGCCACCCTATAAGTTGCCCTTGTTGAAATTCGTTAATTTCCTTACTTCCGCAAATTTTCATTGCAAGATATAAGTCAACTATTGTTCACAGTTGAGCGTAGCTTGATACAAACACGGAAAAAAGAAGAGACGTTATTAAACAAGCCAAAATTACTGTAATCAATTGTGGCTAAATCTTATCATAGCCCCCTCTCTCTCTCTCTCTCTATATATATATATATATATATATATATATATATATATATATATATACATATACATATATGTGTATATATATATATGTATTTATATGCATATATGTCTGTATGTATATGTATATATATATATATATATATATATATATATATATATATATATATATATATAGATATATATTTATTTATGTATATATATGTACATATAAACTGTATGCGCATATATATATGTACATATATTTACATATATATAATTTGCATATATATATATATATATATATATATATATTTGTACGTATTTACATGTACGTATATATATATATATATATATATATATATATATATATATATATATATATATGAATCCGGCAATGAAACGAAACTTACAGCAACATTGGATGTAATCCTTCAGTTCTGTGAGTTGCAAAGAAGTTATGTTGGATGCAGAAGAATTAATGTTCAGTCAAATTTGAGAAGAATGCATTCCCACATTCACTTAAAAATCAAGTAATATGTTCGTTTTCTTTATAAAATAAGTTTCACTCTTTTTGCTGTATTGTTAGAGTCCCGAAATGAAATCTCACTTCCCAATAAATTATTCCTTCGTTAATTATCGTTTTTAGAACATTGAAAATGAAATGAAATTAACTGTTGAGCGAGTAAACCTTCGGGGTATAATATTTCGTTAATCCTGGATATTCTAAATGCAAGTTGAGTTTGCTTTGCTCTAATCTTCTGTTCTCGATGCAACAAGCTTTGAACTTGATTAAACTAGCAGAAGTAAGGATTAATTAATGAGCTCAATTACTTTCAGAGTACGAATCACGCATTTCCAATGTATCAGAAAATATTTAAAAAACAAAGATATTTCTATCTATCCTTTCCATCTTTCAGAAGAATATCAATCGGTGGAAGCTACTTAACGAGGTCAGTTTCCCCGGAGCTTTATTCGTAATCAGAAATACACGCAAATAAATAGCAAAAAAATAAAAATAAAAAAAATAATTAAATTGAAATGAAAGATAATACTATTTAAATATAAATATTAATATTTAATTTTTACTTTTGAAATAATCTGCGCCTCTAAGTTTAACATATATGACTCTCTATACATGCACGCACACACACACACTCACACAACGCACACGCAAAACGCATAGACGTCACACAAAACACACACATGCATAGCTATCTAATGTTCCTCATTTACATATTCTATTTCCCTTCGCATCAATTTTTACACATTTCCAATTCCTTTACGTTTAATATTATTCTGCATATTTCTCAGCAAGAAAGTGTCATTGATTCCACAAATTCTAAGTTGAGAAAAAAAAAACTAATCACACGGGTCCAGCAATCGGAATAATAACATCACTTAACTTTGGCGTATCTGGGTTGCCCTCTGCGGCTATATGATTCCAAAGATTTTATATAATATAATCTAGCAGGATTGAGATTAAAAGCAATTCGAAAGTCATATTATCAAGAGTAAGGAAGGAGGGGAAAAAATAATACTTCAATTCTTTCGTAGATTTATTAAGTTTTCTTTCTCGAATTTAGTTCGCTATATATATTTATCCAAATGTTGTATCTTTTTTTTTTTTTTTGCATTTATGAGGTCCTATATTTAATTGAGCTCATTTGATTTTAATTATGACAGGACCGTTCGCATTATCGAAAACAAAATTGAAATTTACTATCTTGATATGTCTCAATAATCATTATTAAATATTACTAATGTCCAAAAACAAAGCTCTTGTTTAACGTTTCGGTCTGGTCTGTCTTCCATGATTAGGTTGAACCAGAAATACTTTCCACTTTGTGAGTATGCGCGGTTGGTGTAACGGATAGCAATTTTTTAATGAGACATGCGAAATCCGCCTTATAACGTATAATTATAATTCCATGACATATCCCTGTCTATGGACTAAACTTTACATCTATAAGAAGCTGTTTTATTTCCAAAAAAAAAAAAAAAATCTACTTCTGTAAGCACTCACAAAAAAAAAAGAAATTTTCTCACAGTACAAAATTTACCTTACAAGTCGCCTTACAATTTATCTCATAAGTCGTAAATCACTCGTTGTTTTTTTGTGAAACTAATTGCTGCAACGAATATATTACTCTAACCTACTCTTCTTTAAATATATCTTAACAGCTGTTAAGATATTTTTAAGAAGAAAAAAAATAGGTTACTTACGATAATGTTTAATGGTAGTCGATAAATATCCACATGTGAATGCAACAGAAACAAATTTATTATTTATCATATTATTGCATTCATTCAGACTTCCTAAAGCGCAGGGAAACATTAAAGGCACATTTATCCATCCATCTGCTGCAACATGTCTATAAACTTTTGGTCGAAAAGCTCTCATCTCTCAGCGCTCATCACTAGGAAAAATGTTGATGTTCATTTTGAGAATGCAAAACACCATACAACAAGAATAAGAGAGGGGATTTGGAAATCGGTTTTTTCTGTTCTATCCTGCTTGCTCTATCAACCTGTCATTATACGGGCCAATTATTACGTTTTTTCTTTTGCTGCAGAAACCCATTTATGCGAAAACATTTCGTACTGAAAACAAGATACATTTGCTTGTTGAAAATGATGTATTTCATAATAAAATCTACAGAATTTTACTCAAAATTATAATGTCCCTAAAGTCAGAACAAATCGGAAAAAAATGCATATCTTCAAGAATTGAAATTTTCAACAAAATTTTATTGAATTTAATATTAACAAATAACATTTTTAATATGATTTCCAGCCTTCACGTCAACTGATAAGTACCAGTTGAATAATTTCTTCTTTCGACAAAACCATGTTTAATCTATGGAGGTAAAAACAATATGGTTAATGAGATTTCATAGGTCGCCAGACATTAGCACAACCTGTTGATTTGGATTGTCGGAATTACTTTTCATTGCATGCCACTATAGGAATAAAAATTGTAGTGAATAAAACTAATTTTTCAAAAAAGATCTGCTGTTTAATCCATAAGTAACAAAAAAAAATAAATAATTGTAAATAATGGTCAATATATAATGAAATAAAATGTAATTTAATTTATTTCAAATTTATAAAGAAAAACGGACATTATTCATGACTTGTTCTAATAAATCTGTTTATTAAGCCATATATGATATCTACATCTATTATTCTCCATCTCTTCTACTCTCCAGTTGCGTACCAGACATTAAAGGTCATTTTGATATTTCAAAACAAACAATCCACAATAAAGCTTTATCACTAAAAGTTAATTTCACAGTAACCCATAACCCATTAGTAACAAAAAAAATAAATAATTGTAAATAATGGTCAATATATAATGAAATAAAATGTAATTTAATTTATTTCAAATTTATAAAGAAAAACGGACATTATTCATGACTTGTTCTAATAATTCTGTTTATTAAGCCATATATGATATCTACATCTATTATTCTCCATCTCTTCTACTCTCCAGTTGCGTACTAGACATTAAAGGTCATTTTGATATTTCAAAACAAACAATCCACAATAAAGCTTTATCACTAAAAGTTAATTTCACAGTAACCCATAACCCATTAGTAACAAAAAAAATAAATAATTGTAAATAATGGTCAATATATAATGAAATAAAATGTAATTTAATTTATTTCAAATTTATAAAGAAAAACGGACATTATTCATGACTTGTTCTAATAATTCTGTTTATTAAGCCATATATGATATCTACATCTATTATTCTCCATCTCTTCTACTCTCCAGTTGCGTACTAGACATTAAAGGTCATTTTGATATTTCAAAACAAACAATCCACAATAAAGCTTTATCACTAAAAGTTAATTTCACAGTATTAATCGACGTAATTCGGGTCTGTATTTATTTGTGCAAGACGTACACAGGTTTGAGACATTTGTTTACTACTATGATCTTTATTCAGCTGATGTCGGCTTGATTTGACATTTCCCCATAGAGATATATAATCAGCTCTCTCAAAGTGTTGATGTTAGCATTTCAAATACGATAGATTTAAATAAAGTGAGTTTGACGAGTTGAAAGATGCGTGATTGGGACATCAAAATAATATCCTTGCTCGCCAGACGAAAGATGTCCCCCGTCTGACGTCATTTGGTGCAGCTGACGTGTAATTTGACATAAACATGACTCGGAAACCGATTAAATTGTTCTTTGGCTTGAAGTATATTCGAATCTCCAGTCTGACAGCTACGTATTCCAAACCACTATATATACAGAGAAGGAGATATGTAATATTGAAAAATGTCTCCTTTTATTTTCATAAGTTTTAATATTATTTACACATTTTGTTCTTTCAATTGAATTATTTGCTGAAAAAAGTTAATGAATCACAGAAGTTGAACTAGAAAATAATGTCTCTACTTATAGTTATTTTCCAAGCGTAGCTTAGATGTGGCACAAGGCCTAAAGAAAGATGCACCCAATGAGGATCGAACTTACTACTCAGTCATATTTGTTCTAGCGAGACAAGTTTACTAGCCATTACACTGCCTCGAGGTGCCCAAATAAGCCTGTACTAATACTGAATATAATGGGGTAAAACTACTTTTCCTCGTCATTTGTACAAAATATTCTCGTATCCATGAACAAATACATAGATAAAAAAAATAATGATACTGTCACGGGAACATGTTAAAAAAATAAATGAATAATTAAAAGTTAATTAGTGTCAAAAATAACTAAAATAAAATAATTATAAAAAATTTAATTATCATTAATTCACTCATTCTAAACCAATAAGAATAGACTCCATTTTTTCCTCTGTACACAACATAAACACTATCGGATAGGTTGTGAACACGTACGTCAACGAGAAGTTATTCTCATTTTCATTTTTCCGGACATAATATCAACATTTCTCTTTTATCACAAAAAAATTTGTGGTAAAAAAATCCCACGCACTTCTTGAATTTCCCGACTAAATTATCTGGACTTCATTACACACATCTATAAAAAGAACATACGATAAAAACTTTACACTTTGTTCATTCTTTATCTTATCATTCTCTCAGATTCTGCTTTATATTTTATCTAAATTTAACCCCAAACACAATTTTACACAGTATTACTGTCCCTCGTGTCTCCAACACCACATTTATCGGGTAATAAATAAAAATTCTTTTTATGTAATGGACAAAGTCCGACAATTATTTTAAGACATTTTTATGTTTATACATTCTTTTTTTGTAGATACACATATTTAAGTAAATGCTCTGTTTCTAATAAACAGTATTAAACAACATTTACCGGCCTGAATGTCCGAGAAATTTTCACATAAAATATTCGTTCTCCGACAGGATTCAAACCTGCATCCTATACGGAACCGTCATTTAGCTTGACGTGCCTTTAACCGATTTGCCCACAGAGGAGCTTCCGGTTAGCAAGAGAGAATTTACTGTATATGAAATTCAATCTTCCACGAATCTATCACGTACATTCATATCTGCTCATAGCGTATCAAATGTAAACAAATGACGTCACACATTATGAAATGGACAAAGTCCGACAATTATTTTAACTTATTTTTATGTTTATACATTCTTTTTTATAGATACACATATTTAAGTAAATGCTCTGTTTATAATAAACAGTATTAAACAACATTTAACGGCCTGAATATGTGTGGCATCTAGTGAGGAGCGAACACACTATTCAGTCGTAATTGTTCTAGCGAGACAATCTTGCTAAGCATTACATCAACTTCTGTATATATATGATTATCCACACGGTATGCTGCATATATATCATACAGTATATATTTATCTATGCCATATATACATGTTTATAATATTTATATGATAATCATAACTACTGGTAATTACTATGGTGGTTTTATAACTAAAAAAAATAATCCCTTCCCATCTACGGACAATCGGCTTTAACGGACTACCCCTCTCCCTATTAGTCCGTTGATGAGGGGTTTGACTGTACATATATTATAGCTAGATGGTATGAAGGTCATGTATCAGTGACAAATTAGAACTTCTTAAGAATTTAGAGGCTACAGTTTCCCTCGCAAACTATTCGAGGAGTATAGTGTAAAGAGACAAACAGCGATATACACAAAGCTACGGAAAAAAAATCAGAGGTTATGGAAGCAAATTTGATGTTTATCCTTGCAAAGATGGGAAAGGTCTTGCTCATTGTCGTAAGCATATGAAAGTTCCTAAAAGTAAGGAACTTAAAGAAGCGGTGTACAAGTGGTACGTTTTACACCGATCATTGCATGTGAACGTCCGGGGGACGGAGTTTGTTGATGCCTCTAATAAATTAGCACGCATTCTGGGAATGAATTCATTTAAGCTAGTGATGGTTGGCAATGGAGATTTCCTCAGAGTATTCAAAACAACATGGAGAAGATGCTAGCGTAGATATTAGTGGCGTTGAAACATTCAGACTAATATTTAATTATCTTATTAAGAAAGAAGACCTACAATTGTCACAAATTTACAATGCAGATGAAATAACCAGCCATTTATGCATGAAGACAAAGTTCCAGGCAAAAAATAAGCAAGGATATTTTTTTGTTGCTTCATTGGGGCCGAATGGATCGGCAAGACTCTGCCTCAAGACTAGTAGCATGGAAGTCAGCTAAGCCACGTTGTCTCAAGGACTGCACGAACCAGTTACAAAAAACAAAACAAAAAAAAAACACTCTTGGTTGCCATTTTTAATGATTGGCTTTTTAAAAATTTCATTCCCGAATTGCGAAATTTTCAATACAAATTATTGCATATTGATCCTGAAGAGGCTAATTCTCCTAATTGACAATTCACCAGCCCATTCAAACGAAAAAAAAAACAAAACACGTAAGCACTGATAGTAGAATCCATACAATTTTCCTTCTACCTAATACATCATTAAACCAGCCGATGCATCAAGGAGTGATTGTATCATGTAAACGGAATTATCAGCGTAAATATTTGGATGGAGTCTTTGTGGTCATCAAGGAAGAGGGAGATATGGAAGAAGATATAAGATGACAGCGAACAGTAAACTATATTTAAAAAAAAATAGAAAGGTGCGAATATATCGTTTCTCCACGCTCAGCAATGGCGCAAACAGGAAGATTTGCTTTGATGTAGCAACTATTCTAAGAGAAATAGTCATCTTATATCACAAGCCAGTCTCAATATGGATGTCTTCTGTCCGGCTATCTTGCCAAATATACACCATTGTTAATATATCTGCAGTACACGTGCTACTCTTAAAACCATTATCGATTATGCATCATGGGACGTAAGGTGACCTGAGGTACGCCGTCAGATTTCTGATAAGTTGCTTAATTACGAATGAATCACTCTCCCTGTAAAGTCACGTTATCTTTTTAGATATTTATTTAGAAACAAAGAAAATATGGCCTAACTGCAATGTGTATCCCCTTGAATCTCATAAGATGTTAAACAGAAATTGGCATTTTACTAATGGACTAGCTAGATGCAACTGTCAATTCAATTCTAGCATTTTCTTTTCTCGCAATTCTCGTTGCTGGAACGCCCTTCCAATTTCTTGCTTCCTTGATACCTACAATCTTGAAATAAATTAAATGCAACGTCTATCGCCATATTCTGTCTTCTTGAATCCTTTATTGTTCATGTCCTTCCTTCTTCTAAACAAGACCTTCTCATTGTATTTCACTCCATGTAAACTTCTACGACCCAGTGCAAGTATCGACTTGATTGGGGTAAAATGAACCAAAAAAAAAGAGAGAATTTTGGTCAATGACATTACAGATGAATAAGATACTTGAAGCGTTAGAGCTGAGATTTTAATGACAAATCTTGATGATACAAGCGACAGAATACAGAAGCAAAGAAGAAGGTTTAAAGAAAAATGTTACTAGAGAGATTTAAAAAATCTGAAATAAAAAAAGTGACGTTTCTAGGGCATATTATGAGGAAAATACTTAGAAAATTTAACACTTTCTATTCAATGCAATACAAACAAGGAAAAACCTCTAGTTACATAGAGTTACTGACTTAATGAATTTGCAGGAATGGAAGGTAGATAGCGGAAAATGATGGTAATGAAAATCAACGTGTTTTCATGCATGGAGAGACAAAATCACCCTCGTCCTGAATGATAGAAAATATTAGGTTGGTGCAAAAATAATGACGTAATAATGTCGTTTTTTGACGTTAGAAATAGGTCAAAAAACGACATTATTACGTCATTATTTTTGCACCAACCTAATATGTAAGAAGCATCCTAGAGATCAGCACCCTTTTGATTATCAGATCGGATTAATATTTTAATCAGTTTCATTTATTTCATGTACAAATTTTTATGTATACTCTTTATAATCATGAAATGAACTTATCATGTCATGCGGCGCGTGATTTAGGTACCCCTGAGTGTACTCGGTATTATGAAATATGGAGGATTGATTGGAGATGGTTGAGTTTTTGTGGTGAATGTGTCAATTGTAACGAATGAATGGGTCGTGAATCGCATTAGCTAGGTATAGGATAGCAAGTGACGACCATCCTCAACCCCCATTCGTCCCCTTTAGGCCTCGTATCACAGTTGTGTATTTTACGCAATAAATCTGAATATTTTCATCAGTTTCTTAGATATCTTAAGTATTAAATGCGTGAAGAAAAATATACGGAAAAAACAAACAAAAATCCTTATATGCAATTATGCTGTTTTAATGTTAATATGTCAACGTCGGACGTTTCGGTCTAATAAACCATCTTCAGGACATATTCATAAAATATAATTAACATTATCAATTGAACATGACAAATACGATGGACCTAAGAACAAAACTTATCTAAACAGATAACTGAAAGTTTTATAAGATCAGCGTTCCTTTTAAACATGGTCACGTTGTCGTCACGTGGGCGACGCTATTAAATGTGTATAAGTTGTAAGCAACAAATGTAGTTTTTAATTGGTAAATACTTACCTTTCACTTACTACTTAGTATATATCTAATAGTTCAGCTGTTAGGTTGTTTGTAAAATAATGCATGATTTTAGAATCAATATATATTCCTGAATTGATATATTTAAACGGTTTTTAAATCACTTACAATACAAACCCTGAACATGCATATAACATCAAGTTTTACAATAAAACGGTTCGGATTGAGGAATCGGAGAGCCGAGTTCGAAATCCAGTCGGCTCCATTACAAACATATGCGTACATATACCCTAGAGAAAGGTATCAATACTCTTCTTCCTCCCTAGCTACGGCTAAATAGGGGCAGACTTGTATGGAGACCTGTATAGGGGAAGGTAAATATGATTTAAAAACTGCTTGTAGCCCTAGTGTAGCACATACGATAGAGCTGAAGAAAGGCTCGTTCGCATTGGCTCGAAGATCCGGACGATGGTCGACCTGGATGACTGGAAAATAAAACTGGGTTAGATACCAAGAAACCACGGAGCAGAATTGGACACCACAGTTTCACTAGTGACAGTCGTATTTTAATTAACTGAATGAGTATTTCCTATAGTTGCTGACAATAAACATCAAAACTGATGCTTTGGTCAGATTCCCTGTAATTCATAACGCAATTGACTGACCATCATAAAGTCACCATAATTTCTATTTGGTGCAATTTTTGTTTCTGGAAAGTATTTGCATGCTTCGTGAGGGGATCTATTATGATTGCATAACGGAAGCAAATTTCGGTTATAATTCGATCAAAAAGTGGATTATTAGAATTTTGTAGATGCTGCATCGAATACAATTCAAAACGTTGAAATCTTTGACTTTCACTGAATTCATTTGGAACTCATTTAGCGAATTTATACACCTTGCCAAATTCAAATGATGATTCGATATTGCGAAATGCTGACACCAAATATCTGAGAGATTTCTCTGACAATTCGACGTGAGCTTTTCGAGTAACGTTTACAGATGTTGTCTATTGCAAGATGAACGTTCTTGAGCAGCTTGATCTTCCAAGTACTTTCAGAAACGAGTGACATACTCTCTAATCAAAAGTGGATCCTTCCTCCGATGTTTTTTTTCCTCGGAAAAATAGGAGAACAAAATGGGTTCTATAGACATGGGTGCAACCGGTCTAGGATAAAATAACTTAAAGTAATTTAAAACTGTAAGTAACCTTAGAGTATCACATACTATACAGCTAAAGAAAGGATTGCTCTCATTGTCTCAATGATCCCGATTACGGTCGACTTGGATGGATGGACAACAAAACTGTATTAGATGTTTGAGGAACATAATGAATAAGTTTGAATTCCTGCAAGAAAATCTAAAAGCATCTCTTCTTTTCCATAGGCAAGATAAGAGGTATATAATATTAAAAGTAAAATTCTGAAATATTTATAAAGAATTTAAAACTGAGGTCATTAATCTTTAGGAATGAGGCAAATATTTTAGTGCAACTATTATAATTACATATTAGTAAACAACTAATACAAAAATAAATTTGGACACTGATAGATTGTATATTTGTTTACCTAAGTATATATATATATATATATATATATATATATATATATATATATAGATAGATAGATAGATAGATAGATAGATAGATAGATAGATAAACCTAGTAAGCTAGACAAACCTACCCAGGTTTCACCTAAGCGGTTCGTCAGGGCAAGCTGGGTAGGTTTGTCTGGCTCATTAGGTTTATCTAGGTCTGCTCTACGGTAGTAGTGAGCACTTTAGTTAGTTGTTTACTCGTGTCGGGTTTTTTTCTTTGGGCTTTAAACCTGCATCTGTGCGATTTTTTTCGACAGACTTTCATGTTTCTAGCTCTTTCATTTTAAAAAAAAATTGATTTGATCACTGGCAAATCAAAAATTCGAAGGTTTTTAAAAACAAATATAGTTACCTATATATATATATATATATATATATATATATATATATATATATATATATATATATATATATATATATATCTTAGTGGATATAAGTGTTTGAGTACACGAACCTTGTTTTGTAAACAGTGGGTATTACGTCTTTTACCATACATAGTCCAGAAGAGTAAAAGAAAATACGGACCCCGGTAGGTTTTGAAACTGCTCTACCTTTATAGGAGAAAACACAGTAAAAGGCACTCAAAGTTAAACCTAGGTCACATTCTCTTTAATTATTGTTTCGGTGGTCTAGACATAATATACACTGTAAAAAGTAGTATAGATTATGAAAAGAAAAACGCCACGTCTATTCAAACACAATTCAACTAAATTAACCTTTGAAGTTATATAAAAATAAAATTCATTCATTAGAAGCATGTATGTACGCACACACACGCACACTCACACACACATACACACAGATATATATATATATATGTATATATATATATATATATATGTATGTATGTATATGTGTATATATATATATATATATATATATATATATATATATATATATATATATATATATATATATATAATGGACTCTAATGTCAGATTCCATGGATGAGTATCTAGCATCGCACAGGTTAATCGCTAGTATTTACGTTCAATATGACATATATATATATATATATATATATATATATATATATATATATATATATATATATATATATATATATTTATATGTATATATATATATATATATATATATATATATATATATATATATATATATATATATGGGGGAATGCGCAGGTGTATTCGTCTCATATGTAAGAGAGAAATTAGTTACAAAGTATTGTTTGTCTCTTATTGTCTGCCTCGTATTCATGTGGCTCTCTTGCAGCAGTCTTATCTCACTGGGTGGCTGAAAGACAGCAATGCTTAACAAATAGATATCATAAAAATGTCACTGCAGAGAGTCTTTGTGTTACACTCAACAAATATAATCAAATAACTAATTGAATACGTGCAGGTTACGACGAGAGTCGAACGAACAAAATTACTCTGGAGCACGACATTTTCAAACTCGAAACCGCAGATTCAAAATTATATATATATATATATATATATATATATATATATATATATATATATATATATATATATATATATATATATATGCACACAGACACTCACACACACGCACATCTATATATATATATATATATATATATATTATTTTAATCGGTATGCGCAAATTCACCTGTTCTTCCCATGAACCTAATAATATAAAGTATAAATTATTTCACAAGTTGCGGCTGGGTGTCGTTTTTTGAAAGCAGCGTAATTAGTCAAAGGAGAGGTAAATTAGCAAATGAACTACGCATCGCCGTCGGCCATTATTTCTTAATTAACTACCGAATATCGTGTTATGTTTTGTAGGCTTTTCGTTCATAAAGATCAGTGGATTGTATATCATGAATATTCTAAAAGATAATGCTTTCAGAACGATTGCTTCAAAGTGTTTTTTTAGTTTTTTATAAATATTTTTAGTCGAAATAAATTAAAATTTAAAAATGTAAACTTTACCTGACTAGAAGAAGTTTCGTGTGTTTATTGCTACACATGTTTCCATCCTTGTAGCTGATTTTGAATCTTCAAATCATTCAAAGATATTTTGGTCTCTGATCTTGCAAACACATGTGTCAAATATTTTTTTAACTATTTCACTAGTGAATGACTGAGTATTGCTATTGAATTTTGGTCGATTTCAGCTAGATTTTTTGAAAAGTAGATTTTAAATCGTATTTTTAAATATATTTTTTTAATTATCTTTCTCTCTTTCATACTCATTCGTGTTTACTGAAAAAAACGTGGATTACATTAGTGAGATGATGTCTTATACATTTCCTTTTCCTTCAGTTTTGTCTTGCAAGGAATTGAATTAAAAATGAAAGATAATTTGATGATTGGAAGTAGAGTAATATATATATAAAATATAAGTAAAAAGTCTCCATGAAAATATGTATGTACTAAAAAAGAAACATGAGTAGAATGAGAAAACATATTGACATTTATTGTTTAAAGTATTTCAAAAGACAGGTTTAGAGTTTCTGCAAAACAAGCAAAATTGGAAGTGGGGAAAAGAGTTAATATCTTTCATAATTTTGTAACGGAATGTTAAATTTAGTGCCTATTATGCCCTGGCTTTAAGTTAAAAATAGGGTTCAATACAAAACTAGAGCTATAATTTTTTATTATATATTACATTCGAACATATGTAAAGCCGCTACATCAATAAATTAACGTTTCGATGCGCATCATCACATCAGCCCACATTTTGCTTTTAAATCTGATAAATCGTTCATTCGCCAGTAATCTCATCTTATATATATATATATATATATATATATATATATATATATATATATATATATATATATATATATATATATATACTAGTAGCATGGCCCGGCGTTGCCCGTGATTGATTCAAAAATCGTACGATTCATACAACTAACGCTATCACTTGACTTAAAATATTTTTACCCTTCCTTGCCTTTAAAGAACTGTCTTTTGCCGTGCTAATGTTGCTACATGCCTTACTTCTTGCCTGTATCACACTGCGAATTTTTTCGAAGCTCTATACTAAGCATTAAATCTATTACGAAAAAAAGAACTAAACAAAATGAACACAAAACGATCAGCTTTAAAAAAGGACCCGTAACTGGAAAAAACGAATGAAAAAAGACTGTTAGCAACAAATACTTTTACGCACTAAACCCAGTTCTGCGGAATCAGAATCATCGTTGAGTTTAAGCAAGCGAATGAGCCATGGAGATTTTAATTTTTCCCACTTGTGACGAATGCAGCTATCGATTTTTTTTCGTGTCATTCCGCTGCTGGCTCTCAGGCTGTCCAACAGAATCTTCCTGCCTATTCGGGGCAGCCAGCTATTGGTTCTCACTCTGTCCAGTACAAAATAGCCGCAAACTACATGAAAACTGCCATAGAAGCATGAAAAAAACGATTATTTCCACTATCAACGGGAGTTGGGAAATGCAAAGTTGGTCTTGGACTTTTTGGAACAGACGAATGAACTGGGAGAGAGAATACGAGAGCAAAGATTATGAATGTTGGCACTCTGTAATTTAGTCAGTTGACAATAAATTCTGCCAATATTCACATTCGAGATTGGTTTATGTTTGGAGAAATCAGAATGAGATTTGAAAGACTGAATGTCTTCAGAGGACCGTGAAACATGAAGGGATTGGATTAATGGTGCGGGACAGGGCCAAGTTTGGAGGGAATTCTGAAATGATTCTTGTTGATGAGCAGTTGACTGGTCCAAAATAGTATCAACTATTAGAGAAAAGACTACTCCCACTATATAAAACCAAACAGATTAACAAGAATGTCTACTTATTTCAAGACGGAGCGCCATGTCATTCGGGTAACGTTGCAAAGGCCTGGAAGGAATCGCAAGGAATCAAGTCACTGCCATAGACAGCCAAAAATCCTTACATGAATGCAATAGTGAACGTTTGGGGGAACCTTGACCGAAGATTTTGAGACCGTGTAACGAAAATCACGTCAGTGGAAACCCTTAAAGAAACATTGCTAAAGTAGTTGCAAAATTTGGCTCAGAGGATTGTTGATAACTTGACCAATCCATGAAAAACAGATACAAGCACTGGCACTAGCAAATGGATGACCTACTTTACAAGTGCCAAATACTGTTTGTGTATGTTGATTAGGGATTAACTAATTAACTAATTAAATTTTGAAGTTGGATGAATTTTATTTCTCCTTTCCTAAATCTTTTATTATACCACTATATATATATATATATATATATATATATATATATATATATATATATATATATATATATATATGATAGACTCTCCCGTCGAGATTCGACGTATGAGGGTCAAGGAGATCAGTTTCCAGGAAACCGACAGCACGAAACCGGCACATGAGATTTGATTATAGTGGTGAAGGCCTCGTGCAGGACTATCCACACTTTTTGGAGGGACGAATACAGAGACCTGGTGCACCGAGTGCCACAAGGTTCCCAAACGACCCTCCGCAGATTTTGAATTCAGAGTTGTCCTTATCCTAGACCAGTTGCCATCCATGGCTATAGAACCCAGTCTGTCCTGCTATTTTACCCATAGCTGGAGGGAAAAGAAGAGGATTCATACCTTTCCCAAGAGTATTAGCACGTAAGTGAATGTAATGGATTCGACTGGAATTCTAACTCGGCTCTCCGATTCCTCAATCCAATATCCATTACTCCACCGTACCGTATATGTGTATGTGTGTGAATATATATATATATATATATATATATATATATATATATATATATATATATATATATATATATATATATATGTATGTGTGTGTGTGTGTGTGTTTATGCTTGTTGTGTGCATGTGTTTGTGTCTCTGTGTGTGTCTCTCTCTCTGTATGTCTCTCTCTCTCTCTCTCTGTGTATGTGTATCAGATAATTATGCTGTATATTGATATAGGTGAAATTATATAACTTATTAAATATCAAGTTGAAGTGAATTTTTCCTAAAGACGTTCTCGATAGTTGATTAGAGCAAAAGTCATTGAGTTAGAAATAATAAAACAACAATTATTTGAGTCAACCCTGCGTTTTGTAACTTTTCACTCGTCCTGATTTTCGGTAACAATGAATATATATATATTAAGTTGGTGCAAAATAATGACGTACTAATGTCGTTTTTGACGTTAAAAATACGTAAAAAAAACGACATTATTACGTCATTATTTTTGCACCAACCTAATATATATATATATATATATATATATATATATATATATATATATATATATATATATATATATATATATGATACCAATCACAACAATGTCTAGAGACATCTACCGATGTAATTATCTCTGATTTTAACGACAAAACCCCGATCATTCGAAGATTATTATCATAACGATCTGGTGAATAATCTCGGTTTTGGAGTGCATCTCGGTTGCCTTCATGATTTGATGTCGCCAGATGTATTATTACTACTTTGGTTTTGTTTAGCATTTCGTCGTTCATTATTTTATAGAGAATGTGATATATTGAATTTTGTTAATGTAGGCTCGTCTTTCATTTTTCAGGAAATTATAAATGTAGTATATATGAAGATATCATAATGTACGGGAGGATTGGGCGAATAGAATGTGAAGGGTGTGAAATAAATTGATTGATTTCTGAAAAAAAAAAATTAAAGCAAATCTGATAAAATTTTATATTCTCACATTTGGAAATATTTTACATGCATTATAAGGAATTGTAATAACAGCAGATATATTAACATGAAACATCAGGAAGAATCAAAGGATTGGAAAAGAAAATGGTAGAAAAAGAATATTACTGTTTGAAATCTCTTTCCCTCTTCGTCTATCTATCTATCTATCTATCTACCTATCTATCTATCCACACACACGCACACATACACACACACACTCACTCACACACACACAGACACACACACATATATATATATATATATATATATATATATATATATATATATATATATATATATATATATATATATATATATAGTGATAGATAGTTAAACACTTATAAATAAAAGCCGAATACATTTTGAATTTGGTGAAAAGCAATATGCATGTATTTATATGTGTGTTTGAGAAATATATATATATATATATATATATATATATATATATATATATATATATATATATATATATTTATATATATATGTGTGTGTGTGTGTGTGGACGTCTATATATATTTTGATAAATTTGCTACACTTATGAGAGATATATTCTCATCAATATGCAACGGCTTGAAGCTTTAGGGGATATAAAAATATTGGACATGAACATTAATGCGATACTCCTTAAAATATATATTTTGCCTAAAACCTGATAGGCTAATAGGCAATATTTAATAAACTTCACATACAAGTAAATTGACAGCAAATTAATAAATACTATATATATTTATTTATATATATATATATATATATATATATATATATATATATATATATATATATATATATATGTGTGTATATATATATATATATATATAGTATATTAAACATGCATTGTTACATAATACAGACAATGAATGTTTAATTATATCTGATCTTGAGCCGTTCTAATATTCGTATATTTTCTTTAATATCAGTTTAAAATAAAGACAAAATTGTCCAACATTTGGATATTTTTGATTTCGTCGATTTTATCTAAGCTTTCGGCTCATAATAATTAAAACATCCATATTATATATATATATATATATATACATATATATATATATATATATATATATATATATATATATATATATATATATATATATATTATTTTATTATAAAAGATTATAACACAAAAATTTGGAAATCGCTACAGTAAATCTTTCATCTTTCAATGCTTTATTTGTACATCTTCAGATGATGGTAAATATGCCTTGAATAACCAATTAAATGTCAGTTCTACGCCAAATAGAAAAGTTAAGCTCGGAGGATGGAGTGCGGGAGTTATTTTTTCATATCAAAATCAAAACTGAATAAACAAAATAACGTACCATTATATACTCATAGATTATGGCTATGGGAAATGGTAATACGTTGGTTTATTACAAGAGTTGATATGTCACTGGCCATTGTTAATTTTTGACCGTTTTTAATTCCTGTCTTGACTTGTATTTCTCATGACTTCCTGTTCATCCAATTCTAACCACCTCACTTTTCTTTTTCTCTCCCTATCTCTATTTCTCTCCTTATCTCTATTTCTCTCCCTATCTCTATTTCGCTCACTATTCTCTATTTCGCTCCCTATTCTCTATTTCTCTCCCTATCTATATTTCGCTCCCTATTCTCTATTTCTCTCCCTATCTCTATTTCTCTCTCTATCTCTATTTCTCTCCCTATTCTCTATTTCTCTCCCTATCTCTAATTCTCTCTCTATCTCTATTTCTCACTCTATCTCTATTTCTCTCATTATCTCTATTTCTCTCTCTATCTCTATTTCTCTCTCTA
>OZ010594.1:44829550-44864550 GCA_963932145.1 Acanthosepion lycidas
TAACACCCGACAAAGACTCTTTGCTTTTGTTTCCTATCACAGTGTTCAGTTCTGTATCCGTTTTATCATTCAAGATTCGATATAATGAATACAAATGAAAAGACCTATGAAAATAATTGCGCTGACTGTCCTTGTTAGTTTGTATTCATACATGAAAGGCACTAAAAATCCATGGCTCACATTTATGGATTCTTTTCACGGGAATGCATTAAACGTAAAAGCCAAGAGCTTTAGAAGTCTATGAGAAAATATGAAGTCAAAAATGAGACAGTCAAGAGGAAAAAGAAACTTCACACGAAAAGAGAAATGAACAGATGCTTTAAATAAAGCCAAACAAATGCATAAACCATATGGTTGGATATAGCAGAACGCAAGGATTTATCAAATTCTGAGATGCTTATATATATATATATATATATATATATATATATATATATATATATATATATATATATATTCAAATTTGTAACATGTGTATGTTATATAATCACTACAAATGCTGCGATTTTGTTTCGACACTTCCGGGGGCTTGTCAAGCTCTACTCGGTATTGAGCACTCTTTTGAGAATAGTGTTTTTAGTTATTGGAATTTTATTTCATGTACCAAACCTATACATGTGTATATATATATATATATATATATATATATATATATATATAAAATGAACATAGAAGTCAACACTTAGAGGCGACAGTCTGTTTTATGCTATACGCAATCGTCAGGCCACGATTGCATATAGCTTGAAATTGATGATTGCCTGACGATTGCATATAGCACGAAACCGACTGTCGCCTCTAAGTGTTGACTTCTATGTTCACTTTTATATTTACATACGCTCTATCTCTGATATTGAGCACTTTATCCCATAAATATAGCACAACTTATGTCTATATTTTTTCATATATATATATATATATATATATATATATATATATATATATATATATATATATATATGCAGCATATTTTCATTCAAATATGTTTCGTTGTATAATACACCCATAGTATGTTTATTTATTTTAGAATAATACATTCTAGCTCTCTAATTGATGAAGACGCCGTAGTTTTTCCTTACGCAAGTATTTCCCTGCCCTCTCCTTGATTATCCTCAGGGGTAAATTGCGGAGCCAAACTTAATGTAACTGTAATCTTTTGAATAGACATTTTTGAAATCGCGCTCTTAACATTTTAAATTTATCCGTTGTAGCTATGGCGGTTTTGACGACAAGATTCCTAATATAAGGGAGCTAACCGGAGATGGTCTATTTTTTTGTTTCTTTAATCATTTCACCCCGACGCGAATCCCACTGGTAAGCAGGCGGTTACAGGGAGTGAAAGTGAGAGAAAAGACTGGGTATAGGGGGATTGAGGAAAGGGTAAAAGATGAACAGGATTGAAGAAAACGGAAGATGGCTATTGACTTTGCGTTTTAATTTTTGAGGATTTTAGTTTTCAGGGTAGCCCGGAAACGAAAGAGTATTCCAAGAGACTTGAAGTCCGAGAAAATAAAGTGTTGGAGTAGAAATGGTTGTTACATTCAACTATTTCAAAAGTAAAAGATTGTGATAAAGATACCAATCTAGTAGCACGCTTAAATTCATATATTCTGGGGTATCAAGGAAAAAAAAGCTCGTCAGTTGCCATGAAAATATTTGTAGAAAAGACAAAGGAAAGTCACATTACGTCGGCGAGAAAGTGACTGATATCGAGATGTTAAGTCAAGATCGATTACATTACATATACTTATTTGGTTTTTGTCAAGATCTTTGAAATGAATAATTGGAGAAACTGACCAGATATGATACCATTATTCAATGCAGGGACGAATTGTAGATTTGAAAATGAGCAAGATGGACTTTGATGAAAAAATCATCTGGCAAGACACAATAACTAAAATGTCCTTGCAGTAAATGCAATATATTGATTCGATGGAGTCTTTGCAATTCAAGTCAATTGAAAACATGAAGCATAGAAGATGCATTGCCTTGATCTCCAGGAGTCTTAGCATCAGCCATGCTAATGGCGGACAGGGTATTGCTCTATGGTGATTAAATGAGAGTTCTTTCGTTTTAGAGGCATTAACATTTACCTGCCATTTCCTGTCCCAGTTACTCACAAATTGGGGGTCCTTTTCAAGAATAGTGGCCAGGATAACTTTGTCAGCTCTGACGGATTTGCTATGGAGACAGGAGTAAATGGTCGTGTCATCTGTACATCTTGAGAACCGAAAATATCGGGAAGATCGGAAACTGCTTAAAACACAAGACAGAACCTTAGGGGACACCCTAATTCGTGTGAAGGGATCTGGAAGCGAGCCAGTTCATAACAACCTTCATTTCAGGATTTCGTAGAAACGATTGAATTAAATCAAACAATCGTCCTGTAATAACGTTGCTCTAGATATTACGTAGAATACCAGCGTACCAAACCATGTCAAACGCATTCGATATATCTAGAGCCATATTTCGAGCTTCGCCGTTATTATCAGGAGCTTGATATACATATTCAGTGATGTCTCTTAGTACATTAGCGGTATATCAACGGAAACTATATTGTTTGTCAGATAGTATTTCATGATAGATAAGATTAACCACTTCAGCATTGATTAAAGCTGCTTTACCGAAAAACAGTAAGAGATTAATAAGGCGACAGTTAAGGGGTTAGAAGTTTTCTACAGATTTCTTAGAAACGGCAACTACAGAGTGGGGACTTCTAACAAATTGGAAAGCAGGAAGAAGCGAGGTAATAGTAGCGTTTGGAGCGAACTGGAGCTTGCTCAGGAGAACATTTCTTTAGGACGACAGCTTGACTTACGGTAGAATAATTTAGAAATGATGTCCAAGAACAGTGACGGGGTTATGCGCATATCACTCAGTAGAACCTCTGTTCTATTGGGAAAATCAAATGTGTACTCTACATGAATCAAGTGTTGAAAAAGGATTTCAGAGCAAAGTATTCAACCTTTTCTGCTGTAGATATCAGACTTCGAATTGATTGAATAAAGCAGGGATTGAGGATTTGCTGTTTTTTAGCACACTCTTGCAATGCCGCTAATAATCTCTAGAACGGATCTTGCATGATGCTATATGTTTTATTTCTTTTTTCTATCAGCAAGCACTGATTTTTTTCTTTGAGAACACGCTTGCACTTATTACGAGTGGAGACAAAGTGACATCTGATGCAATCAGACGAGTCGCTCTGGTAGAGCCGGAAGAAGTGATTCCTGTAGACTATATTGGTCGAGCATGAAGGTGAGAACCAAAATGAACGCAGTTCAACAAGTATTTCCTTTCATTCCAGAAACCATCAATTTTGGCTTTCACCCAGGTGGAGAGCTTAAACAGTCATCTTTGAACAGGATGATTAAATCCTGTCTTTCAAGGTAGGTCACATAGGAAATCGTGGAACCAGTCCGAATCTGTTCATTTATAACAGACATATTTTTCTGTTGATAGAAGGTTCTTGTTGGGGGAGCGGAAAGAGATATTTACTCTCACTACTCTGTGATCAAATTTGCCAAGAGGACAGAACGGAGATGAATCGAGATAAAAAAAAAACCCAAAAAAAGAAATCTAGAAAAGAAGCGTGTCCTTCAGGGCTACTGGGGAAACGTGTGGGTAACTCCACCACTTGCGTGAGTAATTGAGAAGTTCATGGTTTATATGCCAATGAATTGAATGACAGTGTTTAAACCACTTGAATGGTGGGTATTCCAAACACAAATATAGTTGCAAACGGGTGTATGAAGATGCCTTGGTTTATATTTTCAGATACTATCTAGCACCCAACAGTCACGAGAGGAACAGAAACGGTAGAGTGAAGAGATAGCTGACTAAATTTAATAGAGAGAGACGGCGACGCATACAAACTGGAACTTCAATACGTTGCTGCTTTACTTGTAATAAATTTTGTTCATTGTTGGTTGGTTGCTCTGATAAAGAGGGATTCTTATTATTGCTATGCGTATTATATTGGTGTTATCAAAAAGTATTTTCCTGTATTGTGAAGGTGAAAAATAATTATTTACATTATTCGGACTATTGTCCTCATCTTTGCTGCCATATTTATCACAACGTTTCGGCCGTTCTACTCTCCGGAATGTCGAACTGAACCCTTTATTTCGCTGTTCTAGTTCCACACGCCATGTTTGATGGATGCCAGCTATCAGTTATCTCTTTTCAATTTTCCCTCTGAAAGTTCTCCACTGCCTTAACCGGGTATTGAACTCACACTCTTTGGGTCTTGCCACTGGATCTAACCAACGCCTTTAACCACTGTGCCATGTGTCCTTGAGGACATCTGGGTATGACTTTCTGGGTAGTATAAATCTAATGTCTTCAGCAACCATTTTTACCAGTGCTCATATTGCAATTTTTCTGTTATCAATCCATGCTTTTACCAGAGCTTATATTGCAACTTTGTTGCTATTATCTCTGGCACTCCTTATTACTGGTTCCCTTATTATATTTTTTTCTATGCTTGGTGGTCTCAGGAGATTTTTTGTGGCCTAGCATATGTGCTGATTCCTTAAGTTTACGAATTTTCAAATGGTGTTCCTTGTCTATGATCTCAACATGGTCCTATAGAGGACGGGGATCTCCCTTCTCTCTCCATATGTGGTCAGCCACGCCTGATTTTTCTACCTCCCGTCGTGTTGCATTCCAGCCACCTGAAGAAGGCCGGAGCGTACAATGGCCGAAACGTTGTGATAAATATGGCGACAAAGATGAGGACAATAGTCCGAATAATGTAAATGATGTACATAATACCTCATCTCAGAAATATAGACAGACTGTGTAAAATAATGTTTTTAAATGTTGTGCGATATCCGAGAAATTGAGTGTAAGACGTTTTGTTGAAATCAAATCAACATATATACCGATACCTATTACTTCCAAGTATGCTGGTCAAACTGTCTGCCACCGGGCAGAAAGGATCGCCAGCCGAGGCTATGTTGAAGGGCAGAGTCTCGTCTCGGAAGACAGCTACCCGACCCCGTCTTTTTACGGGGTCTACGGGGAATTTTTTGCCGAGTCTACGGGTTTGGATATCCCAAAATAAACTCTGCCTTGTGCCACATCCAACAACATGGGTGTTTAGTGAATATCATCAACATATATATCTATATATTTGTCAGAGGTGCAATCTCCCGAATGGCATTTAAACTAATATAAAATCTATATTTTTCTAGTTGACAAAGAGTTATTTCGTATGATTAAGTTAGTTGTGTTAAAGTTACAATATTTTAAAATTATTTTTTCAGTGGGAAATATATTAGTACTTATGAGAATTTTTTAGTTTTTTTTTTTTTTTTTTCATCTTCTTTATAGTTAGAATGTATTTGATTACAGTGTAACCCTGATATAAGAGACCCGGATATAAGAGAAACCAGGATATAAGAGATATTTTCTCTGGTCCCAAATTAGAGCCTGTGTTAATGTATATATAATAGACCAAATCCGGATATAAGAGACTTTTTCTCCGGTCCCGAAAACTCTCTTATATCCGGGTTACATTGTAGTAGGTTTATATGTTTAGGGTTAATTGAGGAAGTATTACGTTCTTGTTATTTATGTTAATATTTTAATACTTCGAGTAATTTGTTCATCAACGATCTAATTAGCAAAGTCATTAGGAACGAGGGTTTGTTTACGGTTCGTTTGAACTCAGGTTAAAGATTTCTTTTATGGAAGAGTTAACTTTTGCACGTTTAATTAAATTTTGTATATTAGCTATTTTTAATATTCAGGACATTCGCTTTTCTAGTTTATAGTCCACGTGTTTATGCTACTTGTTTTCTATTAAGGGGAGGTAATAAAAGTTTATTTTTAGTTTATATCAATGTATCAAATAAAGGAATTTTATTGTTATTGTTGAGTTCATCTGTGAAGTTAACAACGGAGTATTTTTTTTACGTTTTCTTCTACTTCATGTATTACCATCTAAGTTTTTAACTAAGATTAGAATATTATTTACATATCTTAGGTAGATGAATGATTTTAGTGGTGTTAAATATCTTATATTTGAAGGTTAGCCATGTAGAAGTTACTGAATATCGGTCCCAGAAGTAAACCCATAGAAATGACATCATGTCGTATGCATATATTATTTTGATGTTCATAGATGAGAAACTCAGTAGTACAAGTCAAAAGCAATTATCGTAATATATTAGGTTTTAGTTATAGTGGAAGGTGAGATATATTGATGTAAATGTTCTTTATAATTATATCACATGTATCTCCAATAAAGAATTGGTAAATATACTTTCATAATCAATGAGGGTATTTTTTCGTTATTAGATTTTTTGTGTTCTTAAGGTTTGGATTAGTTCATGAGTTGATTTAATACTAGGTATGTATGATACAATGATTTGGGTGATGGTTTTCGTTAATTGGTAAACCGAAGTGGGGATTTGGGATATGATGGTACGGAGATAGAATTTGGGCTTGAATAGTTTTATAGTGTCATATATGTAAAATGATTTGTAGTCTCTGATTATTTCTGGGTGTTTAAGATTGTCCTATGCTGCATTGTTGGCTGTGATCATTTTATTAATTTTAAATTTCAGTTGGTTATTTGAATTTTTCCTGACTTTTTAAAATTTGATATGATCAACGAGTATTTTCTGTAATTCCGAAAAATAATTGGAATTATTTAATACAACAAAGATATTGATTTTACCTGTTTTTTTATAGTCATATGAGAATTGGTTATGTATTACCTTGGTAGAGATTTTTAATTGTTTTGTTAGCAGCTTGGAATAGTTTTTCTTTTGTCCTGACTGTGTTTTGTTTTTTCGGCTTTTAGTAGATCACATATTTCTGGATGTATTTTAATTAGTGTTGCTGTTCTTTAAGCATTTGCATATTTTGATATAACATTTAAATTTCAGATTTTTTTTCTAGCTCTACCATTATTTGTAATGATGAGAGTTAGGTTCAATGTTTAACAATGTGTATATATATATATATATATATATATATATATATATATATATATATATATATTATAATATTACAACAGAACATGTAAGTATCGCTTCACAGTTGCAGTCGTGTTTCAATACATAACAATGCGTCTCTTCAGGCGATGGTAAATTACTGACGAGCAAACTATTCATTTGGTTTCAAAAGCAATATATACCGTCACTTGTTGAAAAAATATATAAATAAAAGCTTGAGTGCTTTTTTTCTGCAGAAGGATTCTATGGATACCATGAGCCGAACATATGAACAACAACGAGGTTTTGGAGAGAATGGAAACAATGAAGGAATTATACTTCTAGGAAGAGGCAGCTAAAAATTGTAGGACACGTAATGAGGAAGGAGGGCTTGAAAAATCTGATACTCACAGACACGGATAGAGACAAAGAGTATACAATATTATTATCTATCCTGAGGGGCTTAAGACTGCCCACTATTCAATTATTAACGTTAACAACAAACGATTTTAAATTACAAAATTATACTTGGATTAAAACTACTTAAAATATAATACATATAACTTATAACACATTCCTTACTGCCTTCAATTTTGATGACATGGTCGTACTAGTGTATATATATATATATATATATATATATATATATATATATATATATATATATATATATATATATATATATATATTTCGGGTACTTTTTCAGAAGTCATGAAGACATCTTCAACATCGATTGTCAAACTGGACGGAAGCAAAGAAGCTACGACTACTACTCAGAAAATTAGAAAGGGATGAATATACAAAATTTGTGGATTACATTTTGCCAAAGAAGACAAATGATTTAACGTTTGATGAAGCAGTTACATGTCTGACGGTGTTTTTCAGCCCGAAAACGTCACTTTTTCACAAAAGGTGGAAATGTCTTAACCTCGCAAAGGATGAAAATGATGACTATTCCACGTTCGCCGCAATTGTGAATAAACATTGCGACAACTTCAAGTTGGCAGAATTAACCCCGGACCATTTCAAGTGCCTTATTTTTGTACAAGGGTTAGTCTCAGCAAAGGATAGCAAAATGAGCAAAAGAATGTTTTCAAAACTGCAAAATGAACCTGGATTATCACTACAAAAACTATCTGAAGACTGCCAAAAATGTCTGAGTATAAAGAAAGACTCGAAGCATATTGAGGTTGAAGGAATATCACATATACGAAACTTAAACATAAGTTTACGTTTTTCACCCTCCCCGGAATGAAAACAAAATTCTATAATAACGAAAGAAAATTTTCACCCTCCCGGGAAAGAAAACAAAATTTCTATAATAATGAAAAAAGTACAACGTATCGGGCAAATAATGACGAAAATTAAATCAAATATAAGGCCCCACCTCCCATCTGCATGTTATCGATGTGAAGTACTACACTGGAATAAGGATTGTCGTTTTAAATATAAAAACTGTCTTGCGTGTGGAAAAATGGGTCACAAGGCATCCCAATGTAGGAACAGAAAATCTACTAGTAGGATAAGAGCTACTAGAATGCATGACGAAGACAATACTAACATAAGGAAATACGTGGAACTTGAAATCTTAAATAAAAAGGATAAAATTGAAACTAGATTCAGGGTCAGATCTGACGACAATTGACCTACAAACATGGAGAAAGTTAAATAGACAAACCATGTTACATACACAGAAAATTGCTAAGGAGAAGTAATCCTAAATGTAAAATTTCACTGGAAAACAAGAAAACTCAAAATATTCGTAATGAAAGCTACTGAAAATCTGGTGGGTACAGACTGGATGCAAAAGTTCGAGGTATGGGATTTACCTATCATCTCTTTTGTAAAAAGATAGAGTGCGAACCATCAGAAGCGACAAAGTTAAAGGAAGAATTACATAACCAATTTCCCGAGGTATTTTCGAGCAGGTTGGGACGATGTAACAAGTTTGGAGCCAGAATTAAATTAAAAGAAAATGTCCACCCAGTATTTAAAAAGAAGCGGAACGTGCCGTTTCCTACCATAGAGAAAGTGGACAAAGAATTAAAGAGAGCTTTGAAAATAATAATTAACAGACTAGGAAACGTGATGTACACAATACAAGGAGGAAAAGTTTACCCACAGAAGACATATTGACCAAATACAAAACAGACGGGTTGAAGAGCCAAGCTCGTCACCCGCTGAAAATGATGATTCGATGGAGGCGATCTTTGAAGCTTTTGAGATTCAAAGGTCACAAAAAGAGACAGAAATTAGAAGGACTAGCAGGAAAAGTACATTTACAGAGCCTCTGATTATCGATCATAAAAGGAAATGATATTAACTCCCCCCAGAAAAAAAGGGATCTAAAGAGGGGGTGTTGAGGGGTTCTCCCATTTTTACACAAATGGACTCATCCAGCATATACATATACTACTGCTACGTGAAGACCCAATTGACAGACCGAAGAGGGAGAGTGAAAGTTTGAAGGTAACAGAGAGACAGAACGAACGTAGCGAGCAAGAGTCACAGTGAGCGTGCACATAGGCTCAGTAAGAAGTCATCCAGCGATATTTCGATACTAAAGACTGTATTGATATTTTGTTACTAACCCGTATTCCTGGAACTACTAATCTGCATTACCAGTTTGTATTATTACGTTAATACATTATTTTTCCTATATTCATTCTTGGCGTTTGTTATTTATTGGTACCGGATTTCATCCCGGAATCCACAACAATATGTGTGTGTGTGTCTGTCTCTGTGTGTACTTGTGTATCTGTGAGTGTTTGTGTGTATATGTTTTTGTGTGTGTATGTGTTTGTGTCTGTGTGTGTGTGTGAATAAACGAATGGGTAAATATACGTAGGTTTTTGAGCGATTAATCGTGTACAAAACATACAAATGCTCTATGGTGCAAGAAAAACAGAGGCCAATATGACAATTAAATGTATTTAATATGGATAATATAGATTCATATATCTTTATATATATATATATATATATATATATATATATATATATATATATATATATATATATATATATATAGATAGATAGATAGATAGATAGATAGAGAGTGAGAGACAGACATGCAGACAGAGGCAAACTAAGAAAGATTATTTTAAAGCCTGCTATATTTATAGATAAAAGTGATCTGCATCAGTGCTACAGCATATGTACACAAAATGGTGGATACTGAGGGGAAAACCGAGCGGAGACTGCCTATTACCTTTTCTGCAGGCTTTAAGTTTGCTTTCAATCTTAAAACAGATCGTCGCCGCTTGATGTTCACCTTAGATTCCACTTATATATATATATATATATATATATATATATATATATATATATATATATATATATATATATATATATATGAATAAAAATGAAAATAGGAAAACTAGTAGTTGCTGTCGCGTTTCGTCCAATGTGGACTTTATCAAAGCAAAATACGAAATAAATATAATTCAAAAAGGTATCTAAAAACAAAAAACAAAAAAAAAACGAATGTTACTAGCAACTGGAATGTAGAGAAACGCTATTTTCATATTGTTAACTGAAAATAACGTCAGTATTTGTCACGTGTGGATAATATTGTCCGTATATCTATCTATCTATCTATCTATCTATCTATCTATCTCTCTCTCTCTCTCTCTCTATATATATATATATATATATATATATATATATATATATGTGTGTGTGTGTGTGTGTGTGAGGGCAAATACAAAAAGATGTTTTATGTGCATTGGACTATTACGTCATATTCTTTATCAGTTCTCATATATGGCAGTGAATTCTCGACATTTGCCTCACAAGGGAAGAAATGTCATGACGCAAAAGCATTGAGCGTGTACAGAAGAATGGCTAGGATAACATGAACAGAAAATAGGAGCAACACCGAATTTTAGAGAAAATTCAAATCAAATCGACATTTATACTTAAAAATAGGAAGGGTCAGTTGAAAAAAGGGGGGAATTAATAATAATAATAATAATAATAATAATAATAATAATAATAATAATAATAATAATAATAATAATAATGTAACCCTACGGCTACAGTGGAACTGATTAATATTCATAAAAATTGAGAAGAATGCATATACACATTCTTTTATAAAAATAAAATAATACCTTCATCTTCGTCATAACGCCCACAATACATTATGATCTGTCTAACTTATCGGTGATATGTTTTTCCCGAATTTGTACCGAGGGCAGATTATTCAGTATTAATTGATACTCGATATAATTTAACATTGGATGTTATGCTTAAATAATACTGGAATCATTTAATTCTTTTTATTCTATTTGCTTTTTTTATCACTCCTCTCTTTGCTCTATAATATGTAAGGTTTCTGCACTGCCCAAATAATCGTTTGATCTCATATTTTCCATGAAAAACGTTTTAAAGCTGTACTTAGAAGCCTATAGATGGAAAATGTTTTTCCAAACTCTCTGTAACTTTTGTACACACTGAATCCGAAATACAGCTACTGAAACGGAATATGATTTGAAAGAATCATTACAAAAGACCCAGTCTTCTTTCCAAAGTTGGGACCATGGACGAATGTTTGTGCTACGTTTGAAACTGGGAAATGAAAGAATGAACGTCAATTCCACCAAGACAGAAGTTGATGAGTCTAGTGCAATCCAGTGTCAAGTTCATGTTGATTTCATATTTGATTTGAAAGGGATCATAAACAAGGGATTTGTTATTTCTGGCCAAACGCTGAATCATCAATTACATTTCGAGATGCTGAAGATATTGTGTGAGAATTTGCGGAAACTAAGACAAAAAATATGAACAAGTAACTTCAAACTCGGCGGTACCGACTTAAAAAATAAATATAACACTGTTTCCTATTCATTCTTTTTCCTTGACTCTGGTTCAAGTTGACTTTGTTCCCTCGCATGAATCATAATCTGAAGTGGTAACAAAGACGGACATTATGGACATAACCCACACTGTAGAATTCCAAAATGTTGCCAACAGTTAAAAAGTATACTTTCTGGAGAAGTGAATTTAGCCAAGAAGAATATATTTTGTAGAACAACTGTTATCTGATTGTATGAAATAATCGCTTCTTAAATAGTAGTGTGGGCTGACATCACAGGTTTGCTTAGAAACCGATCATAGAGATGGAAAATTCTGAAATTCAAACCATGTGAATCCCTGCCATAGCAGATACTATACAGATGACGAAAGGATCGTAGAGTTATGATTTTGATTTAGCCAATGTGATAGAGGCATTGCAAACTACATTCACTGGATAAAACATAGGTATAAAATAGTCAAAACCTTGCAGTTTGAGCAGGATGAGAGAGACGGTAAAAAAAAAAAGACTAAACATCTTTTTTATGTGTTAGTAATATTCGTATTAATAGGTAGCGAAAAAAACTCAGTAGTATAATATCTCATTTTTACTGAGAGGATGTCGTAGAGAAAAGATATGTTTCGCTTCTTTCTACTGGACTTCTTATTACGTATCAGCTAAGTGTAACATGAAAACCAAACAAACAAGTTAACTCTTACAATCTAAGAAGAAGCTCTTCTCTTTTTTATTTATTTTTTTCAGTATTTCAATCGAAAATTAAATTCACCTGAGTAACGAGATCATTTTTTATATACACACATGAATTTACCTCTTTTTACATAATAATTCGGAGGAGATAAAATTTTATCAAATCATTTTAGTAAGTTAAGAAGAAAAACAAATATGTATATTTGACAAGACGTTATTTTATATGATTTTAACATTCCATCATTACTTTGATTTTGGGGAGAAGATCCCAAAATGTCTGAAAGTGTGTAGAATGTATGAAAGTTGAGAAATCCTATATAAGTATGGCCTTATTTAAAACGGAATAAAGAAGAGGGTTATATAGTACTGAGATAGTCTTTTTCATTTACAATGTTAGACATCAGATATTATTTATGTGATTGTAATTAATGTACAATATTGATGATAACAGAATCGGTTCTTGTTTCTAGAATTTTAATATACGGCTTATTGGTTATTGGCAAAATTAAGTAAAATAATAAGGCTTTTATTAAAGTTGAAACATTAAAAAAATATCAACTAACCTTTATCAATAAACTGTTTATTTATTCGTATTGAACGCACAAATATTCAGGAAATGGAGTCTTGTTTGATTGATTCCTTTTCAACGGCTTATGCAAGCTATTTAAAATCAGAAAATAGTCCTAGATTGTAAGAATCAATATGTGTGATAATAATGACTTAGTGATACAAGTCAAACTAATTAACATAGAGCTGGGGAGAGAAGTGCTGGATTCCTAAATTTCAAAATGGTTTTTACGCGTAATTGAATATAACGAACACAACTGGAATTGGAACCCGGTTCTCCGATGTCCAATTCCGAGAGGTTATCCATTAGACTATACATCCATACAATCATAAAGCACCTGCTATTCCCAAGCGGTCACTCATCTAAGTACTGACCGGGCTCAACGACCCGTCCTGGGTACGAATATAACCTATATCTGCGTCCTGGGTATGACGATAAACTACGTCCAACAACAAGGCCTCAGATGATTTTTTGGGAAAAATAATGTTGCCACCTATACATTTTTGAAAAAATAATGTTGCCAACTATACGTTTTGAAACAATAATGTTGCCAGCGATACCTTTTTTTGGAAAAAATAATGTTGCCAGATGTACGTTTTTGAAACAATAATGTTGTCAGCTATACGTTTTTGGGAAAAATAATTATTGCCAGCTATACGTTTTTTGGAAACAATAATGTTGCCAGCTATACGCTTTTGAAACAATAATGTTGCCAGCTATACGTTTTTGCAAACAATAATGTTGCCGGCTATATGTTTAATAGTACTGTATATTTAATATATGTATAGGTATATGTGTATGTATGTATATATATATATATATATATATGCCTTGATTTGGCATTAAATGACCCACAGTGGTTGATATGCCATAAAACCCACCCAACCAACCAACCAACCAGGCTCAACGTTGCTAAACTTGGTGATCGTATGGGAATCGCTGTTTCAACGTGATGTTGCGGTAAGCAGGAAATACATTGTTCCAGGTTATAAAGATATAATGAATTATTTAGAAGATATTGGCGCCTACAACTGAAGCAGAAACACTATTTTTTCCTTTTAATTTCTAATGAAATAATTTTCTAATGTGCGCCGTAATTTTCAAATGTCTGTCGTAAAAAGCTTTGTAAACAGTTTTAGTATTTTATGCAGAAACAATGAATGCTTTTCCTTTCATTTGCTTGTTAATAAAATATATTTACCTTAAGATTTTCTCTAATTTCAGAGTAAGAATAAGAATACAACCAATTTTTTTAAAAGTAGAATTATTATATTTCTGTATATATATATATATATATATATATATATATATATATATATATATATATATATGAAATTAAATTCAAAACCTGCGAAGATTTTTGGGTCTACCAGGTCTCAGTATTCGAAACTTCAAATAGTGTGGTTAGTTCTGTACGAAGCTTTCACCAACTCATATGTTCTAGTGTCTGGCTGTCGGGACCTAGGGACTTAGCTGCTTAACCATCATACGTCCGGAGAGTCCACTATATATATATATATACATACATACATACATATATATATATATATATATATATATATATATATATATATATATATATATATACATACATACATACATACATACATAAAAATATATATATATATATATATATATATATATATATATATATATATATATATATATATATATATATTGATAACGTTGATTTTTCTAGCGTGTATAACACAGTGGAGTATTCTTTAAGCTGGCTTGCACCAAACATCTAAGAGTAAAATGGTTCTCGTCATTCCCAATCAGATTTAGTCAAGTGTAAATGAGCTTTGCACCAAGCCGATCGTTCCCGTGTATTTTTTCAAGATACGAATTTTTTATTTTTATATATATTTGGAAACAATACCTTTTGATTTAAGCCAGTGTCTGACTGTTCTAGAAGAAATCTCCAAACTAGCCGATTTTGAAGCACCTTGTGCTGTTGGCGAACTTTTTTGCATTGACGAACCAAATTTCTATCTTCTCTGTCGGTAGTTTTTAACGGTCGGCCAGATATGCTACGTCTATTATATGTGTAACTTTGATATCTCTCTCTCATATATATATATATATATATATATATATATATATATATATATATATATATATATATATATATGAGATTGGAAGAGTTGTTTCAGTGGCCAAAGTGAAGTCTATTGTAGGTTCAATGTTGTTGATAAAATAGACTTCATTTTTGAAACTGAAATCAACAACACTCATCCCTTCGTAGATATCATGTTACGCAGAAACAATAAGGAACCCAATTTTTACAGAAATGCTTATATATATATATATATATATATATATATATATATATATATATATATATATATATATACATATACATATACACACACACACACATATATATATATATATATATATATATATATATATATATATATATATATATATATGAAAACGAAGCTGTCCTGAATCTCAATACTGAGCCTTAAATTTGTGTTGTAATTATTGTTCAGACATTTGGTTGGGCCGATATGTACTTTGGTCTGCTTTGATTAAATCTTGGGTTAAGAATTTGTTGATGCACACTTTTTAAATTGTGGCTTTTTTTTCAAACGGAAGATACAAGACTAACAATATGTTGCATCATTTTACAATTTCAAAATAGGAATCAAACAAATATTATGTCCATAATAATCATCTGAATAAATTGTTGTCATCTTTTCCTTAATTGTTTTTAAAGTAGTCTTCATCCTCTACAAAGCCAGTCTCCGTAGATGGCTAGATTTAAAGAATGTTTTTTAACGGATAGAAGATATATATGACGGTTTACCCTAGCCATGAACATAAGAATATAACGTTCGGGGAAACATGCTCTTGGGAGTCGAGTGGCTCGCGAGAAGAAGCAGTTTGAGTAGAACTGTCTTCTCACTGATGAGAATATGGAGGGAATGTTGATGATTTGTTGCAATATAAGTGGCATGTTCGTTTCTGGCCAAGAGGGTTAGACCTGACGGAACCAAGGGATGTAGTTCTTACCATGGTGTTAGCGACTGAGCAGCAAGAGGCTTCCCACATCCCACCTATGAGACAGACAGAGAAAGAGGTTGGAGGGTGGAAAATAATTCGTCATCCAAAAATTCTCGGAGACGCTTTTGAACTCTATCTATAATTGAAAGTGATATCTGGGCAGCGCCTTCGAAAATAACGACGCAGATACTTTCGAAATATTTAATTTATAAATTAATTTCTGTACAAAGGTGACATTACTGTCGCGTTGACTAATAATATAAAAACAACACCAAGTCACTCATACGTAAAATTACGATTTATTCAACTCCAGACTTCGCAAATACGCTCGGTTATTATATGTTTGTGTTAATTTGTTTTGCGTTTGTTTGTGTGATGTTTGTGTCCGTCAGCGTGAGATATCATCAGATACGAGAGAGCTTATACCCTTGGTTGTCATATCTATGGGATTTTTTTACCATGAGATGCGTGTGTATATACAACTCTGAAACGGTTTTCCTACTTTCGAATTTCATGTGCAACTGGGACAATCAGACTGGTCTTTAACTTGGTGGCGAGGTGGCGAGAATGATACTTGGAGGTGTCATCCGATAAGAGGGTGCTTATACATTCGTGTGCGATATCTAAATGTTTTCACTTCCGTTGGGCTCGTGTTTATATTTAACTCCGAAACCATTTTACTTGTTCCAGTGGAAATAATTATGCTGTGTATTGTTTCTTTTTATCTAGAAAAATATTGTTAAATCTTCAAGGTACAAGAATGCCAGGAAGACGTCTTTATATTGAGAAAAAAATCCGATTAGTGTTCTTCAGCCAACACATTGCTTGAAAATTCTCCGTTCTTTCATTTTGCAATTATCCAGCTTATACGAAAACTTATTCGTAATAATTATATATTATCAGACTGGAAACAATCCATATCTTTTTTATCAGTCTAAGATGGACATTAGCACAAATGACGCTTGCAACGACATACACAAACGCACACATATATTTAAGTATTCTGTGCTTAATATATTTTTTTAATCAATTGATGTTTATCGATATAAAGAAAAGTATTGTTGGAATGTTTGATATGCTGAATGACAGCATCATCTGTTTGCGCAGCTGGGATGAAAGATTCTTCGTTCTTCTTTTCAAAAGATACCAGCGTACTATGAAGAAGTACTTTGGAATAGTCTTGGACGATTCTAACGCGATTTTACAAAATAGAATTCGAGGACTTTATCTGATACATTCAAATCCTGCATCGAGATGGGAGTTATTTGTCACGCTATGGATTTTTAAACAATGGAAGTCTAGAGGAACCGAAGTTCTCCGTTATTAAATCGCAGTTATTGAATCGATCACTAAAAAAATAAGATATTTTCCCCAATAAATGAAAATTCATCTTGAAATATTCATTTGATTGACGAACGGTATGTTACACTATATGGTTCAAAGATATAAGAAAGTCCGAGTGGCTACAGGTGGAAAGAAACTACACAAGCTGCGACGTCACTAAGGTGGATAGGCGGTATATTTGGGATTATATTGTAGGCGAAGAGTCAGGCCAAATAGATTTACAGTTCTGATACATACTGAAGGAAAAACTGAAGATGTTCTTCAAGAAGAAAACAAACGATTTCTCGTGAAAATTATTATGTACAGTGTTTCATTATATTCATCAACCAAAAATATATTAATCAAATGTGTTTTTGTTGTTACCAAGTAAATGGTTAAGAAATAGCAAAAACCAGGGCTAAAAATATATTATATATTAAACAGTAAGTACAGCAGAAGAGTATTACACGACTAGTGAGTGTGTGTCGTTTAACCAGCGTTCAATCTATTCGACTGTTAATATTTAACAGCCCCCCCGCCTCCACCAAGAGGGATGCATGTAGTATAAGACCGAGTTTACCATGACTCGGCCACAAATATTCCCTTTGAACAAGTATAAACGGGTTCAGGGCCTGTCTAGCTCCCCGGAAAAAACTTTTCCCTACGGCAATGCCTCGTCCGGGTTCCTGTATGATCGAGGCAAAGGGTCAACAGTCAAACAATCTATGCGACTGTTAATATTTAACAGCCCCCCCACACGAGTGTCTATGTGGCACAAGGCCAGTTTATTGTGGGTACTCCGAGCCGGTAGGCTCGGCTAAAAATATTCCCTTTGAACCCGCCTAAACGGTTTCAGGGACTGTCTACCTCCACGGACGAAAATTTGCCCTGCGCCATAGATGCGTCCGAGTATCTCTCTGCCGAGGGAGAGAGTTCAACAGATGAACAATATGTGCGACTTTTATATTTAACAGTACACCGACAAGGAATGTATGTGTCACAAGGCCGAGTTTACCGTGGGTATTTTGAGCCTGAAGGCTCGACCAAAAATATTCCCTTCGAAAATGTTTAAACGGGTTCATGGCCTGTCTACCTTCCCGGGCGAAACTTTGACCTGCGGCAAAGCTTCGTCCGAGTTCCTCTCTGCCGAGATGGAGAGTTGGACAGTTGAAAAATCTATGCGACTGTTATATTTAATAGTACCTCATCCCCACAAGCAATTTATGTGGCACAAGGCCTTCGGCAAAGCTTCATCCGAGTTACTCTCCACCGAGGCGGAAAGTTTGACAGTTTGAGCAATCTGTGCGACTGTTCCCCCAAGGCCTTCTCTCCTACTAATATTATAGTAGGCGGGAGAGTATAACATACTCTTTAGAGGTAGGTCACCACAACAGTTTTGTACACAGATATTATTATGTGGCTGTTTTGTTTCGTAATATTAAACCGATATATCGAAGAGAAACGTTTATATTGACGACCATATTTCTACCAGAAAAATAAATATTGGAAATGATTTTCTTTATACTGTGCTCCCTATTTATTATAAAGAATTACAGCAGAGTAGAAAATCAATGACTGAACAATTTTTAAAAGTGTTTTCAGAACAGACAACACAAGATAATTGATACTGCGTTCATAGTTTTGTTGAAGATACAATGGCATAGTTTATGTTTGTAAATACAATGCCACTGTCGTATTTTTTAAAATCCATTTGAAAACATTGTGCAGGATATTGAATTATAATTTTTAATTACATCATGTTTCTTTGGCTTGCTTAAGCAGTTGGGAAATCAATTTTAAAACCGTTAAAAAAGCGCAGTCTACTAAAATTTGTGCATATTTAATGCATTGTGCAAATATCCTAATGAATCCCAATGAAATGTGGGCGGTTACACGTATTATCTTTCAATATATTTTACAAATTCCATAATTTTACAGATGATATGGCTTAATGTAACCGTAATTTCTATGTTTGCATTTTCTTCTTTCACATTGTCACTTGTGTAACTGTCTTCTTCATTTCCAGTCAGCATTGATCTCGAAAAATCTAATTACAATGCTTTTGCCTTCCCTATTCTTGTACTTTTGTTGATATCTCCGCTTAATGATGGTTTTCCTTTATTCTTTCACATTACGAAACTCCTTGCGTCTCAGTGGCTTTATTTCCTTGCTTAGGTTCAAATCATAAAATAAAAATTCAAATTTAATATTGAGAACAAGCAAATTGCTCGTACTAGAAGTATTTGCAGTAACGAAAGATGCTACAAGACGAAGGTATCAACCAAATATCTCGAATGGCTTTCTTAAGTTACCTGTTCATAGTGTTGTTCCGAGCTCCACCCTGACCGGAGTAGTATCAACTGTTAGAGTCCCAGCTATGGGCAAATAGTGAAAACAAAAGCATAAACATACAGTTTTATACAATGATCAACAATACATTTTATCTCTAGTTGAAAGCCTACAATTATATTTAAAATATATTTAGTTGAAGGCATAAAATCTTCTTCAAAATATTTAGATTTAGGTATTAAATTAGCCCTAGATATTGATATGCCAATGGGCAATATCAAGCATCAACATTAATGACCTATGTCATTATATTAATCCATATAATATTTCTTAAACAAATAAAACTGTATTCCAAAATATAACTTCAACAAAACAACATAAAAGACATTTATCACCCCTCCAGTAATCATGTACCCTCAAACATGTAGACACCCAAAAATCTTACTATAATCTACCATGTATTCAATTATTAGGTTTGTGCAAAAATAATGACGTAATAATGTCGTTTTCTGACATATTTTTGACGTCAAAAAACGACATTATTGCGTCATTATTTTTGCACCAATATTAAGCAGAATGATATATTTTTATTAATTCAAAGCTCTCCCATTTCTGCACTAAATGACCCATAAGTGGTCTATATGCCGTTAACCAGACATATATCCATGCATGTACATACTCCTCATGGCGTTCAACTCGTGCAGAAATTTCTAGACTAACAGCTACATAAAACGGTTTTGTTGATCAATAATTAAATGCCTTCAAATGAAGGAATCCTCAAGTTATTAAAGTAGACGATTATTCGTCAGGTCTTATAGAGTTGCGCTACAGTATCACAACGAATATTAGAATTAATCAACAAAAATGCATCAGTTGAACATTTCCAAAGTAGGCACAACTAAAATGTGCCAGGGAGCTAGAAGTGAAGTAATGATATAATCAAGGTGTAGAGTTACCACATTATATCACACACATTATCAAGATCTAAACAGTCATCAATAGTTATGCGATAGTTTCTACTAGATAAACGTTTATGAAATAACCTTCTATCAGTACAAAAAAAATCGATAATAGCGAACTTGAAAACCTACTTTCTGGAAAAATACTGCTTTGGTCCATGAATGCCGAATGTTTCCGGTACGAAAATGCTTCTCAAAATTACCATTAACATTAGAAAATTAACGTATTAAAACTGTTTAATGAATATTTAATGAGTTAAAGCACTTGTTCAAATTGCCCTTTTATTACAGCGGGTTCATGAACTATTAACTAAATAGAAGTGTTTTTTTTCTACCTATAGCTTCAGTAAGGAAGAGACATATGGAAAAATTCCAATGTTTATGCAAAGAAAAAAATAACTACAAAACGAATAATGAATGTTCAGGAAGCTCTTTAATATCTTCAAAACTTTGAAGTGCCATCTACTGATTCTGAAGATGAAAAACAATTATCACCACTGAATATTGAAGGACGAGAAATGGTCGGACACTCTACTAACTAAAATGAAATCGATCCAATAATGTTGCACAAACTGCAACTTATCGCCATTCAGAAGTTGAAGGGAACATTTATTCTGTGTACCCTGTTCCTTTAGAACGTTGTGGCACAATTTCCACAATTTCCTCTCTGTTACAGCTCTTATTAAATTTAATGGTTCTATTATTTCTACTAAATCCTGTTCTGCCATCCATTTTTACCAGCTCGGGTGGTAGGTTATGCACTGTTTCCGTATCTCCCTTTAATGTCTACTGAATGTGTCACAATTAACATGTTCCCATTCCTAATTATATACCCTAGAAGATTCAAATATCTATTTCTGATATACGTTTTCCAAAACGTCGGCTTTTCCCACATCCTCAGTCTATGGTATCTTTCTGTAGAAAAATAACATTTCTATCGTCTCTATTTTCTCATTCGTTTGCTGATTGCGAAGCATTCCCTCTCATATTGGAGGACTGGTATTACGTAATAGTTTACAAAACTTTTCTTTCTTTCTAACGAAAATGTCTTGTTTCTTAATACTTTGCTTTGCTTTTGGAAGGCATTATTCGCAATCCCAATACACCTTCAGATTTCGCTGACTCATATTCAAAAGCATCACAAATATTTAAATTGTTGTACTTGTTTTATTTTAGTGTGTTCGATTTGTCAATTACATATCACGCTCTTTCTTTTGCTAACTTCCATATATTGTGTTTTCTCGCAACTGATGTTTACACATTTATTCATGCATTCTTCATTACATACTATAGTTCTTGTCGTTTCATTTTTTTGAATGCTATCAACACTACGTCATTTGCATAACTTATGCCGTTATAAATCTGGGCACCAGTAATTAATTATGGAGGGCGTCTAATTCTCTCAGAATCGTCTCACGTTTTAGATTGAATATTCCGGTGAGAAGACCCACCTTTGTCTTACACCGATTTCTTTTTTATTTGATATATTTATGGGGTTAATTTTCTATTGGTATCCCGAGAGTTTACTGCCAGTATAGGTCGAGGGTTATTCTAATCTCTTCTCCAAAAATGTCGGGATTACGAAGCAATTTAAACAGTCCTTTAATTCTACAGGTGGAAATTATTCTCGTGAAGATATTGATGATGAAAACAATGAAAACTCCCGGAAATCAATTGAGGAAACATCACATAATATACCATCAAAATTAAAAGCCTCCAAAAAGTAAGTTTTGCAATTTAGGAATATCTTAGCCTATATAAAATGGAAATGGTTTATTTAGACCAACAAATAATCCGCATTTCCCTTATGATTGGAAGCACATGCGTTTACAGAAATATGCTAATATTGGTTTACGCTAGAGGGCGTTGGTTGTATCCCATCTGGTGAATGGATTATCTTATTTCTCTATCCTGAAATATGTTTTACGATTAATCATGTAGAGGATTATTTGAATTAAAAGATGATGTAAAAACCGGAAGATTTATTATCAGTCCTATTGATTATGGTCAATTGTAGGATATTACAGATATTTCAGGCAACATCGACAATCATCTGATATGGTAACTTATATTTCGTCTCATATCACTGAACTCAGATGAAATGTCCTTATCAGACGTCACAGTAAAGGTGCAATTCAAGGACATAACTTTTTTATGCAAAGAAATATATCGAAATCGAGCAAATCAGCGTGTTCAACAATTCAACGGTACTAGTTAAACGTACGAACCATAATCTTGTGGCGTGCAAACGCCGGTAAAATTCTTTAAAGGTTTGTCTTGAGATGTTTGTATCAGAAATGCAATCAATTTTATCGACACTGAAATATATATCCTGAAAAAACGTGCGTGGCGTATTGCTTCATCATTCTGTTAAAATGTACCGAAACGGCTCTATAACATGAAAATATTTTATGTTATTAACTTCATCATCTCTGATATATAAAGCTCAATCATTGGGTTGTGAAATGGACATATTTAATATTCTTATACGTCAGTTAAAAGGCGCATAAATGAATTGCGTGAATTGTGATGATAGATTACACCTGCTTGTTTAAAGATATACCTTAATTTTTGAAGATGCTAAAATAGACTGATGAGATAAAAATAACGTTTTCTTTGTGTTATAATAAAGGTGTTAGAAATGTCTTTTTGGTAAAATATAACAGTAGCCGTCTACATAAGGATCGAGTTTAAAATGATAGAAATAAAATGAGCAAAAGCAAAATACCAGTGATATTTTGAAAAATAACCCATCAAGAGTTGTTAGTTTATCATTAAAATAAATGAAAAATGTTACCAAAAAATTAAATACATTAGATAGCAGGATATGACTTACACGAATGTGATGGAGTATATATACGCTGGTGCGCAGAGAAGATTTCTGCGCGTCCAAGAATGAATTGAAAACATATTCTGATATTTCCTCATTGGACAAATGTTTGCGAGAGAGTCAGCTGGCGAACTTTTCAGCAATCTCTCGTATTCATACAGAAAGACACACAAGAATACACACCCGGGCACTTTCTTCCTCTGTGTGAGTGTGTGTATATATATATATATATATATATAAAGAAAGAAAGAACAGTAAGATATATAATCTCGTTTTCTTATAGATATTTTTTATTTTTTTTATTTTTCAGTAAGATATATATATATATATATATATATATATATATATATATATATATATATATATATTAATTTCTTATCAAGTATAAAAAGGTCGATGCTCATGAGATTTGGACATGAGGTCAAATCAATGATCAACCTAATTTAATCTGTGTTGGAGGAAGACAGATGCCATGTAGTCGTGTGTATTTTCTTCCATTAGTTCTTGACAATAAACTAACTAAGGCAGATAAAACTAATAAAGTTGGAATGGAATAAAAGAAAACCAAAAGAAAAAAATCTGTTTGTGGCCATCCGCAGCTCGCGTGATTTCCCCAAAGTCTGTCTGCAAGAAACTGTTTGGTCTCAACCAAACTGTTTCAATTACACTTCCTTGAATTACTTGTTCTGTTACTTTCTTTCTTTTTTTTTTTTTTCCTTTTTTTTTTTATTCATGCTTTTAAACTTGGTCGGATATGTTTTACGCGTATATTGCACACGTGACAACAAAGGAATAATATTTTCAAAGCATTGACCAATTTACTAAGTTTAGTTTTGTCTTTTCCTTTGTTGTATTTTGGGAGTTTTGGCATTTATTGCAAGCCATGGAGCCAAGGACTTTTTATCGTTGTATCACATAATTCGAAAAGAGGGGGGGGGGAGAAAGGAAAATAAATTATATACCAAGTTGATTTACAGTTGTAAATCTTTGTAAACCCTCTTTTTCAGTTTCTATTCTTTTTGAAAACAAATCTATTCAAATATCACTGTTCACCAGCCATTTGATGCAGGACATAAATAAAAATATATCTGTTGTCTTCGATCACGAATCTGTAATATAATTTTCCATGACATGTTTGCAAATTCTTTACCACGCTAGTCATAGAAATATTAGCCTCGGAATAAATTAATCATTTTTAAATAATAATAATAATAATAATAATAATAATAATAATAATAATAATAATAATCTCACAAGTACAACCCATACTTTACGAAGGGCGTTATCTATGTAATTTTTTTTTTTCAGTGGAAAAATGTCATGATGCCATTTCTAACCTTAGGTCTCGGAGAGGGACTCGGAAAGCAATGTGTACACACCAGAAATCAAAGGAAATAAAATAATAATAATGCCAGTATTTACAATATTTACATTGTTCGGACTGTGGTTCTCAACTTTATTGTTATATTCACGACGTTTCCACTATTGTACGCTCTGGCCATCTTCAGGTGATATATGATGGGTTTTCCAAGAGGCCATTATGACAGTGGACGAAATATAGATTTCGGTTGGAAATAGCATCGTATGTCACCTGAAGAAGGCCGTAGTCTACAACGGTTGAAATATGGTGGATATGACAAAGATAACAGTTCGCGAATATGAGAACAGTTCGTGAATATGAGGACAACAGTTCGAACAATGTAAATCGTGTAAATAGTTACTATATCTCATCCCAGAAATATAGATAGAATTATGCTAGTTTTTTTTTTCTTTTTAACCCAACGTCTTCCACGTATTGACATAATCTTTCTAGTTTTTTTTTTTTTTTAGTTTTTTTAATTAGCCTATTCAAATGGGCAAAGAATATGTGAACATATCTAGACGAGACACACCTAAATATAGGTGGACAAGAGCATTCTGTAAATTCGGATTAAATAAAGAGTTCGAAATTCCATGTAGCTAATCCGGATGAAAGACACCTAAGATACATTGGAAAGTAAATCAACCGAAACGTTAAAACAATAGTAAGGAAGAGGAGGGATAAAAGCCTCATGTAAATCATCTCCATAATGATAAATACTCATTCAGAATTCATATATAAACTTATTGAAGCCTATCTGTTCAACGGCTATATAATGCAATATCAAGTCATACATACGAAACATTTTACTATGGTATGAATATGAGACGCCGTATAAATGTTCATGGTTATTCCGCCATTGTGTTAGATTTTCCATTTAACGGTTAATTGGTGCCATTCAAAGAGCAGGCGTGTTGCAGCAACCGAAATTTACAGTGAGAGTTTGATATCGTTTTAAAGTTCGTCCTGTTTATAGGTGAATTCCTCATTATATATATATATATATATATATATATATATATATATATATATATATATATATATATAATGACGTAATAATGTCGTTTTTTGACGTATTTTTAACGTCAAAAAACGACATTATTACGTCATTATTTTTGCACCAACCTAATATATATATATATATATATATATATATATATATATATATATATATATATATATATATATATTTTTGGTTGGATTGATGTGAGTTTGTGACCCTGGGTTTCACGCTTTTGCGATCGTCAGACAAACTATGTTAGCTCTATCTCTGATATTGAGCGCTTTCTAACAGGGTCACAAACTCACATCAATCCAACCAAAGCTCTATCTCTGATATTGAGCGCTTTCTAATAAGTACTGCGCATGTGATATATAAATAATTATATATATATATATATATATATATATATATATATATATATATATATATATATATATATATATTTATTTATATTTATATACACAGACATTTCACACACATATATATATATTTGTGTGTCTGTCTATATATACATATATATATATATATATATATATATATATATATATATATATATATATATATATATATATATCAACAGATATTTGACAAATCAATCTATCGATATTGAAATAAAATCCAACAGCAAAACCAAATTTAAAAAGTACCGCGGTAAAGATTCATATAATCTGCCGCAAAATGGTAGCTATAGGATTAAAAATATAAGAATGTCTCTCTGACAGATGCAGATGTGATTGACAAAACGATATCGACCTTACTTATGAAAGCAACTTTTCTTGGTATGGTGTGATCCTATATTGAGACAAATTTATTCCTTGTTCCGGCAATTTGAAGGCCACATAACACAACAGCTGAGAACTTGAGATAACAAAACGAAAGAAAAATATAGACGGGATTCGAAAAACTAGGAGAAAAATATCCTTCAAAATCGACAGGCAACATATCGGTATCAATGACGAATTTAGATTGTGTTTGAAATCAGGGTGTTTAGTAAGCAAAAACAGGTATATGTTAATTTTAATAGACAGTCTTTCAAATATGTTATTCTTAGAAAATCAGTATATTTTATCTATTCTTAATGCTTTTCATACTTGTCTCTTGTCCTGATTTTATTACTAGATGAATTATTGATCAACAAATGCCATTCGTTATATAAATGCTGATGGATAAGTTATGCAGTGTCATTAGGTCTTTGTTTATTACAGTGATTTATTCTTGATGTTTCAGGCGCAGTTTCTATAGGTGTTTCGATAGGACTATTCGAGAATAGTAATCATTCTTACTCTTTGCCTTCATTGGGTTCTCACCTTTGACATTGAGAAACATTGATTCAAACATGAGACATTCCGACAATGCTTGCGTCGAGGATGAATTATTGAAAGTCCCAGGCTCCTAGTTTTCTGGGTTCATTCCTGCGGGTCATATATAAAATCTAAAGATATTTACTAGTACAGTTTCAATCTGCCTTCAGGGCGCTTGGTCTGGGGCAATTCACCGTACAATATATCGTACAATTTTAAGATTATAATATCTTGCATTATTAAACTATACGTAAATGCTAAACTGAGTGATGCACTGTTTACGCAAACAAAACGGATCATATATATTTTATTTCTTAAGATATCCTTCATATATAAGTCCTAGGCAAGTGATTATTAGTGGGGAAGATTTGTATACACTATTCTTTTCATAGGTTGTATGTTGATAGGAGCGTATCGGCCGTCAATAAACAATATTCTCAACATTAACTTTACTTTTTGAGCAATTAAAATTGCCACCCAGAGATAATCATTTAAGCATTTGAGCTGGCAAATTAGGGGAATATATATACATACATACACACACACACACACACACACACACACACACACACACACACACACAAACACACACACACACACACACACATATATATATATATATATATATATATCAATTATGCTGTTTTAATGTTAATATAATGTCAACGTCGGACGTTTCGGTCTAGTAGACCATCTTCAGGACATATTCATAAAACATAATTAACATTAGACTATATTTAATTCAACATGAAAAGACGATGGACAAAAGAGTAAGACTAATCAAAACAGACAACTGATTTTTTTCAAGATCAGCGTTCCGTTTCAATATGATCACGTCGGCGTCACGTGGGCGATGTTGTGAAAACGTATTTCTAAAATATAGTATTTTGAATGAAAAATGAAAAGAATTTTATTTTAACCTAAAACTTATATGTACGTTTCACCTAAACGGATCGTCAGGGAAAGCTTAGGTGAAACCTGTGTAGGTTTGTCTGGCTCACTAGGTTTATCTAGGTCTGCTCTATGGTTGTATTGAGCTCTTTTGTTAGTTAGTTGTTTACTCGTATCGGTCTTTTTTTCTTTGGGCTTCAAACCTGTATCTGTGCGATTTTTTTCGACAGACTTTCATGTTTCTAGCTCTTTCTTTATATATATATATATATATATATATATATATATATATATATATATATATATAATACAGTGTAACCCGGATATAAGAGAGTTGTCGGGACCGGGGACGAAGTCTCTTATATCCGGGTTTCTCTTATATCCGAGTTTGGTCTATTTTGTTTAGGTAACTATGTCTTTAATTTGGGATCAGAAAAAAAAACTCTCTTATATCCGGGTTTCTTATATCCGGGTTAAACTGGATTCATCTTTAATTGGAAAAGTAAATGTTTTGTTCAAATATCTGCACTTAGCCATTGTTATATGCTTTTTATTCAGTAATTTATTATTATTTAGATTGATGTTAACTTGGGTGTATGTGTGTGTGCGCGCGCGTGTGTGCAGGCGTGTGTTTGTATGCGCCCGTGTGTATGAGTGTGTGTGTAACTGTCGTATAGAAATTTTCTGTATAAGCCTAAAGATAGGAAATTTTGTTTAAGATATTTAAAAAAAAAGTTTTATGTACCTCTTTCCATACTTCAAGCAAAACTACTTCAGGCTAAATAAGGATTTTATTTTATGATAAACATCATTTACCTGCTTCATCATCCTGTGTCATTTTCCTTTTCAAAGCACAATATTCACTTTTTTTTCTATACCGACACAGAATTTATGATAAAGAGAATAGTTGAAATCTATATCAGGAGTACACATAGCGTGATTGGCCATCTTGTTAAAAATAAGTGAACCAGACAGGCGGATATATAGTTTGTCGCAATCCTTCGGTTGGCCTTAATTAAATGTGACAGTCTTTGAAGTGAAAGTGACTTGCGTAATGGTCGGTTGAATCAATGAATCGACACAAGTCATCAGTCACGGCATGTTTACAAAGAAACGGCAAGTGCAAGCGTAAGAGACATTAAATACAGAGATTTTATAACATTTCTTCCTGTTATACAGAAAAGTAAACTTGACATCGGAAAAAATAACGTAGCCGGTTTTGGGAGCAGGAGCATATTGAGTTGTAAAAAGTTTGTTTTTTATTTTCATTTTACATTAAGGTTCACCCTGTACAAGGACTGCTATCCAATCGTTGGAGAGGATTACGCTAAACTGCAGCGTTTCTCAAACTTTTTGGCCATGCGGAAACCTTAAAATGAATTATGTCTTGAGGAACCCCTGTGCAAAAAAGAATAACTATATATATATATATATATATATATATATATAGATAGATAGATAGATAGATAGATAGATAGATATTAGGTTGGTGCAAAAATAATCACGTAATAATGTCGTTTTTGACGTTAAAAATACGTCAAAAAACGACATTATTACGTCATTATTTTTGCACCAACCTAGTATATATATATATATATATATATATATATATATATATATATATATATATACAGTGTAACCCGGATATAAGAGGGTTGTCGGGACCGGAGAAGAAGTCTCTTATATCCGGGTTTGTTCTATTTTGTTTAGGTCAGTATGGCTCTAATTTGGGACTAGAGAAAATCTTTTATATCCGGGTTTATCATATATCCGGGTCTTATATCCGGGTTACACTGTTTATGTAGACATATATATATATATATATATATATATATATATATATATATATATATATATATATATATATATATATATACCATATCTTTCTTTATTTTCATCGTAGTTCACGTGGTAAATATCATAGTCTATATTTTTGAATAACTGGTTTAAAGAAAAATTATTGCGTCTTTGCCAAATTTTTCGGCAATGCTAAATAAAATTCATACTGTTCGTTTATAATATTTCATTCGCACAAAAAATTTCTAAACTCAAACATAGAAAAATAAACGTAAGTAACAAATATCATATACCCATAATATTGATGAAAACAGAACGAAAAAAGATAATTGATTCATCAATTTTCTTATCTTTTACTGGCAAGGTTGAGAAGACATAAGGTAAATCAAGGCAAAATATCCTATGACTAAAATGGGCTAAGATTTTTTTTTAAATAACATCGTAGGTTAGATAGGATGATGTCTATCATACAATATTAGAATAACCAACAATATATTGTGTGCGTTTAGTAATATTACGTATCTGAAATTAAATAAAAATCAAAATTACATTACCTTATCTGACATGTTTTTGCGGAAACCTTTCGGACCTTTTGCAGATCTATAGGTTTCTGGTAAACCCCGGCCCAGAAACGCTGTGCTAAAGGGTAGTTTATATGGATAGGAGGGAAATATAACTTTAACCCTAACTTGAACAGGTTAAGATTGTAGTGATCGTGGAAACATGCTCTTAGGACTGTTACTTACATAAGGCAGTTGTTCGCGGAAAGAAGCTGTTTTAGTGGAACTTCTCGCCGATATAAGACAGAGAGAATGTAAGTGGTTTGTTACACTGTGTGTGGCATGGCCGGTCCTAGCCGTTAAGTTTAGACGTGGTGGATCCAAGCAATGTAGTTCGTCCGAGTACTTTCCATTGCAGTAGAGAAGGAGCAGTGAGAGACTCGCCACAATACGAGCTTAATAATAAAAGAAGTTTTAACACTAACCTCCACATTCAAATTTTGCATATGTAGTCCTTTTTTTTTTTAAATAAAAGATCAACCGATGCACACAAACATTTACAAAATCAGAAAAAAATACTTTCGTAGTTATTCTCTCTAGAAACTATCTTATATTCTACCATTGGTTCTTGCTTTAAATATTATCACCATTTATGGCCTGTTTCTCCTTCTCCCTATCTTAGTTCTCCTTGATAACATCCAAAGAAAAGTCATAGTTTCTTTTTAACCGTGGGCAAATAATGGCTACTTACACTTAACGCTTCCAAAAATAAACTCCACGCTATTAATTACATGATAGAACAATTCTTATGCTAACTTTCTCGGGCTAACTTTCTCTGCTGAGCTGAAGTAGAAAAACAATATTGACTCCATTACTAGGTTTGATACTAAGAAAATGTGTTCGCTGTGTAGTTCTAGACAATTTTCCTCTACAGAATCTATTGCATATACGTATTTGTAAACCATTCCTCCATGCTTAGAATATTGCTGCCAAATATGGTCCAGTACCCCTGCTACATATCTAGACCTCCTTGATAAAATCCAAAGGAGAAGTAGCAATATTATTGGCTCCGATCTGACGACTAGCCTTCAGTCACTTTCCCAGCTCCATAGGGTTGCCTCCATTTTCATTTTCTATAAATACTTTCATGTTAATTGTTCAGATTAGCTCTTCGCTATTCGCAATACTAGTTCTAGACTAGACGAGTTCTCACCAAACTGCAGTCAAGATAGCTAGATGTAAACGTCAATTCTATGCTAACATTCGATTGCGGTATTCGAATTCCAGCCAACTTTAATCTACAAATGTTTAAATCCAATGTGACTCTCTATCTGTTGTCCTCCTGATTAGTGTTCGCTCCTTAGCAATGTTCCTGTTTATAACTCTTCTACACTCCGTAAATGCGTGTGTCTCTGTGGCTTTATTGTCTTGCTTTGTGGGAGCTTGATTAAGCAAAAAATAATTTTCTGATAACCTTTGCTCTGCAGTTCGTAGATTTTATGAATTTAAGAGCAGTACTAGGTTTGTTTCATATTTTATTGATTAGATGTAACTTTTGAAAAATTATTTTCCCTCGCACTTCTCGCTGTAAAAGTTTCTTCTGGTTTCATGCATTCCACTGAACATTGATCTTTTAAAATGTAAATACAGTGTAAATTGTTATATATTATCTTCTTTATTCCTCTACTTTTGCTGTGTCTCGATCTTTAACCAACGATTTTATCAGCTGGGTCATGAGAATGAAAGCGATGGTTAGATCCATTGACTTAACCAGAGAGTTGCAAGTTCAATACCTGGCTACTTAAGTGGTGAACAACATCGTCGAGAATTGAATTAAACGGAGATAACTGAGATATCAGGAAGAAGCAGACACGTAGAACTAGAACAATCTACTCCGGCGGACGAAATAAAGGGTTTAGTTCGGAATTCCAATCACCTGCAGAAGGCCGAAGCGTACAACGGCCGTTAAGAAGTGAATATGTCAGTAAAGTTGAGGAAAACTGTCCGTATGTATATATATATATATATATATATATATATATATATATATATATATATATATATATATATATATACATACATACATACATATATATATATATATATATATATATATATATATATATATATATATATATGCACACACACACACACACGTATGTGTGTGTGCTTGTGTGTGTGAAATATGGATTAATTCCAAATGCATTTCTAAATAACGAAATAATGAGCAATATCTAAAGATTTGATATATTTCACAAATTTTATTGTAGGGCGGACCTACAAATATTTAGTGAAACAACAAATTCAGAATATTTCTCCCATTTTCTTTCTTATTCATTCATTCATATGCGCGTGTGTGTGTTTGTGTGTGTGTTTTTCTGTGTTTTTTGGGGTGTATGGTTGTGTATTCATATATACACGCCAACGCACACCCACACATATATATGTTGGTGTAAATCCTGATAATACCAAAATAAATAAATAAATAAAATAAAATAAAATAAACACCAACAATCACTTTTATTTCAACCTACCACCAGAGTAATTACATTTATTGTTTTTATCATTCTCCCATCACCATTACTAATCACTTCTACCAATTTACAATAAATATTAGCTAATTATAGTACCATTGCCACCAATCCCCCTACAACATTACTATCACATCTCATCTACTATTATCATATAAACATGCTATAGTTATTAACGTAAACTAACCCCCTCCCCCAGTCTATTTAATACCACCATAAAAATAACCAATAAGGATTACAAACTGCAATTTCTACCAGTTACATATACGCAGTCATTAAAAACAAGCAAATAACCAGCTTTAAAATAATAATAAATAAACTTTAAAAAATTAAAAATAAGAGCAATTTTTACCGATCATAATTTTACACAGGCCCACCACACGTATATACGTGCATGCGAGGAATTATTATTCAGCGAAAAAATAGAAAAAAGCTCTGATTGTTGACATGTATACATTCACGAGACATTCACGAGAAATTTTCGCTATACCTCCGATATATGAATTTCAACATACAAATGCGTATGAATATAGACAACAGCACACATATATATACATATGTCAATTCCCATACTGTCCACATATGATTATATCTGTATGAACCCCGGCGGACTAGCGAGTGTGTATGTGTATCTGCGTACCTCATCGGGTGTACGGACATGTATCCATGTTTGCGTTAGCACGATGACATCACGACGACGATCCCCCCCACTTCCATAATAACACCAATACACCCAATCTACATAAACCCAAAATTTAAAAAAAAAATAATCAGTTTGTCTGACGATCGCAATAGCGTGAAACACAGGATCACAAACTCACATCAATCCAACCAAATATGTTAGCTCTATCTCTGATACTGAACGGTTTATAATAAGTACCGCGCATATAATATATAAATAATGATATATATATATATATATATATATATATATATATATATATATATATATATATATATATATAAATTCATGAATCTCAGCGTTGCGATCGCACGTTCCAAAACAATAACACATTTCTCATAGCATTTTTTTCGGATTACACTTCTATTTTCGTTGTCCTCTTATTACCGAGAAGTAAAAACAAGAACAACATCTATTTCCATACCTGATGATGTTTGTAGGAACAGACGAAAGTTTGTAAAAAAATTAAAAAGACCTTATGCAACTGGAATTTGTAAACAGGGATCATGTCATTCATATAGAGGTTCGGGGTTGATGTATCTTATATATATTGTTTGCGACGATGTAGTCTCGCCATTTAAATCATTAACCTCTATATTTGTTTTTTGTATGAATGATTCATGAATTTGTAAATTAAAATTGCACCTTTTAATTGAAATATATATATATATGTGTGTGTGTGGATGTGTGTGTGTGTCCCTCTTTGTGTATAAACAGGTAGTTTTTCATTCAACCGAGAAGTTATATCTGTTTAATATTGGATTTTCTTTCTTTTGAAAACATTCGTATCAAGTATTTAGATAAAATACCAAAAGTTCATATTAGTTCCTATTTCTTTCCGTCTGGTAATGAAAAGAAACTTAATAGTGTCAGTTTCGTTGAATACCTAATTTGTCCGTCACATTCTGCTAAGTTTTAGGATGTTGCTTTGCTAAATTAAATATATATATCGTCGATAATTCTTTATGCGTTGAGAAGATAATAATTTTTCTTTAAACCAGTTATTCAAAAATATAGACTCTGATATTTACCACGTGAACTACGATGAAAATAAGAAAGATATGGTGTATATATATATATATATATATATATATATATATATATATATATATATATATATGTGTGTGTGTGTGTGTGTGTGTATGTGTGTGTGTGTGTGTGTGTGTGTATTTCACATTGCTTCACATAACGTAACGATGTACCTATTATTAAATGTAATACAGCCTTCATGAAATCCATCTACTGAGGTCAAATATATTTTATTTAGTGGAGGTTGGTTCTTCTGTACAATAATTAACTTTGGTTATTTTTTGTTGTATATTATTTTAGTATTAACTATCAATATTGTCTTATCTGATAAACTATATAATCTCTCAATATTTTTTTGATAATTACTGTAATTAATTCATAAATTATGTAATCAATTTTCTTGTGGTTAATGATATGATTCCGAAACCTGGTAAGTTTTGATAAATTGTAGGGTAAAATTGTAAGATAATATAATTCT
>OZ010594.1:44867050-44919550 GCA_963932145.1 Acanthosepion lycidas
AGTTACTTCAAAATTCGCTTGAGGATGAAATGGAACTAATGTCTTTAATTTAATTACAAAATTAAATTCGGATCTTCCTCTGTTGGAACATGGTTGGAACTGTGTAGTGGAAAAACCATATTTTAAATCAATTAATTTATAATATATATATATATATATATATATATATATATATATATATATATATATATATATATATATATATATATATATATATAAATTTTCTGCCATTTGAATCATTATCTTTGTCTTTCTGAAATAATTTGAACATAGTTCATACAATATTTTCTGAGAGCTTTTGGCTTTTGTAACCCATTATGAAAGGCATTATTCCTGTCCAGATAGTGCCATGTCTACATGTCCGTATTATTTTCCTTTCTAGTTTTAATTTTCACATGTATTCGTATGTTTGTGTGTGCATATTTGTTTATGTGTATCTGTGTGTTTGTGTGCTTTCGTGTATTTGTACGTCTGTTTGTGTGTGTAAATATTTCGAAAACTTCTATTTCATGCCACTGTATCAAACTAAGATTGAGATAAAACGTGATTAATATTAAGACGTTGAATGCGTGTTATTTTTTTTTTTTTACTTTAAACTTATTACGTTTTTTACCTTGTTAATAGTTTTTACATCTTTTTTCAATGTTTATTAATTCCGCATGGTTTCAACAGTAATATGTTTAGAGCGGACTATATTACTGTCACAATATGGGATCTTCAATTTGATTGACTTTCAAATTTGTCTGCTCGACCTACTTGGTAAAAATTGAGGTAGAATCATTGTCCTATTTTTTTTCTGATTGGTACATTCATTATCAACTAGTTATTTTGTAAGGAAAATTCAACAGTAAATACATCTATTTTTAATTATTGTTATTATGCTTTCAATCAAATCGAGAAAAGTGCCAAGATCTTATATATTTAAATAATATTGTGAAGCGGCTTTAAGATCTTGAGACTATTAAAAACTTACATATCTTAATTCCAATCACAGGTATCTAATAATGGCTTTAATCCTCTTGAACGTAATGCCAGCGCGTGTGTTAGGAACAAATATTATCAAAGATTTAAAATATAATATGTAGTCTTGGAAATGTTCAGGTTGATAAAAGACGTTTATTAACAAATCTGAGCGGAGCTTTCTCATATATACTCTCTATATATTACGATTGTGAGATTGCTGTACACAGCCTTCTGTGTTTATTGACTTTTTCAATAATTCCTGTTATGAGTCTTTTTCCTCATTTTTTTTTCCATCGTTTTTCTCAAACTAAGCATATTTTTACAGAATGGCACAAATTTAACGTACATAATGAGGATAGGACTGCCTACAAAACAGGAAATGATAACCAGACTAATTAGATTCATTTTAAAAGTTATGCACTATTTTAATTATTTGCTTAATTCGCGAAAAATTATTTCCTAAGTACTTATTGATGATCGTGTTTTCTTCAGGAGGCACGGTGGAGAAATGGATACCATCTCGGATTGAGGAGTCGAAAAGCCGAGTTCAAATTTTATTACCGTGTATTACATTCACTTACGTGCTGATACACTTGGGAAATGTGTGAAGACATTTTTCTTCCTCAGCTAAATGAAGCTTGGTTAGCAACCGGTCTAGGAGAAGGGCTATTTTCCCATATACACAGCACTTCGACAACGGCTGCAGTACTTATATATCCTTACGACTCTTAGTTACGTGATGGTGATTTTCTTTGTTTCTAGATTTCTTTTTCGTTATCTAGTTCCGAAAGTCAGTTTTAATTATTCCTAATATCAGACAGAAACAGTCGAAATGTCTCAATCACAGTTCTTAATACATCGAATTATGTTAATTTCTGAACTGAAAAAAGAAATCGATAATAAAAACAAAAAAGAAAAGTTCACCTGCGTCCAAATATTACCAATTACACGACACGTAATGGAAATGATAAATCCTTATTTTAATCTGAAACATCTATTGTATAATACTTTTTTTGGAGGAAGATTATAACGAAAGAAGAAAATGCGTTCAAAATCAGTGTTTTTTCTTCATTTTTGTGTGCTATATTGACGTACCTCCATATATACGAGTTGCTTGATGAGAAAGACAAAATTGATACTTTACCGCCATTACTTGGCATGGAGACTGACAGTTTTATAGCTCAGGCAAAACATCTATACAGATATTAGTAATATACTATCACAAATTATCTGTACAAAATTTTAGACAGAAATTTCCATGGATTCGTTTTGTTACATTCTACTAACATCTATTTCTGACGTGAGAGAATCGTGTATATTTGGACGCTACTGTCCCTCGGAGCTGATCGTGAGTACATTGTGTTGTTTTGGTTTTGTACACATCTACATTTTACCTACTTATTTTTGATGGTGTCTGGAGAACGTGACGAAAAATATGTGTGAGGCAAGCAGACTCTCCTACTGTCGGTTTTTTTTTTTTTTTTTTTGAGAAAGTCAATGATTGCGCATTAAGTGAAACAAAACGAATCATGCAAGGAAAATAATAAGAAACACTATCGGATCTTAAAATAGTTTTCAATAACTATGTAAATATTATTCATTTTCATTTTAAGCACGAATAAAGATGGCATATTTCGACATCGAAAAGTCCCAACAAGAAACATTCATTTATTTAATAGACTAATTGTAAATTACTTTGCTATGATGGCTTCCTGTATCCTAATGGCAACTCACGCTTAATTTGAAAGTGTTTCTCTTGTGAAAGAAGCAATTAAATGTCTATCAATTCTGGGGGGCATATTTTTTAAATAACTCTCTATGCGTGTTGATATAAATTTCCACTGTTTAAAATGCCATTGATGTATAGTGATTTTCCAAGCGTAGATTAGATGTGGCACAAGGCCGAAATTAGGGGGCAGCCGGTGAGGATCGAACTCACTACTCAGTCGTAATTGTTCTAGCGAGCCAAGCTTACTAACCATTACACCTCGACGTGCCCCATGCCATTGATGTATAATTCCAAATGTGTGTCCATAAATATACAGTTTATACTCATAAGAAATAATGTCGGAATATACTTCATTAATTCCTCATATATATATATATATATATATATATATATATATATATATATATATATATATATATATATATATATACCTATGTGTGTGTGTGAGTGTAGGAGTTGGGAGTAGGTGTGCGTATGTGAGTAAGTGGGATGAAGAATTAATTTCAACTCGTAACTAATTTCAACTTGGAACTAATTTCAACTCGGAACTAGGCTATATTGCTCGTTTAAAATAGTGGATAGCATGAAGTGTCTGAAACTTGATGGAGCGTTACAAGTATCCGACCATTTTTCCTGGATCTTTAGCGATGGATCATATGTACGAGATGCACTTGCAGTCAAGCTTTAGTTTAAACGCAAAGGTCCTCCAAGTAGGAACATGCATTCATCACAACATGTGATCGTTCAGGGTTCGAGAGGCCAAGTTTCAATGTAACTAATTTGGTTTTCGAGGCAATGAACGTAACCAGTCAGTTATTACCCCTCTTTGATTTTAGAGCTCGATCGGGGGATAGAACAGCTTCCTGCCCCTGATTATCTAGACCTTTGAATCTTTGACTGTTGTATCGTCACAAAGATCGTCACAAATGATATGAATATTCTCTTAGGCAGATGTAAAAAAAAGAAGGTTGGTCCGAGAAGTGAATGCTAGGAGACGCCAGCGTTTATCTCTAACGCTCCGGAGGACTGGCCGTTAGTTCCTACCTTCTGGGTCTTACCCGTTAAGGAGGACTTTATTATTGCAAAGTCTATTCCAGAGCTATGGTCTTTGAGATGTATTTGTCTAGTGCCTCACTGTTTCTGTGAATAATTGTAGTTAGGGCATCAGCAGTGGATCGGAACGATCGAAACCCGTACTGCTTGTCACTCAAGAGCTTGTTTCAATTTTAGTAATCAACGTATTTCGTGATTGTAGACTCAAAATCTTGTTAATGACACTGACAAGACTGATGGATCTATACTGAAAGGGGTATGAGTGCTAACCCGTGTTCTTATAATTCGGGCATACGTTTGATTTGACACCATCCACAGACTCGAGAAGGATTTATCCTTCAAGCAGCAGTGAAATAATTTCGGAAAGATCGGGGATAGTTCCAGGTTGATATTCTTAGAGAGAACGACTAGGATTTTTTTTTCACAGTCGTTGGTTTCCATGACGTCAAAATGTGTGATGACCCTTAAAATTTTCCGGACCTAAATAAAATTATTAGTGAGATTGCGTACAGTGAGATAGTGGTAAAAATTCACGTGAAGAGCTTTGGCTTATTCGACGAGGAAATATTACCATAGGGCCATTTATACTAGTGCACACAGACACATTGTTTCTATTCATAATTTTTTTGGTTATCTTCCAGATATCCCATGATCCAATTTGTCGGTTTTAACCTTAGCCTGGAACGCTTGTGCATAGCTACACTTTACATTTTCCATATCTCCCTTGTAGCAATTGCGAGAAGTTCTGAATATAGTATGTTTCAATATACACAGCTCCTTGTGATAGATAGTGAAGTAATGATTACAGTAGCTATGTCTACATCGCATTCCAGCGGTAGCTGTTCGGATTTGATTGTAAGTTTTTGTGGCTATAAAACTTTCCATTGAAGGAAGGATTCATTCTGAGATGAGGGCAGCAGTTTTGAGGCAACATGTTTGATGAAAGTTGAGATGGTAGCTTCCCCCATGTAAGATCTAAAGCTACCCCAGTTTGCTTTCGTGTATCGAAAAATCGTTCTATGCTACGGAAAATCAGGGGTTGTTTTTCGTTTGGCACCAATTTGGTCACTTACTAGCGAATACTTTGAAATTCCCGAGAAGTGGGTGGGTGGGTAAAAATATTTCAGAAGTATTTTTAGGGCAGGAGTTGAGGAAGAGATCAAGAAGTTTCGTCTGATGTCCTGTTGCTTCAAGAACGCGAGGGGGTTCTTCTGATCTGAACTAATTCTTGGGTAATGAAGAAGTATTTGCAATATTTTCCTTCATTATCGTTTTTTCTTTTTTTTAGACATGGAGGGGACTAATCAGTTATTAATACACTCGGATATTTGATTAAAAATTAGTGTTCCATCATGATGGGATGATAGAGGGTGAAAATGAATGTGCTACTGTGGACAAGTGCGACGCGGAAACACACATATGGGGGATCAGGATCGTCGTTTTTCCGTTTCCGCCATAAAGAAAACTGACCTTAATGTAGACACATGGTCCATGGCGATTTAGGTTGTCATGTTTGTCTATTAGGGGTGAGTAACCCAGGATTGCTAGATGGGACAACTTTTATCGGAGGATGGAAAATGCGGCAACGAAATGTGAATGCGTATAAGATTAGCAAAAAGAAGCATCCGAAGACTCCAAATACTAGAAACAGTAATGAAATCATTAGAGTCCTGAATTAGTATATGGTGTCCATCGTGTTGTAAGACAATGAATCCGGGACACTCTCCTTACAGATAGAGAAAAACTGGAGGCAAGAGAAATGTGATTCTTCAGAAAGATACTGATAATTCTATGGAAGGAGTGAGTAAGCAATGAGAAAGTCTTAAAGAAAATTGCATGAAAATGAACACTTATTCTCAGAATCAGGAGATAGCTGACAAGTCTTGGCCACATAATGAGGAAGGATGGATTCGAAAACTCCTTTCAAAAGATATATCGAAGACAAGAGAAATAGGCGAAGGCTATGACTACCACAGGTAAGAGCCACAAAGTATATGAAATTGGGGAGACGTACGATTCTGTCACGGCACATAAAATAAGATTGTCCCATCAGTATATCTTGAGCTTAGAACTGTGAATTTTCAATCTAATGTTCTTATGGTATGCCTTCTTCTTCGCCATTTAGTCCAGTAACAAGAATATACCTAGACAAATGGACAAAGTATTCATTTCGAAATGCCCTGAAGTTGACTGGTCTTGACAGACGGGCGAAATTAGATGAAATGTCGGGCTAATAGTTACGAAGACAGTTGTCTGTATATAATATAAATAACGATGAATACTGATCCCTGGAATTCAGAGCGAAGATAAATTTTGCAAAAATGTATATCGTGTCATTTTACTGTCGTTGTTCTTGCGTTTCCAAACTCTAATTACAGTAGGTAATTATCGTTATGATATTCAGCAATCATATGGCAAAAATTGCCTTAGGGTGGCGGCGGAGCTGAACCCTTAACCATCTCGTCCATGTGCCTTAGTTGGAATCCAGTGAGGTATTCATTCATGCGTTGCTTGTATTTAACAAGTAGACTTGACGCAAACTATCCCCCTCCATGTAAGACAAGTGAAGGCTCGCCTTGATCACAGACATGTGATCGTTGATTCTATGCGAAATCCACTTCCCTTGCCGCTGTCTTCAGTCTAATAAGCTCTCCGCCCATTGATTCAATGTTTCACCGAACTAATTGCATGCATATCAATGGAGATCAGTCTTGTGTTAGTTGGACAGTGACACTGCAAGAATATCCATACTGGCTTACTTTATAACTCCTTGAGCCTAGATATGGAAGCTTCAAATCTAATTTTATAATGGTCTCTATATACTTGGTACCAACAGCACTCCTTGTGAGTACTCTGAGTTTAGGAAAATAAACTTTCAACTTAATTTTCTTACGACTGCTTACTTGATGTCAGTAGCAATCTTTAAGAATACTTTGAGACCAGAAGTTGGAGTTTTCAATATCATTCTCATGGCCTACTTAATTGGTACCTGTAGCACATCTTGAAGGTACCTTGAGTTTAGAAAGGAGAGCTTTCAAACTAATTTTTATGGTCTGCCTACTTTGTAACGGTAATACTCTTGATAGTAGTTTAAGACTAGAAATGGGAGCTTTAAGCCGAATAAGTTTCTAGTAGCTCTTCTGAAAAGAGCTGGAATTTGTTAAGTTCAGTATAGAAATACAGAACTGAATGTTCAATGCGTTTTAAAAAGTAGAGCGTCAAATACAAGGGAAAGTTACGGTGCTTACCAGATGTATATTTCTAATAAACAATAACTAAATGAAAACTGAAATTTAATAAGGAAGTAAGTTAGAAACATCCCCTCCGGAAATTGACAATATTTTCTTTATTTGCACATTAAAATTCATTTGCAGAAGAAAATCAGAATCTTGTCTCATAAAAATAGAATTTAAGTAGTGGCGACATATAAATATTCATTGAGAAATTGAAAATATTTTTCTTTGGAGTATTCTAGTTTTAATGTATTCTCTGAAAAATTGTCATCTCTGTTCTGGGCAAACTTGGCAACATCTACTAAGATGGCGCCTGTAACTTGAGACGTCACGTCAAAAAAGATATATATATATATATATATATATATATATATATATATATATATTCTCTCGGCAAGATTGTTTTAATTTCAGCTGTAATTATACAGGAATATGTGTATGGTGTAAGGATTATTAGCAGGAAAATTAGCACAAGTGAAGTGATTTCAAATATTAATCTAGTTTGTTGCATTCACTTTCGCATGAGGACTCTTTGGAAAGATATGGATACAATTCTTCTGTCGCCTTTCACGAGCTATGCGTTACGCAGTAGTTTATGCTTTATAGCACTGTGTAGTATCCAGTGTATGTTGGTGGGGTGAGAAATAAAATGCATTCCACTATCATTCGCAAGTCTGTTTTAGAATATAAAAAATACATCATTGGAGAGCTTGATTAATATGTTCTGAAAAGATATGACATTTTGAGAAGATTACTCTTCTTCTCTTGTGTGCCTTGTCCCTTCTTAGTGGTTATGGCCCTCTACAACTTCCCTTGTCGTGCATCAGTTTTTATCCCTTTGCTGAGGTTCCCGTTCCTCTTTTCGCCAACCATTGACAAATGTTCGTCAAAGAAGTGGTTAGCTGCTTATTTACCCACGTATGCGTTAGGTTTTCCAATCGCCCCTTCATCATTATGTGTTTTTCCATTTGTCTTGATTATGTCTGTTGATATTTTCTTCAAAAACTCCTTGTTTATTACTCGCTCCGTACGAGAAAATATCAGTAACCTTCTGTATTAACTACATTTCTGCTTGCTCCTGTTTTTCACCTCATCAATGGGGAGATTGTCCAGTATTCACTGCTATATAAGAGGATCGATAACAGTTAGCAATTCAACAGTATTTTCTTTGTTTCGAATTGAATGTTTCCCTTTCTCAGCTTTTGGGTTAATTTTTCCTCTTATCCAGTGCATGTTTGGATCTCGGTGTCACAATTTTTCATCCTGTGTTAAAACTCTTTTGTCCCTGCGTGATGTTGACATCTCCAATTCGGTTGCTGATGAACATAATGTCTGTCTTTCTTGCAGTCGATGGTTAGTTCTTTTTTCTAGCTTTAGTTTTCTACCCTGGCTAAGATGTTCTGTCCTATTCTTTCCGAGTCAGCAATCGACAATGTGTCAACTGAATAATAAATCCTGATACGTTCTCAAGTTCACTTAGAACAGCGTCGCACTAAAGTTTGAATAAATCTGGGGAGAAGATACGTCCTTGTATCATGCCCATTGCTTTTTTGTGTTACTGGTGAATTCATTTTCTGTCCGCATGCCAGCATTGCTCAACCATTATTCTGGATATTTTCTAACATCTTTTCCAAACAGATCGAGTTTTCGAGCAATTCAAATAAATCATTGTGCCGTCCTTTGTCAAATGCTTGTGCGTCATCTATTATATAAATCATAAGTGCACATGCCTGTGTATTTGTATTGCTCTGATAGCATTTTAACATAGAATGTCGCATTTTTTTATTCCGTTGTCTTAAACAAATCACACTTTTCTTGGTCGACTTCTGAACTCCTTCTGCTCCGCCCTATTCAGCAGGATTCGCGTCATTAATTTGGTTATGTGGCTCATTAAACTCAATGAATGCTGATTACTTATTTTACGACGCCTGTCATATTAGCGTGAATTCTCCGAAATAGAATATTTTCGTTCACTGATTTTGAAGATAGAGGGCATTTTGCAACATTTTCAAACATATTTATTAAAAATAAATCGGCTTGTAAAAAATAAACATAATTTTGCTATTAATGAAGAAGTTACATACTAATGACCAAATATATAAAGAATGGTTTGGAAAGCATCCTACTCGAGATTTCACGCAGAATGATGCCTGGTAAAGCAATTAAGTTTAACTTTATTCCAGTAGCCTTTAGTCAAGGTATTATTTAAAAATATTTATTTTTAGCTGATGGATGAGATAGACAACCTTCTAAAATATGCAACTCGTGCGTTAAAAATTGTTCGCATGTGTATGGCTTTAGCAGTCAGTTTGGTGGTTGTCTTCGTCATATTTAAACAGCAAAAGCATTCTCCTTTGCTATTCGCTTTTTTTCGGGAAGGAAACTTATGGCAACTATCCCATTTTCAAGATGGTGTGCATTAATTCTTTATAGGTAGAAACATATAATTTATAGCTGCTTTTAATTAACTATTGTAATTAATATTGTGTTTTTGTTAATAATCATACTTATTATAAGACCCAGGTTGTATGTGTGTGTGTCTGCACGTTTATATATTGGATCGGATTTCCTACATTTTCAACCGATTTTGAACAAAACTTCACAGGACTACGTAAAATTACCTTGTGGTGGTTCTGACAGCGCCCCAAATTGGAAAAACACAATTCTTTTTGCACGAAATCAATTTGAAAACACTATTAAGAGGCATCGCGAGAATGAAAGGGGGACAACTCATATCGAATTATACTTATTATAAAACCCAGGTTGTTTGTGTGTTCATTTATATATAGGATCGGATTCCCTTCATTTTTCAACCGATTTCAACAAAACTTCAAATATTTTTTTGGCCGGTAGTCTTTCTTATTGTCTTGCACACGTTTTTCTTTATTTTTACATTCAGAATTCTTTAAAAATTCCATTTACGAGACAATTGTTTATAATAAAATTCTATTCAATCGGTAGACTCATAACGATTAAAAACAATGTTTTTGTTTGAGTTTGGGTTTGGGTTTAAAAAAAACAAAAACAAAAAAAAAAACTAATTAAGACATGCGTGTCCGTCAGCCTTAAACAAGAACCTTTTTCAGTCTTTATGATGGTCGATACTTGATCTATTTCTTACTGTTACATCCCCGGGCAACGCCGGGCTCTACTGCTAGTTCCATATATTTATACGGTCATGAATCGGTTAAATACCAGGGTAAAATGTACCTTGGCAGCAGCTAGACTCGAAGCTCTATATTATGGTTATACACGATTGTTTATCTCCAGAAGAAACATTGCATTTAAATATCTCCAACTGAATTATCAATGTTAATGTTGTAGCATAGCTATATATGATAACGATTATGTACCCATTCATATAAATACAGTATAAATGCTATATGTTGGTCTGCAGTCGGAGATTCGTCTCCAGCTGTGCTGGTCAAACCGTTTTTGCTGTTTAAACATGCCTCCTTAGACGAGGTTATGTTGAAGGGCAGAGTGTCGTCTCCGGAAACAGCTACCCGACCCCGTTTTAGATTAAATTCGGCCTTATGCCATATCTGACTACGTGGGGCGGTTAGTAGATATCCTGCAGTTGGAAATTCGTGGTAGAATTCACTTGACACATTTCTATCACTTGACCACTTCTTCTACGCGCTGCCGGCGAAACTTATATGTGCTGTTTTTGTCCTCTTATTATCGTTCATTACCAACTTTCATTCAGTAACCTTCTCTAGGTTACAACAGTTAAAAATGCTGGATACTACTTTTTCAAGAGAGAAATATAGATAATGTCTGTTTTCGGAGTTTGCCTGTAAAAGATAGGGGTTTTATCTTTTCTCATTATTGGTATACATTTCCCTGACCATTTTCTGAATTGACACAATTCATATTTGCTGTAAGACTTCACATTTTATGATAGGCCTATACAATACCACTTTTAAGACTGATAGACCATGTATTATATTCTTTATATAGGATTCATTACGAATTTCATTCCCGAATGGGATTTATATTTTCGTAAACTCATATGCAATAAAGGTGCTGTAAATTTATCAACTCAGTTAATAAAGGATTACAAAGAAAGTTTGCCCATTTGTTCATTTTTTGCAGTGTGGCTATCTCCCAAACAACTAAAGCCTACCCTTCCAATACGCAAACATATTCAGAGGAGTGAGCAGATGTATTAACGGCGAAGCCAGAGATTATAAAAATAAGAATTAATGTTAATTTATAAGGTTAAAAACAAGATAAAGTGCTAGCGTTGAAATTCTAGAATACCTTGACATATCTTCATTATAATGCTAAATCAGGTATTGGCAAATGAATGCGTAGAGCACCGGACAATCATCACAGTGATATGTATTACTACCATAGCATTAGAATTCTAATGAATATGGCTTGTAATAAATCGTAATGATATTCCTAAGAGACATTTCCTAAAAAAAGAAATATTCGCATTCATTAACCGAACAGCCGGCGCTTCTGTCAGTTGAAATTTTTGAAATCTCACTCTTAAAACAATGTCTCAGTGAAATAACCATCTCATGTCCGGTGACTGTTATCTCTCTTTCCGATATTAATTTGGGTTTCTTTGCAAGCTTTTGTTCAAAGTTGTGTTGAAAATCAATATATAATTAGTTACTCTTCAGGTCACATATGCTATTCGTTTTAGTTACTGATACTGCTAAAATTCCTCAAGTAACGAGTCTTCTTTAATTTATTAAAGTTCATTGTTTGTGGTTCTCTAGAGCTAATCGATAAAAAAAACAAATAAGTATGGCCCTCTCTAAAACCTGCAGGTTTCATTCACCGGACGATATTCTAAATCATTATCCTAAGACAGGTGTATCCTACTGACATGACATTCCTATGAGGATATAATTCTGACCAGTCTATTTAAGAATGCTAATTGAGATGTTAGTTTGGTTTTATTTCATTTTTGCGGTTTTTGACAAAACTAGTTCTAGCACAGCTAATTCTATATTCAGTTTCCTTATCTTCTATATTAGCCCATCATGGATATGATGATAAACTATATCCAGCACCAAGACCTTTGATCGGGACGTTTTGAGGATCGTGGAACGTACTTTTAATTGTAGTTGTTTCCAGGTCCACCTTGAACCGGGAAGCTAGTCACGACTATCAGCAAATAGTGAACCTCCAAACTTGGGTTAAAACATTATGAATGTTTCAAGATACATTTATATAGTAAAAATGCCAGCAATATTTTTCTCAGTAAACAAATTACCAAAAAAAGATAACAGTTTCATATAAAAATTAGTAGCAATACTCCTTTGAAAAAATATTTAAAAAAATGAAATTACCAAAGCTCCAAAGAAAATTACATTTCAGCATTAACTAACCCATAATATTTGATATACCATTCAATAAACCGATACCCCAGCAGACATCTTATATTATATTTGAAATGATTTAATATTTATTAATCCGACACCCTGAAAGTTTATGAGGAATTCAGGGTATATGACTTCGCTTTTTTCATTCCAATACCTGTTTTGCAAAGGTTCATATTCAGTTCTATTTCTTGGAACACTTGATATTTTTAGTCTTAAAATAGGTGCGTATATATGCGCCGTTTTTTTTTATTTTTCCCGTCAATGACTGCATGCAATCTTTTAGAAGAAAATGCTATTTGAATCTGCGATTTCAATGCAGACAAAAATAAATCTGTATTTCATACATTACACAAATAAATGTAATAAACACAGTGTGCTACTTTAACTAATAGCTAAATTTTAATTATGCTAGGATATCAATGTAATCTGCACTCTCTCGTGAGAACAATTTGTCTGCACGAAGAGAAATAACGAATTCTGTGAATACACAAAAAGAGAAAAAGTAGTAAGATAAAGAGAGATTCCTGAACACATTTATTTGACCTATTCAATGGTATAATCCGAAGTGATACATATGAATTAATAACTGGAAGACATAATCATTAAAAAAAAAGAAACACGTATATAACGGTACTGATGGCGCGCAGAGAAGAAAAACGGACAAAAAAAAACAAAAAAAAAACAACGACTTAAATCAGATAATAAAGGAAATTATGATGAAAGGTCAAACTTTTAACAGTAAGACAGACTAGACGATTGTTACCAGAATTAATAACATGCAGTTACGGACATTCAGTTAAAAATTATGGCACAGAAATCTGAACGTGCTGAGGGAATGCGAAAAATGCCTTCCAGAATGTAAGCAAAACTATAGAAAACTATTGCGAGAAGCAAAGAGAATACTGAACTGCTGTGTTAATTGTATTATTCTATAGCTCTCTATATCTCTGAAATGAGGTATTATGATTACTTGCATTATTTATATTATTCGGAATGTTATCCTCATCTTCATTGCCATATTCACAACGTTTCGACAGTTGTACGCTCGAAATCCTTTATTTCGTCCACCAGGGTAGATTGTTCTCGGTCTACGTGCGATGCCATTGCCGATGTCTCAGTTATTTTCCTTTAACTTAACTCTACCACTTTTTGATTCACCACTGCTGTAGTATTGAACTGGCGAATCTTTGGTTCTAATCACTGGAAGAGGTATGACACGTGGAACCAGGACAATCTTACCCGCTAGTCGAAATAACGTGTTTCGTTCGAAATTCCAACCATCTGAAGAAGACCAGAGAATAGAACGGCCGAAACGTTGTGAATACGACAATGAATATAAGGATAACTGTTCGAATAATGTAACTAATGCAAATTATCCTTTCGGTTACTGATTTTTAACTTTATACCAGTTCTTGAAGACTTTCTTGAAGGGACTGTGATGAGGTTGAACCAATGACTTCTAAGTTCACCATGGTGAATGATGTTTGATTAATGAGAAAGTTTTAAGGAAAATATAAGAAGATGTGAAGAATTCGTACAATCGTCTAGACACGGCTGGATTTTCTGGGATGCATAATTAACAAAGTGGGCGAAGAGAATTTATTATTTGCAGGACACAATGGAAAAACTGCTTAGTAGTAGGGAAAGTGAGTATCTCATATGAGGAGCTTATGCAAATGTATAGCTGAGAAATGTAACGATAGCTATTAAAGAATAACAAATATGTTTTTGAACAAATTGGTGCGAAGTTGTGGAGGACCATGAATGTCCAGGATTTGAAGTGACAAGTCACTTAATAACTGAGGTATAACATCTGAAAGATGATTTCAAATATACAAGCGAAGTTAAAATTTATGTAGTCAATTCAAAGTATATACGTTCAACTCTTTGGAGACTCTTTGAAGATATAAGAAGGCAATGTTATGAAAAGTATTCCCAAAATGCAGAATATAAGGCATGAAACGTACTGGTAAGTTATGCTTCATGAAAGAAATGCTGAAAAATATAAAATAAGCAGTGTCATAGTATATAGAAAAAAGATAAACAACTCACGAAACAATGGCTTTATTAACGGAAATATTTCAAAAATAAGGTCTAGAAAATTACCTCGAATGCATAACGGCTATAACGGATTTCTGGCTAATTCGATCAGTTCATTCACTGAATAGGATTTATATATAAAGTATTTGATCAATATCCAATTTCACAAGCCTAGAAATCCGATACAATTCACTTTGGGGCTTCAGGTTTAATTCGGCATATGAATATCATTTAGATACATAATTAGAAATATCATTTTCTGGCTAATGGTGAAGCCATCGAAATGTTGTCTACTGTTAATCGTAAGCTACCAATATTTTATACACACAATATTGTGTTGAAGAATTGGTATAATTTAATATCAATGTCTATGGAAATATACTTCGCTTTAATTCTGAAAATGGGTAAACAGAAAAATACCAATATTTTTTATACTTGCAATTAAGGATTTTTGTTACCCATATTTTTGTAGGATATCAGCTCGAAAATGTAACGAGCAGAGTTCAAACTTACGGCCACCGTATACCTTTCATTTTCACATATTAGGTTGGTGCAAAAATAATGTCGTTTTCTCACACGTGTTACTATGTGAGAAAACGACATTATTTTTGCACCAACCTAACAGAAACATTTGAGTAGAGTCAGAAACCATCTATTATCCGCTCAGATATTGATTAAATTACACGGTAAGCTGGTCTTTTGCCTCAAGCAGCAGTCCGTCTAGGAGAAAGAATACATCAAATTCGGCACCGTGAAAAAAACAACGGCAACAACTCCAGTGTCTTTCCAAGAGAGCATTTCTATTCACAGATAATAAATAAACGGACTGTGTGTGGAACCATATCGAACCGTGTCTTAGCGGGTAAAGACGTTTAGAAGTAAAGCGTGTGATAAACAATGGCGACAATATTATTTAATCCGAAAGTAACGATGTTAATAAATCTCTAAATATTCCTCCACAATCAGAAATCCCCAAATGTAGTAAACCGGATTAGCACATCATATTCATTTCTTATTTTAAAATAATTACAAACTGAACGCTAATATTTATCACGAACAAGTAGCTAAGAATTGCGTCATAAGTGCAAAACATGATATCTGATCTTAAATGTGTACGGCCTAAGTTCATAAGTACTCATTGGACAATTCGTAATCCTTCAACAATACAAATTTCTTGTGAGAATACCGAAACTTAAATTTAAAATGCGGCCCTTGAAAAGATATTTAATCGTTTAGATCAAGAAAACTAACGTGTTAACAAGATGACATGGAAATGGTATTTATCTAATCTGAGACATGGTAAGTAAATAATACGTTCAATAACTAGAAAACACCTTACAATAACTGTGGAAGGAACAAATCATTAACTATGGCGAACCGTGATAATATATGAATTGCCTTGCTTTAAAAAATCAAGATAATCAGTGTGAATTGAATGTATTGGCTTATAGGTTTAGATTTCCAACAGCTATTTTTTATGGAGAAGCTCATAATTTTGACACATCTTGACATAACAGGGAAAATCTCTTTTAAGATTCAATTCAAGTGTAATTTGTACATACAATCCATCGCAAAAACAATTGTAAAAATAAATACGTGTCCCCCCGCTCTCCTCTATAGTTACAATATCCAGACCAGGCCGAAAATGGAGTACTGCTGCCATATCTAGGCAGGATCAGCCTCGTTTACACATTTCAATCTCGATACAGTCCAAAAGAGTCTCAGCGTTCTTTTGCGTGTTAATTATTTCTACACTTCTAATAATTCTTTCTCACAGGGTCAAGGCTGCAAACGCTATTGTTCTTTACCTGGAAAGTTTTCAGGCGAGCTACATTCCTTTGTTTCTAATAGTTATAACCTTGACGGCTTAGACTCGCTATGCTACACACTTTTAGCGAACCAGATTTCTTTCTTTCTTTCGTATTCACTACAATCATAACCCGTTCAAGTGTAGGCTTATCCTTTATCTTCCTGGAATATTCTCGTAACCTATGCCATTTAATCAGTAACCGTCTACCTGGAGTCGCTCTTTGGTTTTTTACAGATTAAACATAATTATAAAAAAAAAAAAAAAATGACAATTATAAGGATCTCGGAGATTAGCTGAAAATAACAGTAAATCGTATTACCTCGTCATATTTTATATGGATACTTTAATACAGAAAAAAAAACTTTAAACGTTGATCTATTATATTTGGTTTGCACTTTGCGAGGAGGATACATCCCTTTACACAAGGAATGCTTTTCATTTTTTTTTTTTCGATATTACTCTTTAGGCGAACTACATTCTTTTGTTCCAGTAGTTTTAATGAAGGCGATAATGAAAGTCTCCACCATGGCATATCCCTCAAATTTGGAAGACTTGACTTTCAAAAAAATAAGTCAGATTATGAGAAGAAATATGAGACCCAAGAAAAGACTGTCAGAAAGAACGAAATTCATGTCGATGAAACAAGAAATTGATGAACCAATTATAAAATATTTACACCGTCTCCGAAATGCAAGTAGATATTGTGAATTTGAGAAACTCGGACAAGACGAACAAACTATTGAAGAGGACTTGATTCAATTAAGACTAATTGAAGGTATGTCCAATGCGTCACACCGATATAAATTATTGGAACAGTTACAAATAGGAAATATGTCTTTAAATGCTTGTATTGATTTTATGCAGCAACAGGAAGTAATACAGACATACCACCATTATAAAAGTCAACCCAGCGAACAACGATTCGCTGATACGTACATGTTAAAGAAGATAAAAGGGTTCATATTGTGGTCGTGAACACTAAATGAAAAAGGAGAAGTGTCCAGCATTTGGGAAAACTTGTAATAATTGCTTAAAAAAGAAGCATTTTCAAGCAGTGTGTAAATTAAAAAAGAAAAATGTTGAAAGAATTGAAGACAACGACATCGATAGGGAAGTATTCACAGAGAAAAATAAAACTTTTGAACAGAAGAAAAAAGACATTATAGTAAAGATCAAAGTTAATAACTGCAATTTAGATATGCAAATGGATGCTGGGAGTGAAGTAACCCCGATACCAAAAGATTTTTGGGAACACATTGGTAAGCCACCTTTACGAAAAAGCAGTTTACAACTCCGCCAGTTTGATGGGTCGGTTATAAAAATGTTAGGATACTTTGAAGGTTCATTAGAGTTAAAAGAAAAATTTGAAGTTATTCCTATAATTGTTACAAGTTGCAAGAAAAACCACGGCCTTATTGGAAATGATGTGCTTAATATGAATTCTATTAAGTTAATTAATGAAATAAAAATGGAAAAACTGGAAAGTTAAAAAACTATGAAGCAAGTTTAAAAGTAAAAGAAAATGTTTCCCCCTCTTATTATGAGGCACGAAAATTACCAGTACATTTATTGCTATTAGTAGTGAGAAAACTACGTAAATTAGTAGAACAAGACCTTCTTGAACATGTTCCGCCTGGAGGTAGCAAGTCCGCATCACCGATTTTGGTTTTGAGGAAAACAGATGGTGATTTACGTATTTGTGGTCATTATAAAATAGGAGTAAATCACAAGATATGCTCGGATTCAAATCCCATACCCAATGATGAACTCGCATTACATGCACTGGCAGGGATGTCAGTTTCTTCAAAAAAATAGATTTAAAAACGGCATAGCACCAAATACCAATAGACGAAAACTTCAAAGAAGTAACCAAGATAAATACGTCAATAGGGTTACTAAGATGGAAAAGGATGCCGTATGGAATAAAAAACGCAAGCGCCATATTTCAAAGGGCTATTGAACAGGTTTTCGGAAATCTACAAAATATGGTTTGTTACCAAGACGACATATGCATAGGAACTACTAATGAAAAGGAATTAAAAGAGATGAGTTAGTCTTGAATAGATTAAGAAATGCTGGGATGACGATAAATGAAAAAAAATGTGTAAGCAATTCTAACAAAATGTCTTTTTTAGGTTATTCCATTTCAAAAGAAGGCATATCACCAGACCAAGCCTTGATAGAAAAAATACTAAAAGTAGCTACACCTACAAATAAAAAAGAATTGGAGACTTTTTTGGGATTGGTAATTTTTTACAGGCGATACTTACCAAAATACACGGACTTGACGGAACCGTTTGCAAATTTAAGAAAAAAGAATGTGGAATTTGTGGTCAGACGAACAGCAAAAACTTTTGAAACATTAAAAGAAATTATGTCAAAGAAACCTGTAGTGAAAATTTCTGATCCAAAAAAGGACATAACACTCACTACAGATGCAAGTGAACATTCAATATCGGGAATATTATCACAAGAAGGACATCCAATAATATATTTGTCGAGAAGATTAACGAACACTGAATTCAATTACTCGAACGAAAGAAGCATTGGCTATCGTGTGGACAACTACCGACAATTTTTAATTGGAAATTTTTTTTTATTAAGAAGTGATCACAGACAATTGGAGTTTATATTTAACCCAAGGAAAGAATTGCCCAAAGTCACTACATCAAGAATTCCACGATGGGCGATAAGATTGATGGCATTTGACTTTGATATAGAGTATGCTAAAGGAAATTCAATTCCGCATGTGGAGTCACTATCAAGATTGAGGTTCTACAAGGAGTCAAATGATAAAATAGAGGAAGAATTTGAAGATTCATTCCTACATTTGATAGACTGATGTTTTGTCTTTAGACGGAATGGCTGCGGAAACGAGACATGATCCAGTGCTAGGTAGGATAGTGTCGAGAATAAAAAAAATCGTAGGGAAATTGTTCTAGGGCGGAAAGACCCTATAAAGAAATAAGACACAAATTAACAATAGAACATGGAATGATTTGCAATGGGGACCTGGTAGTTCTCCCAGAAACACAAAGAAAACAGATAATAGAAAGTTTACATGATGATATACACTGTGGAGTAGTGGCCACACGAAAAAGGATAAAATTAGAAGCTTGGTGGCCGGGATATTCAAGAGACGTTGAAGAATATGTAAAAAGGTCTAGAAAATGTAAAAAATTAAGAAATTTTACACAAACTAAATTACATTCGTGGCCCATAGAAGTGAAGCCATGGAGTCGTGTGCATATGGATCATGCATACATTAATGGAGTGGTACTCTTATTAATACTAGTAGACTCCTTTTCAGGTTGACCTGAAATAATTCGGGTTACAAACAAGAAGATTTCTACTATAAAGCAGATTCTAAGAGTCATATTTTCTAGAAATGGCGTACCAAAAACCTTGGTATCTGATAATGCACCAGAATTTTGTTGGGAAGAACTGAACGTATGGTTAGAAAAAATAGGGTGTAAACCATATAAGACACCTCCATATCCCCCTCAATCAAACGGTTTAGAAGAAAGAATGGTACAGACCGTTAAAAAGGGGCTAAAAGCATGCTCTCAACAAAAAGAAAAGTTTTTCTACCGAGGTTGCTTTTAAGCTATCGTACGATACCACATGCGGAAAGACTAGAAAGTCCATCAGCTTTAATGGGAAGACAGATTAGAGCTCCGCTAACGATGTCATATTCCACAAATGAGAAAATGTGGTACAAAACGAGTAAAGAGTCAGATCCGGAAGGAGCCGAATTTATAATGCACAAAGGCCATAATACAGCCATAATAAGTAGAGAAAATGTCCATTGTGTGTTAGCCCATGCAGACCAAATAAGGTCCCAGGCTGAAGAGGAAAACGACGAAGGAATGTCTTCAATTCTAATCTGACAATGAGTTGGTAGAACAACCATTACAGAAGGAAATCTCAGAAGGCGAAACAATGCAGGATGAAGAGGGCCAGAAGGATTCTGAAAGTTCGGATGATAACCAGTTTATGAGAGAAAACACAGATGACTACAGCCTAGCCCGGGACAGATCCAGGTCTCCCAGGGAAAGAAATATGGGAGAGAGAGAGAGAGAGAGAGAGAAATAGAGCAAAATGATGAAAATAGCAGGAGGAGGAGTACAAGATCTACGAGAGGAATAAAACGCTTAAGGTACAAGAAGATGTAGTGATACTAGCAAATTAGTATGTATAATTTGCATAAGTGTAAGTGAACACTCATATAAGTGGTCATTGTGAATAACGAGTCAGAAGAATACAAGCTTAACTTAGCGTCTTCTGTGTCTGACTTCTGTTGAACGCTCTGCTTTGGCAGGTAGACAGGCCGTGTTCAAAGGGTATATTTTTGGCCCAGCCCACGGGCTCGGATAAACCCACGTTAAACTCGGCCTTGTGCCACATACAGTCCTCTTGAGGGGTCTGTTAAATACTGAAGAATACAAGCTTAGCGACTGACTCGTGCTAAACTTCAACTTCACAACAAAAGGATTAAAATTATAAAGATCTGCGTGATTAACTATCAAATCACTGAATCGAATCAACACTCCATATTTTAAATGGTTACCTTAATACAAAAAAAAAAAAAAGTTTAAAGTTTCACCTATTAGGTTGGTGCATAAATAATGTCGTTTTCTCACATGTGTTACTATGTGAGGAAACGACATTATTTTTGCACCAACCTAATAGTTTTGGTTTGTTCTTTACGGGGAGGATACATGATTTTAGACAATCCATGATTTCACTTCTTCCGTACGTGGTATTCTTCAGGCGTTAACAGCTTTTCCCAACATCCTGAATTTTGTTGCCAGTTTTAACCATTTTCTCTGCCCTCCACCCACACAAACGTTATTTATTCGGTATTCGTATGTTTCTCTTGTTAAATCAACTATACCTTTGCTCCGCATGATTTGTCACAGAAATTTCATATCTCTTTCTGATAGTAATAAGATATCTTGTATATCTTTTGTCATCTTCGTTGTTTTTCACGTTTATTTTTTTCAGTGGATATTCAGTATTCGTTGATTAAATTTTATATTTGTTACTTCCGGTCTCTTCTAAATATGTATTCACCAGCATACATGATATTATCTACTGACAGCAGTCGAGCATTATTTCTTTATTTCTATCGATACTATTCTACGCTGTACTACATTGCCCATGTTATGGAAGAATAAGTAATATTTATCAATATGGTTTTTACTCAGAGGAAAATATTTAGCACCTGTGATGAAATGCGTGCTACAACGTCTCTTTTAGAAAAGACCATAAAACACTTCAGTGAATCGATTGAATTATAAAGATAAGTCTTCCTATCAAGCCCTTTACAAGAAACAAGGACAGATACTCCATACTGGAACAAAGTCTATCTTCCCTGGAGTAAAATGGTTTTGTTTAATGCAGAAATAGAAAACAGAGAATAAAAAAAACAAACGAGTATAAATTTGAGGCAAAGTTGCCAAAGGCTAACTCCCAAATGGTTTAGTTATTTTTTACTGAAAGATGTTTGCTTGAAACCAGACATTCATTTTATGAATAAAACATTCCAATTTTATGGTCGTGAGGAAGTAGTGAAAAGGAAAATGTAAGAAGAAACGAAGCAGAAATTCGAAAGGGCCTAAGGAATTAGGCCGAGGAAAATTAAACTAACAATAAAATAATCAAAATCAGACTAATTACGTATTTAGTATCCGCTAGGAATATTTCAAATGAAAATTAATTTGGGTACCGGATCAAAATGAATGAATTATTATTGATCCACAAACACTTTTTAAGTAATGGTAGTAGTATTAGTAATAATAATAATGATGATAATGATAATAATAATAATAATAATTATTATTATTTCCTTTGATTTTTGTTGTATAAACATTTCTTTCCGAGTTCCAACCCCAGAACTAAGTTCAGAAATGGCATCATGACATTTCCACTCAATATTTTTATTCAAAAAAGGAAACCTCAGGGCCAAACCGATATCACATAGATAAAGGCCTTTATAAGCTGTGAACTGTACTTGTCAAAACATTTTTGTGTTTTATTAAGATATGGGCTACTAGGGATACCTTCAGTGGGTTTATCGGGACCTTTTCCCAGGCAAATCGAGAGATCGATCTACAGCTGCAATTAACAAGATCCTTTTATTTTCATAGTTTTATGAAGATCTGAAAAGATACATAAATCTTTATGAACTGCCCTGTCAATAAGTAAGCGCATTTTATTTTTCTGGTCTTTCATCACGATGTATGTGCTATTGACTTTGATTGTTCTGTCTGTGTATTGTAAAGTTACATAACGTTTCAGGTGCTATTACTGTGACCGTGTCTGGATGATATTCATGCCGGTTTCTTGCAGTTTCCTGCACATAAAATCAGCAGAATTTGCCGGGAAGAAATTGGCCAAATCTGTCAAACCGAGTTTCATATTCAGTGGGTGATCATAGACAATGGTCAGTTGTTTTTGGATATCTGTCACATATTATTTTTTTTTTTGATTTCTCGTGTGTACGCAAGTCTCCATGTCTCAACCAGAGACTTAAGGACAGAAATAGCATCATGCCATTTTCCATTGAGCCCAAATATATATATATATATATATATATATATTACACATATTTTACCTAGATAAAAATCGTCGTAAGGTGTGGGCTGTACTCGTGGGAACAATGTTTTCTATTTCTTTAAGGGAATGGATGCCAGGATTCCCTACAATGCGTCTTTTGGAATTGTTTCCGGACAACCCGAGGGCTCTAATTAAAACTAGAATTGTTGATACTTTCATGTGGGACATTTTTAAATTTCGATTTCAAGGTCGTATTGAATTGATAGCTTTTTGAAGATCATTCAAACATATATTGTAGTCTTCAGGGACTACCGTATAAATAAGGAAGCATTTTTTGTTTGCGGTCTCTAATAACGATGTCTTGGTTATTAGCTTTGGTTGGTCTGTGTGTATTGTAAAGTCCCATAAAATTGTTACAGGTCCTGTCTTCATAACCAGGTCTGAGTGGTGTTCATACCAATTTCTTGCAGCTTCCTTTCCGTAGAGGTCTCAGATATTCTAGTGCAGATATTGGCCCACACTATCACGCCGTATTTCATATTCAGTGGGTGCCAATACTGCGCAACCTGATAAAAGATGGGCAGTAGGTTCTGGTAATTTATTACAGAATCTGTATTTTGAAGTAAAACAATTTTTCAGTATGTCTGCTTGATAATTTCTAGTTAGCAAGCATTGGTCCCCTTCAGGGAGAATATATTCGTTTTCAGATTTTAACCATGCAAAACGTAGCCACGGATGAGTACGAGGTTTTTCTACATCAGCTTATTTGGTAAGGGCAGAGTATTGACCGTGAAGCTGCTTATCTTGCCATCGTTTCCGTATCAGGTTGGTTGCATTTGCTTTCTTTTTAAAGTATTTTGCAGCTTCACTTAGATTAGTGTGCTTTGCTTGACCCATTTGAAACTACATTTTGAAAATACTGTCTTCCTTCGCCTGATACCTTCATGTTCTTTGACATATATAATCATTCAGTCTTCTGTAGTTTCCAGGTACCTTTGAAGGTCAATTGTTATAGATTTGTAAAACAGTTCTAGTTCAACTAGTTCTGCTTTCTTCGGATCTGATCACATACAGGCGATCAATATCAGATTTAGTATGATGCTTTCGCTGGTAGGTGAGAAAATTTCTCGGTTTGGACTATTTTCGCTTATTTTCGGCTATGATACAGTTAAAGTTGTTGAAAGTGTATTGCACCACAGCGCCAGCCATGATGTTTATGGCTTATATTCTATTTTTTTTTTTAAATTTAACTCGGTATTTAGTAGCAAAAGGAAACGCCTGTAGTTATCATTTTTTTTTTACTTTTTCTCTCATTTCGTCACACCGTATTCCATCCTATTCGCTAATTCATAGGTACTTATAGGCTTCATCTTGTTCCAGTTTCCTAATCCTTGTACCAAAATCTAAATCTATTGAGTGTGTTTCTATAATTCTCTCTTTCTTGGCTATTACTTTTACTTATCTAGTCCGAAATCCATACCTGTGCCATTAATGAAATATTTTACAGTATTGATAAAACCCTGTAACTCATTGTCGTCTTTGTCAAAGAGTTTGAGATCCTATATATAGAGTAGGTGATTGAATATTTACTTGTTTGTAACCATAGTTATTATTGTTTAGTTCATGCATAAGGGAGATTAAGTACAGACAAAACAGAAGTGGTGACAGGCAGTGTCCTTGAAAGATTCTCGTCGGATATTCAGGCAGTTTAAGATGACAGTCTCTGGTGTGATTTATGCATAATAGTGCGTTCCAAATTCCTATGCTGTGTTTAAGGAAATTTACTATGAAAGAGAAGACTTTTTTTCATTTCCAAAATCTTAAGGATCGAATAGTGTGGCACACTCTCAAAACCTTTTCGGTAATATACCCACTTTGGGCTAAGATTTTTACATCGTCTCCTGCAATTTTCCAGGATCATTTTCTTTATAAGTAGTTGATCTTTGCAAACATAGGAACCTCTATAGCATCCCTTCTATTCCAGTGGAAGGATGTTATTTGATTCGATGGGTTATATTCATTTGGTTGCTCCAAATATGTCCCCAACATTTCTGCATCTTCTTAAATGATGGTTGCTTTTTGAAATGTATAGCTGCTTTTTCCAATTTCCCTTTAAAAATTCTTAAGGTCCGTTTGGAATATTTTATTTAGGCGATAGAACCTACAACATTTTATTGTATCGTCTTGTTCTCTGTCTTTAACAGCTGTTTCTCTGTTAGCATTTCCTTGACTTATGAAATTGAATTTAGCGATTTAATTGTATATTTCCCCTTGATCTTCTTGGACTTGCAAGTTGATACATTTGGAGTTCGAGTGAGCACGTCTAATATCGAAAACTCACATTTGAAGTCCTTCTTGCCTCAATTTTGCCTTCCAAGGTGGTTCTCTTTGTTTAATCGTTTGTTTTGACACCAAGCTTCCAAGGAGCTGCTAAGGCTGTTGCGTATATGATATTTTTAACTTCTGTGATGTTTCCCAGTGGTTTGTCCGTTAAAATGTCTCCTGTGTAACTTTGTATATTTGCATAATGAACTGATTTGACTTTGTCATATAAATGGTCCTATCTGGCATTTGTGTGAGAGTTACTCCGCTGTGTACATGGATGACGTGGTTTTTCGCCCCAGGGTTTTACCCTATGTGATTATCAGGAAGTTCTTCCTTAATGTCGTTAAAGTCATCTTCAGTGACATCGTCTGGATAATTACAAATTATGTGACAGGTTGATTCTTCGTTTTTATATCCTGAGGGATTAATATCTCATTTCATCTTCATATCTCATTTGTTTTCATTTTTAAATCCTTCTCTGTCATATTATTTATTTCTGTTCTCATCTCTTTCTTATTTGAGTGATCGGTTAGTGTATTCTATCTAGATTTATATGATATATTCCTGCATTTTTGAGACTTTTGATTCGCATGCTGTTCCTGCGGATGTTGGTAAGTATTAGGTTGGTGCAAAGATAATGTCGTTTTTCTTTTGAAGTTGGACGTCAAAAAACGACATTATTTTTGCACCAACCTAATATCTTGGGATCGAGATGAAGTCTCATTTCACTTTTTATATAGTTGTCCATATTTCGTATGTCTGAGGGAACTCGGACGTGCTGTAATTGTTAGCGGACTTGACTTGCTATATCACTTATGAGTGAATAGTTAGTTTGATCCTCACTGTGCCCCCTAGTTAAGGCCTCGTGTCACATCTAAGCTATGCTTGGTTAATCACTGGGCATTTTGACGTCGTGTGATGGTTAGCAAGCTTGTCTCGCTAGAACAATTACAACTGAGTCGTGAGTTCAATCCTCCCTGAATGCCCCTTATTTTAGGCTCGTTCCACATCTAAGCTACACATGGAAAGTCACTATTTGGTATGTCTAATTCCTGGTATTCTTTTCAGGACTTTCGCGAACGGTGAAAAGTGATGTCACGACATGTTGATGCTCTTCGCGAGAGCATTTCGTTCGCTTTTTTTAATTATTTGATATGATACTGAGTCGCTTGATACAAGATGGGAAATATCCAATGGTTGGTGACCAAGTGTCTCTTCGTTGCCGTTTCTTACAGTGACTAATATTTCGCCACAAGAATGTTTCCTCTCTGAGGTACGCAGCCCTTGTTGACCGAGGTGACGGACGATCCGATATTAAAATTTGTTCGTAATCATTGAGATTAATAAAATTTTGCGTTTTATCCTTGACTTTCAAGGGATAATATTGTTCAAGTTACTAGCTTCAATATGACAGTCGACCAAGATCAGAGAGCTTGTCCTGTCTATGAAATAGTGAGGGTGGGGATTGTATTCATATGTCCATGGTTAAAGTATTGTATTCAGCGGTGTAGCATAGGCGTATAGACAAGTTACAGATTATAAAAAATTCTAAATTAGTATAAGTCGCAGTGTCCACTAGCAGATGAAATATCAGAGGTAGACATACTTTAATAATGAGGGCTATTACAAAAAAAAATTGAAAGAATTAAATTTAAATAATGTCAAAGAGACTTAAAATGAAATTAAAGAAAAGAAAAAAAAAGTGTAATTTAAAATGGTATACATTTTACAATTGGTTACATGTGTAGACGCAGGCACTGATTGTCATTCGACAATTTCTCAACATTTCCGACGACAATGGGAGCGTTAGTTATCAAGATTTATAGGCCAAATCACCCCCACTACAATAAGGAGTTACTCAAATAAAGGGAGAGAAACAACGAAAAAATATATTTTGCATTTGAGTTTCATTTCTCAAGTTGCTAGCAACTAGAATTTAAACTTTCACCGAATAAGAAATTAGTCAAAAGGCAGAACAATGTCAGTTTAATACATCTGTACCATCTATAGAGGAAAAATTCGGTCAATAAGAAGCCTACATATGAGTGCGCGCACACACACACATATATATATATATATATATATATATATATATATATATATATATATATATATATATATATATATGTGTGTGTGTGTGTGTGTTATGGTCCAAGGTTAGAACCAAGGAAGAACAACACGAACACAAGAGTATAATAACAAAGATATACTACAACAGAAATATAGTACAAGAAGTTGAAGGTGTTACTAATGACTGTCCGTCTGGTTTAGAATGAACTAATATTATCTCGACTCATTACACCATTCATTGTATTTAATATCCCACCCACAAGGCCGAGATTAAAGTGGGTTTCTCTGAGCCCGTAGGCTCGGCCAAAAATATACCCTTTTAAGCCACCAAGACGGGTTCAGGGCCTGTCTACCTCTCCAGAGAGACCTTGGCCCTCGTCAAAGCTTCGTCCGGGTTCCTCTCTGCGAACGCGGAGAGTTCAACAGCCATGACCTAGTGCTCGTTACACCATTCATTCATTCTACCTCTTGAGAGGCGCAGTGTCAGGAAGAGTCCATTATCGTTATAGGTAAGTTCCCATAACTATATATATATATATATATATATATATATATATATATATAGGCAGACGATACAAGTGGTCCCCTGTCTTTTCAACTCCCATATGGAATGGGACATTCCAATATTCTAACTATAGTTAAGACTGTATTTGGTATAGTCGGCATGCAAAATTTTAGGTTGACCCCTTTCCCTCGTTACAGTTAACTTCCTGTTTCCTCTAGCTCTACGGATGTGAACTTGATTCCTTATAGGTTTGAAAAAACAGACGACCAACTTTATCGACTTCGGAAATAGTCTATGCCGCACATGAGGAAAAAATAAATTTTCTTTGATTATTGATCATAAAAATAAAATACGTCGAGCTCTATTTGTGTGGATCAGTTTTATTATTTTTATGTTACGAGGATCCACTTGGATTATACACCCGCGGAATTTATTTTATCTTTACTATATATATATGTATAAATATATGTGTGTGTGTGTCTATATATATATATATATATATATATATATATATATATATACCCAAGTATATGATTGTTGTATACGGAATGAATTCCAATAACCAACAAATACTATTCTTAAAATAATACAATACAAAGTAGAGCAGATATAATTATTTATTTTTAAAAAGTTTATAACATAAATATGTTATAAAATCACTACAAAAATAGCCATTTTCTTTCAACACCCCCGTTGACTTATCAAGTGATGTTGTTGAATGTAAAATAAATGGTTTTAAAGGTTTCAAATTAATTAACGATGCTTCACAAGGATACATGCACATACGCACTCACTCATATATATATATATATATTTATATATGAGGTAGTCTGTATGTGTATATGTGATATGCGTATTTTTTGAAGACAAGCAAATGCAATTGTACGTGTCATTGGCCAAATATTGAAATTCTAAATTGTAATTATGAGTTATCCAGATGATTATTATAACAGCTTCCAATCTCACCCTAGCTACCAAGCCAGCGACACAGAGAGCAACCTGGCCGAAAGTTTCATTCTTTGGGTTTTAAGTAAAAAATTAGCTGGATGCTTCTCTTCTTTATTCATGACCAAAAGAACTATACATTGACGAGGCAATTCCTCGTATGGACGGACTTTTCTTTAGGGATGTTCAGGATATCCTCAAGCACGTTATGTTAATGGTTGTATTAATAAAATAAAAGGATTTTTTTTTATAAAAGCAACAACATTAACATTTCTATAACAACAGAATTTGTCGAATGAACTTTAAACAAAAAAGGACCATTTTTACCAATTTCTCTATAAATCTTACCCAGAAGTCACAGTAGCTATTTTCAAATTGCAACAATATAAAGAAAACATAGATCCATAAAACGAAGTTACTTGTTGAAGCCTTTAAGTGTTATGAAATGCAAAATTATATTTTTAAGGGAATTTTTATTTGGGGCATATTTTCAAATATAAATCAATAGTGCGACAGTATGTGCTTACAGCCATCACTGAAACTGTCTACCGAGCTCTTCAAAATAACGTGGAAGGCCGTGCCGTGGCACTAGACATCTCCAAAGCATTTGATATGGTTTGGCATGCGGGCCTTCCTCGCAAGCTCCAGGGTTATGGCATTACAGGTCGATTGTATAACCTATACAATCATTCCTGTCTAACCGTGAATTGAAGGTCGTTCTGGACGGATTCTCCTCCAGTTCCTATCCCACGAACGCAGGTGTTCCTCAAGGCTCCATCCTAGGCCCCACTCTATTCCTTATCTACTTAAATGACCTTCCTGACGCCATAAATTCCGGAGTTGGCATCTACGCGGATCACACCACAATTCATTCCTGCCTCAAAAACAAATCTAGTGTCACTGAAAAAAACTCACCTGGCCGTGCGTCTCGAAAAGGACCTCCATTCGTTTGTGAACTGGAGCAAGAATTGGCTGGTCAACTTCAACGCTTCGAAGACAAATCTGCTCTCTATTAATCACCACAGAGATCCTTCCCTGCCCTTCATTAGAATGTCTGACGCTCAAATTCTCGAGAGCAATCTCTGCGGCTGCTCGGTCACACGTTGACTGCTGACGTGAGATGGAATAAATATATTGAATCTATTGATTCGTCCACCGCAAGGAAAGTTGGCTCCCTGTGCCGCACCAGGAAATTTTTCTCCCCGGAATCGATCCTCCTGATCTACAAAACAACAATTCGCCCTTGTATGGGTTATTGCTAACATATATGGTCTGGTGCCCCTTCTGTTTGCCTCGGGGTTCTTGATAGGCTCCAGAGGCGGATATGCAATGTAGTTGGCCCTGCTCTGGCATCTCGTCTGCAGTCCCTTTCTCACAGACGCGCCTTTGCCTACCTCTGTCTGTTCTACAAATACTTTCATGGAAATTGCTCCGATGAGCTGCATTCGCTGGTTCCCAGTCGTCATAAGTTCAAGCGCCCTACAAGGCTGGCATCCCGCTCTCACCCCTTCACTGTCGAAACTCCTAAATGTAGCCGTCTCTTCTACTCCAATAGCTTCATGTCTCGCACCTCTCGCCTGTGGAACTCCCTTCCCTATTCCTGTTTCCCTGAGAGCTATAATCTCGAGCTATTCAAGTGTAATGTCAATCGACATCTCCAGTTGCCTTGATCTATCCACTAGCCTCCTCCTCATCCTTTCTTATATCACTCCTATCTGATCTTGCTCTAAATTTTCTGTAACCCCTTGCGTCCTAGTGGTTTCCCGCCTTGCTTTCGGTGAAATGCTTAAAAAAATATATATATAAATTAATAACGATTTTTTTCTATTTTCGAGTATATCAGGAATGTTGTTTGCATTATTTTTAATCCTAAAAGATTCCAAGATTATTTTATTTGTTTGTTAGAGTTGACGCCTTTGTGCTTTCTTTATTCAATTCTTTATTAAAAATATTTACGTGTAAATATGATTTCTCTACATGTAATTATTTCTTCTCATATTAACCTTATCTACGAAAATACAGCTTTTTACAATTGAAAAAACATTAAATTTTTTGTGCTATTTTAATACATTGCATCAGTAATATAACAATAGTGATTTCTGCTAACATAAATAGATAGAGTGAACGATAGGTAGACAGATAGACTTTAATTTATATACGATATAATTTAACTGCATCATTTTTAAATGCACCGCACATGGTTGTCGCAATCTTCACAAGTCCATTGTTCTTCTCAGCAAATTGTAATTTCTTCATTTGTTTTTCGAATAAGGAATCGAAGCATGAATATATGAAAGCATTTTAAATATCATACTTAGAGAAATGTTCTCTTTTTTTCTGTTTTTCCGACTTTAGGCTAGTGAAGGTTTATCGTGAGAAATATATTTTTTTTTAAATTGTCACGTTTCCATTCATAATCAAAGAATTATTCCGATTTGCTTTGCTATGGAATAGCAGGGGGAAACAATTTGGTGTTAGTCTTATTTTTATTTTTGATAAAGACCATCGCTTAAGAAAATGAATATATTGGAAAACACTAAGTGGGTTTATTAAATATATCAAAATTAGGTACACACACACACAAAAAGTGTGTGTATATATATATATATATATATATATATATATATATATATATATATATATATATATATATATATATATATATATGTGTGTGTGAAAATATTGTAGAAAATAGGAAAGAAACTGGTTTGGTAAATAATCCAAAGTTCCATAGTATTTTTGTAATTATTTTTAAAAAATAGGGCTCGATACGAAAGTAGAGCATAAATATAATTATTTATTTAAAAATATGATTCCAACACGCTACATAAGAGGTCTCATGTTTCAAAACAAGAGCCGAAAACTTCAAAATAATATTTGAATTAACTTGAGTTAAAGTAGGCTCTGTTCCATCTTCAAGCGAAATTTTTTGGGAATGACTTATTTCTGAAATTTACGAGTTTTAATAGTATGGTCAGAGTTGAAATCAAAAATTTCCATGGTAACATCATGGGCGGATTGTTTAGAATCGGCAGGGGTGTGGTGTTAATAATTTGTATCAGTATAGAGTTACTTTCATAGATGTCGGGTCACGGTAAGGTGGGGGTGGCTAAATTTACGACGGAGGAAGGTTTCGCATAGTCTGGCTTGAGCATCTACGGAGATTTATTTATTTATTTTTATTTTATTCTTTTATTATATCTCTTTATGAAAGGGATTAATGTATATGAAAAGGCCGTAACGTTTGTTGTTTGACGACTTCATAAAGGGTTATCAATTTTTGTAGGTAATTAAAACAATGTATATGGGCTATGGATTTTAAAATTTATTTTTTTGTATGCGTGTTTTAGGCTAGTTATTCAGAGCGTAAGTTCGGTTGTGTCGGCAGAAAACCGTTAATTCTTGCCGGTTGTTTAATAGGTTTTTATTGTTTAGGAGCTTAATAATGTGTAGTTTCTCATGGAGGCACAAAGGGCATGGGTCATCCCAAGTTTTGCAAGTTCTAGTCCTGTTAATGATTTTCCATTTTACTTTAGGTGTCCTATTTTTTTCTTTCAGGTGCCAAAAATATTTAGATAGAGAGGTCTGATGTCTAAAGTTTATGTTGTTGAAGGAGCATTTATGCTGCCTCCATCTGGTTTTAAAGGCATTTTTCGTGGACCCAATGTATATCATATTATTGTTAGGGTTTTCCGTGGATGATATAGTGCATTGGTATACATCAGATTTGATGCAGCACTTATTTTCTAATGGGCAGTCTACCGGGTTTCTACAATCGCATAATTTTTCCCTATCATTATCTGATTTAAGTGTAGTGTTATTAAAACTATTCAGGTAAGGGGGTTTGTTCAGGATATTATTATTGTATCTTCTTATTATACCTTCTAGATTTTCAGTGCAGCAATAACTCAATTTTAGTGTGTTCTTATTGAATATATTACTAAGCCTACTTTTGGTGGGAAAGTGTTTATCGATTAGAGCTAAGAAATTCTGTCCTAGTTTAATACTAACCATTTGGTTGAACGGAGGTGTATACCAAATTATATATATATATAATTTTGTGTGTGTATATATATACATATATATATATATATATATATATATAATATATATTTATATATATACTTGTGTGTGTATGTGTGTATATATATATATATATATATATATAATTTTGTGTGTGTATGTGTATATATATATATATAAAATTTTGTGTGTGTATGTATATATATATATATATATATATAATTTTGTGTATGTATATATATATATATATATATATATATATAATTTTGTGTGTGTATGTATATATATATATATATATATATATATATAATTTTGTGTGTGTATGTATATATATATATATATATATAATTTTGTGTGTGTATGTATATATATATATATATATATATATAATTTTGTGTGTGTATGTATATATATATATAAATATATATACTTTTGTGTGTGTATATATATATATATAAATATATATACTTTTGTGTGTGTATATATATATATGTGTGTGTGTGTGTATATATATATGTGTGTATATATCCGTGCGACGTTCCCGATTAACTTAACTTAAATATATAAGATGAATGCAATTAGATTAGACATCTGCCATTTAATTGTTTGCTCTTTTTCATTGTGATATTTTCAACATATTTAACAGAATTCGTTAATATTCTCTATAAGCAGTATAGTGTGTGTATGTATGAAAGAGAGAGACTGTGTTTGTCTGATTGAAGAGTGCGTCTATGTTCAGTAAAGTTTGATTTTATTCTTCAATCTGCTTCTTGAATCATTTCTACGTTTCCTTAATTATTTCATGGTGTCTTCATTCTATTTTTCTTACGCTATGTCCTTTTTTTCTTTTTCCTTTCACCTTTCTTTCTGGTTTCTTTGTTTCTTTTTCTTTCATTCTTTTCAGTTTCCTTCTGCTCTCTTTATTATATATTTATAATGTTCCTTTTGATTTTCCTTTCATATTGTCTTTTTTTTTCTCTACTTTCCTTTCGCTTTCTTTCTTTAGTTTACTTTTTATTTTCTGTCTGCATTGATTTTCTTTATCAAAATATCACTCTCCCGTAGAAAAATGACATTTAGAAAAAGAAAGAATGATTATATATGTGTTTTTTTTTGTGGGTTTAAGGCAATATATTCTCATTACCTCTATCTGTGATTATAGTCGATTTGTCAACTTGTCTCTGGCAAGCTTCGATGAATTGAATTCTTATCTCTGGCGTATTACTCTACACCTGTACCGCGTTAACCTTCGCCTGCACCTGGCAGCTTTTCGCCTATTACTTCCGTTTTCTGTCACAAGAATAAAGGCATTGAATTTCGAACATATTTTGCGATCAATCTCGTCTCAGAGAGAACATTTTATATTAATTCACAGTCCCAGGTATGTCCCTTCCTAAAAAGTCTTACAATCGGTTTAAGTGGAAGTAACAAATACTAAACGGTATCTGGCATGCTGTTCGCCAGACATTTGGAAAATAATTTATCTGGGATGATATTCCAAGACGATAAAGTACATGAAATACTGATACGGGACTTATTAAATGGTTTACATATATATTTAACGCTTTAAATTTTACTTTAAATTTTACTCGGAATTTAAATTTGAATTTTACATTAAATTTTACAGTTTACAGATTAAAATTTACCAACATGAAGTATTTTTTTATTTTATTTAATGTAGAAATTGTCCACTTTTCTCAGTTCTTCAACTAATTTTGAGAAAGACAGGGATGGTATAATTTAGTTGCACACAGGTAGACTAGCACCGTGTTTTAATGTCCAAATAACGGTTGAAGAACAGAAGAATATTAAAAGAAAGAAGAAAAGGTAAAACAAATAGCCAACAGTTCGATACCGTCATGCTGTTCGTCAGACGTTCTGAAGGCACGTTATCTGGAACAATATTCCAAGTTGATATTATACTGAAATGCGAAACGAGGACTTTTTCAGGGTCTCTCAGAGGTATCTGATACATAACTATTTACGCTACATTGAAGTGTATTTATTAGGTTGGTGCAGTAATGTCGGGGTTTTTTTTATGTATGTTTAACGACAAAAACATTATTTTTGCACCAACCTAATAAAAATGACTCGTCGTCACGATACTGTACAGACAGATTGCAAATAAGGTACATGATGGAAGCGAACTCTGGACAAATATTTCTTTTACGTGTAAATTCTTTTTAGTAGGTATGAATCCGTCGATTATCCACCGGCTTAAATTAAGTGCCGTAAAATAAATATGCTTCGGCAAGTTTAAAAAAAATCTTCCACGCGTTTTTTTTTTTTTTTTAGATAATAAGAGGCTATACAATTTAATAACAAGGACAAATAAATGAAATAACTTTTATTTATAGATATGCCTCGCCCTTATCTCCACCATTGATAAACACAAGGTTCTAGAAGAAATGACAAAAATAACAATTTTCACTACCAAGTATGGAAGTTTTGGCTGTAATCAAATATTAATGAATGAGATCCTCTCTCACTATTAACTCAAAAGTCAAGATTACACACACAGACATCATATATATATATATATATATATATATATATATATATATATATATATATATATATTAGGTTGGTTCAAAAATAATGTCGTTTTCACACATATGTTACTATGTGAGAAAACGATATTATTTTTGCACCACCCTAATATATATATATATATATATGTGTGTGTGTGTGTGTTTGTGTGTGTGTATAATCATGTTGCGATGGATGAATTGTCGATTAAACTACACAAAAATTAAAATAATACTGACATCTCATTTTAACATATATATTTAATAAAATTACACAAGAATAGCTTGAAATACTAAAAGGGAAATTTATTCAATGAAGTCGCCATTGGCTTCAACCACAACTCCCAGACGACTTCGGTATCTCCTGTAAATTTTTGGGACGGATTCCTTGTTTCAGTTGGAGAATACTGTCACAATCATTGCCTTCAGTTCATCCTTGGTGTTTCAAGGAATTTTGTTAGTCTCACGTTCAACTGCGTCCCACATATAATAATCAAGGAGTTTGCTGTACGCGAGCAGATGTAAGGAGTTATGTAGTCCAAGAAATTGTGCCACTGGATTGCACTGTGGTTGTGGCAGAGTTTAATCCAGCAGCCTCAATTTGAAACACGGCAGTTCTACCTCCTCAAGGGTCTTGATGTAGGCCTCCTCATTGAGTATGCGACTCTTACAAAAATTCAGGAGCTGTTTGCTTATCAGAACGATCAGAGTGAGATTTCCAAGCTGCTGTACATTCGTAATCACCATTAGTGTTCTCCAACACTTTCCGAATCCTCTCCAGTGCCCTCAGATTGATACGCATACACTCTGAAATGTTTGTATTGGTACTTCTGACGCGAATGCCAAGCAGTGCAGCCTGCAATTCGCACATTCCCGGTGGGGGGAATTAAGTTTTCCTTTTCTCACATAGGGTGCCAAACTGGGCCTACTAGACTGTACAGCCGACGAAATCAAAAACATAAAGCGCGCATGCGCGAAATTAAAAATATAAAATGTTGATAATTTATCCATGGCACCCTGTGAGATTTTGTGTGTGTGTACTTCTTTATATATATATATATATATATATATATATATATATATATATAGATATATATTTGCAAAGACAGAAAGCATACTGAGATTCTCCTTCATTTTCAAATGTGGATTGCAGCAAACTTCAACCGTACATGTATCGCGATATCCTGACGGGGATTGGTGCATGCTGCGTTAAAATGCTATGGGATATTTCGGCCTGTTTGACGCGTATTGAATGCGTTGGAGTTGAAATAAACGAAATAATTATGAAGATGACCATAGCATTTTACTGCATTAGACATTGAATTCGTCTGTCGAGTTTAGAATTAAATTACAAATGTAGAAATTATTTTAAAAGATTTACTTCTAACATTCCATAATTAACTTTTGTCACTTCCATCGTTCCGTTAAACCAATATGGAATTCCAAAATGATCCCTTTAAGGTAGATTGATCTGTATCTATTACAGATGAAGAGTAATATCTAATTTAATTTTTTTTAAAGTATTTCGCAGTTACTGCCCAGTGACAGAAATCACAATTATTCTGTCCTTAAATTCATCAAGCAATGGTTTAATGCGCTATGCTATTTTTCCCGTATAACAACTGTGCCACTAATCCCTGTGTCATGCAGTGTGTAATTGGACTAAGTAAGAAAATAACAAACGATAACTGATAAACATAAGAACTAGGTAAAAGATAGGCCTAGTCATGAACGGGGGAACGACAAAACCCTACTCGCATTAATAAAATAAATGGTTCAGTTAGGAAATCTCTGCAGGTTATTCATATTAATATACATCTGATGAAGGTCGGAGAACACACACACGCACAATCACAGACACAATCACACACACACAAGTTTGTGATCCTGGGTTCCACGCTTGTGTCAGACAAACTGGTCTATTTTTTTAAAACTTGTATCTATTCATGTTTGTCTATGTTTGGTGTGGAATTTTATGTATAGCATACATACATATATATATATTCATGAATCATTCATACAAAAAACAAATATAGAGGTTAATGATTTAAATGGCGAGAATACATCGTCGCAAACAATATAAATAAGATACATCAACCCCGAACCTGTATATGAATGATATGATCCCCGTTTCTAAATTCCAGTTGCATAAGGTCTTTTTAATTTTACAAGCTTTCGTCTGTTCCTACAGACATTATTAGGTATGGAAATAGATTTTGTTCTTTTTTTTTACTTCTCAGTAATAAGAGGACAACGAAAATAGAGATGTAATCAGAAAAAATGCTATGAGAAATGTGTTATTGTTTTGGAACGTGCGGTCGCAACGCTGAGTTTGAATTTCAATTTTAAGGTTCTGCGTTTTTGTACAAATATAGCAATAAGAGAATTCTTTTTTAATGGTAGATTTTCCGTGAATATGGCATGAACTATATTGTTCAATAATTACAGTAATGTCACACTTATTATCCGAAAGTTGCATCAGTTATTTTAATTTCAATTAAAAGGAGCAATTATAATTTATAAATTCATGAATCATTCATACAAAGAACAAATATAGAGGTTAATGATTTAAATGGCGAGAATACTTCGTCGCAAACTATGTAAAAAAGATACATCAACCACGAACCTGTATATGAATGATATGATCCCCGTTTACAAATTCCAGTTGCATAAGGTCTTTTAAATTTTACAAGCTTTCGTCTAACCTCTATATTTGTTTTTTTGTATGAATGATTCATAAATTTATAAATTATATTTGCACCTTTTAATTGAAAGTTAATTTCCGACTGACAACAGAAGAGGTCACGTGGAAGTCATGAGACATTTTGGGAAAGTAAGTCAAGGGGTTGACTGACCCAATTACCCGCAGCAACAGATGTCTAGACAGAAGCTAGACAGTGGACTGATGTAAGCTGGAATTCGATCCAAAACGCAGGACACGTGAGAGTTAGAAAATAATTGGGAGTCAGTTGCTGTCTTATCTTTGAAGGAGCAAGACTCGAAATTGAAGCGCTAATAACTTATGAACGGAAAGATGAGACTCATTTTATAATGATTGATCTTGTCCGATTCATCCCAAGCAACTCCGGACAAGAAATATAAGAACAAGTATTTCTGTACGATAACCCCAAATTGAAGACGCAGAGAAATTTGTACGCTGAGAATACAGCCTGCGTTTGAAGGAAAGAGAAAACCAGAGAGGAAGAAAGTATATTTCTCTGTTACAAGCTGAATTGTGTAAATAAGAAGAAAGAAAGAAAAAAGAAAATCAGAAAGAGGAAGGAAGTGTATATCCCTGTTGCAGTTGAATCGTGTATGTACGGAACTGTATACAGAAGCAGAAAGAAAGAAATAAGAAAGCCAGAGTTAGGAAGAAATATATATCCCTGTTGCAGTTGAATTGTGTTTGACCTGAACTGTATGCAGAAGAAGAAAGAAAGAAAGAAAGAAAGAAAGAAAAAGAAAACCAGAGAAAGGAAGAAAGTGTTTATCTCTGTTACAGCCGGAACGTGTGTGATATTGTATTTGTGCCAAGAAAAGGACGGAAAGAAAAGAGGAAACATGAGAAAGAAAAGAAAGGACAATGATAAAAAAAGAGAATTGAATACAAAGATAAGTAAACATATATTTTGGACCAGTGTTACAAAGATACTATATTATGTTCTTACAAACACCTTTCCACATGTCAAAATAATAATATGTAACTCCTATGCCATCTCTTTTGGTTATGCGTTGATTTCTGCATTCGTAGTTATTCATACTGATATTTTTTGTCCGTTCGGGTTCGGTCGAATCCATTTGGAATAAGGTATATTTTGATATCCCAACATAAGTCTTGAGATCTGGTCGTCAGATGTTTTACCCATGCTTATATTTTCTTTTATTTTAATATTTTGTATATCTGTACATATTAAAGTTCTTATATCAAAATTCACTACAACTTATCGTTCATCCTTGAATTGGGGGATCAGTATTCGTGTTGAAACCGAAGCGAACCTGGGAAAAGATTACTGTTCGATTATCCTAATCGTACAGTGTTCTTTATTTTTTTTTTTTTTTGTTTACTAATTGTGAATTGTCATGATTTGAGAGAGATAGCCTGTATCTCTCCACAGGTGTGATAATGTATATATCTTCTGGTCGGCGTATGATCGCCTTATAAACCCATTCGTCGACTAGGGCATATGAATATATATATATATATATATATATATATATATATATATATATATATATATATATATATGGGGGGGTATGTGTGTATGTGCAAATAATCCGGGGTTCTTTAGTATTTTTTTTATTTTTAAAAACAGTGATCCATACAGAAGTAGAGTTTAGATTATAATTATTTTTTAAAAAAAATATGATTCCTTCCCTACATACGAGTTCTCATGTTTCAAAAACTTGTGCCAAAAACCTCAATATAATTATTGAAATTAAATTGAATTACAGTATGAGGCCATGCCTCATCCTCAAGCGAAAATTTAGCAATAACCAATCTTGAAATTTACGCATCTTTATAAGCATGTTCATTCGCAAAAGTAATTAATACGGAAACGGCTCTACCGACTATTTTGATAAGGGGCATAAGATTCAATTTGTATCCACATATCAGTCACCTTCGGAAAGAGGTTAAAAGAAAGAAAGATAGTCGGTGTGTCCATTTCAAAGCAAATGATGGCATCCATGTATGCATGGTCAGTCACAGCGACAGATAGCTGTTAGCACTATATTACGTCGTTAAGTGTCTAAAGAATTTAATTTAATTTTATGTATTTATCTTTCTTATTTTTTTGTAAAGGGATGTTTCGTACATAAACGCATCGCACTGAACAACAATTTTTTTTTTTTTTTGGCGACTTCATAAAGGTTTTTTTCTATCTTATGATTGGGTAAATCTTTTAATTCGACTATGAAATTTAATTTTCTTATGCTAATTATTTAACTATACAGAAAACCTAACGCTACCCCTCGTATGTACACCCTAAGTCAAACCGCCCTCCATCTATAATTAAGCATATACCCACATCAATAGAGAAAAGAATCAGCATGAACTCCGCTAATAAATAAATATTCCAACAAGGCAGTAATTTTTATAACCCAGCCCCAAAAATTGGCATAAATAATAGAAACAATACTACTAATCAGAAGAAAAACAGGAAAAGAAATGTCATTTGGTATGCGCCTTCGTTCACCCAATTGGTTAGTATTAAGCTAGGACATAAGTTCCTAGCTTTAATTGAAAAAAACGCTTTCCTACTAATAGCTTACTTAGCAAGATGTTTAATAAAAACACTTTAAAATTAAGTTACAGTTGCTCTGAAAATCTAGAAAATAATCATAAAGAAACATAATAATAAATTCCTGGAAAAACACGCATGCCAAAATAGTATTAATAAAAATCCTAAACTAAAATCAGACAAAAATAATGAAAAATTATATGATTATAGAAAGCCGGAAAACTGTCCGTTGGAAAATAAAAGCCGCACAAAATCTGCGATATACCAATACACCATCTCATCCACTGAGAGTCCTAACACTGAAAGGATATACATTGGGTCAACGAAGAATGAATTTAAAATTAGATGGAGACGACACAAAAGCTCCTTCAATAATATTAGAAATAGAAATCAGACATGTCTATCCAAATATTTTTGGCATTTAAAAGAAATGAATTCATCACCAAAAGCAAAATGGAAAATAATAAATAGAGCAAGAACTAGTAAAACCTGGGATGACCCATGCCCTTTATGCCTACATGAAAAACTACGCATTATTAAGTTTCTAAAAAAGAAAAAAATATTAAACCATAGACATGCGTTAACGGGTTTTTTTTACCGACATCAACAAATTTTCATATTAAATAATTAGCATAAAAAATTAAAATCCATAGTCTAATAAAAGGTTTAAAAGCTTAACTCAATCATAATAGAAAAAAACCCTTATGAAGTCGTCAAAAAAATAAATTTAATTCAGTGCGACGCGTTCATATACGAAACAGCCCTTTGGAAAATAAATAAAATAAATAAATAAAATAAAAATCTCTAGACACTTAACGACGTATAATGGTGCCAACAGTTATCTGCTGCTGTGACTGACCAGACAACGTGCATTCGTGTATGCCATCATTCGCTTTGAAATGGATTCCCCGGCCCTCTTTCTTACTTTTGACGTCTTTCTGAAGGTGACTGATATGTGGATACAAATTAACTCTTATACCCCTTATCAAAATAGTCGCTTCGGCTGTTTCCATAGTATTTACTTTTGAGAATGTACATGCTTATAAAGATGCGTATATTTCAAGATTGGTTATTGCTAAATTTTCGCTTGAGTATGAAGCATGGCTTGATACTTTAATTCAATTTAATTTCAATAATTATATTTCGGGTTTTTGGTCTTGTTTTTGAAACTTGAGAACTCTTATATAGCGAAGGAATCATATGTTTTTAAAATAATTATAATATATATATATATATATATATAACTGAAGGAACCTGGAAACAAAGAAACTAACAATACAGAATATCCTCTACAAATAGTAATTTCAAAAACAGCGTAATACTTTCTAAATGTGTGTGAGAAACGTAAAAAAAAAAACAAAAAACAAACAAATGAATCACACGTAAAATGTCATGGAATATAAGGAAAACAGCATCTGCCTACATCAATAAATACAAAAAATATAATCTCTGTCTAGAAGAGAAAATAGCTATAATTACCTTCCCAGACGAACACAAATTACCAAATAAACAATCGTAACTCAAAATGCAGACAGGAAAACAATTTTTTACTACGTTACTTAAAATCCGAAAACTTAAACGGAAGTAAAAAAATATAAATAATAAAATAAAAATAAATGAATATAATAAATTAATCCAGATCAATAAATTACTAAATAAAAAGTATATAGTAAACAAATTAAGAAACTATCAGTGCAACTATTACATAAATAAACGTAATAATACTAATCAACAACAAATAAAGTTAGCAAACAACAATATAATATATACCAGTCAGTTATGTGCCATGCATGACAGACGCCTAAGCGATCATGTATCATTCGATAGGCAGTTTTTTTCCACACTGTAGGTTGCCATTTCTTTCTGCGGCAGACCAGTTGCCAACCAAGGCTGTAGAACCATGATATTTACCCATAGCATGAAGGAGAATTGGAATTCGAACTCGGGTTTCAATTCGCGCCTCTATCCATCAATCCACCGTGCTTTCTAATATATACCCCCCACCTATTAACCGTTAAAATAATACAATATACCTAAACATGATACATCACTGACAAGTATATATGAAGATTCGAGCCAAAGCACAACATACAGGGGCCTGACAATGGAGATTAATTTTAAAACAGTTTGTCACCCTTGGGTGTTGACATCAGTGTTCATATTTATATTTGCATGCACTCTAACCCTGATATCGAAAATGCATAATTATTACATACCTTAAAATACGGGTACATTAAGACGAAGTAACGCGATGTCACGCAAACGTACATATACATATATATATGTTTATATACCCGTACGTGAAGAGGCATACGGGTGCACACACACACACACACACGAGCGCACATATACGTGCCCACATACGCGCACACACATATATGTATTTATAAAAAAGTAAAATATTTATTTTAATCCGACATTTTGATTCCGTCAAACACTATTTTCATGGGTGCAGTCTTTGAAATGCACTACGTTTTAAAATCTTTGCAATGCGCCCATACGCCTGAACTTTCGAAGTTATATAATTATGAGTATATATATATATATATATATATATATATATATATATATATATATATATATATATATATAATTATGAGTATATATATATATATATATATATATATATATATATATATACAAACATCCAGACACACACACCACACACACACATATATATATATATATATATATATATATATATATATATATATATATATATATACAAACATCCAGACACACACACACACATATATATATATATATATATATATATATATATATATATATATATATATATATATATATATATCACAAAATTCTACGAAGAGAACAGAAATTAAAAACGAAATTGCGTCCATTTTTTTCTAATTCTTTATTTCAATGTTTACTTTGATTTTTCTTGCAGGAGGTAGGTAAAACTTTTTTTTCTTTTTTCTTTTTTTTTTAAATAGGAACCTTCGCTTTTAATTGCCCGTGTATTTTCCATTCATATCCTATCATTTCTTTTTGTGACAAACATTCAAAATGAAAGCGTCATGGTTGGGTCCAATTCTCCATTAAAGGACAACAGCTGCAATGGATGTCAAAAGTAGCGGAGCCGGTGGAAACTGGCAAAGCAACTATGCAAAGGAATGTATCAGTAAGTGGTCTTTAAGAAAGTATTTCCATTCCAACTGAGAAATATAAGTGAATCTAATGTGTTCCCTGTTGGGAGCCAGGTATTGTGAGTGAAACTAAACGGAATTAGTTTTTTTTGTCATCAGCATCTGGCGCCATTAGAGGAATTCGTGAGAAGGTTACGCGCAAAGAAGAAATATTAATCTTTTAGCAAACACATTGGTGACTATCTCTCTCTCCCCCTCTCTCTCCTCATATATATATATATACATATATATATATATATATATATATATATAATGTCTGTGTGTATGAGTGTATACATATAAATGCATATTAGAAATGTGTATAGGGGAGAAGCCAGTGAATACTTCTCGCTTGCTTTTTCAAAATCCCACTAAAATTTGCTAGACATCATAGATTGGTTGGCCAATGCTATCTTCTTGCGAATACTTGGTCTCAAAATCACACTGCGATGTGAAATTGATAGTCACTCATTTTATCTATCTATCTATCTATCTATCTATCTATCTATCTATCTATCTATCTATCTATCTATCTATCTATCTGTGATACACACCCACACAGATGGAAAGAAGGAGAGAGATAGAGAAAAAAATAATCGGCGGATAAAAATATATTCCCAAATTTGAATTTGCATATTTTTGATTGACTCTTATACACAAGTAAGAAAAATATTTAATTATATTTACGAAACTATATTAGGATGTCTCTGGTTTCCTCGGCACGCAAAGTGTTTTGAACATTTCATATATATATATATATATATATATATATATATATATATATATATATATATATACAATGCACACAAATAAATAGATAGATACATTAAACATCCCGTGATGTAATTTCACATTGAAAGGAATACATTTAGATAAAGTGCTACATTCCATTTTTCAGTATCTTGTAATCATAGCGTCAGCTCAGGTAATAAAAGGAGCAATTTGTTCTGAATGAAACATTTCATACATCATTTTTTCCTTAATTTTTTTTAATCATTTTTGGTGATTCTAAACTCAATCTTTTGCATTCTTGTTCATAAAAAAACATGTTGAAATATACAATATTTAAAAATGTCGACAACATTATAAATTCATTTATTTCACTAGTATTATAATATGCTTGAAAGTTAAATAAAGTATTAGGATAATTTACATTATTTACATTATTCAAACATTATCGTCATCTTCATTGCCATTTTCACATTTCCCAGTGGATAAGGGCGTTGGTTAGATCAAGTGACTCGACCTAAAGTGTTCTGAGTTCAATACTAGGCTACAGCAGTTGTGGACCAAAATTCTTGGAGATTTCGGTTAAAGGGAAACACCTGGAACGCCCAGAAAAGCCATGGCACGTGGAACTAGAACAACGTACCCCCGTGGACGAAATAACTGGTTCGTTTCAAAATTCCAATCACCTGAAGAAGGTTGCAGTGTACAAAACCCGAAACGTTGTGAATATGGCAATGAAGATGTGAATAACAGTCCGAATAATGTAAAGAATCATAATACCTCATCAGTATTAGGAAGCAGTAAAATATCGCTAGACTCTGCCAAAAGAGTGCTGAACCTCTTTGTAATATCAATCCTACTATATGTTAATGAATGTTAGACAATTTACTCAGCTGAATAGAAAACGTAAGAGAAAAGAGTTTTGTACTCTATAGAAGGATACAGAACAAAGAACAAGGTTTAAGAATAACAGAAACAAAAGGGAATCTTTATAGTTAGAATCAGAAAGAGGAAAATTAATTTAATAGGACACATAGCGAGGAAAACAGCTCTGGAGAAGTTGAACCTGACAAGAGATCTTTAAGTCAATACAGACAAATAGAAGTAGCAGGTAAACTTCCTAAAGATCTTTTGCAAATAGTTAGTAGAATATTTATCACATCTTACTTATTATAAAACGCAGATTATGTGTGTGTGTGTCTGTACGTTTATATATTGAATCGGATTTCCTAGATCTTTCAACCGATTTCAACAAAATTCACAGGACTACGTAAAATTACCTTGCGGTGGTTCTAACAGCGGCAAAAATTGGAAAAACACATTTTTGCACGAAATCACTTTGAAAACACGATTAAGATGCATCATGAGAATGAAAGGGGGACAACTCATATCGAGTTATACTTATTATAAAACCCAGGTTGTTTGTGTGTGCGTTTGTTTATATATGCGATCGGATTTCCTACATTTTTCAACCGATTTCAACAAAACTTAACTTTTTTTTTGGCAGGTAGTGTTTCTTATTGTCTTGCTCACTTTTTTCTTTATTTTTACAGTCAGAATGCTTTAAAAGTTCCATTTACAAGACAATTGTTTATAATAAAATTCTATTCAATCGGTAGACTCATAACGATTGAAAACAATGTTTTTGTTTGAGTTTGGGTTTGACCAATTCATAAAAAACAGAAAAACTAATTAAGACATGCGTGTCCTTCAACCTTAAACAATAATCTTTGTAAATTTTATTTTTCAGTCTTTATGATGGTCGATCCTTAATCTATCTCTTACTGTTACATCTCCGGGCACGCTTTACTGCTAGTTAGTGATAAATCTTACTAAGAGCAAAAATAGATAAGAATCTGTAGAGAGCTATGATATTCACGGGATATTGAAGATATTCGCAATATTTTATGTAGAATTTTCTACCTTTTAGAGATTGCTATCATTTTCATGAGCGTTGTCTCTTCAGGGGATATTAACATATGTCTTTAACTTGCATCTTTTTATATAATATGTACTTTTTAACTAACCTTTTTGTTTTGGTGCTGTCGGCCATTTATTCACAGACAAACACCATGAATCGAGTGTGTTAATTTCTCCAAGACTCCTTTCTCTTTGTGTGTCCCAGAATCTTCAGCTTTGTTATCCTTAGCAGTAGATTTCTTACAGTTGAAATCTCCCTCATTACGCCTACGTTCTCTCCGCTGAATATCTAACGTTCGTCGTGAGAATCTCTGATGGCTTGATGTTTTTTTTTTAAATCTGCAAATGCTATTATTGGAGGGTATACATTATATAACAGACCAACAACGTTTTCAAGGTTTCTAAGTTCATTTATATCCCTTACGAATTTGTCTAATTTCTGAAATTTATATTGAATTATTCGAATATGGCTACCGATTTAAAAGATTTGAAAAACCTACTAAAGAAAAACTGTACCGCAAACAGCAATCTAACATGTTTCCAGTTTTTCATGAGGGAAAGCGCGGTTATTGCTCAAATGTACCGCTAAGAATTTGGCCACGGAAAGCAACTTCACATATATCTTTTCAATTAGCTATTTCAGGAAAGCACATCCCTCGTTCCAAAAATTACATTTACACGCACACACACACACAAACACTGATTCAGTTATGAAATTTTGTGCGATAATATTAAGTGGCATTTAAGACCGGCTAGTGATTTACAAAGGAGGCCACATATGGAGCAAGTGTGAGGATTGTGAGATGAGATCACTGTTAGATTGGCTGACTTTTTAGATCTTGCTCTCGCTTCTTGAAGATGATTCAGACAAGGTGACTGAAAACTGCTGAGTCCAGTAAAACTCGTTGATCTCCATTCTATCCGCTCCAATGCTAAGCGGTCAAGGGTGTTATGAGGTAAATTGGCAGCTGATATATATATATATATATATATATATATATATATATATATCTGTGTGTGTGCGTGCGTGTGTGTGTGTGTGTCTGTGTGCGTATAATTACTCGGTAATTTAAGAAATTAGGCAGACATTCATTTAACCTGGGAGTATAACATACAATTCTTGTAATCTTCATTATCTCCCTGCGAACATTGATAAGCATGTTTAAATTGAGATAAGTTCTTATTTCAATTACTACCATAGTTCATAATTGCTATCCCTGATTCTTGGTGTTTTTTTGTGAATTTTCGAGTATGGGAAAAGGGATGTCATGAATTTTTGATATTGATCGCCATGCCATTTCTTTCGCTTTCTTTTTATTAGTTGATTTGCCATTGTGTTACCTCGTCCCCGGTTGGAAATAGTCCGGGTTTAGTGACCAAGGTTCTCTTCCTTCTTGGTAGCGTTTGTTCCAGTAACATATTTTTCGGTCCCAGAATAGTTTCTCTCTAATGCATGCAGTTCTTGTTGCCCCAGGTGACGGCCGATTCGGTAGGAAAATTTGTTCGTAATCACAGAGATTCGTAATTTTGTTTTTATATCCTTGATCGCCAAGAGGTAATTTTGTACGAGTTACCAGCTCTGTGACGACAGTCGACCAAATCCTGGCTATATGATAGTACGCATTTATATTCATATATCTGTGGTTAAAGACTTCATTATTAAGTATTTTATTCATTAGGTTAGCATAGAATTATAGATATGGTATTGACTATAATAAGTTTTAAGTTACTATAAGTCGCAGTGAACACTACTTGATGAAATATCAGGTGGACGTACATTAATATTGAAAGTTTTTACAAAATAGTTTAAATGAAATAATTGAAGTTAAATAAAGTCAAATACATTTCAAATTAAAATAAAGAAAAGAAAAATTGTAATTTCAAATGGTATAAATTTTACGATTGTTTACATGGTGAGAGGTAGTCAAAAATGTCATCCGACAAATGTTCAACTTTCCAACGCCAATGAGGGGGATAGTTATCAAGTTTTATAGGGTATATCATCCCCACGCTACAGTTTTCAGGAAGGGCCACCAAGGAATTTATTAAACAAAGGAAGAGAAACAAAGAAAAAACAAAACGGATTTTACATTTGGGGTTATTTTTCAACATGCTAGCTAAGAAATGTAGAATTTTAACACAAAAAGATTTCAGAAAAAAGAAGATAATTATCGGATGTAAACAGAGGAAAAACGTCAGTCAATACAATCCTTTCCTATGTGCATACACGCACGCACACACACACACACAAAGAGACACACAAACACACACACACACACACATATATATATGTAAAAGTGGATATTAAAGTCAACACTCATAGGCGAAAGGCTGTTTCATGCTAGATGTAATCGTCAGGCCTCGAGCCTGATGATTGCGTCTAGCATGAAACAGCCTTTCGCTTCTGAGTGTTGACTTCAATGTTCACTTTTATATTTACAAGCGCTCTATCTCTGACATTGAGCACTGTATCTCATAAGTATACCGTGCCTTAAAGATATATATATATATATATATATATATATATATATATATATATATATATATATATATATATAATTATATGGTTAGATTAATGTGAGTTTGTGACCCTGGGTTTCACGCTTTTGCGATCGTCAGAAAGAATTATTAATTTTTTTAAATTTTGGATTTATGTAGATTGCGTGTATTGGTGTTATTATGAAAGTGGGGGGAATTGTCGTCGTGATGTCACTCATGCTAACCCAAACAGGGATGCATGTCCATACACCCGTTGAGGTACGCAGACTTACATACACACTCGCTCGTCCGCCGGGACTCATACAGACATAAACATATGTGGACAGTATGGGATTTGACATATGTATGTATATGTGTGCTGTTGTCTATATTCATATACATTTGTATGTTGAAATTTCAAGATCGGTAGTGTAGCGAAAATTTCTCGTGAATGACTCGTGAATGTATACATGTCAGCAATGAGAGCATTTTTTTATTCTTTCGCTGAATAACCTTTCCTCGCACACACGTATATACGTGTGGTGGGGTTCTGTGTAAAATTATGATAGGTAAAAATTGCTATCATTTTTAAATTTTTAAGGTTGATTTGTTATTATTTTAAAGCTTGTAATTTGCTTGTTGTTGATGACTGCGTATATGTAACTGGTAGAAATCGCAGTTTGTAATCGTTATTGGTTATTTTTTATGCTAGTATCAAATATGCTGGGGGTAGTGGAAGTAGTTTACGTTAATTATAGCGGGTTTATATGAAAATAGTAGACGTTATGCGGTAGTAATTTTGTAGTGGTGGGGGTTGGTGGCATTGATAATGTAAGTAGCTAATAGTTATTGTAAGTGATTAGTAATGGTGGTGGGAGAATGATTATAACAATAAATGTAATTATTGTGATGGTAGCTTGAACTAAAAAGTGATTGTTGGTGTTGTATTTTTTTTCACCTGTTTGGTATAAATCTTGATAATAGGTATTAATTCTCATGCCTACATTTGGAAATATTCTCTGGTCTTATTGGTCTTTATATGGTGGTATTAAATATGCTAGGGGTGGGCGATAAATTTACGTTAATAATTATAGTGAATTTATTTGTTACTAGTAAATGTGACGTGGTAGTAAATGTGATGGGTGTTGGTGGTAATGATAATATTAGTAGCTAATAGTCATTGTAAAGTGGTTGAAGTGATTACTAATGGTGTGCAGTGATAACAACAATAAATATAATTATTGGGATAGAAGATAGAAATAAAGAGTGATTGTTTTTTTTTAATCCGCTTGGTATAAATTCAGATAATAGGTACTTATTCACGTGCCTTCATTTGGAAATTATCTCTGATCTTTTGTTTAGAAAATTCTTTTTCGGGGTTTGGGATATTAGTGCTACTTATTCGTGTAGGCAAAGTAGGCATTTTTTTGTAATGTTGCTGTAGGCAAGTGATTTTCCAATAGTTTCCATCTCATTGTTGGTGTGATATTTTTGTCTTGTTGCTGCCATATGTATGTGGATAGTGTAGTGCTGTCAGCGTATTTTCTATTGGTGAATGAAAGGTTGTGGTTGTTTTTCCTCTTCTTGAATGGACCATCAGTGGCACCGATATAGTACATTGTGCTGTTGTTTGAACTTACCTTGGCTTTATAGATTGTATTCGTATGATGGCATCCCCCCCATATATATATATATATATATATATATATATATATATATATATATATATATATATATATATGTGCACGCACACCGGCATAAAAACATTATGCTTTGAAGAAAGAGCGGAACATATCGCTGGAGTTGTGGGTATAAAAGTTAAAAATACAGATAATGAAAAAAATATAAAACAATTATGAAAACAATCAATTAAATTTAAATAAAATAAAATAGACTTTTAAAATGAAATCCATGAAAAGAAAAACAGAATTAATTTCAAATGGTATTTGCAGCGGTAAGGTGAACATTGGTAGAATGTCATTTTGTGCCTGCATCTCAACATAAGATGTCGTAAAGTTTATACCATTTGAAATTATTATTATTATTATTATTATTATTATTATTATTATTATCATGTAGTTAATGATAGTTTTATTTAAATTATGGAAATGTAAATATTTCTATATAATCTGATAAAATTAGAACGATAAATACTTATTGAATTATGTGATATGATCACACCATTTTCAAATGGTATTGCAGAACAATCAAAAATCCGATTTCCAGTAATATATCATATACTGAAACTGCAGTGCTATTTTTATAATATATTTTATATAATATATATATATATATATATTGTCGAGATAAAAATCCACGCTTAATAACTTATTAAACAGACGCTATTTCGCAATGTTTACCTATTTGTTAACGTAACGAAATGTATAGACACACCGTAAAGCAATTTGCAACGCAATACTTTTTTAAATTATCTAAATTTGAAAATAATGTCATATTTCAGTTCTATCCGTCGTCAGTTTTGCGGTAAATCATTAATTATTTAATTATAAGCCAACACATTTCGGTTCATGGGTGGTAACATTATGTCTATTATATTTTAATTACAAAGTCGTTTTATTTTAATCTTCATTTCATTTTTCCCATCATCGATATTAGTAGGCATATGACAGTAATAAAAATTAATAATGACAATTAAGGTTAATGACAGTTAGCACTTGTAAATAATTAGAATGGATATTCTAAATAGAAAATAACTTGTCAACGGCCAGAATTCTCCAATGGCAGCATTTAAATGAGTATAAATGAAGAAACAGTAAAGTTGCCAATGGCGCAGACAAAGCAAAAAAAAAAAAATCTCTTACATTGACATTTCCTGTGATAAGTAGAGATAAAAGTAAAATATGTATTTTTATGTAAATGAAGTGGAGAACAGTTTGTTAAACGTTTTTGCTTTCATGATGTTTTCGTAAAAATTATATTTAAACAAGTAAGTAGAATGTATTTTTACAAGAAAGTTAAATAGTCATTACTTGAATTTTGGGATTCTTTTGTTATCTTTCTTTAGACATTTGTCTATAGTGAAGACACAATCAGCAAACGACAAAACTTGTTTCGCTAGAATTTTTTACTTTCATTTTTTTTTTACTACAACAAACATAAAGAAAATACTTCACGTGAATCTTAAGAATATCACAATGGTTTAAAAATACAGAAAGCCATTATTATGAAATTTGAGAATAAAGATGTAAGGACGCAAAGCTAATGAAAAAAAAAAAACATCTGGAATTGTTACTTCATAATTAGCATTAGCATTGAATATATATCCACGTAAGTAACGTCTATAGTGGTAGAAATGGATATGTTTAATTCGTAATAAATGTAACCACGTGGGTGTGGAGAGGTGATAAATATCTTAATTGAAATGTAGATAGGTAGACACGCGAACTTTTGTCATAAGCTTAGTTTAATCTGACACAAGTCCATGCATGAGATCTATCGAGTCTGAAGCGAATTTATTTTACTGAATGTTGCTGCATAAAATGATCAAAAATTGAAATGCAATGTTAATAACCATCTTCTCTTTTCCTTAATCTTGTTAAGGACAATAACACACACACACACACACACTGATCTTCAAATATCATTTCATACCTAGTATGTATTTCCATGTTAATTGGTATTATCGCTTTGCTTGGATTGAAATAATTAAAAATATATCTGCTATTTGTTAACTGCACCCCGAGAAAACTTTTGTCCTAATAGGATTCCTTTAGTTGCTGAGTCATCAGTTTTTGTTTTTTTTTACTTAAGCTTACTCAATAGAAAGACGAATGAACACTCATAGTAGAGGGTTACTTATACTTAGTAAAATTGTTCCATGGGATGACGAATATTAG
>OZ010594.1:44924550-44927050 GCA_963932145.1 Acanthosepion lycidas
CATCTCTTCCTATTAAAAAACCCAGTGAGGTATGTAAACCAGACGATAGGCGAGCATATCTATTCCTATTGAAGGAAAATTAAATAGTAAATATAATTTGAGAGTTTACGTGGATACATTAGCTGTGTAGATTTGAGTTAGGCACTAGAAGGAACCGGAGAGCCAAACCTAAACGGGAAATGAGGGATGAACCTCTGCTCAAGTTCAAACAACTGGGGATGAGCATGAGCGTTAGCATTATCGGTTTTTTTTTCTGTTAGACCTATCGTTTTTTATCGTTATATTAAGATAATCCTAGCAAAGGCACTAATCCATCTTTTCTCTTTTAATGCTATAGATTTAATAAGAAGGTTGAACTCAGTAAGGAAACCGCCCCAGGAGTAAGTGACCTCTGATTTCAAACTGCATTGAATGCCATATTACTGATATGTAATATCAGTAGAGGGGTCGTATTATTAAGTACAGAAATAGTTACACAGATGAATATATTATCAATGTAAGATTGGTGCCTTTGTACGCTTATTGTCCTGATTTATCAAAGCTTAACAAGCTTAGATTTTTACGGCTAACACTTGTGTCATATAATCTAGGAAGAAAATCTTGCAACATTTGTGTTCAAATAAGAACGATCTACTAAGTTATATTAAAACTACGCATTCAGAATTCTTTCTTTTTTTTTGTAAAAAATAAGTTTCAAATCCGATTATTTGTGGTAGTGAGATTTCAACAATTATTTCTGACACATGAGAGTCGCCATTATTAATTCATTATTCATTTTTGAAACAAAATAGACTTTCTCCGTTTTCACTTATTCGAAAGACTCCTTGAATAAGCAATGACAAAAAAAAAAAAAAGAAAACAAAAGAAAAGAAAACAACAAAAAAAGAAATAGTCTTTTCTCGACATGAAAACAAAATCTGGTTTGTATTCTGGAACGAACAAACATAAAATGAATTTTTTTTTATTTCATTTTGTAAGAATAATCCCAGCAGTTTGTCGGAAAATAAGTAAAAAAAAAAAAAAAAAAGACATACAACTGCTTGAAATTCCGCCCAAGAAATATTTATATTCACTGGTATCACCCGGAGTTATTTCTTCAATGAGTGGCCCAAGATAAAGCGCTTCAAGCGAGCCGTCAGCGCAATATAAAGCTAAATGTTGCCTTTCTTGTGATTATGCGTCAAGTAAAACCAAAACAACAAAATTAGAAAAAAAATCGGAAGACAATTTATCTGTTCACTATATTTTCCCACATATTATGATTGGTCTGCAGTCGCTACTTTTCACAGGTGAAAAAGTTAATATATCCTCGCTTGAATTAAATAGATGTTTCAAAACTAAAACAAAAGACTAAAAAAAATATCTATTTTATTTTTATTTCATAAATTACTCACATTGTTTTATTTAATTTCGGATTTTCAACACAAAATTCAAATGAAATCTCCACTTCTACTCCAACAAATTATTTTCTCACACATCCCGCCTGTGGATCTCGCCCGCGTTAACTTTCTTTCCATATAACTACAATCTTAAAAAAATAAATGCAGCGTCCATCGCCGTGTTCTGTCTATTGTATCCCGTTTATCTTTTATCCTTCCTCACCATATGTAGTCTTTCTATCACTTTCTCTAACTACCTGCGCGCTTTTGGCTTCCCGCCTTGCTTGGGGTGAAGAGATTAATTAATATATATATATATATATATATATATATATATATATATATATATATATATATATATATATACGTTTGATTAAAAAACAAGAAATGTTTTTAGTTAATTAATTTTCCTTTTTCTCCTTTTTAAGCACAACATGTGGAAACACGTGCGATACTCTGCCCTCATCAGCCGCCAACCAGGGTAGGTAACATAGTAGCGGTAGCTACGGCAGTGCTGCCACCCCGGGCGCCACCAGCAGATTTTGCCCCCGGACAATGTTTCTAATAATTTGTTTCATTTCAGGTGTGTATTTTTTTTAATATCTTTCCATGCCTAAGCACTCTAATCTGAAAACTTTCTATTCAATTAAGTTGCAGCCTGACTTCCAGATCGTCCTCTTAAAAACGGCAGCGTGTCTGTCTCTACCGAGTAGCTAAGCATTTCCCCGATACGATTTTCTAAATATATATCTCTTTGATATATGTAGGAACATAACGACTGATACCAAATTAAACCTCAGACTAACGCCAACAAACGTTGGCTCAAAACCGATAAGATTACAAATGTTGGTTATTCTTCCTCGGGCTTTTTACGCAGAAGATATTATTAATTGTTTCTGAATATGCGTAACAATATAATCAATATATAAATCAAAAGAAAGTTAAAATGATTACAGCCAATCATCATATACAAAGATAAATACTTCCACACACACCAAATAAGTGTGAATGATATGTACACAGACCCTATATATAATACAATCTGTATATTGACCATTTAAAATTACACTTCATAGCTTCCTTGGGATTTAACACACAAAGCTATTTACATGAAAGTACAA
>OZ010594.1:44932050-44962050 GCA_963932145.1 Acanthosepion lycidas
AATAAGTTCATATTTGTTTTGTTTTTTTATTTATACAGCATTCACAAACTAACTTTAAAACAATTCATGTACATCAAACATGACCCCACAATTAATAAGATATTTTGTGAAACCATCGTTGTCGCCAAGCGAAAACCTCGTAATTTATAAACACTCCTTCTGTCGTCTAAACTACAGAATTCACACACTTACCAAGGCAACATAACGTGTAATAAACCCCGATGAGAATGTTTTAATAATCTTATTAACGATAGTATTTTACGCCATCTTTCAAGCACACAGGAATCCGACATCCACCCTTGACTAGTGGAAATGCAATGTATTTATTTTATTTATGCAAGACGAGAAACTATATCAATGAAACAGCTCCGGAATTTCGTCTTCAGGTTTATGACCATTAAAAAAATACTATCAAAGACATCATCACCAATTTCACTGTAGTATTAATGACATTAGATATATCTTGTTGGCATCTTCATTTAAATGCAAAAAAGAACGTCAAATACCCAAATTAAAAGACGTTCACACATTCTAGGTTTCAAAAGAAATTTAGGCTTACTCAACAAATACAGCTTGGAGAAAAAGCCATCAGCAAAATCTCTCCCATCCTAATTGTTGCAAAATCTCATCCAAAACTATTAGAATTCATTAGTTATCTAACACATGTGAACGAGAAAACCCACAAAAATATTTAATTTCCTTTCATTCTATGTGAGAAAAAAACACGAGCATGTCCGATAATTCCGATTTTTAAAATCTTTTCTCACGATATGTCTATTTCATCAAAATTAATAATAATATACAATATTCTTATGATTATTACTATATTTTATCCCTAAAATATCGTTTATCGAACTGCTATATATATATATATATATATATATATATATATATATATATATATGTGACACAAAATAATTTGAACCTGTTCCCTTTCTAGCTGAATAACTCAAATTGTACTTCAGTGATTCTTACGTCAAATGATCTCATTTTGGCTAAACTACTTGGAAATCTTTGAAAAAAGAAACTCAATTAGTTCAGTGTTTTTGTTTTTTTTTACATATTTAAGATTTTGTGGGATGGACAATTATGCAGTTAACGATTTGGAAAAATTCCCTGTTCCACCCGGTATATATATATATATATATATATATATATATATATATATATATATATATATATATATATATATATATGTGTGTGTGTGTGTGTGTTCTAATGGGTGTGTGTGTGGATACATTGATAGCTAGGAAGACAATAAAATGGTATAAAAAGGGAAATTCTGATAGGTAGATTTTCAACATGGAACCTGAGTTCAAATCACACGATAAACAATTTGTCAGGAAGGCGAATTCTTATGAGATCGCCGTTGAAAATTGTCTAAAAATCCTATGAGTCGAACTCGGTAGACGCCATTGTTCTTCAATGGATGGGCTGGCACGAAGTCACAAGTCATCGTGATCGAGGGGTGTGAGTGTATTAGCTTCGTTCAAATTGTTGATTAATATAGATTGTGTTCTCCTCCGTAGACAATATTTACCGTCCGCTCATTATAGCTGCTGTATATACCAAAGATTGGCTCTATGGGCGTGCAACAAACGCAATGTACCTGATCAGGTCTCTGCAACAGGGATTGAAAAGCGACCCTAGCTGATAGATATACTCCCAAGCAAGCGTTCACTTATTATTAATCGTATGTATTCAACTCCAATTAACAGCATCTACTTCGGTATTAAAAACTTACCAGAGCCTTTCCAACGTTACTTTCAGCACCTGCCAGAAATATCGAATTTTATTCGATATTTGTTTATTTTAGCTGAACTAACAAGTTTCTATTTTCTTCTCGTTTACTTGGTGTTTATCTATCATGTGATTTGTCTTCTTTTCTTCTCAGGAAACGTAATATGTTTACGATTTTAAAATGTTTAACACGGTAGATCCTTTGATAATTTATCCAATAAAATCTTTATTTCCATAAATCAGAAGCAGTAACTTGTAACAAAACAATAGAAAATTTGTTGTGGAAAACATCTGAGACGGAATCTCATTGTTACTATCATTAAATAATGCCCAAAAATAAAATACACCTTGAAAATATCCGCTTCAAAGCTTCAAAATGTAAGTTTATTTTCGTCTATATTTATTGAAAACTTAAAAGCAAACTATACTTATTGTAAAATAAGAAACAATAAAACTGTAAATATATTTGATTGAAAGAACTCAAATAAAACCGATTTCAAAGGATTTTCATTCGTTTAGATTTGATCTGAATCGCTTTGTTCTAAAAAAAACCGATGACTGAAATATCAGGCAGTGCTGTAATAAATACATCATGCGTATTTGTTAGTAAATATTCCTTTTAGATAAATTTATAGTCACACAATAAAAGAAATAATTTATATGAAGGTTCTCTATTTAATTCAAGAGTTTACTTTTCGATTTTGAAGTGAAGATACTTTGTATTATATTTCGTTATTTTGCCATTTGATGGGGAGTATAGACGTTTGTACACAGGAAAATCTTCAGCAATCATTTATCGAATAGTTAGTGTAAATGCCGGTCGAATATAAAACTGTTTCTGTTACAACAGCTTTTTGTTTTAGAATAGGTTTCACAAGTTCATTGATATCACACTTTCTATTATTGATGGGTGCTTCGTTCCAGGCATTGTGTTTAAGAGATGTAGGATGTCAGCCTGTTGATTATATCATTATTTACATTTTTAGCGTTCCCAGATATTTTTCGTCCTGGTTAGGATGATTAATTACACCCGGATCGGGATGATTGGGTAGCGTGGAACCAACTTTTAATTGTTCTCGGTTCTATCCCGGCCCGTGGTGGTAGCACCTATTAGGGTCTTAGCTATAGACAATTAGTTAGTGCCTAAACTGGGGCCAAAGCACTATGAAAGAATAAAAAATATGCATTTTTATGTTAAAAATACAAGTAATAATTTTTTTTAAATAAATAATATTAGCAATACTTTTTTGTAAAAAAAATCATGCAGTATATTTTTGGAACACAGTACCAGCAATGCATTTGACTCTTGAAGAAAACCCTCTCTTCAAAAGTACGCCAAGTATACATGTCTGCCCAATGATAACTAACCTAAAAATACTAATGTTTTCTGTTTTTTTTGTCTGTTTTCTCTCACTGCCTGACGAGGCTTTTATAAAAGTGAAACATGTTAGATTGATATATGTTTTGTATTTGTTCTTTTAGTTTATCATCCTATCGAATTTCAATCTATATTTGATCCGCATTTGAACTTTAACACAACTAAGTCTGTATACCGGGGTTGAATATGACTGACAAAGTTTTCATCTACAGACTGATTTCTTACAATGAATATATCTGCTATTTGTACGAACCTATCCTAAAAATCTTAAATTAAATAACACACTGAGTTTGATATGCCGTAAACAAAATAGATCTAACTAAACCAAATCCGATATATTTGTTCTTTGCTCAAGTGAAAAGAAAAGCTTAAGTTTGTTGTTGAAAACACCTGCTACTAAAGAACCTTTTAAGATTGAGTTCGCTGCATTTCCTCTTGGAAATATATGAATCCATCTATTCATTCTTGCCTATTCCAAACAATGCATTGTAGCCACAGTTACTGAAATGAGGTAAATTTAAAATGCGTTCACGCAAGAGAATAAATAGAATATAAGGATGATTTTCAATATATTAATTACGAGGTGGAAGCTTCAATTCAGAATCAACTGAAAATAAAGTTTTAACGGGATTATCTATTTGAACATCCTCAAATGAACCAGTTTTCTGTCCAATTCTGTCCGTCAGGTTCTGTCAACGGTAGCTCAAGCCAGTTGTTCGTTTCTGATTCTGGTGTAATTGTTCAACTCATAAGTTGATCGACGAAGATCTTTGCTCGTATATTCTTGATTTTTTTTTTTTTGCCATTATTTTAAACCCATACGATATTCTGACTCAAAACATCTTGCTTGCTTCTCCAGCACGGGCCAATTAAAAGTTTGTTTGTGTTTAGTTTATTTAGCGGCATATCAACTCTAAATGAATCATTTACTGTTGAAATTTAACTTTCTTTGGAGATTTGGCAATTTTATATTTTATTTTTACTATTAAAATATTTTATTGAATTTATTTCCTATTAAAATTTATTGCTAGAATTTATTTTTCTATTAAATCTATTGCCATACTGTTTTTATTTAACAATTGAAATTTACTGCCTGATATTTTTTAATATTACAATCTATGCTGGAATATTTTTTACTATTAAGGTCTATTGCCGGAATATTTTATATTTTTACTATTAAAATATTTACTGGAACATTTTTACTATTAAAATCAGTAGCTAAAAAATTTTACTATGAAAATATATGTTATACTTTTATAGTGATTTGAGCCCCGTTTTGCGGCTAACTATATGCCCATAGCTGGGACACCAACAGGTGCTACATCCAGGAGAGTGTGAATCTGGGAAGAAAAGTAATTAAGTAATTGTTCCACTCTCACCAAAATCTCCCGATGAGAACCTTTGCTGCCGAGTAGAGTATTTCGTCATACCCAGGGCATCCCAAATAACGACGGTCTACTTTTGCTGACGCATATCTTTGGTAGTAAAGCATATCGTTTTACAATGGGTAAATATTGTGTCAGGCTGTGATGCAGCGCTTCAATCAATAGTTCAGTGTAAATACTATGTAATTTTTGCCATTTGTTTTATTAATATCCATTTTCTTGCCTCGTGTTGGAAGTCATATTCTACTAAATCACTCTACTTTAAATCATTTTTCAAAGACATGGATTATTAAAGCTAGATTTAGATTACTATCCCTTATCTATTTTTAATCATGTGCATTTGGCTAAAATATTCCGCTATAAGAAATATCTCCTCTTTTGGCATTAATTCACAGAATCATACTAGAGCTTCACTTGAGCGATTTCAAAGATTATATCCCCTTTTATTTTGTACTATAATTCTCTCTTAAAATATGACTGTTATCAGTCATTTGAATAGCTTTTCACCTTTTATTTGATTTATTCATAGCAACCTTTAAGTCCATTATACAGCATAAAATCCAATCATAATTAATCACTTCGGCATATAAATAAGAAAGCCTAGTATGAAAAAATATTAGGTCGAAATGATGTCTGAACCGTTAGGGCTACATATTTGCCTAAACGAGGCACGGTGGAGTAATGGATTGAGGATTCGTAGAGCTGAGTTCGAATTCCAGTCAAATCCATTACGTTCACTTACGTGTTAATACCATTGGAGAAAAGTACGAATCCTCTTCTTCTCCTCCTCCTCCTCCTCCTCCAGCTATGGGTAAATAGCAAAACTGACCAGGTTCTATAGACTTGGATGACAACTGGTCTACAACAGAAAATAATGGCAACCTACTGCGGGGAATAAAATCTGCCTTGTCATTCATATATTGAAAGATACATGACCTCATAAACGTGTATCACGCATGACACGTAACTGATTGATTTGTCTAAAGAGATCGATTATGTGAATTCCAATTGAATTTAATTTAGCTAATATTTAACTGTTTTATATACAAAAAAAACATAAACTGACATTTTTTATCATGAAAATAATTTGCTCTTTATTTAACTGCTAATGAAAGAAATCGGATGAAAACAGTATAACAATAAAAATAGGACTTGGTATTGGATGAAAATGAATGGCTTATTGGCAAAATGGAGAACTCAGAATATAATATATGACTGAGAAATATCACAACAATCAGGGACAGACGTTTAACTATCTGTAGAATCCTTCATGAGCTTCCGATTTCTAGCGATTGTTAAGTAATGACGAACATTTCCATTTTCGTTTATGATCGAAATGATCACGATACTTCTGAATCTAAGCAAAGAATTAAGAGACAGGAAGCACCTCCATAAAATAAAGAAAACTATGCTGAACTGCTATATAATATCTCGGCTATGGCAGTGAATTCTCACAAAGAATTGTGAACTGTATCGGCGCATACTAACGAACATAGTAAATACCATAAAACGAACATATAAGGAGCAAGTTTTAAGCAAAATAGGGATTACAAGTAGATTGTTTTTGACACTCAGAAAGAGAGAGTTGAAATTTCTGAAGCACATAAAAGGGAGAGAGATGATGGGGAGAATATACCATGCACAGGGTATATTGAACCCAAGTGGAGCAAGAAAAACAGAGGTTTATTAGGTTAGTGCAAAAAATGATGACGTAATAATGTCGTTTTTTGACGTTAAAAAATACGTCGAAAAACGACATTATTACGTCATTATTTTTGCACCAACCTAATAACTAAGTAACTATTTTGTATGGATAACAGAACAAACACAATGAAGCTTGATTCACTTTTTTACGACTTACCTGCCCCGTGTGGGTTATTTTAGATCATAAGAATAATGCGAGTGAATAATGGATTAAGAATTCTTTGAGAATAACAATGATATTTGCCAGGTTAGAGGTTCTACTATTTAGCCCATAGCTGGGCTGAGCAGATAGATTCATACATTTTCAGCGGTATTTAAGCGTATGTATATGTCACAAACGGGCACAAAGATGGATATAAAAGTTACTCAGAGCAAGAAAAATAGGAAGTTCCTGGGATCATAATCGCCATCTGCTGACGGGCGGAATATATAAAACAAGAATTATATCGCCTGGAAATTTGAATCATGAAAATATATCCGTCAGTTTGTTTCATATTTGATATTGAAGTGGATAGATTCTTACTGAAAATCACTTATGTTGTGGTGCTATATATTCTTTTTATTCATTTTAGAAAGGTATTTTTTATTTTAAAAGTGAATTTTTATCACTCTACTTTTATCTCTTGAAACCATTTGCCTTATTTATTTACTCATAGTAAGATGGAAGACGTGATATGCCTCACAGATTTTCATCTGGTACATATAACGTCTGTAATTTTTATTTCCAATTGGAAAAAAAAAATATCCATTTTTACACAAGGAACATTACTACAAGTTTAAATAATCAAACTGGAAGAATGGTAAACTTAACAAATTTCCTCTGCTAAAATAATCTTCTTAAAGAAGCAAATTCATTTCCGACGCTCTGATTTTTAATTCTATATTCTGCAGAACGGTAAATCAGATAAGATCCAAAACACTGGAAATCAAATAAGCTGAAAGCGATCACCGACACTCAGACGGCAAATACTACGTATCAAGTCGAGAAGAAAGAGGAAAAAAAAATCTAATATCTCTCACAAGCAGAGATCTGGGTACTCACTAAAATAGTTAGGATTGATTTATTTTAAGCGCCACAAATTAAAGGGATTAGGTTTTCTTTTCTTCGAAACTAGGTGACTGACTTACAACCCTGTGATTTTCCTTAAAACGAACTATTTACAAACACACACACAGACACAGACAACACACACAGACACAGCCAAAGACACAGACAACACACACACAGAGACAAAGACACAGACAACACACACACACAGAGACAAAGACACAGACAACACACACACACACACACACAGAGACAAAGACACAGACAACACACACACACACACACACACACACATATATATATATATATATATATATATATATATATATATATATATATATATATATATATATTCTATGTATGTTTGTACGTGTGTGTTATTGTGAGTGAGAATCTAGAAGTAGACAATTTTTTTATTAAAATGTTTTCCTATTCCGATGTTATATACTGACAGATATTTTGGGAGAAAGGAATTCAATTAATTTTTTTTTATTTTTCTTGTCTAAGCTGAAAAAATATTTTGCAATAATTTTCAGAGAGAAACAAACATTGTAGCTCTCTGAATATAACACTGTGTATAACAATTTGACGCTTCCTGTGTTTGATTTAAAGTATAAAATTACTCACACCTAAAAAAAAAAAAAAATTTATGTTTATTTATTTTTTTCTCCTAGAACAAGGATCGATACGCATTATCGCTGTTTCAAAGAAATGCTGAACCAGCAATTTATTTTCATACAATTATTATTATGTTTGCTATGTTTGTTCACAGATGCTATCATGCATCGTCCAAAAAACATCTGCGATATAATGATAAAAATGTACAAATAAAATTGTCATTCTATCAAAAAGTGTTCAACGGAATTTACTTGATATTCTTCATGACATGAGTCATGATCTCTCCTGTATTATTTTATGAAATCAAACACTCTGATCAAACGCACGTAATATTCCTGATCTGAAAGAGCAATTTAGGCGTGCTTTTTTCAGCCAGAATCGCAATATCTTCACCCACAGCAAGGAAAGTTCGGTTATTGTGTTGTACCAGAAGACTTTTCTCCTTTGAATCTATCTTACACATTTATTAATCTACCATTCGTTCGTTCATTGAATACTGTTGCCATATCTGGTTTTGTTTTCCTGCTGTACATCTTGAGGTTCTACACAAAATCCAAAAAATGATCTGTAATGTAATCGTTCCTGACCAGTCATCTCAGCATCAGTGACTTTCTCCCAGATAAAAATTGGTTACCCTCTGTCTTTTCAGTAAATACTTTCATGATAACCGCTCTGTTCCTCGAACACATGAATTTAAGCGTGCTACTAGATTGGCAGCTAGATTGCACACATTTACTGTTGAAATAGCTAATTGCAACCGCTACTTCTACTCCAACAGTTTTTTCTTGCACTTTGCCCCTATGGAATTCACTTGCATTTACTTGCTTCCCTGATAAATATAATCTTCAAAAATCTAAATGCAACTTCAATCTCAATCTTCTGTTTTTTTAATCTCGTTCATCTTTTGTCCCTTCCTCAATCCTCATTAGATACAGTCATTTTTTTTTCCTTTCAATCCTGGTAAACCCATGTGCACTGAGGCCAATTATGCTTTGCTTAGGATGAAATGAAAACAAAAGTCTGATCAATATAACCAAATATTCTTCGAGTTTTTTTTTTATATTTATTTTTATGTTCCGGTTTAGTGTAGAAAGCATTTTTCCGATTTCTTAAATGAAATTAGACTAATAATTAATATCTCTAGTTCCCTGTAACTCTTAGGAATATTCATAATACATATACAGCGTGTCCATAAAATCTGGACACATAGGCAAAGATGCACATTTTCAAGAAAGTACATTTTCAACAATATCTTATTGAACTGGATTATTAAGAAATAATAACTTCAATATGATTTCGATCATTTGTGATACAAAGTTTGAAGTACCTTGCAAGATGCATGCGAACTCGATCCAATAATTCCACATTGACATCGATTTTAGCATATTTACTCTTTATGCATTTAATCAATTATGATGCATGTGTCGTTTACAAAAACTTAAAAATTAGCAAAATAGTAAAAATAATATCTCCCAAAGATCCAATAGCCTATGTCTATGAATATACTTTCCTACTCGGAGAATTGATATCCGTAAATAAAAAAGACACAACACGCCTTGCATAGATATACCGCAACCATTCTCGGGCGGAGATTTACGTGTCACTTATCAGACTATAGTGACATCAGACAATAATCTTCATAAGCATCATACTTATTCACAAAAAAATAAATAAATTCCAAAATACTAGAAAAATCAAATAGTAAATACAAACATATGATCCGTAAAGCAATAGTCATATAACAAAACTATGATGAATAAATAAAAACAATTATAACATACGAGACCTCATACTTAATTGTATTAGGTTGGTGCAAAAATAATGTCCTTTTCTCACATATGTTACTATGTGAAAAAACGACATTATTTTTGCACCAACCTAATATTTAAAAACGCAAATCACAACTCGGTTACATCACAACAATCATTGCCTACATCAAAACTCTCACAAGTACTACAAAATTCACCAGTTGTTTATACCTAAGCTGATGATGGCTTAAAAGAGTCGGACAATTTCGGATTAAATTTTTCCTTGTCAGAAAAAAGATCTTTCGTAATTTTGAAAAGACGATCGTTAAAATTAATTGACACAAAATGGCTGTCGTTTTTAATAGTAATTGCATCATATATATATATATATATATATATATATATATTGTCATGCACAGATAGACTGTTTCGCTGTATCACAGCTCATCAGTGTGTCTAGACGTCCGATTGCCTCTGAATTGGGGTCAGTCGGGGATTCTCTCAATAATCCGTTGGCGCACGGCAGAGACGAATGTGAATTTAAGCGTATTTATATTTAGAGAAATACACAGTAACTATCTAAATATAAATACGCTTAAATTCACATTCGTCTCTGCCGTGCGCCAACGGATTATAGTTACATATATATATATATATATATATATATATATATATATATATATATATATATATATATATATATATATATATATATGTAACTATACTCGTTTCGAAAAACCTTCGAATGTTTGATTTGCCAATAATCAAATCAATCACGAAGTAAAAAAAAGTTTAAAAAAAAGAAAGAGCCAGAAACATGAAAGTCTATCGAAAAAATCGCACAGATACAGGTTTGAAACCCAAAGAATAAAACTCGACACGTCTGGCTCACTAATGCTTTTTCAAATAATGCTCTTTCGAATAATGTGCATTCGATTAATGCGTTTTCGAATAATGCTTTTTCGAATAATGTGCATTCGATTATTGCTTTTTCGAATAATGCTTTTTCAAATAATGCGTTTTCGAATAATGTGCATTCGATTAATGCGTTTTCGAATAATGCTTTTTTGAATAATGTACATATGATTAATGCGTTTTCGAATAATGCTTTTTCGAATAATGTGCATTCGATTAATGCTTTTTCGAATAATGCTTTTTCAAATAATGCGTTTTCGAATAATGTGCATTCGATTAATGCGTTTTCGAATAATGCTTTTTCAAATAATGCGTTTTCGAATAATGTGCATTCGATTAATGCGTTTTCGAATAATGCTTTTTCAAATAATGCGTTTTCGAATAATGTGCATTCGATTAATGCGTTTTCGAATAATGCTTTTTCAAATAATGCTTTTTCGAATAATGTGCATTCGATTAATGCGTTTTCGAATAATGCTTTTTCGAATAATGTGCAATCGATTAATGCGTTTTCAAAGAATGCTTTTTTGAATAATGTACATTCGATTCATGCGTTTTCGAATAATGCTTTTTCGGATAATGTGTTTTCGAATAATGCTTTTTCAAATAATGCTTTTTCGAATAATGTGCATTCGATTAATGCGTTTTCGAATAATGCTTTTTCAAAAAATGCGTTTTCGAATAATGCTTTTTCAAATAATGCGTTTTCGAATAATGCGCATTCGATTAATGCGTTTTCGAATAATGCTTTTTCGAATAATGCGTTTTCGAATAATGTGCATTCGATTAATGCGTTTTCGAATAATGCTTTTCGAATAATGCGTTTTCGAATAATGTGCAATCAATTAATGCGTTTTCGAATAATGCTTTTTCGAATAATGTGCATTCGATTAATGCGTTTTCGAATAATGCTTTTCGAATAATGCGTTTTCGAATAATGTGCAATCAATTAATGCGTTTTCGAATAATGCTTCTTTGAATAATGTGCATTCAATTAATGCGTGTTCGAATAATGCTTTTTCGAATAATGTGCATTCGATTAATGCATTTTCGAATAATGCTTTTTCGAATAATGCGTTTTCGAATAATGTGCAATCGATTAATGCGTTTTCGAATAATGATTTTCAAATAATGCGTTTTGGAATAATGTACAATCGATTAATGCGTTTTCGAATAATAATTTTCGAATAATGTGCATTCGGTTAATGCGTTTTCGAATAATGGTTCTTCAAATAATGCGTTTTCGAATAATGTGCAATCGATTAATGCGTTTTCGAATAATGCGATTTCGAATAATGTGCATTCGATTAATGCGTTTTCGAATAATGATTTTTCGAATAATGCGTTTTCGAATAATGTGCAATCAATTAATGCGTTTTCGAATAATGCGTTTTCGAATAATGTGCATTCGATTAATGCGTTTTCGAATAATGATTTTTCGAATAATGCGTTTTCGAATAATGTGCAATCAATTAATGCGTTTAGGAATAATGCATTTTCGAATAATGTGCATTCGATTAATGCGTTTTCGAATAATGCTTTTTCGAATAATGTGCAATCGATTAATGCGTTTTCGAATAATGCGCATTCGGTTAATGCATTTGTATATACTACAATTCTATTAGTGCAAACATATCATTCTGTTAATGTGGTAATTTTTTTTGCTCAACCATAGTAATTGAAAATAGATTTTTTATATATAGTTACTGATCTTCTAATCAGCCTTACTAATCTAGGGATTCCTGTATATTGATAATCTCTAATCTCAGAAAAGAAATACTATTAGGTCGGTGCAAAAATAATGACGTAATAATGTCGTTTTTTGACGTTAAAAATACGTCAAAAACGACATTAGTACGTCATTTTTTTTGCACCAACCTAATAATATCTATAAAAAAATATTGTGTGAAAGAGTGACCAGTGAAAATTTCCGTTAATACACATTTAGTGGTCAGAAATTAGATTCTCTGGAATATTTGATTCAAGGAAAGCATTTCGACTCAAAATCTATGAAAATCTGTCGGCCGTATATCATAGTATAACATATCTCCATATTCATGAAGCGAATATCTAAGTATTTGCAGACGAATTCATTTCTGTTTGAACTACTGTTTACATTTACTTTGTGTTTTACTTGATTTCACCCTTCGATTCGAAACAAGAAAGATGACGACGACTATCCAATGTTTTCAATTACGCCTGAATAAGTCTCTAACATGAATATGCTGATAAAGGGTAATTTCCGCTGATCTAGCAAAAAAGTATCAAACGCCTCGGGCAGCGGCGAGTGATTTTCATGTCTGTGTTTAGGTAAATTTCGTAGTTTCACTTTGACCAGGAAAATATCTGTTTCCTTTTAGAGAAAATTTTAGATGTGCGCATCGTAAATGCTATATACCTTTTTTTTAAATATTCTTTTAATTTTTACCCCTCATCTGGTGTTGGCAGGCGAGTTTTCACCGAAGTTATTCCTGGGATATTCACCTCGGATTTCCGAAAATGGATAAGACTTGGTGTGTCTAAATATCCGAATACATAATTTCTTATAGTGTTACAATGGTGCAAAATATTGTCGTAGTAATGAAAAGTAACATAGCAGGAAATCTACGTTACAATATGTATTAAATCAAAAGTTGAACTTAAGATATAATTATTCATTAAATTGAAAATTATATTAAAATTGCTGCATATTCATATGCTGTAAATTATATACAAAACGCACCAGTACAATAACAGAGAAATGTTTTATTCATCGAAAGTAGCGACAATATATTTCCATGAATAGAAATATATTAGTTATATATATATATATATATATATATATATATATATATATATATATATATATATATATATATATGTGTGTGTGTGTGTGTGTGTGTATGTGTGTGTGAGAGAGAGAGAGCATCTTGAGGGTCGTTTATTATTGTGCTAGTACAAATCCACAAGTCATCGTGGCCGAGGGATTGAACGTCCTGGCCTTGTTCACATTGTTGCTCACGCTTGATAACACTCTCTCCCAAAGACACTGTAACTAAGATCTTTTCAGCATAGTTGTAGTATAAACCACAGGCGGGATATGGAGGAAACACCAGTGTACCTGAGCGAGTGTCTGCAATAGGGAATGCCTAGCAGACCTATATGAAGGGTATCCTCGAATACGAGTGGTCATATATATATATATATATATATATATATATATATATATATATATATATATATAGTGAAAACATAACTTCCTTAGTGAATTGGATTGGCAGGATACCCCAAAGATGACAAGGCGACGTCTGCCCCTGACGACAACTGTGGTACAATTACGCCACTCTGCCTGCTACACACACTTAATGTTTCAGGAGGGTATGGCGAGTGAGCAAAGGGAACAGGTTGCCAACTTGGAATTACGAGTACTTTAAGGGTAACAAAACACCCCATATGACTACCGCAGGGTTAAACAGTGTTATGTCTGGTCTGCAATTAGAAGAACCAGCTGGGAACCAGTTGGGTAGGGGTCTAGCAATTTCACACTGTAAAAACTTACTTACTGTGGAAAAAAAATAACAGCCCTTAGTGCTGTTGAGAGATGTAACCCCAAATTCCTCAATGTGATCTGCAGGACTAAAGAAGCAGGAGAGAAAGATTGTCAAGTTAACCTTGTGCCAATACGAAAAACATGAGAGAGTCATAGGTAAAAAAAAATATATATATATTTTATCCAACCCAGGATTTCGTTTATTAATATTGGCTAGTGTGTGTGTGTGGGGTGTATAATGCAGTGTGCACCTTATCCGAAAAAAAAGTGGATTTTTCATTCCCGTGCATGAGATGTCGTTCCACTTGCCACTGGTCTGAGTATCTATTTATATTTATCTGAGTCGTATGAAGCATACAGGTTGCATCTGAGGTGCATCCAAGGTAGTGCTCGGTCAACAACGTGGGTCAGCAAACGACTCGTACGAGGCCAGCTCAGGCCAACATCATGTTGAGACACTATTCTTTCATAATCTCGATGATACCAATATTTCATTAATAAGTATTTTAAAAACAATTTTATTCAGCAATCTTTGCTCTTTGACGTATGCAGCACTTATGAATTTTTATCAAACCTTTTACAAAAATCGAGATGAAAGGTTTTCCGTAGACTTGTGTCTGCTTGTGCAAGATAATATCCGTGATGAAAGCATTTCAATTATTAATCAATATTAATAAAACAAAGTTACTCTATGCTTTTCTGAACTATATAATGATTAATTGGTTTTGATAATTACGCAGTGAAGCATTTCCGTAGGCCAGATACATAATGAAAATAAAGGCGCCTACTGTTGTCCAATGTTTAGCAACCGTGGCATGAGAGAAACGCTATAAAACAGATTATATATATATATATATATATATATATATATATATATATATATATGTATGTGTGTGTGTGTATGTGTGTGTGTGTGTATTTTATATATATATATATATGACAGTGGCAGTGTAGCACCAACCAACACTCCACTTCCAGGAAGGAAGTGGAAGTTATGGAATAAGACAATAGTATTAGGTTGGTTCAAAAATAATGTCGCTTTTTGACGTATTTTTTAACGTCAAAACGACATTATTTTTGCACCAACCTAATAGTTTGGATAGCGAAAGTCCCGCCAAAATCTTAGATGATAATCAATGGCCAGATATTTCAGCCCCCACGTTAAAAATCCAAGGAAAAAAGTGATATAGAGGGGTAAGAGATCTCTGAAAGAACACTTTTTTCTTATGCCAGCAAGAGAAATATATGTATTATTCGTCTTTTCAGTAACAGTCAATTGTTAAATCAAAGATCCGAGACTACCGTTTTTTGTAGTCATATTAAGTATCAAATATTATAATCTTGATAAGCCTTCAAACTAATCTATAAAATCTATAATATATATATATATATATATATATATATATATATATATATATATATATATATATATAGAGAGAGAGAGAGAGAGAGAGAGAGAGAGACAGACAGACAGAGACCGAGAGACAGGCAGACAGAGCAAGGGCGAGACAGAGGTATCTCCCTCTTTTTTACACCTCTCTGTGTATCTCCTTATAGGTTTTTTCAGGAAGTGACGGAAAATAGGTGGTATGTTTTTGAACAGAATTATCCAAACCAGTTTATTTAATATATATTAAGTTGGTGCAAAAATAATAACGTAATAATGTCGTTTTTTGACGTTAAAAATACGTCAAAAAACGACATTATTACGCCATTATTTTTGCACCAACCTAATATAAATAAGACTTCAAAAATAGACATATGATTTTTCCCAAGATGCAACTGTTCAATATTTACTTTTCTGTCGACGCTAACTAGCGAAGTCTTCTGAATTTGGCATGGCTTTGATTGATATATCCCAACCTAGAGGATATGAAATCAAATATATCTTTACGTCCAAAGCGGATTGCAAACCTAGCTGTCAAACAAATGCTGTTTTTGCCTCTGGATGTAGTAAAGATTAATCTCATTAAAGTTTATTAATTAAAATACGATATATAACTGGTATATTCTTTTAATTCTTTTAGGTAGTTGCACTTGTGCCCCTGTATGGGAACAAGTGCTTAGATCAAGACTATGAGAGAAGTTTTCTTCGTTCATATTTTTGTTTGCCATGTTTTTGCTATTGTCTACAGCCTTTATTCGTTAGGAAAACTAAGATGAACTCAAGATGACGTCGTAAATACATATAAATATCAGAATTGATAAATACGCGCGCATGCTAAAAACACACACACAAACACACACACATATATATATATATATATATATATATATATATATATATACATTATTTTATCTTTGTGTCATGTTTCTTTTATCTGGTTTCCTTCTGTACGTTCATGGCTTTCAACAATTTCTTGTCTAGACCTGGATATGATGATAATATACACCTGGCACACAACCAAAGATTGGAAGACTGGAGGTTTTGACTACCTTGAAACAACCTTTTAATTACTGTTGTTCCCAGGTCCAGCCTGCCCCGTGGTGGTAGCAACCGTTATAGTCCCAGCAGTGGAAAAATAGTGAATTCCAGACAAAAACCTTTTGAAAGTATGAAGAGATAGCTTTACTTTAAAAAATTACCAACATTTCTTATATATATCAAAATTACTAACATTTAATACTTATAATAAAATTATCGGCAATACATTTTATTAAAACAGACAAACAATAAAATTAATCTGTATTTGAAGCTATGAATTTGTGTTCAAAATATTTAGATTTCGGCACGAAATAACTTATGGAGTTTGATATGCCGCTAAACAATTCAATCAACGAAAATTTCTTACATTTATCGCCCTTAGTGTCTTTTCGTTAGAACTCCTACTTCCTGTCATCATTTGGATAGATTATCGATTGCTTTCCTTTGGCGCTATTGCTATCAAAATGTCTTGTGTGTGTCAAATTTTCGAAACCCTCTTTCTTCATTGTATGTCACTTATTTTTTCTGATATTACGTATAAATACCCATTTTTTTTAGTTTTCTCTAAAGCATCGTCGTTGTCCACATGTTCAGGCAATGATATTCGAAGCATCTTTTTATAGAGGCAAATTTTTGTTGGCTCAAATCTCTTCTTCATCTGTGATGAGTTTGTGCAACATTCACAGCCCTAAAGCTGGACCAATATTGCATTACGTTTTATAACATTTTGCTTTGATTTTAATGCATATTTCCAGTTTCGTAATATTTTGATACGGTGGAGTAAGGAATAGAGGCTCGGACTGATGAATCGGAGAGCCGAGTTCGAATTCCAGTCGAATCCATTACATTCACTTAAGTGCAAATACCTTGGTAAAGATATGAATCCTCTTCTTCTCGCCACAGTTATTGGTAAATAGAAGTTCAGACCGGGTTCTATAGCCTTGGATAGCAACTGATCTACCGCAGAAGGAAATGGGAACCACTTTCGGGAAAAATCTGCTTTAGAGTCATGTATCGAAAGAAAAATGATCGCCTATGCGTGTATCACACATAACTGACTGAATATTTTGCGTCGTTATTGCATTACACAGTTCGCTATTCCAATAAGCAATTTGACTTTGATATCGCATTTTGTGGGGATTAATTTCAAGAATCGACTTTTCCAAATTAGGAAAATAATTCAAAGAAAAATTCTGTCAGAATTTGTCCGAAGTGCATTTAGGAAGAAAATTACAGGAAATATGGGCACAGCATTCTTTGCCAAATGTCAGAACAAATTAGTTCTATGAAATATACCAACTGTGTCTACCTACCTTAATGGTGACTTAATTGTCTGGAAAGATTCACCATATTTCCTGTATTTTCCTATTTGTTTCTTCCGAAAATTTCTGACAGAATTTCGAAAAGTGGATGATTAAATTTAATCGGCACAAAATGTCTGTCGTATTTACTAGTATTTGTGGTAAAGAATATTTCTGTCTAAACACACACACACACACACACATATATATATATATATATATATATATATATATATATATATATATACATATATATATGCGTGTATGCATGCACGTGATTTATTAAGGGACAAATCTGATAAGAATTGTGGACATTTTCAAATGAAAACTTTCTATTACGCATACAATGAATCTTTACTCTTTGTAAAAAAAAGGCATTTATATACGTCAAATCCAACAGAATCGTATGTTAATTTCTGACGGAATTTCTGTAATTTCGAAAAGTGGATCATTAAAATTAATCGACACAATATGTCTGTCGTATTTACTAGTATTTGCGTTAAAGAATATTTCTGCCTAAACAGACACAAACACACGCATATATATATATATATATATATATATATATATATATATATATATATATATATATATATATATGTGTGTGTGTGTGTGTGTGTGTGCGTGCACGTGATTTAATAAGGGACAAATCCGAGGAAAATTGTGGGTATTTTCAAATGAAAACTTTCTCTTACACATACAATAAATCTTTATTCTTTGTACAAAAAGGCATTTATATATGTCAAATCCAAGAGAATCGTATCTTAATTTTCTCTTTTTTATATGGGAAATGAATATGTCAGTGTGTAGAAAAATGGTTTACTTTCGGGATATTTAGATGCGATCTTAATTTATTCAAGTGGCCTCTTGTAAAAACATTAAATATACAGAATAATAAAGTATTTCACTTGTTGTTACTCTGTTATTAGAACTGAACCCATTTTGATTCCAAGAAATAATATTCTAACATATATGGTGATTCTCTCTAGACTATAAAGTACCAATGTCTCATCATATATTTTAAAAATATATTGCAAGCTGGTAAAAATATTCAATGTTATAAGTGAATAAAAAAATTAAATAAAGAAACGATATTTTCATAACAATGTGTGTAAGAAAAAGTAAAATATATCAATAACAAAATTCATTTGGTAGATTGTGTTAAAGACAATAATCGACGATATGAATTATATATATATATATATATATATATATATATATATATATATATATATATATATATATATATATATGTAAAAGTGAACATAGAAGTCAACACTTAGAGGCGACAGTCTGTTTCATGCTATATGCAATCGTCAGGCCACATATGCTGTTATTTTTCTCGGCTAGCCCTCCTCACCAGAAGGATAAAGTCGTTTCATTCTCTGATGGCCACAGGTTTTTTGGGATGTAAATGACACAGTGTTTATTAATTATCTTCAAAAGGACCACAAAATTAATGGAGAGTACTCTGACAATTTGCTCTGGACGTTACGAGAGGCTGTCATGGCGAAACGCCCAGAAAAAAAAAAATGACGAATGCGGTCTTGTTTCATCAGTACATTTCTCCAGCACACAAATCCTTGGTTTTAATGGTTCCTGCGTGTGACTGTGGCATGGAACTGGCTGATCATCGTCTTTATTCTCTTGATTTTGTTCCATCTATCATCTGTTCCCCAACATGAAAAAATCTCTTGTCTGAGAAACAGTATCGCAGTAATTATGACGTCATATTTGTTGTTGCTGACATTTTTTATCAACGGGATGAAAATAGCTTCACCAATCGGATCCAAACAATGCAACTCCAACGAAAGAATTGCGTGGACGTCAACGGAGATTATATTGGTCATATTTCATGAGAGTATCTTTATCATCCTATGAACTATCAGCGTAAGATTCGGAGATATCATTATTTACATTATCTAGAGCCGATCAATATCTTCATAAATCATAAATCATAAGTGTACTAGTTCGACTGTAAATAATGGTTACATTTGTTGTCTTCCACAGGCACTCGGAGGTGCTTTCAATTACATTGTTAAAGCTTCCTGTAGCGTATTCTTCGTGTCTGCAAATGAAAGGTGCAGTAATGTATTTGTTTTAATTTGTTTCAATGTTTATTTCCATCATCCGTTCATATTATTTATAAGACAAAGTATTTATTCTGAATTGAGACCTGACACTAATTAGAAAACGTCTTTACTTTTATCTCCCATGTAGAAATTCTTACACTGGTAAAAAATTACGGAATCTGAAGGCTCGAATCTATGAATATTAGAGAGACTTACATTGTTGACTATACTTTAAACTCGCTCGTAATACATAGGAAATAAAACTGGCCATCATTTTGATTTTAAAATTCAACCTTAATTTTTACAAAAGTAACATTCTGTGTGTCGGAAATTCTTCGAGGGGATTTCCATAAATCACACACGATATTACATCACCAACTTTTATAAAATCCAGAATTAAATAAACTAAACTCCGTCTATCGTCTGTTATCAACAAGATATACAGAGTTGCGCAAAAATGCTATCAAATTAACAGGCGGCCAACCGTCATACACAAAAATGCCTAATGTATACGCACACAAACGAATATACATCATCACCCGAATCTCGAATTGACAAACTAGAATCAGGAAACACTTAGAGACATAAATTTATTCACGAGTGCTGCTTTACAAGACAAATACGCCTTACACAGGAAAGAATAAACATGGCTTAACCAATGAAAAAAAAATATATATAAAAATGAATATTTTTCTTTCGTTTGTCTCAATATCACATCCTCTGAGTTTTTATGTAAAATAAATATGAAATTATTGACTGAGAGTAAAATAGTAATGAAATGAAATTAGGGAAAAGGATGTCGCAGATCATGAAGGCGAAACGTGTTAGAATAGATAAACATTCTTATTTTATCCTTATCCTATCATATGCACATATTACGGTAGGCCAAGTTTCATCGGGGGTAATTCCTATTCTCCTCAGCATCGTTGCCGCCCAACTGATGGTTATCTGATCACCGCTTCGCCACTTCATTTGCTCTGAGCAATGAAGATCGAATTTTCGCCCGTACATAAACGCTGATTCGAGTTGTGACGTAACCGTGATATGACAAGGACAAAGAATACTTCCGCTACATATATTATATCAAATAACGAAGAATCTCGCTGGGTTAATTTTCAGTTGGTCTATTTAGTTGTTGATAGAAAAAAAAATAATAATCCTCCACTTTTAACTCTCTACCGTGACACGGGTTACAAAATTCAAACAGGAATTATCAACAGCGGGTCACGTGGGGTTCAGAAGGTATTAGTGCCGACTGCTGACTTGTCTCAACTCTCGCTTCAAATGCTGTTCCCACCTAAGCGTTCAGTTTATATGCATTTCGCCCGACTCTTACCGCATCTCAAAACTCATTAATTATTCATCAATTAATTACTTTCTCCAACGTCGGAGTCGTGATACTTACCCTCAAACAAAGTGTTCAGCTATTTTAAAAAGATTATCTCTTTGACAATAAACTTTTCTTAACATTCCTTTCGACAAATGGCCGTTTTATCCGAACAATGATGTTTTCTTTAACAAAATTTTGTCTTTAAAATTTACCTCTAAAAATTTATTTTTGTTTTTCTAATTCCAAAATGATCGATTGAAAATTCCAGTGGTTACATTTTGGCTGTACTCAAATTCGCTTCCTGGCCGACAGTGACCTGAAAATAAAAAAAAAACGGCCAGCTATTCTAAAAAATGATTTTCCCGATAATAACTTTTGCATATTTTAAATTTATTTCAAAGAGCAAAACATTTTCCTCATTTGACGAAATTTCAGCATACGTTGAAAATTATTCTCTGCAGATTCCAGATTGTTGCCATTCCTGGTTTGGCATATCTTCTTTTCGTCTTACATTTTACATATCTCAAATGTCACATTGGTTACATCATGTTTATGAGAAAGATAAGAGAAAAAAACAACTTATTTTTACTTCGCTTAATATTGCAATTCTTGTGTTCACCTTACCGAATTTAACATTTTTAATTCTATTTCTACAAGTCTATATGGAGTTTCCATATGAACCCTTTTAAATCCTAAATTCATACTACCAGTGCCACAATAGTTTCACATGTAAGATGTATGTATATATATATATATATATATATATATATATATATATATATATATATTAAGAAATGGACAAAGTCCGACAATTTATTTATTAAAGACATTTTTTTATGTCTAACGTTCTTTTTATAGATACAAGTATTTAAGTAAATGCTCTGTTTATAATAAACAGTATTAAATAACATTTACCGGCCTGAATGTCCGAGAAATTTTCATAGAAAATATTCGTCCTTGGACAGGATTCGAACCTGCATCCTATACGGAACGGTCATTTAACCGATTCGGCCACAAAGGAAGATTGAAGTTTATAAGCAGTAAATTCGACCTTGCCAACCGAACGCGCCTTTGTGGCCGAATTATTATAAACAGAGCATTTACTTAAATACTTGTATCTATAAAAAGAACGTTAAACATAAAAAAATGTCTTTAATAAATATATATATATATATATATATATACATACATAGAGAGAGAGAGTGAATTAGATCGACAGAGAGAGATACTGTTATGAATTGTAAGGATTATATAAGTTTTCATGTAAAAAAATATGAAATTATTGAATGAGAGTAAGAGAGTAATGAGATGAAATTAGGGAAAAGGATGTCGCAGATAAAAAAAAAAATGAAACTGAAAATATTGTCATGATAAGAACAAAAACTAGTGCCGTAAGAATGCCGTATACGAGATTTATAAATATTTAAAAGAATAATAAGCAATAAATTATCTTGAGTAGCGAGATGATATTTGAAGCACTTAGTGTTACCAACACAAGCAGAGAAAAATATTACGAGCATTTGCTAGGTGCATTAAAGAAATCAAAATACATAATTTATGCAAAATGATCAAATAGAGCTCTATAATTTTCACGAGAAAAAAGATGGAACTTTTTACGTCAATGTTTTCTGTATGGAAGTGAATGCTCTGAAAGATGTTTTTTTATGACATAAATCAGTGATGGGCAAATCACGGTTCGCCAGCTACATACGGCTCTTTGATATAATATGCGGCTAATGGCAATATTTTGAGTGACCTCTTTTTTCGTCATTTATTAAATAAGAAAAATTCTAATCTTTATAATTAATTACTGGGTATGAATTGAGAACCCATTGACTTAAAACATAAATTCAATATTCATGTTTAATATTAGGTTGGTGTAAAAATAATGTCGTTTTCTCACATAGTAACGTATGTGAGAAAACGACATTATTTTTGCACCAACCTAACAATAACATTTACGAATTTAAATCCTAATTTTAATGCTAGATCTATGTGAAGTATCATAGATCCACCCCGAAACGTTATTATGTATGTATGGATAACGCCAGGTTAGGATCAATATATCCCGCGCGATATTTTTTTTTTTATTTCTCAATTAACATTCCCTTAAAAGATTCTTGTCTAAGGGTTAGGATTGCTTCCCTTGTATTATCGTAGCATCGGCGGAATAGATAAAGTAGAAAAAAAAGTAAATACTAATTCAATTAGAATTTAATTTAATTTAATTTTCCCGGGTCCCCTAAATGACACATTCGACCGACCGTAGACCAAAGACAAACGAACAAATCGATGTTAATAAATATAATATTTTTAATAACACGAAAATAGGACAAATGACAATAACATATAAACGGATAGCATGAAATATTGCGACCCATTAAAGTTGGGAGAAAATGAGCGATAACGAATACAGAACTCAACATATGTAAGGGGATAATATTAATAATCTGATATTACGTATGTAATGGTGTTTGCACGAACATAATGTTATTGTACTGTTGCAAGCTATTATAATATCGGGGAAAGGGTTTAGGAACTTATCTGATATTTTGTGATTCAGCGGACGATTTCGATAACCGTTCTTTTTAATATGTATTTCTTATGATGACTGGAGGTTAGATCTCGATCTGGATCATGTTTTCCGCCTCGGGGATTGAATTCAGAATTCCTCCTTGAGATGCCGATATTTGAGTTGCGAAGACCCACTGCATTACACGCTTTTACATTCTCGGCACTGGAACAATCTGATTTGTTTCTCTGCCTCGGAAAACGTGCGGTCTCAGCTTATTATTTGGAGTTTCCAGTTGATGTGATTTCACTCGTCAATGGCTGGCCTGCTACTAATTTTCTAGAGTCACCACTTGCGTCTCTTCCTTTTTGGCGTCTAATTTCCTGCTTGCTGATTAGCTGCTCTCGACCAATTGCGTTCGCGTGCTGCTGCTGGATTTCTTTTCAGCTTTCGCCTACGCATGTGTGATTTAGGTTATGGTGTGGGAAGGGGATGGGTGTTATATGTCGGCTTGCACACGTCACAGAAGAATTGTTCTTTTGAGCTGCGGGAATGAATAGTGGGAGGCGAGTGATTTCAGAAATGTCCGGTCAACAAGGGATACAGAAGAATTTCAGAAGGTAGATCACTGGTAAGGAACTTAATGATTTGGGTGCTCCGGAGAAATATAAATGTTATGGGACCTTACCCATACGTAATAAATACTGCGCCTCAAGATGAAGCAGGGATTTCAGCCTGAAGTCGGGAGACCGGCTGATCGGTTGAACTCTCTGCTTTCAGACAGGGAGGAACCCGAACGAGGCTACGCAGAAAGGCGGAGTCTCTTTCGGGGAGGTAAACCGACCCTGAACCCGTTTATACGGGTTCAAAGGGCATGTTTTTGGCCGAGCCCACGGGCTCGGAGATCCCACGTTAAACCGGCCTTGTGCCACATGATGCCCTCGTGGTGGGGTGACTAAATACTGTTCAGTCTGAAGTCCGGAGTGTGGTCCGTCGGGAGTCAGTCAGTCAGTCAGAGCGAGTCAGTCTGAAACAGAGTCGTGTTCAGACAATTACTACTAAACCTGATTGTTCGTACTAACACTTTCTACTTCTCTGTATATATTCCTGTTTGTAATATATCTGTGTCATTCCAAATCCGTGTTCGAGTTCTTCTTTATTGGTTCTACCTTGGACTATCACCGTGGTACAAGGAACCCGACCATAACAGTAACAAAAACGTATGAGTAGTTTTTGTTCATTTTTTGCAGTTTCTCGATGTTATATAGAAATAAAGTGTCATTGCCGACACTTGAGTTCGAACATAGGTCGCCAGTTAGCAAACACACGATCCCATTATTGAATCAAGTAGATCACGTGACAATAGAGGAAATGCATATATAAGAAGTCGTGTGACGTCTAAATGATCATACCTTTTCTATCCGCTATTACTATTCGGATCGCTATTTCTACACTATCATTTATTACTATTAGGATTGCCATGTCTAGTCTATCCTCTATTACAGTTTGGATCGCTATTACTACTCTATCCTCTATTACTGTACAGACCACTATTATCTAGATTATTCACTGTACATTTTTCTTTATTCAGATCACTATACGGGTTACTTGTCGAGCGGATATTATCGAGCAAGTACTCTTAGTGCGAGTGATATTCTAAGGCGTCTGACACGAGCATTGTTCAGGGGCGTACTATAAGTTGTATCTGCGATTACAAAGTCTCTACTTCAACAATCATTACAAAAGTGACAACAAATATTTGTTGATATCACAAAACTCAAACATCTGAAATTGATTGTATGTGGATCTTGTATTAACAAGCTTGGCTTCATGTGAATTAGATTGACGTATTCATGTCAATCGTACAGCGTTATTGTCAACAGTAATATATATATATATATATATATATATATATATATATATATATATATTCTTCAATATCTTGTAGGATCAGTAATCTTCCGTGCACAGTGCAGCAATGAAAACCCCTGTGTAAGAGGCGAAGACGTCTAGACACTTTGCAAGAACAGTACAGACCTATCCCAATAAAATTGACGGCGTGAGTGTCTTTCCACTCTTTGTAATTGCTGCTTGTTTACCTCCCCTCCCTGTGATGAGCCCGTTACAGATAGAAAGCGTTGTTGAGAGGTGTTTGGCCAGTAGGTAAGTTTGATATGAAACCACATGATTAAAATTATGCGTCCATGCAAAATTAATGATATTTTAAATATAAGGTTAAAGACTCAATATAAATTTAAATTACTTTTTGTGTCAAGCTTTACAAATAAACTGCTTCGATGTAAATATTCTGTTCATGCGACGCAATTCTCTCTCACTTTCGGCGATGCTTGGGTATTGAAAATTAGTTTACAAAAGTTCCAAATATAAGAAATAAATGCAATAAACATCAGTATCGACATAAAATAATCCAAAAAGAAATCGTTCTTAATTATGTATCGAGGTGTCTATAAAATGGAAAGCAATATTAAATATGGATTGAAAGAAATAACACTGCTAGAAATAGCATGAAATTTTTAACGTACAACGTGTGTTAGCACGTGCGATACCGTGTCTTCATCAGCCGCCGATCAGGGGTGATATCACGGTTTCGGTGGCTATAGCGGAACCGCCAACCCCTGTCGCTACCAGCAGCATTTGCCACCAGGCAGGGTATGAAGATAAGCTAATTGCTAATTCCTTTAAGTAAATTCTATCCGTAATGAAATTTTCCTGGACGCGTTTGCCGTTATTGACGTGCTCATAAAAATCGTTATAGACGACCACGCAAAAATCTCACTTGCGCATGTTAGGTCGTCCTGTTGAGCGCATTTTATTTGCTTGTTTTGATCTCGATCAAATCCAACTTGACGCGTGATGAACAGTTTTTTGAATGCGATGCGAAACGCTTCTCAACCAACGGCCAGTGATGCCTATTTAAAAAGGAAGGAAATGACCGAATGTCCCAAAAACTTAAATATTAAACTAAAATATTAAATGAAGGCGCCACAAATGTTTTCATATGCAATGAAATCCAGATTAAGATTCATTTCAATCTAAAGTGGCATTTCATAATTAACAATATTCAAGGGAAAAGACAGTGCTTTGACAATAATACTCCACAATCGAATACACATTCTGAGATTCTGGTCAGAAAACTAATCTTATGGTTTTGGAGGAATCACCAGTATATTATTCATTTAAATATCTTACAACTTACTAAAGTAGTAGATGCACAGTTTTAGGACCAGCACTTGAATTGTGTCCATAAACATTTGCGCTTTTCAATGAGAAAATTGTTGTTCTCTCCTGTAGGAAATTATTTTGAATCTTTGTTAGTCTGTTTTATCGCATGAAACGATTATTACCTTCTTCGATCTCTGCAAAACGCTTTGAAGTTGAAAATTCCACAAAATGAAAACCATGGCTATTTTCCATATAACAATATGCAGAATGGTACTAAAAGTTATTGAAGAGCTGCCTCGTGAGTGATATGATGTCACTGCAAATAATGGTGAATGCATTTAAGAAAGGAATCAATGTGTTTACATAGAGTCCCAAAATATTATCTAATAGTGTATGCTCTGATAAGTATAAGCTATATAAGGGGGAAGGCTAAAACGCGGCTCGCGTGCCACATGCGGGTCTTTAAACATTAATATGTGGCTCTTGGAAATATGTTGACTCAGATCCTTATAAAAAGTTAAATCCCTTAGTTCATTAGCGGATTAAATACACTCAATATAATTAAAAAATATCCTCAGTCAATATCATGAAAATATTTGGTTTAAATATGTGTACTTTGTGAATATTGGAACCAATACAAATTAACAGTTTTAAAAAATGCATACATTTACATATATATATATATATATATATATATATATATATATATATATATATATATATATATATATATATATATATATATATATATATATAAATTTAGGCGTTTTATATATATATATATATATATATATATAAATTTAGGCGTTTTATATATATATATATATAAAAATTTAGGCGTTTTATATATATATATATATATATATATATATAAATTTAGGCGTTTTATATATATATACATATATATATATAAATTTAGGCGTTATATATATATATATATATATATATATATAAATTTAGGCGTTTATATATATATATATATATATATATATATACATATATATATAAATTTATGCGTTTTATATATATACATATATATATATAAAAATTTATGCGTCTTATATATATACATATATATATATACATATATACATATATATATATAAATTTATGCGCCTTATATATATATATATATATATATATATATATATATATATATATATTACTGCATAAATGCAATTTGCAATATTTATATTAAAAAAAAAGTAACAAAATGTGTAAGAAAAACGTATGTGAAAATTTTGTTTATGATTTACGGCTCTCAAAGATCTCAAGTTTTTCTTTTATGGCTTTTGCATTAAACAAGTTTTGCCAGCCCTGGTATATTACAGCAATATCAATCGTGTTAAAATACTTGTGTCAACTATTGCATAAAGACTTTTTCTCGGAATAAAAATTTTATATATAATCAATAGTAAAATAATTTAAAATAAAAAGCATTCCTATAGTGCAGTGTGTTCATTTAAACATGATTTATTATTCAATAGAGTTGATATACCAAATATAAATGAATGCATTCAGATCGTCTTTTACGTAATATTACACCGTTACTTTGGGAAAATATAATTTACTTAATACATTGTTTCCCAAGCGTCTTAAATTCTATTGTATTCTGGAAATTTGTTTCTCAAGCATAACAAAAGAAACCGTTTTTTAAGAGAACTCTTTTAAATATTGCCCGAGTCTTTTGTGAATATTTAACACCTTATTAAATCAGCAAGAAGTTTCTCTTCTGAGAATGTAAATAAATATAAAAAAAGTAGAGAGAAAAAGAAACGCGTGCTTTTTTTTTTAATGAAACAAAGTACAAATAAACAAGCGGTGAAATGACTTGAGAAGTTAAGGATAAAAGACATTTTGGTAGAACGTAGCCCGACCAGAGGTGGACTAATTGATAAACGGTTTGTTGTTTGTATGAAAATAAAATAAATCTTTTATTAATCTGTGAATCGTTTACTTCTGACAGTTATCTTGACAATAGAAATTATTCTCTTTTCGAGGTTTACGATGCAAAAAGTAATTGAAAAATAAGTTGAAAAAAATTCGATGAAGATTTAATTAATTACGGCTACTGTTTCTTTAGAAAAGCTAAAGAAAAAAAAATAGTTTATATATATATATATATATATTGCATACAACAGTAACAGCTAAACGAATATGAAAAATCATGTGTATGTTTTCGGCGAGACTACTCTCTTATGTAATCTGTATAAGCCACTTTTCCTAAATTTTTATAAGTCACCAATTCCTGTCGACATTACATCCAGAATATCGGGCATTTTATTTAGTCTAAAGATGTTTATGAAAAAAAAAAGAAAGAAATAATTTGTAGAACAAAACAGGGCTAAGTAGAGAATTAAGCTAAAGTAAAAAAAATAAAATAAAAACAACATTAAAATAAATTCAATATGTGTAACCAAATTACGGGCGGATAGTTGGTGCGTATTCTGATTCACAGAGAGTAATAAATGTATGCTTTCTGTGTTGATAGATTTCATATATAATTTCCATAGATTAGATAAAATTTGAAGCTTACATGATATACTTATACTTCTGATAAACTCTATCTTACCAAATGGTACCGTCAAACTTCCCTTGAGACATTTAATATTTGTTGAGCAATGCTAAACAACTACACACAATTCCGCAACTCTGCGATATTCTGTTTCATGATGCCGATATACTTATATACAGGGTGCGATTGGTAAATTGTCGCCATTTTATATTTTTAATTACGCGCAGTCGTGTTGATTGATTTTGATTTCGTCGACTTCAGAGTATAGTAAGCTCAGGTGGGCATTTTTCTGTGTGAAAAAGAGCACCATAACGCAGTTCGCTCCAACAGAAATTTGGAAACACCATGCTGTACAGCTTGGCATTTGCAGCGGAAGCTCAAATATGAACGCTTCAGGAAGTATGGGTGTCAATCTGATGTCATTGCAGAGGATTCAGAAAGAGTTGGATTAGTTTGATGATAATTACGATTGTACGGAAGCTCAGAAAAATTTCTCTGAGTATTCTAAAAAATATAAGAAAAGGACTTGCAAATTTGTTGGTGGGGAGACTCAATACGGAAGTCTACGGCTGTCCTGGGTCGAGAGGGTGGCAGCGG
>OZ010594.1:44964550-44979550 GCA_963932145.1 Acanthosepion lycidas
ATCTAGCGGTATGCTTAGGATCATTATCCAGTTGGAAAACACAATCAGGAAGTAGCTGAAGTCTTTCAACAGAACGCATTAAATTGTCTTGCAGGGTTTTCTGGTATCTTTCGGCATTCATCTTGCCATCTATTATTGATATTCTGCCAAGATCTTTTGCAGAAAAACAGCCCCAGGTCATGATACTGCCATCACCAAACTTTACAGTTGGTAACGTTTTATTTGGTAACTAGGCTTCACCGTCCTTCCTCCATACATGATTTCGATAATTATGACCAAACTACTCTATTTTAGTTTCATCTGTCCATAGTACTTTTTTTTACAAAAATGAATATTGTTTATCCTTATGTTCTCTAACGAATTTTAGCCTAGCCTCTCTGTGTCGTTTTCAAGAGGAGATTGGGATGCGTGATTTCAGACTGTTTTTGTGTAGTTCATTACTTATTGTACGCTTGGTTAATTTAATCCCTAATGCACGCACATGTTCCTGCAGCTCTTCTCGGGAAACCTGTGGATTTTGTTGGATCTGGCGTCCTAATATCCTTGCTTATCTTAGAGAAATCTTCCTCGGAGCACCTGTTCGTCTTTAGTTTTCGGCGCTGTTACGAGATTTAAACCTTGCAATTAACGAAGCAATTGTAGTAAAAGGAATATTCAGGTTGTTCGAAATCGTTCTGAAACTGGACCCATCTTTCCAAAGAGACAAAATGTGTTGTTTTTGTGAAATAGTCAATTCTTTACCTTTAGTCATTATTAGAACGTTCTGGTAAGACTAGAAATTGCAGAATGCTCTGATAATGGCTAATAGCGTTAACTATAATTACTGATAACATTACTGGAACATTCTAGAATATACTTTTTTCATAATTAATTGATTGTTTTATTCTACTAATTGATTTGTACGAATACTTTTTTCACCATTTAGAATTTAAAAAATCCATTAATTTCTGTTAGAATAAGAATTAGTTAAGTTTAATATAATTTTTTTAATAGTATGTGTCTTTATACATAAAATGTGCCGATATTTGTTTTATTTAAGGCTTTTACATTTATAAAAATACAATTTTTCAATTGTACGAATATTTATTTCCCCCCACAGTGAGTGTATATATATATATATATATATATATATATATATATATATATATATATATATATATATATATATATATACATTGCGTATATTTTGCTGCATGTTATTTAGCATACTTCTTTCTTCCTTTGATAAGGATTCTAAGAAACTTTTCCCTAATTTCAGAATGCACTTCACCTCGTATAGATTTTCTCGGAAGCCCATATGTGCTCGTTTCGTATCTGAAATCTAAACAAAGTAATTTCTTACGTATTAATGTAGTTATTTTTAATCCAAAATTTATTACTCATAACTTTATTTAATTTCATGCACATATTTAAGTCGACGACCATTTTAATTCTATTTATTAGACAATTTTCTTGCGCCCTGGAGAAAACTTAATAAGAAAAATAAAGAAAAAGTTTGAGGCAAGACAATTTCCTTTAAGTTTTCCCAACTGCGCTTATTCCCTAAAAGAAAGTTTCAAGTAATAATATTAAATAATATGCCAAAACTAGCCTGATTTCCATCACACGCAAAGACTATTGTTCGGAATTAACAATGCAAATTAAAATGAGAAACAAGCAAGTGAAATGTCTGCAACAGATAATGAGGATTTTATGCTGTAAGCCTTCGAACACGTAGCACATAATTTGTTTCGATGCAAAGTAGGAATCAGGAAAATAACTAATGAGATTTTGTCGTTGTTTCCCAAAGCAGGGACAAAAAGGGATAGCTTGTTTTGCTTAGATTTACAAAGGAAAGGAAGCTGTGGCGAGCCATGATCACTCATGTTCTAAAGTAAGTAAAAAATTAAAGAAAGATATTCATGGCTGAATTGTGCGAATAAATAACAATGCTAAAACATTTTTGGGCAAAAAGTCAACCTTTTAGGTTCTTGGCATTTTCACCCCTTGTAGCGATCATTCCACCAATCTATGTATGTATGTATCTATTACAATCACTGCCATTTGCATATATATATATATATATATATATATATATATATATATATATATATATATATATATAATATGTGTGTGTGTGTGTGTGTCTGTCTGTCTGTGTCTCTGTGTGTTTGTGTGCGCCCGCGCGCTTTTGTGTGTGTGTGTGTGTGTAATAATGTGCATACGCGATATGATGTACCCTCAATAATTCTGGTGTATATTTTAAAAATGAAAAAGAAGCCTAAATGCAAATGATTAATCGCGCCAAAAGTTCTTAGCAACTTGAAGGTTTTAAGAAGTTTGTGCCAGAATAATTCAAATCTAGGAGAATATTCCATAATGATACATAAGTTAATACACTTTATATGAGATTTGGCAACCGCCTCTAGGTTCCATGAAAATTCCTAATATTACCATTACAAAATCCGTTAATATATAATTCGACATAAATGCAGTGCCAAAAATCTTAGTCGAAGAATTATCAGCGGAAAGACAGCATTTTCTAAAATTAGAGATAAACTTTAAGTCTTCATGGAAATTAAGGTATATTTTATTCTTGAATTTGAATTTCAAAACAAAAATATCCATGAATTGAATTTTTTAATTTTACCATCTGCAAACGCAACAAAAATTTATGTCATATATTAGGTTGTGGCAAAAAATGACGTAATAATGTCGTTTTTTGACGTTAAAAATTCGTCAAAAAAACGACATTATTACGTCATTTTTTTGCACCAACCTAATATTTTCATAAAATCTCTTTTTTAGAGCAATGAGTAACACATTTAGAGCAATAAGTAACACATATGGTAAACTTTTGCAACAAGACTGAATTGGAATATGCAAATGTGCTACTTATGTTGCTTAATCAATGTGTTAGTTTTTATTCATTTTAATCAAAGCAATTTATTAGGATTTACAACGAATTTAATTTTTGAAGATTTTGGCAGACATGGAAAGAGAAAGGCGGGATTTCTAGGCACTTACTATAGGCACGAGGTCAAATGTAGCAACAATATTTGATGTACTGACGAATGACTGACATATCAATGTGCAAGATAGATTACTAACAGAAAAATCGTCTAGCACACACTAAACCGTCTTACTTGGGAGCAGAACTTGAAAGTGTATTCAAGATAATCATTCCAATTTAGATTACTTGTAGAAAGTCATTGTGTTTCTCTCCTAGAGATCAGGATTATCCATGTTGATGGAAAGAAAAAAAATCTTTAAGTTGGTTAACAGGGAACGATAGCGTTTTAGAGGCGTTAAAATTTACAAGATACTTCTTACCGTAGTACATAACAGAGTGAAGTACATTTTCACGATCACCATCGAATTTGACTTTATCGGACCAATCAGACTTACTATCCAAACAGGTGTAGTTGTATCACCACCATAGATACCAAATCGGGAACTGATGCCTTCAGGAAGCTTGTTGATTAAAATAAGGAACCGTATCGGTTCAAGAATAGAACCCTAGGCAACTCACGCATTAAGGGAAAATGCAAATCAAGAGGAGCTCAAGATAAATTTCATTAGGCAGTTAATAATAAATATTGAATCAACCTCCCCACCCCCAAAAAAGTATAGAAAAAAAAAACCTAACCCATCAAATTTTGAAAATTCTGTCAAACCCCTTGACACACTCTTTCATCAATAATAAACAACCCATCAATCGGTGACCTAGAGAAGCTAAATCCATACTGCGCCGTGAGATGCTTATCGAAAGTGGAATTGATTAGAGCTTCCGGTATTTTAACAAAGCGAGAAAGAGGAGTAATAGATCGATAGGATCAGACAATTTGCCAGTGTTCTTAAAAACAGGAACTACAGAAGAGTATGCCTAAGATACAGCAAGTTATCCATTGTACAACTTGGAGTGAACAGGATTTTTCCTATTGACAATTATAGGGACACCTTCCTGTTCACATGCTTTGTGAGGATAGCATTTGAAGATGGTAGCGGAAAGTATTCGTGTAGTTATATGCATATCGTTTACTTGAGATTACGTACTATGTGGAAAACTTGACAGACATACGCCTGATGAATCAAGTGTAGAATTGGAAAATAATTCGCGTTAAATGAATTCTTCTTTATTAACGAAAGATAATAGCAGTTCAAATTGATTGAAAAAAGACTGGATAGAGGAAATACACTTATTTAACAAACACAAAGAAAGGACCCAGTATTAACATGAACGAAACCGATGCCGCGTTCTATCAGTGAAAAAATGACTTTAAGTACTAGTTTTCACTTCTTACGACTGAACGCAATCAGTTATAATCAGAGACATCACGTTGGTATAAATTTAATTCCTGTAGATTCTAGCCGTTGAGCTGGACCGTGTGAACCAGATTTCCAAATTTAGGTTGGTATTTCTTCCTTTTGCTACTAATTAATATCCTTGTAAAAGTAAATGAACTTCCCATCATTGTGAAAAATAAAGACGTGCAGCATTTTCTTGGAGAAGTGGACATCTCCAAATAAAATCTATTTTAGAAATGCCTTGAAGGGTCAGTCATAACAGCGTTACTATAGACTAGTTCACCATCTTCGTCCCAGCCTGTGCAGGTCCATTGTTCGTCTACGGAACTTCCTAGAAGTAATGAGCCATTGCTTCTCCGCGTTTGCCAAATATGTGTTGGGATGGGCGGATGAGTCACACTTGGACGATTATATCCCTTTTCGTTTCCTGATCTCTCAAGGATATTTGCGTATGGGAATGCAACGATCCTAACTAGAATTCGAACTCGGCTCTACAAGTTCACACACCGAGTGGTAATCAGTTACAATGCCAACCCGTCCAAGCTTATAGAAGTTTATATAGACAAACGATCTCCCCACCCACTCGAGGTACTGACCAGTCTTGACGTTGCTGAACTTCGGTAAACGGAGGTGATTCGATGACTCAACGTGATATGTACCTAACCATATATTATGTCATAAAATATTTTACATTTAACTTTGAAATAAATCCAAACATCGAGGCGTACCTGTAGAATGAATAACAATTAATACAATCTCAAAAATATATAATGACTTTGTTGTTATTTTTCTTTCAGAGGACGGAAAGTGTGACACCGAAATCCGAAGTTGGATTGGGATATGTCCACCAAAAGCTAAGCAAAGCATTACGTAATATAACATTTTAGTTAGATACAAAGAAAAGTGTAATAAACCGTTACTGAACTGCTACGTAATATATATATATATATATATATATATATATATATATATATATATATATATATATATATATATTATGTCAGTGCATGATGGACTATCCCTGCACAGATGATTTAGTCGATAAGAATATTGCTAAGAACAAGATGGACACGATGTTTTAGAGGAAAGAAAACTGACATTTATAATGAACAGCAGGAAGAGACAGCTGAAATTTCCAGGGTACATAATGAGGAGAAGGCTTAAAGAATGTGACTCTTACAGAACACATTGAAGTCAAGATGGAAAGAGGAATACAATGCTTAACCTACCTGCGAGCTCGTGTAAATGGATTGGCAGCAATGAGACTAAATACACTAAGATTTTCGAAGGACAAGACATCGTGGAGCGTAATGATAGTCAACGTTCTTAAAATAAGCGGATCTCACACGATGAAAAACAATAACAACAACAAGAAAAAGAAAAAAGAATATTTTACGAGTAGAGCATATATACTCAAGTGTTCATTTAATATATTGTATTTTGCAGAAGAGAAAGAACAACATATATATGTGGAATCTCTCGAAGTATGGCTCTCACAGTAATATAACGATATCAAACTTAGTGTTGCGCAAACGAAAGCGAGATATCAGCTGAATGAAATAAAGTTTTTAAAATGAGAAAATTCCTATATAAAATCTGCGAAGAGATCTTAAATGTAAATTTCACAATAGGATTTCCAAAATCTTAAAGAGATGCGTGAAAAGCAATGACGTAAAATTAATATAAGTTTGTGCAAGATTACCACAAATTATGCCAAGCCTCACTCAGCTGTCAGGTTATAGAAGAGACGCGTTATTAAATATTGAAATATGTTCATTTTAATGTTCAAATATTTTACGTGTTTATTTTCTTATGTAATTGCCAATAAGTTTCATAAACATATATATATATATATATATATATATATATATATATATATATATATATATATATATATATATATATGTATATGACTGGGTGATAAAATATTAGCCACCACTTGCACAGACAGAAATTTGTGGAAATCACAAAATATCAGAATATATTCTGTAATCTTTTGGTATGATCATTTTTCAAAATGAACTCATAATCTTATTTATAATATATTTAGCCGTGTCTGTATAATTCTTTCTCTCTATTTCTCTTACGTGATATATATATATATATATATATATATATATATATATATATATATATATATATATATATATATATATTCGAAGGAAAGAAGCAAAATTGTATTATTGAGTGAAATTAGAAATATCGTCAAAATGGTGTGAGTACAATGGAGGAAAAAAAATATCCAGATGAGGTAAATGTCTAAAGGGAATAAACTATAATATTACTCGCAATGCATAAAAAAATGAAATCGATTCGAGAAGAAGAATATCAGGTAAGCTAAAGTATATATATATATATATATATATATATATATATATATATATATATATATATATATACAAATTTGGTAAAGGATAGAATAAATTCTTGTCATATCTTTTTTCTTTTGACATTTCCTGGGAATTTGACGTCGTTTGAGAAAAATAACTGAAGCAAAATAAATTTAAAACAAAAATCGAATGAAACGTTTTTGTCTTCAGAAATTTTTGAAATCTCATAAAAAATCGAAATATGGTTGACGTAATTAAAGTAAAACGACATACAGAATAAAAGTAATATCTATTTGATAAATTTATATATAAAAGTAATATCTATTTGATAAATTTATATATAAAAGTAATATCTATTTGATGAATTTGCCAAATGTGTTATATCAGCGTTTTCTTTTTTGAAACGTTTTCTTCGATGATAATGCGATTGAAATGGCATAGATAATTGTTTAGTTTTATCAGAATGCATTTCCTATTCTTATACTTGTATTGCTTACCTGTCGTATATTTCTTTTAATCTTTTCAACCAAAGGTAGTTGGTAATGTCGTTAGATCTCGAGGTGTTACTGGGTGTGGAAAAAAAGTTGTAAATTAGTGAAAAACACAATAAAATAAAAAGAATTCAGGCAGAGAGAGGACGGCGATTGGACATTCCAGCAAAAGTTTGGATAGTTTTGGCGGCAGGGAAGAAAGAAATTGGAATGAATTTCCACAGGTGAGAGGTCGGAGAAAATAAACAATTCCATGTAGCTCGTTAAACATTAAAACTGTGAAACCTAGTTAACATTTTAAACTTTTCTCTTTATCAGCCATGTCCTTTCAAGACGTAGGTGATTATGGCTCTCCACCTCCCTCTATCCCTTGCAGCTCCGAACAATTTTTTTTCCCTTCTGTTACTTTCCCCTTAAATAATGACCAATTAAACAAAATATACCTAAATTACACAGAAAATTCCACCATGATGCACCTCTTTTCAAATGAGACGATACCAATCAGTAGATAAGGGCAAGAAAGAAAGATAATTGTATCATTTATTAAAGTTTCTATGTACCGCGTCCTTTTAAAGCGTATGCCATCATTGCTCTCCACATTCCTTTATTCCTTGCAGTTCTCAACAAGTTACTTCCATCAGTCACCTCCCCCAGACCACGTTGTGTCACCCAATTGCTTAAGCCGGCTATGTATGTCATGATGTTGTTTTCCCTTGTCTCTCTTTGCCTCTTTTCGACCCGTGAGTATCAGATTCTCTAAGCCCTCCTTCCGCATTATGTGTCCCATGAACTTCAGCTGTCTCGTCCTGATTTTACGTATAATCCCCCTCCTTGATTGCATCTTCTCTAAGACCTCATCGTTGCTCATACGTTGGGCCCATTGATATTCCTTAGCATCCTTCTATAGAACCACATTCCGTCGCCTCGAGTCTCTTCTTCATCTTTGAGGAAATCGTCCAACATCCGTGGCTGTAAAGAGAGCACCTCACATTAATGCTGTATTGAAGGAAAGCTCATCTGAACAAGTACCATGAAAATATTGATAAAATGGACAGAGGAAAGCCTGTCAGTCTGAGAAGTTATAATATAGAATTCTGTATTTAACGACAGGGAATTTTTTTAAAATATTTGAATAAGCTAACATAACGAATGATACATGTTATCATGATACATGTTTTCATGATACATGTTTTCATGATACATGTTATCATGATACATGTTTTCATGATGCATGTTATCATGATACATGTTATCATGATACATGTTTTCATGATACATGTTATCATGATACATGTTTTCATGATACATGTTTTCATGATACATGTTATCATGATACATGTTTTCATGATGCATGTTATCATGATACATGTTATCATGATACATGTTTTCATGATACATGTTACCATGATACATGTTACCATGATACATGTTACCATGATACATGTTATCATGATACATGTTTTCATGGTACATGTTATCATGATACATGTTATCATGATATCCAGAAATATCATGCTGATGATATTTCTGGATATCATATGCTTCTTAGGAGCCATATTATTGCGGGGAAAATGAGACCCGGGTTCAAATCATTTTTTTCTTTAATTTATCCAGGAGGTGAATTTTTGATATCAGCTTAACTTACGATAATTTTCCAAATCAAAGATTAACGCATAAAATTTGAAGGTACATCGAGAGACAAGACTGTTACAATGACTGGGTTGCTGGCACGAAATTATAGTGGAAATGGATTAAACTGTATCCTTTTTTCAACTAGCTATATCGCAAAATCTCTCTCTCACAAATCGTTAAAACTATCCACTATTCTCTGTGGATTTTGAAGAAATATGCACTCAGCTAAGTGGAGTTTAAAGAAACGCAAATATGGATTCTTCGTATTGATACTCAATTATGGATTCAGTTATCTAACTCAAATATGGATTCTTCGTAAGGATACTCAATTATAAATTTGATATCTAACATATATAGGAATAAAGTGTCGCTGTCGACCCTTGAGTTTGAATATAGATCGCCAGTGAGCAAACACAGGCGATCTCACTTTTTAATTAAGTAGACCACGTGGCCATAGAGGAAACGCATATATGTAGGAAGTAGATGAAGATTCCATTTCTATTCTATCCTCTATTACTATTCGAATCGTCATTTTTAATCTATCCTCTATTACGATACGGACCGCTATTCTCTACTCCATTCACTATACTATTTCTCTATTCAGATCACTATATAGATTACTTTTCGAGCAAGTATTACCGAGCAATTACTATTTAGTGCGAGAGATATTCGAAGTCGCCTGAAACTAGCATTGTCCAGCGGTGTACTATAGTTGTATCTGCGATTACAAAGTCTCTACTACAACGAGCATTACAAAAGTGGTAACGAGTATTCATTGACATCACACAACTTGACACATTTTCACTCATATTCAGTGGATACGTGTGTTTGAGTATACATCACTATTTTAAACAATATACTTTTTTCTACCGTGTTAAGTTTATCGATAGCTTTAATAAAGATAATATACCCATCGGGAGCATTTGAACCTACACCAGGCCTAGATGAGGGTAACCACGGTATTTCCCAGCGGGCCTTTAGACCGCCGATCACATATGAATTTAAAGTCCCTTTCCTTAACGTCATATCAAATTCTCATAGACACTATTTTACTTCTCCAGAATATAAAGGTGGTCAAGCCCAAAATTGACTTCTTAATTGCGAAAGTAAATATCAACCCAAAGTAGTGGTTAGAACCGAATTAAGACAAATTCCTCTTCCAGCATTATTTTACGAATATTTTGTCAAGTTCACCAACAATAATTTCGAAACTACATCGTCGGTAATAAAAAATAAAAAATAAAGAAAAAATTAAATTAAATTAAAAATTCAGGACAAATTATGCAAAATACCATTCAGTTAAAAAGAATAAACAAAAAAAAAATTTAATACTTCTATTGTACCCAGATGAATCCTATATATATATAACAAAGAAGAAACAATAAAATTTCACAGGTTTATTTCATTTGAATAAAAGCAATAAATTGTATCACTTAATATAAAACTTCTAAAACAAATAGCTTGATAATTACCAAAATATTCGGGCCCTCAAACATCATTCTATGTAAGAAAAAGACAAAATAATGCATTCCAATGACTTTCTAATGGCAAAAATAATCTCACATAAGAAATCTAGTGCAATTCTTGGACATGAAGATCCTAAAAGATAACAGTAAAGAAAGAAACAAACTATGCAAAGCAGCCAGTATAGAAATTGGACGATATTTTCAGAAAGTATTAGGTTGGTGCAAAAATAATGACGTAATAATGTCGTTTTTTGACGTATTTTTAACGTCCAAAAACGACATTATTACGTCATTATTTTTGCACCAACCTTATAAATAAAATAATTAATATGTTCCCTTTGATTTCTTTGTAATATTTTTTTCTCTGGGTGATGCCTAGCTCAGCGATACTAATTGATGCAAGTTATCATGTACACAATACATGTATATTTGAATATGAAATGATGGTTTCTCTAAAACTCCTCTAATAACAGTTTATTCAATGATTCTAAGTACATTAAACATCTGATATTTTACCTAGAAAGTTGAAACTAGTTTGTCAGAAAATTAATGTTTTCCCTCAGTTATGAACCTAATATGAGCAAGAATGTTTCAGATATCATTTATATATATAAAACAAAGAGGAACGATCAATTTGTTTTTTTTGTTTTTTTTTTTATACCCTGCCTGGTGGCAAATGCTGCTGGTGGCGCCTGGGGTGGCGGTCCCGCCTTAGCCACCGAAACCGTGAGATCACCCCTGGTTGGCGGCTGATGAAGACAGGGTATCGCACGTGATGACACACGTTGTATGTTAAATATATATATATATATATATATATATATATATATATATATATATATATATATATATATATGAAGAAATAATATACGGAAAAAAACAAACAAAAATCCTAATATGCAATTATGCTGTTTTAATGTCACTATAATGTCAACGTCGGACGTTTCGGTCTAGTAGACCATCTTCAGGACATATTCATAAAACATATTTAACATTACACTATATGTGATTCAACATGAAAAGACGATGGACATAACAATAAGACTAATCAAGACAGACAGCTGAAATTTTTCAAGATCAGCGATCCGTTTCAATATGATCACGTCGGCGTCACGTGGGCGATGGTGGGAAAACACATTCCTAAAATATAGTATATAGTTAATTATGTTTAATGAATATGTCCTGAAGATGGTATACTAGACCGAAACGTCCGACGTTGAGATTATATTAACATTAAAACAGCATAATTGCATATTAGGATTTTTGTTTGTTTTTTTCCGTATATTTTTCTTCATACTGTCGGATCTATATCCATATATTTGCTTATATATATATATATATATATATATATATATATATATATATATATATATATATATATATATATATATATATATATATATATACGTAAAAGTGGAAACTGATGTTCACGCCAATTGACGACAGTCTGTTTGATGTGGAACGATATTATCATGTGGCCTAGCAATTGTATTTAAGCATGATTCATACAGTTGCCCCACGGTTTTTACCTCAGTGATCACTGTTATTTAACATCACTATATTCCAGATATGGAACACATTTATCAATATCTAAAGTACTCCTTAGACTTATATTTTATCATATACATATCTGTGTGCGTGCGTGCGTGTGTGTATACAATTGTAAATTTGAAAAGTGTATAAAATTATCTAGTAAATGCACGTTTATTCTAAGTTGTCTCATATATATATATATATATATATATATATATATATATATATATATATATATATATATATATATATATATATGTATGTATATGAAGTTATATTTGTGGGATTTTTCGAACAAATAATATACAGTGCCAGAGAACTGTATGTTTTAAGTTGGGTTTACAGAGGCATATATTCTAATTTTTTTTTGTCGTTCAAATATACCGCCTTCTCTCTCTCTCTCTCGCTATATATATATATATATATATATATATATATATATATATATATATATATATATATATGTGTGTGTGTATGTGTCTGTGTTTGTGTTGGTATGTATATATGTATACGTGCGTTTGCATATATATAAGATATCAACAGACGTTCATACATTCCATTTCTAAATAACAAGTTGTTGTTTATATTTTGCATGATGTACTTACTTATGTCTTTGAACCCATATGTGTATATATATATATAATATATATATATATATATATATATATGTGTGTGTGTGTGTGTGTGTGTGTGCGTGTGTGTCTGTGTGTGTCTGTGTGTCTGTGTTTGTGATAGAGAGAGAGAAAGAGAGTTAGAAATGATTCTTTGTAGTTTCTAGGTTCCTCTTAATGACACTAATTTCAATTTTGTCTTCATTAATATATTTTTGCCAGATGATTTCTCTGCTTTTTGTGAGGTAGGCGTCTCATCGTCATCACACGACGGACCTAATTCTAAACCATCGACATTTTGTCTGCCAAAGAATCCATTTATACCGTCTATGTTCCTATTCCAAGTTGATTATCAGACATTTATGAGTCTAAGCCAGGTTTTGTTTTTACTTTTCTTGCTCACCATTCAGCGATAACGATATCATACTTTTTTTTATTAATACCTATATTTATTTATTTAAGCACCCGCAGTTGTCCACACTCGACAATTTCAGATTATAACTGTACATGAATATATGCATATTTTTCAGTAGGCTATATAATTTTACGTTAATCACCATTCGTTTCTCACAACGTTCCTCTTTCTACCTTTGTCGATTGCGTTACACAGTTTGGTGCTCTACATCCAAGCACATTATCTCCGCTGCAGTCTCCCTTTTGCAAAAAAAAAAAAAAAAAAAAAAAAAAAAATTTCTTCACATCTCGCTATAAAAAAATTGTCGTCCCGTTGTTTCTGATAATCTTACCTCCCCAGTTTTATTCTTTTGATAATGGCGCTATAGATATTTTTGGCCAACATCGTAAGATATTATAAAACAAAATATTAATCTGAAAACACTAAGTCATTATCTTAAATAGCTTTGCTAGACTCTTATATATGAATATTATGCATGACATTCAACACTGGGGAGACTGCTGTTAGTCGAACTCTATATATTAGTAAAAAGTCTTTCCGACTTAATTCGCGATTCAACCCTAATTACAGTTATGTTGTTAGGCGTCAGTTATTTATAAGTGAGGTATAAGGGCACAACTGTGGTTAAAACACAGAAGATTGCACTTACTGCAGAGAAAAGAAGCTTTGCCTGACTAGCTTGTTAAACTTTTCTCTAGAGTAGCCATTTGTGTGCATTGGGGCAAGGAAAACATATTCCAACACTTACGCAGAGTATTAAGAAACATGTAAATTTCATTAGAAGCTAAAGATATTACTGATTTCTTTAGCAATATCAGTCAACATCCTTTGTGGAAATGATTTGAAAATAAGAGAAGTCATGGGTAATTATAGCTTTTGGCAATAATTTAAGTCCTTTCATTTTCACAGCCTTGGGAGACAAACGGAGAGAAATTATGAATCTTAAATCAGTCAGTTATATGCCATGCGTGATACACGCTTAGGCGATCATGAATCTTTCGATACATGACTGTCGAGGAAATTTTTCCCGCAGTAGGTTGCCATTTCTTTCTGCAGTAGACCAGTTGCTTTCCGGTATGTCTTCTTTAATTGCTATTATTATATTTAGCTTAGGGGTGGAGAAGAAGGCATTTCCCAATTTCCAAGGTATGCAATGTATTCGACTAGAATTTATACTCAGCTCTCGGATTCCTCAATCCGAGCTGCTATCCATAACTCCACGGTGCCTCTCTACAGTATGTATTCTCAAACATATTAAATATATTCATGTAATGGAGGACACTTCTAATATTCTATATTCAATTTAGATTCTCTAACAATCCTGCATTTTTCTTCATACAGTTGAAAAAAACTAACGTACATTCTTCTTCCCAGTTGAAAATGCGACAGGCAATAATTGTACTTATGCAAAATGTATGAATATATGCCATTCAAACAAATAAATGTGGAATTCTCCAAATGCTCAACCGCAAAAAATTAAAAATATTATGTTTATGATGACGATTCTATTATTAACAGTGAAGCAAAAAAAAAAAAAAAAAAATAACGTCTGTTCGAATTAAAATGTCTGAAACATTAACATAAAGAATAAATTAAAATAATAATAGCCTCCGTTACATGATTATCTCCATTATTATAAGAAGCGATTACTAATTTTAATTGATGCCAATAAATTTCACAGCTGACGAATATATCAATTATCAACGAAAAGTAAACGAAAACAAAGAAGCTGCATAAAAAAAAAAAAAAATCATCTGAAAACGCGTAGTCATATGTGAGGGTGGATCGAAAACTGACTATGAAGGAGTTTGATATTATGCTTATATATATGACGTTTTGAAAATCTTTTATTTGGCATGTAATTACAATGCTTATTATTTAAGTACCTAATATTAGTTTGATCTCTCTCTCTCGCTCTCTCTCTCTCTATATCACTATATATATATATATATATATATATATATATATATATATATATATATAATAGATTACAATAAAATATCTTACATCACTACACAAAAGCTTTCATGTTTCAGAACTCTTAAGGTTCCTCTTCGGGCGATGATAGATAACTTATGATTAAAAAATGATATATTTGTGAAATTTGGCAACAAATCGTTAAATCTTTTGGTAGTAAAAAGTGGGGTCTCCGGTCAGAATTAATATATATATATATATATATACATATGTATATATAAATATATATATATATATATATATATATATATATATATA
>OZ010594.1:44994550-44997050 GCA_963932145.1 Acanthosepion lycidas
ATGTTTAACAAGCTAATTAAGTTTGTCATTACTACTACGTTGTGATATCAATACACACTTGCGTCATTGTGAAAGCTAAACTTAGAAAACAAGAACGGACACCGCGTTATGGTATAATGGTTAGCGAGTTTATTTCATTAACCATTATCACCTCACTGCATTCCACATACTGATCGCCCAAGACCAAACTAAGCTGAGTCTGGAAACAGCTTGAAAAAATAGGGACAACAAACCGAGTTTGAATTCCGACCGGGAAAATATGAATACCCTAAATGCCCTTTGTTTAAGATTGACATCTTAAACAAAGGGCATTTAGGAACCAACGATTACTATTTAATTGTGGCACCAGCTATCCAAATAAAATCTGCCAAATTTTAAATATAGAAGATAGAGACATTTCTCAGTAACCTTTATTATTCTTTAAACTCCAATAGAAAACAACTCATTATGAACCCATACTGTCTAATGTCAAATCCTTTCAAAACAAAGGCGCTCATATGTCGCCACATCTACCTGTTTTTTTTTCTCCTTGAAGTAATTTCTTTCATAATTCCACTTTGATTTTGTTTTACTATCCTTTCGCAGGAACACGTTAAGTAGGCCATTCCTAGATTCCCATACTTCTATCTTTTCAGTGTTTAAATCACAAGGTCATGTTTCCTCTTTCTCTTCAAGAGACCTACTATATAAACGAATAACGGACTTGAAGAATCAATTAGTACCGTATTTTTAATATAAACTGCTTGATGTATTACTTCTTGATAAGTATTTTATTAGAAAAATATATTTTAACAGTTATTTTCTGGTCGCTACGAGACGATGTCTATATAAATGAAACATGACAACATAGACATTATACTTTATGTATTACGTTTATTTATTTCCTCAGTCTGAAGGAAAAGGATCTGCTTTATTCGGGGCAATCAATTTCTTAGCAGAAAATTAGTCAAAATTTCAATGAACACATCACAACAGTTATGAATGGAGTAACAAATCGTTCAGTTCATTAACTTTAAAGGTCAATTTCATATCTCTGCCTATTTTCCACCTATACTCGTATATTACATCCCAAACTTTCTGCGGTTCGTCTCTTGAGACTGGACCAGATTTGAGAGTAGAGGAATTAATTATTAATGTTATAACGACATTACATTTTTATGTTATGCCAATCAAATGTCAGAATATTTTCCTCACATATACGTTTTTCATTGTCCCTCGTATACATTTAACATAAATATTCAGGCATGGGATCAATTTGAAGCCAGTGTTAAGATTCAAAGTCTGTGTATCCGAGTGAAAAATCGTATCAACTTCTACGTAATACAATATTTACCAAAAGAATTAGAAGCATGGCGACAATAAGAATATATAATCTAGCATGTGTAAACGAAATCAATGTGGACACTTCAAGTAGCATCATATGCAACTCGCAGATGAAGTGAATATTATTATTAGTAACTATTTTATTACTCATTATTTTTAATATAATTACCCCAAACTCACGGAAAACACAATAGCAGTAACATCACGAACAGCAGCAACAACAACAACAATAACAATAATAATAATAATAAGAAGAATAAAATAAAGAAGAAGAAGAAGAAGAAGAAGAAGAATAGAAATTAGCAAGAACCCGTGTTGACAAATTGTGTTAGCCCAAAATACAGATTCTGTGGTAAATATCCTGAAAGAATTATCTATTTTGTATCAGGTTACAGAGAATTTGAATCCACTGAATATAAAATCCTGCATGATAGAGTGGGCAAATATTTGCCTTGGAAAATCTTCAAATTTTACGGAAAGGAAACTGCAAGAAATCTTTATAAACACCACCCACCCAGAACCGGTTAGAGGGATAGAACCTGTAACAATTTTATTGGTCTTTACAATACACACAGACAGAACAAACAAAGTTAATCTGCCAGACATCATGATCAAAGATCGCAAAAACAAAATGTGCCTTCTTATTGACATGTCAGTCAAATTAGACTGTAATGTATCTCTGAAGATATTAAAAAAAACTATGAAAATACAAGGATCTTGAAATGGAAATCTAAAAAGTGTATCACACCAGTACATCACCAATTCTAGTTGTAAGTGAAATCTTCAGATTGTTTGGAAAAGTTCTGATAGATTAATTGAAGGGATTTCTCGTAGGCCAAGACTTAAACAAATACAAAACTTTGTGCTCACAAGCACAGTTTATGAAGAGCTTTTTCTAAGCAAAATATGTGTGATCTTAATTAATTTACTAAAAAAATGATCACTGGGATATTGCATGGCGACATTTCTGAACTAATGTCTCTGGTTGGGACCCGGAAGTAATTGAGTATACACTAGAAATCAAGCGAAATATACTAATAATAATAATAATAATAATAATAAAAATGATAATAATAATAATCATGAAGAAGAAGAAGAAGAAGAAGAAGAAGAAGAAGAAGAAGAAAACCGTAGATAAATACGCAGATCGTGTTAGGAATTAGAAAAAAAATAGCGA
>OZ010594.1:45004550-45094550 GCA_963932145.1 Acanthosepion lycidas
ATGCTCCGACAAAGATGGCTTGTGATGCAATCATTATCTAAAATCATTGATGTCTTCAAGCTTTCGACTTGCATGGCTATGATCAGCTTTTTAAGAAATATTAAACTGAAACGTCTCTATCCTAGGACGCTTCACTACAGTAATTACTTTAAAATTTAATCAGGTCGATATTTAGAAGGAGACCTGTCACATATACGGTAAGTATGTATAGCGCTTTAAACTAATTCCGATTGATATATAGACGATGATTATTTTTAAATTTAAAATTCAGAGATAGATAATAGGGAATTTTGTGGATTAAGCGAATAATACAGGGGAGAATCTAACCCAAAAATATAATTGTTATTCTTTTTTTTATTATTTCTGTATCAATTTATTTTAATGGTTTTAGTCGAGGTGTCACATAATTAAAACTTTTCATTTAGTATGGAAATTGGTGTAAAGAAACCTAGCTAAAACAGATATTAACATCTAGAGACAGTCGATGATCAATGAATAAGAAAACTGAACAGGTTTTACCGTAAATTAAATAAATATAGCGAACTGTCAGCAGAAATGTATATAAAATCTATAAATCGAAAAGCTTTTTTTATGTTATGTGAGATAATGTTCATATATTTCTCTACCCTGACTAAAATAAAATCTCCTACTCATAACGTATTTGTAAAAGCATAATTTTCTTAATATGTTCTCATTATGCATATGGATATTTTATTTGAATTGCTGTAGATATTAAGCATTTTCTAACATTAAATCTATGTGTAAAACAGAATCAACTGTATCAATAAATGTTATGGGGTCCTCCCCTTTTTCATATAAGTGGACTCTACCAAGTGTACCTGGACTGCTGCCGTTAAATAACCAAAGTTACAGTCGGTAGTCGGCAGTCGGATAGAGAGGGGATATACGAACGGAGATAGTGTGAGGTAATCTCTTGTAGAAGTCAGTTACAAGCACGTAGACTCTAAGGAAGTCCTACTTCGAGACTGTATATATCTATCTGTATTTGCTACTAACCACGTTCCTGGACTTACTAACAGTATTACTCTTTGTATGATTGTGTAAATACATTTTATTTCTTATATTTAATTATTGCGTTTGTCATTCTTTGGAGACCGAATTCATATCGGAATCCATAACAATAAATTAGAGTAGGCTGGATTACAACAAAATGATTTAGTCATACGACGCAACATGAAGAGCCTTTATACATTTTTATGTACAATGCACAACGTTATAAATGATTGGGGATTTATTGAAGATTACTGATACTAGTGTTTTTTTTTTTTCATGGTTAATTTAGAATGTAGCGCTGTTAACGATTACATTACGGCCTCTAGCGTTTATATTAACTTTCCATATATTTTAATACTTGTGGTAATTTTGTACTAAACCAAAAATACTAGACCACAAACTTTGATAAGAATAAAGCATATAACTTTGATAAGAATAAAGCATATAAACTTATAAGTCTTAGAGTTCCTTTCGAAGAGAATAAACTTTGACGACCTCTGTTCGCTCTGAAGAAATCCTTACAATGCACAAACTTAACATTGCCAATTAGAAAAGTCTTGCTGATATCCTTTTGCTTCAATGAATGCCAGTCAAAATCATATAAATTATTCAACAATACAGCAAAGAGAATCAGAAATAAGTCTATTACATTGAGGTTTCAAAAGCAGTAAGATCTGTACCAAATGATCTACCGATCCATAATCAACATGTTAAACTTGATTCTGTAGAAATTCCTTTATTCAGAAGAAAATACTGCAGACAAAGTCGAAGAATTTCTTCTAACAAATACAGGACAAGATATATTCACTTACTGCGAATTTAATTATTTTATGATTGACCTTGATCTCAAAATCCCTAAATCAATTCTGCCGAGAGCTTGAGCTTCAGAGTAAATTCGCAATTTGTGATCATCCATTCGCTAAGATCCATGCGTTCGGGTTTCTTGCAATTTAATCTTTTCTTTTCGCTTTCCTTCACTGCTTTTTGTAGTAATACTTGTAGTTTCGTTTCCGTGTCTGACATCAACACTGTATAATACCCTTGTCATGTTTTGTCAAGATTGTGGCCGCCAATAATGAATTCTAGTAGGACTTTTAATTCTCTCAAAATCACCGCGCTGTATAAGCTGAATAATCCGCTATGACACACTTACACACCTTTTTATTTTATATGTCTTCTGAACTCATTTTCCATCCGTTTTTAGGCGGTTTGTATAGGTTCTTGTTTATTCTAATATCCTTCCTGAATATATCCAGTTTGCTTAACAGTTCTAACATAGTTTTGTGGCGAATATTTTATGAAACGTCCTTCTGAATTTCTGTTGCTATTTCTGATTTTGAACCTATAACGTTCCTGTCCTATTTCCGGTCTGATACTGTTGAATGCGGATGTGAATTTTCTTTATATGGTACTTAAGGCTTATTATCCAATGGAGTTCACATTCATTTGTACATGGTTTATTAGACAGTGTTATTAAAATACATCTACTAGGGAATTCTGGTATACCCCAACTGTTGTAGATATCCGTAATTTTGTCTATACCGAAATCGTATAAGGCAGCAGCCAGCATCTCTATTACAATTCCGCCAGGCTTTGTTGCTTTGATTCTGTTTAATTCGGCTAAAGCAAATTCCACTTTAGATTTGAATATTTCCGGTCCATCGATATTTATTAGGTTGGTGCAAAAAATAATGACGTAATAATGTCGTTTTTTGACGTATTTTTTAACGTCTGAAAACGATATTATTACGTCAATATTTTTGCACCAACCTAATATTTCTATTACCAATTGTTTTCTTTCGTCGTGGAAGACTTTTCTGATATATATTCATTCTATGTTAAGTATTTTCTCATTCTCAGTGTTTCATCCTTGGATTTCATGAATCATGTTCATGGGCAGGGGGCTTTTGTCCTGATAGTTCATTTATTTTTTATGCATATCTTCTTTATTTGTGATTCACATTCTTTCTGTTTCTACACATTATTTATTTAACATTTTCTCTTTAGCCTGCCTGCATTTATCTCTTACATTTTAGGGTGGTGTATTATATTCTGTTCTGTGTCTGGGCATGAATTTTGTCTCGTTTTTATCATGGAACATATTTCGTCTGTTATCCATCCATTTTTCTCTGAGATGATCACGATGTTATTAAAGCTTCTCTTAAAGTGGCCCTCTTCGAATTTCCATTTTTTTTTTGTCGCTTGTTTCTGCTTTTCACACTTTACATATAATTTTACTTCAAATTTGGGTCGTTCAAGAGTCTGTCGCATTGCCATGAGGGTGTAGCATTGTCCTCTTCAATTTCTATAGTTTTACTCTGAATTTGTGTATCACTGGAAGGTGATTGCTTCCACACTCAGAACTTGGATAGTTTTTCCAATGTAAAACTGTGTTCCTAAATTTCTTGTTGATCGTTATGTAATCGATCTGTTATTTTTTTTTTTTTGTTTTCTTTTTCCTGCTGGGGTTGCGCATGTCCTTATTAAGCTTAGGTGTTCTTGAAACCGGGTGTTAGGTACTCCCTGTTTTTTTCGTCTAGATCAGTGGACCTATTTTTATCCTCCTTCATTCAGGTTCCTCGTTCAAATTTACATGCTATTTTCCCATCCCTCTCGTTGCCTACTCTTGTACCCCATGACAATTATATTTTCTGGTGATTTACAAGGCGTCTTGGTGTTGTCTAATCTTGGAGTATAACATTACATATTTCTTCTTCTGTAATTTGTGCTGTCGATGCATAAACAACTATGATGGATTATTGTAAAATCATTCCATCTCTAACAAGGGGGTAATTCCACTAGTACGCAGGAGCTTGCATGAAGTGTATGTGAAAGAGAAGACTGAGAATAGGGTGGATTGATGATCGGGGTTCAAGAAGATGGAAGAAGTCTATTGATGAGGCATTTAAATTTTTGAATATTATAGTTATCAATGAAGCAAAGAAAATGAAGGGAGTTCCACAGGTGGAAAGTGCGAGAAGAGAGATGTTTGTGGCAGAAATGGCAGTTGCATTTAGCGATTTCAGCAACAATGTGGTGGGGCATCAGATGACAATCCAGCAGAGCAATTCGCATGAAAAATACTTCTCTTTTAGGTTGGTGCAAAAATAATGACGTAATAATGTAGTTTTTTGACGTTAAAAATACGTCAAAAAACGACATTATTACGTCATTATTTTTGCACCAACCTAATAGAAAAAATGAAGGGAAGCCATCTTACGTCGATGGGAAATGAAGTTGATACGATGCCTGGTCAGGGTCGAGTACATTACAGATCATTGCTTAGATTTTATCAAGAATTTATATATGTACAACAGACCCGGTAAGAGTTTTCAATGCACGGGACGAATGGTAGATTTATAAAAGTGCAATAAGGATTCTGACGAGAAATATTTTGTATAAGGAAACAGTGGCCCATTTTCGTAGCCGTAGATGCAGCTATTGATTTAATGTATTAGTTTGGTGCAAAAATAATGTCGTTTTCTCACATATGTTACTATGTGAGAAAACGACATTATTTTTGCACCAACCTAATAGTGGCTCCACTTCAGGTAAGTTAAAAATGTTAAGCCAAGAAGGTGTGTTGTTCTAGTGGAATCAAGCGGCACCCATGCTGATGACAGAAAGGAAAAGCTTCTCTCTGTTGGTTAAATGAAAGCATTTTGGGGGGAAAATTTCATAACCTACGACTTGCCATATTTAACCATTGATTTCCTACCAGGTTCACTTTGTTAGATTGGACGAATTCGCTATTGTGTCAGGAAAAATGTCATGACATCTGCAGAAATAGCTAGTGGGGATCTGATGACATCGGGGAGTTCATAGATGTAGATAAAAATAAAAAAAAACATAGTAGGATCCAGGATAAGGGCCATTGTATGCATTACTGGAAACCGTTAATAGCCTAATACGGCGATACGATGATTGGACACAGGGTTCTACAGAGATTGAAAATAGAACTACAGAGGAGGACATCTAGCATGCTGGAAAGCAGGAAACAGCGATTATTGTAGAGTTTAGAGAGAACTGGAGACAGCACAGGACCAGGATATCTTTAAAACGACGACAGTGATTCCCTCATAACCGCCAGCTCTGTGGGAGTCTAGTATTGAAATGATGTCTGAACACAGTGACGGGTTTATGCGCATATCACTCCGTAGAGCCTTCGTTTTAGTGGGTGGGAATTAGACAAGGGTAATCCACGTGGCTTGAGTGCGAACTTTAGAGAGAACCTTATCTCCTTTTGATGTCAGAACTTCCAACTGGTTGAAGAAATGAGAGATAGTGGATTTGCTGTTGTTCATTACACTATTGCAGAGCCACCAATAATCTCTGAAACCGAAATTGCGATTCGTTATACGTTGTTTTATTCTATCAGCAAACAAAAAGTTCGCTTCTCTGAGGACTCGTTTCCACTTATTATGAGCAGTTTCAAAGAGATGTCTGTTATAATCAGACATGTCGTTCTAGTGTAGCTGGAAGAAGTGATTAACCTAGGCTATAGAGACCGAGCGTTAAGGCGTGAACCAAGGAGATGATCGTTGTTTCATTTAGTATTTCCGTGATGGAATGAAAGCTTCGCGGCCGGATATCACTCTGGAGGAAGCGTGAGTGGCATGTTTTGGAACAGGATGATTTAAAATTTCATTCCAAATGAACTCATGGAACTTTTCCCAGTCAGCGCGTTAATAACAGAAATATATTCCGTTGGTAGGAGGTTTCTGACTAATGGGAGAGCGAAAATAGATATTTACAGACATTATTGCATGATCAGAGTTGCCAAGAGGGGATAACTATAGAGTACGGCTTGATTCAGGGGTAGACGTAAATAAGAAATCAAGAATAGAAGCGTGTCCGTCAGGATTACTGGGGAAACACGTGGGAAACGATATAGAAAGAAGAGATCGCTGTCTGATTTTAGTAGAGAAAGAAGGAGACACATGTAAGAATGATCTGGAGATTCAAGTGTCATTTCTATATTCAGAGGATGAGATTTAGTAATTAAGATTAATTACCGCAGAGAACTGTCTACAGACTGTTCGAACAGGAACAATTCCACACGTCAGACGTTGTTACGAATACCGCGAATAATGGTGAAAGAAAGTGAGAATCTTTTTTTTTTTCTTTTGAACTGGTTTAGTTTTATTTCTTTGGTTGCTTATCGTCATGGTGTGTTGTATAATAGATTAGGAAAAAAAGCCGAGAATAGTAACAGCTTTCGGTCGTCTAATATAACATGCGTGGACTAAAGATTTGCGTAGTCGGCAGCATAGTATAACCTCGAGGTTGCAGAGTCACCTTTCCATGCGTGACATGGCGCTGCAAGAACCCCGATACTATGCTACTGTTGATGAGAGAAGCCTCTGAAGACGCCATGCAAGAGTTTGGGCTCCAAACTACCAGTCGGGAAGCAACAACCAAAAAAACAACTAACCCGAGAAATGTATCCATCATCTATTCATATCACCAAAAATACATGACAGTCACCACCATTAAGGCCTCAGAAAATGAAAGGAACTTGGAATCACTTCCTGAACAGGAAAAATGGGATGATCTTCTACTCCTGTTCAAGATAAGCTGAAGGTGTATGAACCGGACTATAGAATATCTATATAGTAGTAGTAGTAGTAGTAGTAGTAGTAGTAGTAGTAGTAGTAATAGCAGTAGATACTATCTATTCCTATTACTATCTACCATAATCTATTTACTCCTATTACTATTTTTTAATATTATTATTAATATATTTTAATATATTAATATTATTAATATATTAATATTAATTAATTAATATGTTACTTATTAATAAATTAATATTAATATATTTTAATATATTAATATTATTATTTATATATTTTATTATTTAATAGTAGATAGACTATCTATGATTTTAATAGGAGCAGATAGATTATCTATAATAGTCTATCTACTCCTATTAAAAAAAAGAAGGAAAAAAGTTATAAAATGTTAACTTAGTATAAGTCGAGATATCCACTAAAAATTAAAACTAAAATTAAAAATGGTAGATTCTTCTGAGAAACTATCCATTAACTAGTTCTGGGTTTTCTATTAAATTATCTCTTAGAAATGACTAACAGATAACTTAAATTAGAATGTCGATTATAGGATAATGAAACATGCAATATTCAATTTATTTCTGACATTCTAGTCTATGCACATTAATCTGCCTATCTTAATATCAGCCGAGTAAAACGGAAAATTATACTTACAAGTATAGTATAATGATTAAAGATAATTACACATTCTAGTAAGTACAATTCAAACTAAAATTAAAAATGGCATACACTACTGAGATGCATTTCTTCAATAAATCCTGCGTATGACTTTTCAGCTAAGTTATCTCTTAGAAATCATGTTGAAAGTATTTCCATTCAATCTAACGACAATAATTTTTTCAGATAATTGGCAGTCTCCTATAACGTATTTCTTCATGTCTAAGTAACACAATTCACAGCACTATGGAATTGGTCTGCAAAAGTTCTTATTAGCTTGATGCCGTAACTATTGCTGCATCATACATATGCAATATAGATTTTTGCGTGTACTTGTGTTAAATCTGATGCAAAGTTAAAATAACGAGGTAAATTTAAGGATCTCATTCATTAAACCAGTAACTCGACGTGTCATAATCAATAAATTATTTAATGTTTGACGTGGAAGACAGATACTTTTTTATCTTACCCGTAAACTTTAACAAAATTTGTAGTAATTTGCGTGTGACCTATTCGCATAAATGCTTGACGCAATCCTTTATACGAGTCTCTGGTTCGTCCTCCCGTCATCATCAAATCCACTACGAAGTTCATCTTCATTTGTCTTTGTTTTGTCAGAATGAAGTGCATCGAAATCCACTCGATACACACTTCACTGAATGGACATTTCAATGTGCGGCGATGTAGAAGTAAGCCTTTTACGTTGTGGCTTCAATTCTCTGAGGCTGCAAAAGGAAATATAATAGAGATACACTGGTTTTCATTTTCAGATGAGTTTCAAGAAGAATGTGATCATGCATCTTCCAAGAGTAAATTCTTCAATATTCGACCCAATTACGGAAAAGTTAGATGAAACTAATTAAAAGTCGAGGATAAAAACAAACTTAGGCAGGAGAACATTAGATCCTTCTCAAATATATTTTTTCATTTCGATTTGTTTTAAATCTTTTCAAATGTAAAATATTCTAAATGGGCTGGATTATAAAATATACGAAAACCTAAACCCGTTATAATACGGATTTTTTCACATTCGATTTTAATCAGTTTTATTTCACGGGTTATGAAATCAATGTATCGTGATCTGTTAACTAAAACAGCCGAATTGGATTTTCATAAAAAACAATAAAATAATATTAGTAGAACATTCATTGAAAACATTTACCTGGTAATCTTTTTACAGAAGAACTATCGTCATAGATTGTAAGAGTCTATCAAGTAAAATGCATTATCAAGAAAACGTCTAGAGCCTCGTGGTTTAATTGATTATTCATCGGGTAAGTTTGATTTTCTGTTTGACTGTACTTCATTCAGTTATGTGATATAAGTGACAAACGCTTAAGCGATCATTTAGCTTTCGATACATGACTGACGATGCAGTATTTTCCCCGCAGTAGTTTGCCATCCAAGACTATAGAACCCGGTTTGTCCTGTTATTTAACCATGGCTGGTTGTGAAGAAGATGAATCATACCTTTTTAGCACGTAATTTATTACATGCTAAAAAAAAAAACAATACCTTCACGCAAGTGAATATAATGGAAACGGATGGCATTCGAACTCAGATTTGCGATTCATCAAACCGAGCTGATATTCATTATTCCACTGTATCTCCTGAGCTTGCTAACATAATAATTTTCCCCATAAAAATCGTATCGATATGTCCACACAAATATACACATATATTTTATCGAATTAAAGACATTATCTTTAATCCGACCTTTATTCTTATTATTTTAAACATTATTGTCGTGGATACATGCATCTGTGTAGACGACGTTATTATTTACTCGTGGCTCACAGACATTTGGAATGATCTCTTCCACAAAAAGGGAAAGCTGACACATTACTATTTTAGTAGTATCCCTCTACCCACCTTGTTTGGCCGTAGGGATTGTAAGTTCTGGCCTAAACTTTTCGTCTAAGTAGCCAAGCTACAAAGAATATCGTCTCCCGACATCCTTGAACATATATCTTTGAATTTAATTCTGTATTTATTTTACTTTTTCTCCGCTCCTCTATTTTTTCATCGTTACTAACGTTTCCTTCCCTTTTATTTTTTTTATTTTTGAATTTATTTTATCTTCTTTTTCCCTCTTTGAAAACTTTGAATATTATGTCTTTGGTGAATTTTCCGTTTCATATAAGCATTGGACGTTATATTTTAATCGTGGCTCAAAGACCGTTGGAGTGAACTCTTCTGAAAGAAGTGAATGTTGGACTTTTAAGTTAATTAAATTATTAATTATTAATTTTCTTTATATTTACATTCCAGTTTCCTTATCCGTAACCCCTCCGACACATATGCTTTTCCTCTATTCATCTATAACAATCCATATCGGTAGATGTAGAGAATGCTCAAGCATCTCCATTTAACCTCTTCTCCTAATGTGTCTTTTAGACCTCTAACCAACGAGCAATCTATACATACATAATTCACGCCATGGCTCCCAACCTAGTGTGGCACTGCAGGTGTGATTCCGTGACCATTGTTGCTGTTGTCTTTGTTTTTGTTTGCTTTTGTTTCTTTCTTGTGTGTTTTTGCTTCTATTTTTTTATAGGAATAGATATAATTTGCTATCGCCTTGTTAACACTCCTCTCCCTTCTTTCGAACAGCAGTAGAGGGTCACCTGTTGTTTCCTGTTTAAAAATGGGATCCCAGATCCTTTCATTTTCTCTGGCCTTAGTAGCAATGCTGTCGTAAATATCTTGTGATGTGTGCGGTTTGCGGCAACGGCTCTTTATACTGAATGTACCATGTTGGCAGTTTTGTGGTGGCTCTTCCCGACTAGTAGTTAGGAGCACGAACTCTTACGTAACGTCTCTCGAGAGACTGCTCTGATCAGCAGTTGCATTAGGTTGGTGCAAAAATAATGACGTAACAATGTCGTTTTTTGATGTACTTTTAACGTCAAAAAACGACATTATTACGTCATTATTTTTTGCACCAACCTAATATATTATCGGGTTAGTTGCAGTGCTATGTCGCGCATGGATTGGGTTCCCTGCATGCACCTCCGGTGGGCAAACCTGAGGCCACATTATTTTGTAGTCTGCACCAGTTCCTTCCTGCTCATGCCACAGTTGATATCCGACTGCTTCTATTACTGCAGACTTTTTTGTTACCAACGTAACTCAACAAGAACATAAACAATCAAAAGTATAAACCTAAATCATTCTAAGCCTTTATTTCTTTCTCCAACATCCGTGTTATTCGAACCAACTTCCCCCGTGTGGAATCGTTCCTCTTTGAAAAGTCTCCTGATATACTAGCTCTCTGCGAAACTAACCATAAATCGCCAGTCGCCTTCTCTGATTTGTCGATTTCTAGCTACTTTTCTCTTGACACTAAAATCCACATACGTGGCCTGGGTGCTTATATCCGCGATCATCTCCCACTTTTTTTCTAAATGAATTTTCACGGACGAAGCAATGCACCTGAAGAATGGCCAAAGGAAATATTTTATCTGATGAAGATATGTCTGTGGTTAAAGGAAGGCTACAAGAAGTTGACAATGTGATGATATGAGCTGGGACTGTCGACCAAACAATTATTAGACCATCCAAATTCGATTAAAGAGTGAAACAGAACAGTTATATCTGTTGCGATTACATGGACATGCATTTATTTGAATGCTACAACTCCATACTCGCAATTTCAAAGTGAAATGTGTATCTGTTCAAGATAAGGGTGCTTCTCTTGTATCTGAACTTAACTGATAGATCTTTGAGCGTAACAGTCTTACGGAAGAGAAGATATTGGAATGATCAACATCAAGTCCCGATCTGATTTCGAAAATCCACGGTCAATTTTGAAGATGAAATTATATGAAGATGGATAAAAATATGACAGCAACGTGTACCTATTTGAAGCAATTATAACCTCCACGACGGTCACTTGTCCGACTGAAGGAAAAGAATTGCCAAAATCAATACATTGAGAATTGTTATTACTGGCTGTTAAGGGTCACTTCATTTGCACTATTCTAGGTGTTGATAAATTTTTGATGATTTTCTTAGCGTGTTATCGAAACAAAAAGACTACGGTTTTTATTATAACTTCAATAACTTTAATGGCAAAACTACCTAAATATTTAATAATACCACCAATACAATCTTATATATAAAGTATAGTGTATGCATGTGTGTTTATGTGTGTGTGTGTCTCCAAGCAACTCCTTCGCTCGCGCTGTTCCGATTTCAATGAATCATGGCACATTCAAAAGCCCTAGAAATACTAGGTACAGGGAAAAGATTTTCGTTGAGCTTAGGTCCAGGTTTGCCAGATTAAAGTTAAAAATATATATTAATATATTATGATAGCCATTATTATTGCTTTCATGGTTCAAGGGGAGTAACTCTTATTTTCCATTTGTATCCAAAATTGCAGGTAGCTTAAAATTTTAAGCTAGCTTAAAAGTCGCCTTCTCGGGCGGCATTTAAGCTAGCTTCTGTGGACGACACTTGGTTTTGGCTATCATCAGTATAGCTAGGAAGGACTAGATGCGATAGTCATCAATAAGCTGCAGAGGAAGCCTAAAGTGATCGCTTCATCTAAGTATTGAATTAATGTTTAAGCTTACCTTTTAAAAGCTCAAATTCTTCTGCTGCCACTTAATTTAAAGACTATTTGATGTACGTAGATCCTTATTTTCCGTAAAAGCAATTATTTTTATTTCAAGGATGAGAGAACAGGGGAAAATTTATACGATAAAATTAATATAGTGTAAAGATAGGGAAACAGAAATTAGAATTAGCTATACATTCAACATTTGAAGTGTTAGGGAAACATAATAACTATTTAAATAAAACCTATATTATGGAATCTATATGAATAAATGCCAAATTGGAGCTCAATTCTCTCACGAATTCTGAGATTAAATAGACCCAACTCTACTTTAAAGTAATTTGTATTTACTCAACCCCCGCGCGAGGTCAGTTTAATGTGGGGAGCCCGAGCGTGTACACCCGGGTAAGGAACGAAAATTCCTCGAACACCCACAACCGTCGGTTCCGCCGGGTTCGATGCGACACCGATCCTTCTCTCTCTCGCTCGTGCAATGAAAGGGCGCGGCATCGGGCAGCTGTTCCCCAGGGGCGGCACCTTTCAGTCTAATTTTCCTCAGTTGCGACCCTATCTTTTGACGGAGTCTCCCTTGAGAGCACTCTGCCCAAAGACAAAGACGCAATTGAGAGATGATAAATAAACACGTTACAAACTACTTTATAGTAATTTACACACTAAAGTCTCAATATCTGTATTATAAACTATCTATATCTATGCAATATCTGTGTCCAGATTTAACGAATTTCTATACTGAGTTTATTTCATTAATTAACTGTCCTTCATTACTGTTCTTTTATTCGAAGATTGTTTTGATTTTCATATCAAAAATAGTTTTGCTTAGGTGTATTGTCTTATATAGTGCAGAAAAGTGGTTGAAATTTGTATTTTACTTGGTTTTCAACAAACTTGTATTGGCATCTATCTGGAAAACTGTTCTTCACTATAACAAGCCAATTATGAATTTAAAATTTTTGTGTCAAAGATTTCAAGTATTGAATATATCTTACTTTGCGAAGCGATAGCAAGCGGACGAAGCCTGCTAGTCTAATATAATTAAATTCGAGACATTTTAAATACACTTATATGTAAAAATGTGGGGAAGTAAACTTGTGTCTAAGTAGTACGACTTCCGGAATTTTATTGTTGATTTCCTGGGCATGATCTCATTTTTACAACTCATTAGTCCAGAAAGTGACTCGCAGTTTAAGGTTTTAAACTAAAATTATTACGTTAGAGACAATAGCCTACCAGGATAATGTGTTAGTTCGTAAAATACTGGTAGGTTCATTGAGAGTTAAATCTCGGGGTGTGTAGTAAAAGCTCAATGAATATATATATATATATATATATATATATATATATATATATATATATATATATATATATATATATAAATTTAAAGAAAAACAGACTAATTTAAGGCTCCATTTGCAATAATTTATTTTACCAGAGAATTTTATTTTTCTCTGCATCTTCAGACTTCACTTTCCAAGGGTGAAACTAAAAATGAATTTATAATTTACACATTTGACGGGCAGTTTTAAGATTATATAAGTTGACATAGAGGGTGGTGAGGAAGAGTATGAGAGGCAGGGTCGAGTTTCGAGGGAAGGGCGAGTTTTAACATTTATTTTTATATTTCTTTTTATTATAATACTCAATATTGAAGAAGGAGCGGTTAAGGATCAGACATTGACCTATTTAATCGGTCAACTCAACGGAAATGATATTAGAAAAGGAAAAGAAGAAAAAGCAGGGAAAAAGAAAAAAAATGGTGGAAGAAAAGAGACAAGAGATGTACGTAGGGTTTTTGAAGGAAGTCGTTGGTATAGCTTTAGCAATTTAGATAAAAACAGATTTTAACCTTTGATAGTAATTTAAATGTTTAAAAACTCCACAAAATTTAAATTTAATGGTTGATAGCAATTTAAATATTCGACATCTCCACAAATAAATTACGGATTTAATATAAGTCAAATACTATATTAATAACCAACAATAATAATAAAAAATATCTGTAGTAATATTTTAATATAGTTATTTTTAGATGGGTAATATTTCTTTATTAAAGTTTAGGTTCAAATCCAGATTGAGTAAGAAATGAAGGTTATTGCAAAATAATTACTGTTTTTCATACATACATCACATACATATTTACGTAAAAAACACTTACACAAACATTCATGTACGTGTGTAATTACACATATAACCACATATACATGTATCGATATACATCGGTATATATGCATATACATTTACAAATACTTACATACATTTAAATATCTACACAAGCATCCATAAATATATATATATATATATATATATATATATATAGTTGTATGTTTAGGCGGCAATCCTTCCTTTATGCATGTTTCATTATAAACGACAGACAAGGTACTACGGTTAAGCTTTTTATTTAATTTTTCTTGTGTTCGAACAAGAGCTTTCTTTTCTGGACACAGGGTGGGTAAGAACTGTCTAAATATTTTATATTTCTGAGCGCTTTTAGCTATACCTTTAGACATTATCAAGGATGATTAATTTTTTCTGCTTAATTGAGTGTGTGCGTTAAGTGTATGTCTTAGAGTGTGGTAGGGATGTTTTAAATTTCCTAATATGGTTAGCACATTGTGGCTTTGTTTATAGTTAATATTGTTAAGAGTTGGCTTTTTTTCTTTTTTATTATTAAAGCTTCCATTATTTTTAGTCTTTTTTTGCAGGTGGATGCAGTTAATATATTTGTGTTTTCTACTAGTATGGGTTCTAATGGAGCTGTGATCAGAGGTGTAACGTAAGACGTCTGGGTAAGCATGTCGTTGTGTAACCGATGTAATTATTTATTACTCCGGTTTGGTCAGGAACACAGTTCCTTAAGAGGCTTTTGAACTCGTAGATAATATTCGTTCTTTAAATTTTGACTTAGTTCGTGTGTTGTTATTTTTGAGGATAAGGTTTGCTGTCTTAAATTTTTCATAATAGATAATTAATTTGATTTTTTATTCGAGTCAATTGGAGTAGTATATTTCTTTATAATATGCCTTGGAGAATATTCGACTTGTTTGTAATTAATATGCATTTGGTTTTTGCAATAAATGTGTATGTGATTTTTGGCTGTGTATTCACTATCGTTATTACTTGCTTTGGGGAAAAAGAGTCCAGTTTGGTGGTCTATAAGGTGGTTAGGGTAGCCGTTGTTTAACATTATTAATTTCTTTGAGGAAGAGTAGTCGAGGGTATGAATTCTGGTGTGCTGTATTTTGGTGTGCTGTATCTTGAACTTTTACTACAAGGGTTAATACACATACATACACACACACACACACACACACATATATATATATATATATATATATATATATATATATATGTGTGTGTGCGTGTGTGTGTGTGTGCGTGTATGCATTAGTTCTTCGCCAAAATTGAGAGCTCTGATTTTTGGTCTCGCATCATGTATATAATATGCTATAAGCTCCCATGTCTCGATACCTTTGGTGTAGAGTCTCTGACTGATGCGAAATCGTTTCCGTTTCGATCCCAGCTGGAAGCAATAAGACCTTTAGCCACACAGATGAGCTGTGATTCAGCAAAACAGGCTGTCAGTGGTTGACTTGGTCTCATTCGCTGATTGAGCACTATAGAAACAACTGCTTAACACAAAACTTTTCGCCAGAATTAAGCGGACTGGCTGGAGGTCTGGCTGGCGGTCTAGCGTTTATATACATCATGTATATATATAATACTTTAAGAGATTCCCTTTCTTTGCGATGCGCTGTGCTGTACGTCTCTGACTATTGCCACATTGGTCGAGTTTCGATCCCGGTTGTGATACAACGAAACAAGCTGTCTGTGGAAATATATATATATATATATATATATATATATATATATATATATATGAAGAAAAATCACGCGCGGTTTCCGATTGTTCACCGAAAATGTGTTTAGTTAGCACTTGGACAGGGTACCATTTAAGAAAGTACATTAGTGTAAACAATGGCAGATAGCATCGTATAATGATGTGATTCGGGTATTAATGATTCCATCTGTGTCCCAGCCGAGTCGGTGTACAAGACCGAGCAAGAAGGCCGAAATTTGTCATGATAACTCTTCATTCAAACAGACAAAATGCACTTCATATAAATGTAACTATATTTTTATTCTTTATCTATATTAGACGTTATCATATTTTTAAACAAGGATGTTAGTCCAGTTTGAAAATCTAAATTAATTTCTTGCAATATGATATCACTTTCCTTATTTGAATAAGATTTCATGTAATATATTTTTCCTAAATAATATTAGGATGATACGACATTTTAATTTATAATTCCACATATTTTCCTGTGGAATATGTGTAGATGTGTATTAATTGACCGAGATATTAAAGATATATTTTATGTTTAATTCGTATTTCTTACTGACTGTCAACATTTTTGCCGATTCTTAAGACACATGACATATTAAAGTAGTAAAATATTTTTTGCTTAGTATATTACTTAACCGATTCTCCAGGAATAAATACCATATTCTAGAAGGGAGAATATTTATTATTTTAGGTAGTATTCCAATATTGCTATATTTCTTTCTGTCTATTATATATTTTATCAGAATGCTTGACTCTTTTTAATCTTGTCCCTTTATTGTTTTGGCTGATATTCTGATCGAAAAGCTTTTCATTATTCAACATAGTATTCAGACTGTGTGTATTTGTATTCCTCAGAAATAAAGCCTCGGCATTATCCGGATTTCTGCTATTGGATATTGCATCCGATAATCCTTTCGTCAGTTTTTTTTCCCTTTATTTTTATTTTCTCCAAATTTATCAACATCAGGAGAGATTATGTTGGGCTTGGGAATTGCTCGAAATGAGATTCAAAAAAGTAAAATAAAATTTGATGCGGATAATCTTAGTTGACAGGGTTAAGTTTAGGGTTATGGTAAAAAATGAGAAGAATAATTCGTACATATGTGATTTTATGGATTTCTCCATTTCATATATGCGTGTATGTGACTGCCTATATACTAACATTGACACAGACGCACAATAAATCCTTATGGATATAAGCAATTCTCTCTCTCTATCTATCTATTTATATATCTATCTATCTATCTATCTATCTATCTATCTATATATATATATATATATATATATATATATATATATATATATATATATATATATATATATATATACATACATACATACATATACTAGACTATTGGATACCAGCTCGGATTGAGGAATCGGAGAGCGAGTTCGAATTCCAGTAGAATCCATTCAATTACGTGCTATTACCCTTGGATAGGTATTAATCTTCTTCTTCTCCATCCAGTCTTGGAGGGTAGATTGGGGTATATAGCCTTGGATGGCAACTGGTCAAGAAAAATGAAAACTCTGAATTCAAAATCTGTGTAGCGTCCTTTTGAGACCTTGTGACACGTAGGGCACCAGATCTCTGTATTCGGCCCTTCAAAAGGTGTGGTCGTTTCTGCACACATCCTTCACCACTATAATCAAATCATATGTGCTGTTGTCTGGGCTGTCGGTTTCTATGAACTGAGCTCCGTGAACCTCATACGTCGTATATGACGTGAGTGTCAACCATATATTATATATATATATATATATATATATATATATATATATATATATATATATATATATATATATATATATATAAATTCAATCTTTGACACAGAGTAATATTGGCATAAGAACGTCTACACTGACAATTTTTTCTTTTGGGTGTCGGGTATCTTCAGGATGTAGGTGATCATGGCTCTCCACTTCTCCCCTGTTGCTCTCAATATGTGTTGTGTTTTTGCTATTTCTCCTAAACCCTCCTCCGTCATTCACTTGCCCATCAGGTATGTCACAAGTTGCTTGCTCTCTATCCGCTCTGTGAGTATCAGATTATCCAAGCCATACTTTCTCATTGCGTGTCCCAGACATTTCAGCGGCCTCATCCTGATGTTAAGTATAAACTTCGTCATTGCTTAGATCCTCCACAAAACCTGAGCGTTGCTCACATGTTCGGTCCATCTTAGCCTTAGCATTCTTCTTATTCCATACCTCCGTTACCTCGAGTCTCTTTGAGGATACCGTCCAACATTCGCTGCCGTAAAGGAAGACAGATATCACGTAGCAGCTCAGTACTCTTTTCTTTGTTACCACCTAAATCCCCCTCTCTCGTAATACTCTGCCTAGTTTTAGAATGCGTCTTTGGCCATCGCAATACGTTTTCGGGTCTTAGCGTCGCAATTACCGTCCTCTGTCAGAACTCTTCCCAGATATTTAAATTTCCGCACCTGTTTGATTTTAGTGTCCGCGAACATTAAATCGCATTTCGGCTTGATATTTTTTATTGATGTTCAGGCATTATGTTTTCTTGTATTTAATACTTAGTCCCTTCTCGCTCTCATTCACGTCCTCGGTATGACGGTAAACTACATCCGCGTCCTGGGTACGGCGATAAACTACATCCGCGTCCTCGGCATGGCAATAAACTACATCCAACAGCAAGGCCTCAGATAATGTTTTCGGAAAAATAATGTTGCCAGCTATACGTTTTTGAAACAATAATGTTGCCGGATATACGGTTTTGGAAAAAAATAATGTTGCCAGCTATAGGTTTTTTTTGAAAAAAATAATGTTGTCAGCTATATGTTTTTGGGAAAAAATAATGTTGCCAGCTATACGTTTTTTGGAAAAAATAATGTTGCCAGCTATACGTTTTTTGGAAAAAATAATGTTGCCAGCTATACGTTTTTGGGAAAAAAATAATGTTGCCAGCTATACGTTTTTTGGAAAAAAAATGTTTCCATCTATACGTTTTTGGGAAAAATAACGTTGTCAGCTATAAGTTTTTTTGAAAAAATAATGTTGCCAGCTATACGTTTTTGGGAAAAATAATGTTGCCAGCTATACGTTTTTTGGAAAAAATAATGTTGCCAGCTATATCTTTAATAGTACTGTATATTTAATACATGTAAGGTATATGTGTATGTATGTGTATATATGTGTATATGTGTGTATGCATATGTGTGTGTATATATATATATATATATATATATATATATATATATATATATATATATATATATATATCCCTTGATTTGGCATTAAATGACCCACAGTGGTTGATATGCCATAAAACCCAACCAACCAACCAACCAATCGCTCTCATTCGCTAACTTCTGTATGAGTATTTGTAATTTCTTTTCTGTATCTGCTGTCAGCGCTGTGTCATCTGTGTATCTTATGTTGTTAGGGTTGTGGCCGCCAAAGATGAATCCAGGTAAGCTTTCCAGTTCTCTCAGAATTATCTCATTGAATAAGTTGGATTAGAATAATAGGGTGAATAAGTCGGATGAGAAGACACGTCTTTGCCTTACGCTCCTTTCTATTTTTATATATCTGCTGAAATAATTCTTTGTCCGCATTAGGCCTGTTTACTGACAGTGTAGGTTACTGATTATTTCAATATAATTTTTCCAAATATATCAATGTTACCGAGCTGTTCCAACACATCTTTGTGTCGAACTTTGTCGAACGCATTAGCGTAGTCTATAAAACATAGATAAACGTCTTTCTGCATTTGTATTGCCCTTTCTAATAAAATTCTGAGCAGAAATATCGCGTTCCTTGTTCCGCTGTCTTTAATGAACCCGCAATGTTCTTGTCCTATCTCTGCGCGTAATATTCATCGTATGGTGAGTTTTGTTATGTGGCTTATTAGGTGGATTGTTCGGCGGAATTCACTTTCGTCTGCGCCTGGTTTCTTATACAGTTCTATGAAAATAGATCTGCAGATATATTTCTTTCAGTATATCCACATTGTTGTAGACTTCCTTTATTATTTCTGTAATAAGAAACAGCGCAGGAAGGTCAGTGTTTCAGATATTCTATATCTTATATATATATATATATATATATATATATATATATATATATATATATATAGAGAGAGAGAGAGAGAGAGAAACAGAGACAGACAGAGAATCATGTAAGGTGGGATGCAATGATTAGCAAATAACCGGTTGATTTTGATGTCGACACACACACACGGGAAGGTCATCGTTTCAGATATTGTATATCTTTTATATATATATATATATATATATATATATATATATATATATATAGAGAGAGAGAGAGAGAGAGTGATAGAGAGATAGAGAGAGACAGAGAGACAGAGACAAAGACAGAGACAGACAGACAGAGAATCATGTAAGGTGGGATGTAATGATTAGCAAATAACCGGTTGATTTTGATCTCGACACACCCACACAGGAAGGTCAGCGTTTCAGATATTGTATATCTTATATATATATATATATATATATATATATATATATATATATATATATATATATATAAATATATATATATATATATATATATAGAGAGAGAGAGAGAGAGAGAGAGAAACAGAGACAGACAGAGAATCATGTAAGGTGGGATGTAATGATTAGCAAATAACCGGTTGATTTTGATCTCGACACACCCACACAGGAAGGTCAGCGTTTCAGATATTGTATATCTTTTATATATATATACACACACACAGCTACACACACACACAGCTACACACACACACAGCTACACACAACACACACAAACACACACACACACACACACACATATATATATATATATATATATATCTTTTATATACATATATATATATATGCATACATACGTATATATATATATATATAGAGAGAGAGAGAGAATCATGTAAGGTGGGATGTAATGTTTAGCAAATAAAGCGGTTGATTTTGACGTCGACGCACGCACACACACATGCATTCATATATATATATATATATATATATATATATATATATATATATATATATATATATATATAGGCATGCACTTTCTCTCCACTTGGGAGTGTGGTTAATATATCCCCTTTTCATCCAGGTAAACATCTGACCTTGCTCCATTTTTCCGGAGGTGACTTCAGCATGCAGGTCTCATGGAAAGTGACTGAATAATATTCCACGGCTTGGGACAAATATATTTATATATGTATTGTAATCAATGGAATATTGTATAACATCTTATAATAGACTCTCTGTCTCTGTCTCTGTCTCTGTCTCTGTCTCTCTCTCTACATATATATATATATATATATATATATATATATATATATATATATATATATGGCTGCATATACCCGTGTTAGTTCTTCCTTAGTTGATTAAAAAGGTAAAATACAGAAACCATTTCTTGCATGTTTGAAGCAATAAAATTTTCCGTATCATTGATTTTATGGATGGAATGAAATAGTTAATAAATTCCGATCTGTGTACCATGTCAAAATGAAATTATTACAAAATCCGTCTGTGTGAAGATATTAAATTTTACTTCTTTGACGCAGCAAAACATTTACATTGTTATATCAAATAAGAAAACATGTGGGACTGACTCTGTATTTAAAATGATCCAGAAAGAAAACCGAACGAAATAGCCAAACAGATACATGAAGTGATGTTTAAGCGTTGTTTTCATCGTTGAATCGTCTAAATGGATAAAGCTAAGAGTGAATATCTGCTAGTCAACAAAATAAAAGAGCGCTCATTTGTTGTAGAATTCTTAGTCGTAAACAGATAGATAAATAGTGAATTACAATTTATATTTATTTGAAATCTCTGATCAATATTAGCATTTAAGATTTAGATGGACATGTATTCAAGATACCAAGATCTTTTCGACAAAGATGATATTTCTGTGCCAAAGTACGTTATAACATTTATAAAACATTTTTAAAATAGCAAAAACACAAGTTTCATAAATTAGAAACATTTCGTGTCCTCACATAATATGATAGAATATGTATGGAGATATTTATGGAGATATTTATGGAGAACTGAGATCTATCCCTCTTAAGCTCCAACAAAAAAGGTTATAGCTTGCCGGCAATTGCCACCTAACGTAAAAGGAATTCATCTTATCTTTACTCCGATGGCATCATTCTGGAAGTGTTTTCGCACGAAAATTGCCTTTGGCAGAAACCATAACTTGGGACAGAAGGTTGGACATTAAGAACTGTGCAGAAAAAGATTGTCAATGGAGTTCTTTTCATCCATAGGGAGGGTAGGTAATTTAATGATAATGACAATGATAATGATGAAACACTGGAAAGTAGAATTTTAAACTGACGAAAGATATTATATCGGATAACTTTTGGGATGCTAATCTGTACATAATACAGGTCAGTTCACGTGAAAAAACAGAACAGATTTCACAGTAATTAGTAGAATGTCTCTTAAATATTTAGAATATGTCATATATTTTTCTAATGAATAGAGTTTTCATAATTATGTCCTCATTACAAAGGCACTGTTTTCAGTTTTCCATTTATAAGCCTCTGACCTTGCTCCGTTTTTCCAGAAGGTGACTTCAGCATGCAGCTCTCATGGAATGTGACAGAATAATAGTCAGCGGCTTGGGACAAATATATATATATATATATATATATATATACATATATATATATATATATATATATATATATATATATATATATATATATATACACACATATATATATATATATATGTATGTATATATATATATATATATATATATGCATACATTTAAAAAGTATTTTAAGCTAACTTTAATATAAATTAAATATAATTGATTAAAACATCATCATTATTATCATCATAGTCATTATCATTATAAATTATAATCATCTTCATCATAATTATCATCATTATTATTATCATTATTATTCATGAGGGCCAGGGAAAATCACCCAACATACTGTCGTTAGTGCACAAATACACACGGTGGTGAGGTAACAGGTATATGCTTCACAGTAAAATCCTCGCAATATTGCCACCTGTAATAAATACAGTGCATTACTGGACAGGTGGGGCTCAGCAAAAAATACTTTCAGGTCGACTAACATAATTCATTTCTGTTGCACGCCCACCCGTTCGAGTGTGTTTCCATGTATATAAATATGACAACTATTTTGTCATGTCTGTGTCATCCTTCAGACGGAAGAAAGAAAATACCTGATGCTTCCCAGGTATTCTTATCCATGTACAAAGATACACAGTGATTCTCCACTTGGTTGACATGCACAGTTACTTAATGTCTGGCAGATCTGTGGCTCTGAAGTGGATATTTGCTTTAAGCTCATTTAACGAACCCAGACAATATATGTACATTGTTAATATTTTGAGTAGTAGTATTAGTAGTATTAGTAGTAGTATTAGAAATAAAAGATGAAGCAGATGTAGAAGAAGAAGAAGAAGAAGAAGAAGAAGAAAAAGAAGAAGAAAATGACAAGAAGTAATAAAAGTAGAAGTTGCAGAGGAATTAGTAGAAAAGAAGAAGAACTATAATAATAATAATAATAATAATAATAATAATAATAATAATAATAATAATAAGAAGAAGAAGAAGAAGAAGAAGAAGAAGAAATTCCGTGAGAAGAGTACATGTTTAGCATAAATCTTTTCCGTCTGGACTGTCCTCGGGCGCTTTCCTACAGAATGGGCTAATTGCAACATTAAGTCTACTCCTTAAATGACTGAAACCCTGCCAAAAATATTTGGCTAATTGCTTCATATCCGAGCAAATTGTCCGTCTGCACACATGTAATATCCTGTTATAATGTGACGATTCATCGGATCTGTCCTTCTCTTTCATTCAATTATTATTATTATTATTATTATTATTATTATTATTATTATTAATAATAATAATAATAATAATAATAATAATAATAATAATAACAACAACAACAATAATAATCCTTAATATTTTATTAATATAATTAAAATCAATAATCCTATTTCTCTCATGAAATTAACCTAAGTCAACGTCCGTGTTAGTATATGTTGCTTTCTTTTAACCAATTTACTCGTCTTTATTACTTGATTTTCCTTAACGTTTTGGCTATGTAAAAATAGGTTCTACATGGAGTATTTTAATATAGAACATTGTTGAATAACATTTTTTAATCATTTCACCTCAAGCGATGAAATAACCCCACTCAGACACAAGGTGTCACTGAGTGGGAGAGACTATGAGGCAAACAACAATTAAGAGGAGATTACGATAAAATAATAAGAATTAAGAAGACGATTGGCATTGCATTTAAATTTTTGAAGCTCAAATTTGAGTTAGGAGCAATAAGCCATAACAGAGCTTCATATTGGAGAAGTGCGATAGCATAGAAATAACGGTTAAATCTAGTCATTTCATGCGAAAAACGTTGAGATCTTACCACCAAGCAAGTACTGGGCTTAAATTCATAAAGTTTAGATAACATCGAAGGAAGCTCATCAGACCAGATGTGAAAAAAATATTCTAAGAAATGACGAAAATAGTCTTCTAAATATTTACAATGAATTCTGGCGAGGAAAAATGCCTACAATGACACCGTGAACCAACTTTCCTAGCAGCTGACCTAGCTATTGACTCAATATAATTATTCCACTTCATCCCAGATGAAACTTTAGTCCGAGAAGGCACAACAAGTCACTCTACCGGAGGTTAGCATCTGTCATGTTGATAAATGGTAAAAGAGTTCTCTCAGAGGATTAAAAGAGAGTAGTTTCATTTTGGAAACGTCCGGTTTTGGTGATTGTGTGTTTGTGTGTTCCTGGGAAATTTTTCCCCTATCCAAGTGACTGCACCCTTGTGCTATTTACGTGTCACCGTTTCGGTCGAATCCCAAATACACTGCATGCTTCTTCTGAAATTATGTCTTACGTTTCCACCTTTGTCGATGCTTTGTTTGCTTAGTTAGCCTGGGACTCTAAGGACATCGTAGAACGATATTAGCAAGTAATAACAAGGGTAGAGCGAACTCCCGGCGAGGACGTCACCAGAAAGGCAGGGCCGCCATAACTTGCTGAGCATATTCAATTTCGAAGACGCACAACAGAAAATAGAAGAGATTACGGCATTTGTTCAGAAGAGTAATGGCAAATAATGTGCCAACGAGAAGAAAGATTGTGATGACGCAACTGTTATAAATTTCTTAATGATAGTCGGAAAGTTGGAAATATTATAATCATTATACAACTAAATATGGACGAGTGAATAAACAGAAAAGATATCATTTGTACACTAACGGTATTTTATGTAAGTTTAATTAAGAGCAGTTCCTCAATATTCATTCTATATCTGTGAAGAATTTCTTCATGCGCCAAAACATAAGCAGACTACTTTTGATAAATAGTGTACGTTACTCAATCTGTAATATGAAATAAAAATTCAATTATATTAAGATTGATTGTCTGAACCGTTATCGAATTTTTCTTACGTTTATATAATCATCGATTTTAATTCTTTAAAAATTGAAATCATTTAAATCTCTTTAGATATAAATTATAAGAAAATTATAAATACATGCATTTAAATTGTTTAAATGGTATTCTACATCGAGAGGAACGGACCCTAATTGCTTCCAATTACTTCACTGCATCATGTCCAAATTAACTGGCATCTTACCCAACAAACTGAATTGGAAACTGTCAAAATTACTTTGCTGTCTACGTGTACTATAGCTATTGTGATAATGAGTTTATTACCAAATAAAGTAAAAATTCGAGATTTGGAGTTCAAATCTTACCTGGAATTAATTCAGAATTCACTATTTATTCTAAGAAATAAATCTTTAGAACTTAGGAAAAAAACAAGAATTACAAAAGGGTGAAATGAAGCAACAAACAACATAAATCATATTGCATGCGCAACCCAATGAATAAATAATAAACGTAATATTAGGTTGGTGCAAAAATAATTTCGTTTTCTAACATATGTTACTATGTGAGAAAACGAAATTATTTTTGCACCAACCTAATATATAGCTCATATATCTACTGATTTCAATTGAGTTAAGGTTTTAACCTATACTGTGGAACATGTCATAAGCTGATGTTCTATGCATTTCAGTTCATGAGTGGGCGTAGTCGGAAACCTTCAAAGATGCATGTCAAGAATGGTTTTCTTTTTAAGTTTGAAGAATAAAGCAGACAAGGCAAGTTGGGATACTATATAGTTGGGAGCAGCCGTAATTAGAAACCATCAGATCGAAGTGAATTAGTGGGCGCCATAAGTAAACTTACGAGCTGTATTTATTATAATCTCTCAGAATAGAGTGCACATTTGCCTGTGATATATGTGCCTTGTTTACCCTTATCAAACTGGGTGTCATGATGGATAGATATATTGAGTTAATTATATTTGAACACTAGCGGGATTTAGTTGGCGAGATTTTGCTACTGCAAATAATTATCATTGTTATTATAATAACAATGATAATGCTCATAAAACAGCCACAGATGAAATAGGCATTTAAATAAGAGAAAAAAAGTATTTCAAAATGGGAGATAATTCTCTATTTTTAAATTAAAAAAAATAATTCGCTCTTCCTGGTATTTGGTATTTAGAGCCAATTCCATTTCTTTCTCGAGTTTTACCTTCATATTTTACATATATCTGTCTTTTAATTCTTTATTATTCTTTATCTCAATAAAAATGTTCAAGTAATAATAATAATAATGATGTGGCGCATTAGACAATTAAAAATTCCTGTTGTAGTTGAAGTACTGGGATTGAGTGGAAAAGATTCCAGTAGACCCAGTGAAGGAATACCTGGTCACCATGACATACAAAAGAAATACAAAAAAAAAAGATGTTCGCACAAATACAATCCACACCTTAAGAAGGGCTTTATCTATGTAAAATATGTGGGATTTGTTTTTTTCAAAATTGCTCAGGATGCCATTCTTGACCTTAGGTCTCCGGTCAAGACCTAGAAAAAAAATGAGAATACACCGGAAACCAAAGAAAATAAAACAACACCAGCAGCAGCAGCAGCAGTAGCAGCAGCAGCAGCAGCAGCAGAGGCAGCAACAACAACAACAACAACAACAACAATAATAATATTATTATTATTATTATTATTATTATTATTATTATTATTATTATTATTATTATTATTATTTCCTTTGATTCCTGGCGTTTACACATTTCTTTCCGGGTCCAGCCCAAGGACCTAAAATTAGAAATCGCATCATGACACTTTCCACTGACAAAAAAAAAAAAAAAAAAATTACATGGATAAATCCCTTCGTAATGTCTGGGCTGTACTTGTCAGAACACATTTTTGAATCTCTTTGAGGCATGGACGTCCAGGAATCCTTTCAATTAGTCTATTGGAATCTTTTCCAACCAATCCTAGGGTTCGAACTACAACAGGGATTGTTGATGTTCACATGTGCCACATTTTTGAGATTTCTATTTCAATGTCCTTGTATTTTGATAGCTTTTTGAATATCTTCAAAGATACTTTGCAGTCTGCATTGACTGCCATATCAATAAGGAGGCGCTTTTTTGGTCTGTTGTCTTTAATAACAATGTCTGGGCGGTTGACTTTGATTGTTCTGTCAGCGTGTATTGTGTAGTCCCATAGTTATTATTATTATTATTATTATTATTATTATTATTATTATTATTCACTGTGAAATAATCCGTCGATAGTTCCAATAACACATCGTTCACACAATAATAATTTGCCGGGACGCGACAAAAGTTAAGACGAACTGATATAAAATATTGACGATGAGGAGGGTCAGCTATTCAGCACGGGTAAACGGATACCATATGTCCTTGATATTCTCAGCATATTTTCATCGATATATATATATGTTTTTTCCTGAACTACTTATAATTTCTGAGATAATTCCACAGTATCCACTGCCATATTGGAAGAGTGAGACTTCCAATAAACAGTTGTTGAATACAGAATACTGAATGTAACTTGAAAACTGAATAATTCTTTGAAAATAAGAAGACTTGCTGTTGTTTTATCTCCAATGATATGCACATGTTAAATTCGTAAGAAAAACTCAAGAATAAGAATAACCTTAAAAACGAGAAGTAAACTGATTATATTGACAAAAACTATTGCCCAAACGATGTCACGTTTAAACAATAGGCATTCACTCAATGAATAAATAATTCTTTTCATTTTTATTTATTTACTGATTGTTTTCCTGTTTTGGGTAACGCAAGAGCAGAATCCGTTACTGATAAGATCTTTTGCAGTCTATTAGGTTTGCCGAAACTGATATATTATGTGGAAGAAAAGAAAAGCAACGAGACAAATTCTCCCCAGATATTTCAAAGGAGAATGATGATAAATCACTCAAGTAATTTGTGTCGCAATTTCTTTTCTATCTTTTTCATTCTATTTTTTTTTATCTTTCATTCGGTCTAGTTTCCATTGGCTTTGTTCTTATTCTTGTTCGTAAATTTAAAGGAATAATGGCCGGGGCAGTTTTGATTGAATGGGATTGAAATTAATCAAGCTAAACAAACAAGTCTTTGTACAAAGGCGGATTAGAACATTGCATCAATTATCTGACTCCTTTTCATGTTGAACAGATTAAAATTGTTTTACGTAGAATTGATTTCTACAATGTTACTTCATCCTAGATCATTCAGCTATAAAGAATAACGATTACTAAATTCACTTAGAGATTTTTTTTATTTATTTTGGGCGTTGGGGTAATTGCTATACAGCACTAAAAATGAGCTGGGAATTCAAGATATTACCTCAAACTATGCCGTAACAATCATGAAATGCAAAATATTTAGGAAAAATATCTTGTTTATAGTGGTAGATATGGGAAAACGATATCATATTTTTAAATATATCTTGAAACAATTTTAGAGCAATCCATCACAAAGTAGAAAAAGGTTTTCATTTGATGTGTTTCGTCCTTTAAAACGAAAATAAGCCTCAAATCATTTGCAAAACGTGGTTGTATTCGAAAATAATATTGAGAAACCAAGAATAAAATGCGACATTTTGCATATGCATTTCTCCTTTAAATATATTTTTTTTATTTAGAACTGGCTGAATCCGAGAGTCACTGGTTTGCCTGGTGCGAAATCTAAGCAGTTCAATCTTTTATAATTTATTTTGGAACATCCAAGAATGCTAGAAGAAAGAATTAACTCTAAGATGGAATACAAAAGAGACCACCCAAGATGAGTGCTATGTGCATGTTACTTTTAAGTCAAGCAGGTATGGATATATCGTAGTTAAATAAGATAGAAAACATGGACAGATTATGAGATATGGGGTATCTTCAAAAAGATTATATGAGGAAATGGCGATCTTCAAAATATGCGTTGAGCTGATGACAGTCAGAGAGAGACAGCGAAAGCGCTGTGAATGCAAAAAAAAAAAGGAAGCTTGAAGAAGCTAACAATTATAGTTTGATTCCAAGATAAGAAATGTTGAAAAGAATGAAAAACTAAAATGATTGAACAAATGATTGCTGGGACATGTTCCACAAAAACACAATTTTTTTATGCTAGTAAGTTCAACGAGCCATCCAAGTGTGAGGGTTATTGTTTATGACAAGGCAATAAATGATTTTCGTAGGGCTATGCAGGAAAGACAACGGTTTTCCCTAGACAAAAAGGTTAAGGTTGAAATGATTGAGAAAAATCCTGCCATTAGTTTGTTCCACAAAGCAGCAGTTCTTGTGAGAAAATACTCCGAATTGAACTATCTATTGGAATACTACGGGAATAGGGATGATTCACCCTTGTATATGTGTCATGGTGTCCCAGTTGTAATGATCAGGGATAATGTCACTAATTAATGTAGCTTGTCATAACACATGCTATGGAAATAGCGGTGATGCAGCGAGAGGTTCGAAGCTTTTTGGTGGGTGTGGATAGGGGAAGGTTTGTATGGTGGATAATAATTAATCACCCACAAGGATGCGTAATTAATTTTGGACTCTACCAAGACAGAGAAGTGAGGACTGGGCAGTTCCAGCCCAGATATGATACATATTTCTTAAAATAAACGGATTGCTGAAACTACCATGAAAATATATGCTTTCGACTGAGTAGTATTGCATGGAATATCTCAGCTTTCCCCGAAACCCAACTTCATGATCTGAAGGAAAATTACATGACTGACCAATTGGGTAAAATGATATTTGTCGCTTTAATTTTCTTCGGAAAGTGAGCCCCAAATTCAAAACACGAGACAACAATTGATTATATCAGAGAGGATGCATTGCTATATTCGCAAGTTAAATATTATCTATATTGTTCTGATTTCTTATCTAGTATGGCACTTTGGACTAAAACGGAATTACTCGTATCAGTAAACGCGCATGCGTTTCATGCGCATCTGATAACAACTTGAAGAGCATTTCCATCCAGAAGCGTATCCGTTTAGTAAAGTTAATCTTAATGGTCAATGCCCGTCATTCATCCCTCGTAACATCATTTTCTATTCTTGTAATATCAGCGTCGTTGCTTTTACCATTTTGAAAGGGCAACCTCTCCATGCCCACATTAATATGCCAAGATCCATGAACCATATAAAGTTTTGTATTTTTAATATCATGATTTTTCAGGAAGAAAGCTATTATAACTCCGCAGTGATATCTTAGCTTTATTATATTTAAATTGCTTTTGGGAAAGCTCGTGAGATTGTTTCCCATGGTCTCTCCATTGTTTTTAATTTAGAAATCTCCATCTAGTCTTGCTGTCAATAATGATAGGTGGTTTCCCTTACTATTTTACCTTTAGCATAATGAGGAAAATATCTACTCTTATTTTTGTGCCACTGGTATAAGATGTTTTAACACAAATTTTATGAAACCAAACGATCATTAGATTTGAATATTTTATCCATAATATCTATTCAAATACAATTAAACGAAGCGGATGTGTGTATGGTGTAACGAATCGAGTCGCGGAATGAGAAATTGATGGACGGGTTCAAATACCAGGAGTTTTCGTTTCGTTCACTTACGCACGAATTACTTAGGATAGGTATATTTCTATATATTTGCCGCCAGGCAGGGGTTAAATAGTTTAGCTCAATTCTGGAAATATCATTTTTATTCCCCAAAAATCTTAATGAAACATTTACTAGCAACGGGAAAAAATACAATTCTTAAAATCTAAAATATATTTCGACTTTAAATTATACACGTAACTTTGATAAACCATAACAAACAAATCGTTAAAATTGCATTTAAAATATTCTTATATTATACGAATTGTTTATCTATTCTTATGAATTTGCTGCTTAAGAAAAGTGCTTTCGAAATGGCAACGGCTGATTCCAAAACATGCAACTTTCTTCGTCCGCTTTTATGTTAATAAAATGTCACCGATGTCATTCTGAAAAAGTATAACGATTTATTTTTATTTTGTCATTCTAATTACTTACCTAGCCTTTGACAAAAGGTCAAAAGATGGCTGATATTCTTGTTTTCTACTAAAATTGTCGGCATATGCATTTTTCTTGGTCGTTTTCTTTATGAAAATTTTAGTAACGGAATCATGTTGTTTCTCAATTTTTTTTTTGTTCTAGCTATTTTCTTTGGGCACATTTCTCAAAGTTGTTCGTAGCTGGAGAATATTCATTTTTCTCAGATTAACTTTAGAAGGCGCAGTTCTTAATGAAAATGATTGACAATGCTGTTAATGGTGGTTTCGTGTAGAATTGTCCTGCATTTTAAAAACGAATACATAACAATATCATTTCTTTCTTGGCCATTTCTGGTAATCCATAATTTTTTTTTTGTTTTTCTCATTATTTTATTACTAATATATTTATGTTTTAATTTAGCACCTTGTATTCCATATACATCTCATTTTCGACATTGACGTGAAACTAATCTCAAAGTATATTAGGGATGAGTTCACTTGCCTTTTCCTCTCCACCTCGATGTCCCTGTAATGGACGATGTTTATATACTTCAATTATTTTGAACTCTTCTTCTCATCTTTGTTGTTTATTAACTTGTTAAAGACACAATATTTCAGAGAAGTAACTTTAGAACAACTAGATGACAGAAACAGGTGTTTAATCAACTCCTGCTCGAACAATAACCGTAATTAAGAAAAGTCGTGACTGCTTAGTACATAGATGGGTGGCAGCTTGGTAATACCAGGTGATGTAACCTTGGATGTGCGGGCGTCTACTAGCATTAGAAATCGAAGAGCCCAGCTCCAATTTCAGTAGGGTTATAGTTGTACTCACTTACGTGCAAATAATTCGCTCCCATCTATGGGTTAATTAGTAAGACTTGTATCATTATTATAGTCTACAAATCTTTTCTTACATTAAATAACCTGTAATAGGTTGATAAAACGTAAAATTCCAAATCAATTATCCCAATAATCAAATCTTTTATCCGACTAGGCGCCCACTAACAAGGACGACACTGGTCTATTGATGTGAACATTTAGTTCTCATAAGTTTGTTAATTTCGTATTTCATCTTTGACGTAAATAATATTCACTATATTTTGATTTATTTAAACTGTTGTTTTTAAATTGATAATTAAATCTATTATCAAGGACACAAATGTTCCGCCAAGTATCCAATGGCTATCATCATTGTTCATTGTCTTTGATATGTGGTATTGGATATATGTTGATTATTTTGTCCATGTGATGCCAGTTGCCGTTCCTGTGTAGCCAGAGATGCAATACTTGATCCAGCTGCGTCATCGTCTCAAAGAACATCAGTGATGTAATTTATGGAGTACTTTCTATTCTATGTTAATTTCTTTCAACATTTGGTTAAGGTGGGTTCACTCCGCTTTTCGATAATTTATTTAATTTGTAAAATGAGTAATTATCAATAAATTTTATTTCTAACTTGTAATTTAAGATAATTAGTATTTCAACGACATAGCAACGGAATTCAAATAGTAATCTCCGTGTCTGGCACTCTACTTTTGTAAACAAACATTTTATTCATATTTAATTCTAACATCTTTCACTTTATTCACATTTAATTCCGCTGACACAAACATTTATTAAGTATGTCATCAAATCTGAAAGGTCCATCAGCATTATTATATTTCTATGCACATAACAAGAAAAAATGATAATATTTAAGGGGCTAAATATATTTTTAACTCAAATGTGGTGGATATATCTAAGTCTATTTTGTATTAGCAACACCTGGAGGCAATATTTTTTTTAAAGATAAAAGCGAACATTATGAAGTCTTTTACAGTGAAAAAGTGAAAACAATATCTCAGAAAATTATTTGCAATTATTGTAGGTTATACCCTCACTACTTCACTTACTGCTATGTTATTATTATCTACCAAGTATTCCAAGAGGTAGAACCCTAGATAATGTATTCTAAAATATAAACTACCACGGGAAATTCAAATGGAATTAGTGCTCACCACAGGCACAAAATCCATAAGAAAATCAGGATTAGAAATTAATACATACTAAACATTTCATATACTTCAGTGTATGAATCGGTTTTAACAAATTCAGAAGAGGAGATAAGGAAATTGAACAAAGAATAGGATGGTGTACTAGTAGTTTTATTCAACAATACAAAATGCAACTGTTGTGGTGTCCTCCCTCTAAAAATTCTATGTTGGACTCTTCCACCTACTATAAGATTAGTAGGAGAGCAGGCCTTGGGAGAACAGTCGACTAGATTGAACGCTGGGTCAACCGACACACACTCACTAGTCGTGTATTACTCTTCCGTTGTACTTACTGTTTAATATCTGCAACACTTGTTTTGTTATTTATTTAACCATTTAATTGATCAAAGCATCTTCGACTGTTTCCCCAAGGCCTTCTCTTCTACTAATCTTATAGTAGGCAGAAGAGTCTAACATAGAAGGAGGACACCACATCAGCAACAATACCAAAACATTACCCTAAGAACTCAAGCTATGCCCAACAATATCATCATCAAATACATAATTTCATATGGATATCGGGCGTGACGCCTAACCCTTTGGAACATGAACAAAGCTGTTTATACAAATGTTTTCTCTGTTCATTGATTAAAAATAGCTACAAGCGAATGAAGCTTGTGGGTTTTACCGAGGACTATCCTTATTTTTTGAAACTTGCGGCTTGGCGCTGCAGAATCACAGATATAGATTTGAACCAAATACCAGAAATCACGGCACTTGAGGACTTTCATCCGGAGAAACAACTAAAAAGGATAGCACATGTAAATCGATGAAATAACCAAAATTTAGACTTTCCACACTATGTCTAAGAAAACATTAACATCGAGGCAATCATAAATTCTGGAGAGAGCGATAGCAATGCACGCGAGAAACTTATTTTCCTGATAGATTGTTTTACTAAAAAATTGTAACCATCATTATCAGTGTCTTTTTAGTCAATGAATGCCAAAAGTCTCCTTGTAAGGAAACGGTTGATAATATTACTTTTAAACCAGGTTGCTGAAAAGTAAATTTCCAGTCTGACTAAAAAGGATTACTAAAAATATTCTGATCCCTCTTTATTTTATCAGTTTTTCGGAGACGATATGAAATGTAAAATTAATGCCATCCTTGATTAGAGAATCTAATGCACTACTTGAATTACTAGTATAAGGATAAGACAGCGATATGTTGGCGAGTTGACAGCTCTATCGCTCCCGAAAAGCTCTCGTTCATTGATCGCGCATACGCGTGTGACAATGTGTCGCCGTCGTATTTTGTGGTGAAACGGATGGTGTTTCTGAGGCTGCTGGCCACGACTAGAATGGTGATTTTGACGACACAGATAGAGGAAATATTGCGATGTGACCGCTATTCTCATAAGAATCTGATCAGATTCTTTGAACATCAGGTCTGGATGATGCTTAGAACTGGTAGAAAGCGGTTGGTATAGACAGATTTCAGCAAAGGTAGGAAACTGTGGCGGACCAGTTTCGCATGGACGGGGCTAGCCTTGATTTTCTTTGCTTGGTCCCCCTAAGCTACAACGGGGTGTGGGGGGGGTTCCTGTGGAGCCCTTCCTTACTCTTCTTGTGTACCTAGTTAATGTGAGCAAGTGTCGTTCCCGGCTTGTGCCCGCGTCTCCCTACGACGCAAGTCGAGATTGCCAACCTAACCAGTTTGTTTTTGGTCTACGTATCCCAACTAGGCGAGTATATTCTAATGCCCCCAATTTTTTTTTATCCCCGCTCCCTTAGAGAGAGACAGACAGACAGACAGACAGAGAGAGAGCCTCTGGATTTTCTCGGAAGACAGAATAGAGCGGCAAGTGGTGGACGGGTCTTACTAACATTTTTTTCTTTTTTCAGTTAGTTTTTGTAGTCATTACCCCACCGTTTCATAATATTAATAGAAGTTTCATACAAGTGTAAATATTGAAATTCTAAGGCATGGCGTTTTCTTCGGTATGGAACCTATGTGTGTGAGGGATTTTGGTGTATGTAGGAGCGAATGGTAACGGATAGATTCTTATGGTGAATGAATAATTTGTAAGGAATGAATGGGTCAAGAATCTGATCACCTAATAAAAAGTCAGTATCAACTAGCCTTGATCCACAATTACTGTATTTAGTCAGTATTAAATCGTAGACTTATATTTTAGCAGAAAACCGCATTTGTAGGATCAATCACAGTTTCATCTATTATACAAGTTGCTCGCAAAAATATAAATTTAATAATGAACATTTTTCTTTCTTAATTCCGCTTAAGGAACTGAAATGTGAACAAATTTCCGCAATTAGACTACACATACCTATGGGTAGTTAGGCATATTGTTGAGAGATCCACCCCTTTTTATACAAATGGACTCACGCAATATATACATATACTACCGCTTCGTGAAGACCCGGCGGAGCAAGACCGAAGAGTCGAGTCCAGAGTGACAGAGTAAAAGGTTGTATGTAACCGGAAGAGAGAGGGTGAGGTAACAGCGTTTAGAAGTCACCGAGAGCGAGCATGTAGACTCAGTAAGAAGTCATACAGCGATACTTCAATACCAAAGACTGTATATACATATATATATATATATATATATATATATATATATATATATATATATATATATTGCTACTAACACGTATTCCTGGAATTACTAATCTGCTTTACCAGTTCGTATTATTACGTTAATACATTATTTTCAAATATTCATTTCTGGCGTTTGTTATTTATTGGTACCGGATTTCAACCCGGGATCCACAACAATTTGGCGACGAGCATACCAAACTCACCCGGGAAGAATAAAAAAATACAACATTCTCCCTAGTCACATATCAAATTAGTGTAATGGTTAGCAAGCTCGGCTAGCTCTAGCAATTACCATTGAATAGTAAGTACGATGCTCATTGAGTGTCTAATATCTTCAGCTTTGGGCCACATCTAAGCTAAGGACATACCATGCCTATGACTGATAGGGAGCATACTCAACAAGTCTTCATGGTTTGTTCGTTCCTTGTTATATGCTGTGAAGCTAGTTTGCAAATTTTACAATAGATTTAAAATGTCTAAAATTAAAACCATGCTCGCAACACAATGCTACTTCCGACATGAAACAGATCTGTTGATTCTACTGAATTGATAACGGTCGTTTTGTTTAACGATCAAAAGGAAAAGCTTTTAAAACAACGTTGAAAATCTGGGTTGCAGTTGTATAAAAATCGCAGAGATCGACACTTCTACACAAAAACAATAACTCGTCCAGTGGCAAAATCTGCTGGCAGTGCCAGGGGTAACTTTACCGCCTAGGCCACCAAAACAATGCTACCTCTATTGTTTGGCGGCTGATGAGGCTATATCTCGTGCTTTCAAGCTTTGTATGTAGAAAAAGGAAGAAAAGAAAAGAAAAAAAAACGTAAATTAATTTTACAACTTTACTTTGAATTCAGGCAAATACTGCTTCAAGTCCGAACGATTATAAGCAGCAATGGGTGTAAAGTGTACGGGACTGACCAACCTCATTTGCAGCCCCGAAGAATTAATACAGTTCTATTAGAATATCCAACTCAAGCATCCATACACACCTGCACTTACACCTTCCTATTACGACTTATATCGATCCCTATAAAATCGTCATAATGAGAAGACCGAAAATTCTCTGGAAGCCTGTAAAAAAACACTTAAACCAATTCATCACACAGAATGCTTTCAAGTACAGCAATCAGGAAGCTGCCTCAGAGATGGAGAGAGTAGAACAAATACCGTATACATAATTGTATAAATGTATATACAAATAGGTAAAAATTGTTGTTGAAGTTCACTTTAAAAAAACGCTACATACTTGTCTTTCGAACCAATTAATTTTACAAAAAAAAAAATCGGATTTGGGCGAAAAACAATCGATTTAGAGTTTGGTCGATTCACAGAAATAGATATTAAAATATATTCGTGTTTTAAAATTCTAATCGAGTGAAATTATAATCTATGCATTTCTGTGAAGCATGAATAGCGCCTAACATAAACATATCAAAAAACATTAATTAGCATCTACACATTATTCCAAGCATATTATATAAGTAGGTGACGTCAATGGTCAGAGAATTCAGATTAAATGAGGGAGCTTATAAATAACCTAATATGATTACAGTAAAAAAACGTGTTTATATAAGATATGAACGTGTGATGTGTTGTTACTTTTAAGTCGAAATTAATTAATATCCGCAAAACAAGAAAAGCAATCTATTTCTAATCTATGTATACGCAAGAAAATTTCCGACGCAGGAATGATAGAATTTTAATTAATTCCGAATTCGAATTTGAATATATTCATATTTTCTGATATGAGGTATTGTAATTATTTAACCTATTTACATTGGTCGGACAGTTGTCCTTATCTTTGTTGCCATATACACGATGTTTCGGCCGTTGTACGTACCAGCCTTCTTCAGGTGATTGGAATTTCGAACCGAACCTTTTATTTCGTCGACTGGGGTGGATTGTTCGACTTCCACTTGTCATGCATCTTTAGGATATCTCAGTTATCTGACTTTAACTGAACTCTACAACTTTTAATTCACTGTGAAGTAGCCAGGTATAGAAATCACAACTCATTGTGTCAAACAACAAACGCTTTTACCCACTGAGCCATATAGTTGAGCCATTTTAAAGAGTTAAGGCACGCGGAACTAGAACGAAACAAAGAGTTCGATTCGAAATTCAAATCACCTGAAGAAGGCCGGAAAGTAAAACGTCGGGAACATGGCAACGAAGATTAGCACAACCGTCCGAATAATCCAATTCGATTGTTGTTATCTAATTTTTAATTATTACGTAAAAGTGTCCATGTCAAATGTCTTTATTTTTCTCGATCTGTAATATAGAGGAGACAGGGGGAGTAATGAACAGAGGCTCGGATTGAGGAAGTAGAATGAGAGCCGAGTTCGAATTCCGGTCGAAACTATTACATTAATATACGTGCTAATACCCTTGGGAAAGGTATGAATCCTCTTCTTCTCCCCACCAGCTATGGATAAATAGCAGGACAGACCGTGTTTTATAGCCTTAGATAGCAACCTATTGCGGGAAAAAAATCTGCCTCGTCAGTCATGTATTGAAAGATACATAATCGTCTAAGCGTGTATCAAGCATGACACATAAATGACTGATTGAATATAGATATCACTATTTCCTCGCGTATGTGTTTTTGCATACTTAGGTTCACCAATTACAAGGCTATAAAGCCACTCAAGATAGAGGATTACTGAATGTAGTGGGTGTGTGATATGGAAGTAAGAGGAGGTAAAACGAAGTGAAGATTACGACGGTAAATATTTTATGAAGAAAGAATTTCGCAGTCTGAAACGTAGCAGTAAATTGATTCTTTAAAAGGTTTCTGTTGTAATATGACGTTTGCTCTGTTTGATTATCAACAATATATACGAGGAGATAATGTAGAAATAGACGTTTTACATCACTTTGAATAATGGATGATTTATCACGCACACCGCTGCTCTGACTTTCTATTACCCCACCACACACACACACACACACACACACATATATATATATATCGCCCTTGGAAATTCCGTTTCTACCATCATCGAATAATTAGTTAATATAACATACAAAAAGATTACTGCTCTCTCCCATAATTTCTCGCAACTGAAGAATGATGCTAATTCTCTTCTTTTCAACTATGATATGAGAGCAAGATTCAAAAATTTTATAACGGAAAATGAGATAGTTGTAAATTATGTCTTGTTGAAAAACGATTTATCTTAAAATACTCAAATAACATTAGATTATTAAACAAGAAAAATGAAGTAATGGGTCCATGTAGGGATAAAATAAATATAGCTTAAATACATAGACCCAGATTAAATTGCAATATAAATTAAGTTTTAATATCAATTACAGTTTATTTTTAATGGAAATTACGGTTTGTTTTTTTATAATTTTCCATTCATATTAATAAAGATTAATATTCGCAATTCAAAAATACTTTTTTCTTGTTCTTACACACATATATACAAATTTTCCAAATATAATTTTAAAATTAGAACACACAGACACACACATATATATATGTATGTATTTATATATGTATGTATATACAATTGATTAGAATTATATATATATATATATATATATATATATATATATATATATATATTTATATATATATATATATATATATATATACAATTCTAATAAAATAAAGGCTAGTCTATTCTCAGCACCAGCATATATATATATATATACCTTCTCAGCACCAGCATATATATATATATATATATATATATATATATATATGTGTGTATGTGTGTGTGTGTATGTATGTCTGTCTATCTATCTACCTATCTATCTATCTATCTATCTATCTATCTATATATATATATATATATATATATATATATATATATATATATACTGGCATAGACTCAAGAGAGGAATTATTATAGGCTGTACATTGTCAGCCACGCTTTAGGCTCTCGCGATGAACATGCTTGTGAAGTCCGCTGAGGTGGAATGACGTGGCCCCGTGTCAAATACCGGAGTTAGGCAACCTCCCATCCGGGCTTACATGGATGATCTTACAGTCACACGCATACTGTTACAGGCTGTAGATTAGAGAGACCGATTGAGTAGGCAAGAATGAATTTCAAGCCAAACAAATGTAGATCAGTGGTAATAAAAAAGGGCCGAGTAATAAAACACTATTTCACAATAGATGGGAGAGCCATCCCGAAGTTGGCCGATAAGTCTGTTAAAAGTCTTGGTAAATCCTTTTGTAATGCTCTGAAGGAGACACCAGCTATCGAAGCTATACGTACTGATTTTGACTCGTGGCTGGCGAAAATAGATAAATCGCGATTGCCAGGGCGTTTCAAAGCCTGGCTATACCATCACTGTGTGTTCACATGAGCATTATTGCCACGCCAGACATAGCGTTCCCATCTCGACTGTGGAGACGTTAGAGAGGAGAGCTAGCAGTTTCCTCCGCAGATGGTTAGGATTACCTCAGTGCTTAAGCAGCGCAGCCTTATATGGATCATCCAATTCCATCCAGCTGCCATTCAGCGGACGAGTTGAGGAGTTCATGGTTTCACGGACAAGGGAAAGCTACTATAGATCCCAGAAACTCCAGAGATCCCAAAGTATCAGGCGCGGGAATTGAGATCAAGACTGGCAGAAAATGGAGTGCTGCTAAGGAACTAGCTATCGCAGAAGGGAATCTGAGGGTAAAAACAATAATGGGTTCAGTCGCACAGGGCAGAGCAGGCCTGGGGTTGATTCCCTCCTACAAATTCGGAAAAATCACCGTGAAAGAGCACCAATACCTGATACAGGACGAAGTAAGAGCAGGGATGGAGGAAAAGCGGATGACAAAAATGGCAGGTTATAGCCAGCAAGGTGCGTGGACCAGATGGGATAGCGTAGATCGACGGAAAGTGTCGTAGTCAGATCTTTGGAATACTGACTTCAGCCGATCTAGATTCCTGGTTCAGATGGTGTACGACGTATTACCAAGCGCGACCAACCTACACCTATGGGGTAAAATAGATTCACCAAAGTGCCCCTTGTGTCCGGGAAGGGGATCACTGCAACACATATTAAGCGGGTGCAGAACAGGTCTGAAAGACGAGCACTATCGGTGGCGTCATGACAAGGTTTTAGAGGCGATAGCACTCATTATTGCTGAAGCTTTGCAGAGCAATAAACTCATCCCAGAAAGAAGAGCTATCAACTTCGTTAAAGCAGGTGCAAAGCCGAGTAAGAAGGTTGCAGGATCCCATTCATTATTATCGTCCGCGTAAGATTGGCAGATGTGAGTCGATCTTGGGAAACAATTGAAATTCCCAACACATATATCGTGCTCCAAACTCCGTCCAGATATAATCGTTTATTCGGACGCCACAAAACAGATTATTTTGCTGGAGTTAACTGTCCCATGGGAGAAGCATATGCAAGAGGCATTTGAGAGAAAGTACAGTAAATATGAAGGACTCTTAAATGATTGTAGAGTAAAAGATGGCACACTCATTGTTTCCCTGTCGAGATCGGCTGTAGGGGGTTCACCGGAGAGTCAATGATACAAGCTCTTACTAGCCTAGGGATAACTGGACAAAAAAGAAGGCGGCCGATTCAAATGATCCTGGAATCCGTCGAAAAGGCAACCAGGTGGTTGTGGATAAATAGGGCTAATGAGTGGCCCAAAACTACGCAAAATAAGAACGTTCCCAATTCAGATGCACATACGTCATAAATGTCATCACTAAATACTTTTAAGGCTCATTAGTATATATGTATGTGAAATTTGTGTATATAGATGACGAGAAACTAGCGAGAATCAATTTTTCGATTTGCATTCAGTCTCATATGCAATGACTTAACTTTTGCGTCTTACTTGTCTTTATTTCAAAAACATTCTTACAAGTAATCTTTCCTTTTCTTTAAAAAGAATTTTTTTTTTTTTTTCGGTTTCCTTTATGGATAATTTTTTTTTTTTTTAGTAGCCACTTATTTTTAGCTAAATTTACAGGCTACTTTTTTCTTTTAACTATTATTCGACATGTAAATATCTTGATCATTTATTTTGAGGAATTTTAGTTATGTCATTTCTCTTAGTATTTAAACTAATTCCTTCCGGTAAGGATAATTTTTTTTTTGGGGGGGGGGAATTATTTTATCTAAAATTTACACGTGTTTGTTTTTTTTATCTAGTATTTAACATGTAAATAGGTTGATTAATTTATTTTTAAGCGATTTTTGTTAAATATTTTTCTCATAGTTCTTAAAGTTGTAAATAGTCTGTCATTTTAATCAACCTATTGTAAATTTTATTAAGTGTAGTTTAGAAAAGAAAAGAAAATAAGAATAAAAAGAAAAGAGAAAAAGACCAAACAGATAAGTCCTTTTATAGAAGTTAAAAGGAGAGGTTTTCTTCTCTTCTTCCAAAAAATACCCTATCTTGGCCGCACGTAGGAAGATCACTACAAACATGCATACCTAATTTATAACTTCGAATAGCCCAAGTGAAGTCTTGATTGTTTGTTGTTTACTGGGGCAGCTTATATAATTCAGGCCGTAAAGCTAGTGGCAGATTTTGTTGTAGGTTGGGGCAGAATACTGATCATATTCGGTCGGGTCGCCCACCGAAGAAGTCTGTTGTTTATTTAGACCCGAAACTTCTAGTGACATGGGAGCAACAACAGAGACGACGCATCTGGATTTGGCATTTAAAGGTGTATTTTAATAATATATATATATATATATATATATATATATATATATATATATATATATATATATATATATATATATATATGCAGGTGCTGAGAATAGATTAGGCTTTACCTTATTAGAAATATATATATATATATAATTCTAATAAAGTATATATATATAATTCTAATAATATATATATATATATATATATATATAATCCTGATAAAGTATATATATAATTCTATTAAAGTATATATATATATATATATATATATATATATATATAATCCTAATAAAGTATATATATAATTCTAATAAAGTATATATATATATATATATATATATATATATATATATATAGATATATATATATAATTCTAATAAAGTATATATATATATATATATAATTCTAATAAAGTATATATATATATATAATTCTAATCAAGTATATATATATATATAATTCTAATCAAGTATATATATAAATATATATTTTTTAATAAAGTATATATATATATATATATATAATTCTAATAAAGTATATATATATAATTCTAATGAAGTATATATATATATATATGATTCTAATAAAGTATATATCTATACATAATTCTAATAAAGTATATATATATATATATATATATATATATATAACTCTATAAAAGTATATATATATATATATATATATATATAATTCTACTCTGAGTCGTGCTTTCGTTGAGGGATAATATATATATATATATATATATATATATATATATATATATATATATATATATATATATATATATACCGAGAATTTCGTTTGAATTTAACAGATAATATATGTTTGTATCACTTTTATTTAAGTATTCATACTTTTCTAATAAGATATTTTATATTGTTTTAATATTAGTTTAGCTGTATGGCAGAAAAATTTGTTTTTTATTTAAATGTATTAACTGCCAAAGGAAGATGCTTATCTGGATATTTGCGATGGAAACATCTTTAAAACATCCCGAGTCTGAAGGAAAACATCTGGAGTTTCCAGAATATGTCATTCCCTACAAGTTCGCCTAAGATATTTTTTACCGTAAACAGGACTGGAAATAAAGAATTAAGCAGCATAGTCTACTTTTTGGCAAATTTTTTTTATCTTGTGAAATAAGGCATATCAGAAGGAATCAAGTATCATTTTTCCAGCTTCTTTCTCAATGGAATGTAACTATGAGTTTTTCTTGAGCTCTGCATTAAACTTGACCCCATAAACTGTGAAGCCTCATAGAAAATGTTGTTATTCATCTTTACACAAGTCACTTGGGACCGCCATAGTACAACAATTTATCTAAATTTAAGAAATCTCATTATATAAAAATAATTAAAGTTAAATAAAACAATATTGCAATAGACTAAATTTTTTTATTACGCTTTCTTTTGAGGGAAAGAGATTTTATTATTATTTATTAATATAAAAACATTACTAAAAAATATTATTTAAATAAAGAATACAAAAATGAAGCCAGGCAAAAAAATTTCAAATAACATTTGACGTGAGAATTTGGTAAATAGGATGCTATAAAAAAAAATTCAAAATGAATCTTGAAGTTTATAAAGACGATGCCTGTATGAAAATTGGTTTTAAAATTGGTGAAAAGGCTCAATTCTTAAGATCACAGAACGTGGCTAAATAAAATTTGCACACATACCTGATTTAAAGTGGCTATTTTTTTTTATTTCCTATTTTTACCAATGGATAACGTATAATTATAATTTCTCATTCAAATCGCAATCGACTCGTGTCTGATAACGAAGTCTGATTTAAGTGACAAAACGGAAGTGTCGAGTCAGTCAGAAAGCTTTTTATTTATTGTTTATCGTAGTGGATCATAATTGAAAAAGATCAAATGCGGACGGGTTTCGGCATTCAAAAGGACAAAGCTGATGTCTATTATGACGACGAAACGAAAGATGAAAGAACATCTAAAGGCCGCCCACGAAAACGAAAGGATGTAAGAGTAGAAAAAAAAAGTGCAGAAAAACGAAAAAGGAGAAAGGCGAGCTTCTACTAAGTTATCCTATTATCTTTCTGTAAATGTTGCGAATTTTTATCACAACATTAAAGGTATTAATCTTTACTTCGAAATTTATATGAAAATTAACGATTTATCTCATACCATTTGGTAAAACTAAACTGTTGTCTAAACAAGCCCGAAATCCAGTGACGCCTGTGTATCTGTCATCTTTCCCAACTCCTTTCAAGAGACGAATGAATTGAATTAAGTGGACATTTTGTCGATACTAATTACAGTTGTTGTTTTTTTTTTATGAGCCTAACATAATTGTAATTAGAACCTGTTATCTTGCATAATCGTTTGGCCCACAAAGGAACGTCATGTAATACTTTTTTCTTTTTTTTTTAAGGCTTTTTACAATTCTTCCTGTCATTTAATAAATGTATATTTATTTCAAATTTCATATCTCTATTCTTTTGTTTGTGCCATAAATAACACTTCGGGCAAGAGACGACTTCTCTTCTCCTCTTCTACCCACAAATTCTTTTTCATTGTCGCAAATATCATAATATTTATATCGGCAATCATATTTATGAGATTTTCATATTTTTCAAGATTCGCGTTATAACGTTACATAATCACCATCACAGATGATACTGCATTAAATTTCCTAATAACAAACACAGAAAAATACAATAAAGATAGAACTGGAATAAACAATATTAGCTGAATAATTATAAGCATTAAAAAGTCATTAAGATAAATTTAATATCATATGTATACTCGCTGGTCTGAAACTAAGTTTAGAATTTGTTCATACATTAATTCACTTTGCTGCTGGAATTAAACATAAAAAAACTGATTGTATATTAAACAGAATATATGTAAGTCCTGAAAAGGAAGTTGAAGGAAGAACCCCACCCCACCCCACAGAACCCCAAAGCAAATGAAAGAAAATCCGAAATAGGCTGCATTAAATGTCTGGGAAAACATCAAAGTTTGATGATGTCAGTGAACCGCAAGCTTCATGAAGTTATTGCAAATAAAGTGTATGCAACCAAATACGAACGGTTATTTACTTTAAAATTATCTGTTCCTTTATTTTTGCTCACCTGTAAATCAGATGATCTAAAAGAAAGGTTGTATGGTTGATAAACTGTTTAACATATTTAAATGTAAATACCACGAAATAAAATTTGAAATTCTGAATTTTTATCTCATATTCATCTTTTTATCTTAAACCCAAATGTCTACAGTGTAAGACAAAACAAATGTACTTCCCTTTTAAATATTTTTGGAGGAGACTCTATATATATATATATATATATATATATATATATATATATATATATATATATATATATATATATATATGTGTGTGTGTGTGTGTGTGTGTGTGCGTGCGTTTGTGTATGTTTGTGTGTGCCTGTGCGTGTGTATGATTGTGTGTGAAAATTCACATTTTAATAAGTACTATATCAATAAAAGAAATGAAACTAGGAAGCATATGACAACTTTTCCGTTCGTCAAGGAAATTCTTCAAAACGAGGTATGAAAATTTTATTGAGAACACACACAGGCGCGCGCGCGCACACACACACTCTCACACACACATATATATATATATATATATATATTTATATACGTTTACACACACACACATATATATATATATATATATGTGTGTGTACACGTATTTATATACATATATACATATAAATATATATTTTTTAATTAGCCAATAAATACGATGAATACGTAATCAGTAAATAGCACATTCCGAAGATATATAATATTGTAAATTGCAAATAACTTTAATTATTCTGTCACTGATACTGAAGTAATCATGAAACTGAGAAGTAATTGTCTTCCAGGTAAATAGTCTCAATATACGAACATGAAAATTTCATTATCCTTACAAAATCTAGTGGCAGCCCGAAAGATGTTTGAATATTTGAATACATTTTGACAAAATGTGAGAGTTGACCTGTACTTTAGCACACTAAAATATATTTTCCATAAAATAGAGGCGCTGTGAAGACAAAATTACAATCATACGTAATTAAAGATATCCAGATGTAATTTAATTCGTCAATCTCGACATTAAGAAAGGAAAGAGATAAGAAGTTACAAGGATGAAGAGCAACAGAGGATGTGCTAAATCAGATGAGCTATAGAGCATCCAGGGATGTCAGTTAAAAGAAAAAAGTGAGATGGTAAACCGTCAAACGTTGCTGAGATTAACAGTGGGCAGGAACTTCTAAGGACAGTAACTATGAACGGCACGTAGGAGAAATAATGATGTGTGTTGTTTCATTCGATAGATGTGCAGATACATTTGTCACCAGTAATATAACCCGCCTTCGACCGAGGCTTTGATTACTGGCAATGTTTGCCGTTCAGTTGGAGCAGTTTAATTTTAAAGTCAGCCCACCCGAAAATCAATATTAGTATCAAGAACTGAGTGTAACTGTGGCACATCCCCAAAACGGGGTTGGGTAAATTTAAATGTGGGGTATCCCTGAAAAGGGCCGTTTCGCGTTGTTTAACTTGCAAGGAAGGAACTTCTTCCGTGGACCGTCATGATAATAACATTCGATAATTTTTATTTATAATTTATATATTTTTTTTATAATTCTAATAATCTTTTGCGTTAGATTTCAATTCTCTAAATTGATTGTGCGCTGTTTTTTTACAGACATTAAATTTTGCCTTTGATTTTTCCACAAAGTGTAAAAATCAGTTTTAACGTTGACGTAATGCCTTCTACAGTTTCTAATCTGTCAATTTCTATGTTAAAATGTATACTGCGTTTAGGTTTAAAAACATGATCTACATTTTCCTTCAAGTAAAAAATTGCTTTCGCCTTAATACATTTCCGAAGAACATTGTAGAAAGTTTATTTTTTAACGACTTAAAACACACACAAATACAGACACACAAACACACACACACACACAAATACAGACACACAAACACACACACACAAATACAGACACACAAACACACACACACAAATACAGACACACAAACACACACACACAACTCAGTTGCTGTAGTTGTTTAGTAGGAGAAATGCATTTTTTTTTTTTTTTTACAGAAGTGCAATTCGTTTATATATTGATTATCACATCACAAACAAACAAAATGCTATTCATCGTGATCAGTCACCAGAATGATCTGTTGGCGGGTGGCTCTCTGGAGTTCCGGTATTGTCCTGCGCATGCACCTATTAATGTTGACTGACCGACTTTTCTGTTTCCGTCGCCGAATGCAGCCGCATTTAACAGTGCTTCGCATGATGGGGTTGATAAGCCTGCTATGTCGCGTGACGTGACCAAACAATAACATATTTCGACAGTTAATAGTGGCGAGAAGATATCCTGTTGGCTCACGTGACTTGACTTTATTCCGCATATATCAATTGATTTTGTGCTCTCAGCAGAAGACGCGGATGAACTTGCTCAAGCATTTGCTGTCGACCGCTTGAATATTTTTTCTACGTCAACCAGAAGACTTCAAGTCTCAAAACCTTAGAGAAGGCGGATACGACCAGCGATATGTAGGGCTTGAGCTTGGTATGGAGGCTAATGTGGCTCTTCCCTATCCTTTCCGGCTCGGATTGAGGAAGTAGAATGAGAGCCGAGTTCGAATTCCGGTCGAAACTATTACATTAACATACGTGCTAATACCCTTGGGAAAGGTATGAATTCTCTTCTTCTCACCACCAGCTATGGATAAATAGCAGGACAGGCCGTTGCCGTGGTTTTGGTGATCAGATAAATTTTAAAGATAATTGGAAAGACAAATTTTGGCAGATAATACACATGAGGTATCTCTCATAAATCACTGCAAATGAAGACGTATTTTTTTTTTCTGTAAAAAGAAAATGAATTTCTTCTACTAAAAAAAAAATAGCACAGGGTGAATATTTCCATCTCGTTCGTGCGCAATAAGTTCAACGTATTATTTCGTTTTAATATGAATGTCTTAGTTTTTAAATTTTTTACCAGCATTGTTCTCATTTTAGTCTAGATAACACTTTCTTTTTACTTCCCTAGACGCCGCTTACATTTTTTTTAATGTAGGTTCACCAATATTATCCCAAGTTGTTTTTTTTTTTCATTAATTTTATTAATGTTTCAGTTTGTGTTCAATTCAACATTGACTTCAACGTTATTGATCCTAACTTTCCCGCCGGTTCAGTTCTGGGCCTAATTCAGATTTATTAAAGACTACTTAAAACATAATAATATAGATTAATTATAATAAAGTTACTGATTGTGTCCAATTTAACTTTTAAATCAACGTTATTCACACTATTTACATTATTCGGATTATTGTTCTCATCTTTGTTGCCATATTTATCACAACGTTTTTGCCGTTGTATGCTCCGGTCTTCTTCAGGTGGTTAGAATGTCGAACTGTATCCTTGATTTCGCTCGCTGGGATAGACTGTTCTATTTCCATGGGACATGTCTAATCGATGTCAGTTATCAGTTATCTCCTGTTAATTCACCTCTCCAAGTTATCTACTGAATTAACCAGATATTGAACTCACACTCTTTGGGTCCTGTCACTGGATCTAATCAACGCCTTTATCCACTGTGGCATGTGTCTTTTCACTGAATATTTCAGTTAGAATTTACACAGTTTTATCAAATGTAATGTTTCCTCGTTTTCAGGTAAAATATATTTACAGTATTTTTCAACTTCTGATCGACAGAAATTCCTTAAAAAATAAAGCTATCTATTTTCATCAGGCTATCCATTGAAATCGTTTCTGAAATTTTCTCTAAACGATCTGCTACACGACAAAACGTAACAACTTCTTCGGGATTGTAAAAAAAATGGAGCTTGAAACAACAGGTATAGATGAAACTCTAGCACTTGCTTAATTTAATTTATACGACATTGATTCAATAATAATTTGATATTCCAACGTTCCAATATTTGTAATGTTCATTGTTGTTTTTCTTATTGTTGTTCCAATAATTGTTTTTGCTGCTGCTGTTGTTGTTCCAATAACGGTGTTGTTCTTCGTACTTCCTTTGTTCTAGTTATTTTGCCGTTTGATGTTCCCAATTTCCAATATATGTAATGTTCACTGTTGTTGTTGTTGCTGTTGTTCCAATAAGTGTTTTGCTGTCAGTATTGCTGTTGTCTAATAACACCCTTTTCTGTTTTTTGTTGTTTTTTTTTTTCAAATAAGTTTTGGCTGTTGTTCCAATGACTATTTACGCTATTCTTGCTATTGCTGTCCCATGAACTGTTTTGATGTCACTCTTGTTGTTGCTCCAATAACTGTTTTTACCACGTTTTTTAAGACTTCATATTGCGCGTTTCTCATATGTTTGGATGACGCGAGTCAAAAATCCTTACACCAACAACATTATTATTTTTCTAGTCGTGAATTTCGAATCCTTTTGACGCTGTTATAATATTCGTATAAGCGTCTAGTTAATAATGTTGTAAAGAAAACACTGAAACAAAAGATTATTGAGGAAATGCTTATCATATAGATTAATAATACAACAATATCGAATACCATAGTTAGTGAGAAAGACTTTGCAACTCCTGTTTCTATTAGTGGACATTCCATTCGTAGTGAATAGAAGAGTCTATGTTCAAAAACTTAGTGTAGTGGAGATCGGTCGTCTTCCTACAAAATAGACAATGGGAGACTTCACTTTGTTTCATGATCAAACACAATTACACTCGCTCTGTCTCGGATATTGGATATATTTACCCTGAACATAGCTTCCCTTAAAACTATGTTCTAAAATGTCTCCCTCTCTCTCTCTCTCTCACACACACACATACACACACACACACACACATATATATATATATATATATATATATATATATATATATATATATATGTGTGTGTGTGTGTGTGTGTGTGTGTGTGAGAGAGAGAGACAGGGAATGAGAGATAAAGGGGAGAGTAATCGAATAGCAAATTCAAAGAAAAAAGAAAACACCTTCATTCTGTCATAAGCCAAAAGGGATTTCCTTTTGTCGCCTTTCTTAATTTTATCATTATTGTTTTTCAATATTCAGATTGTAATAGCAATACTATTGTGAATAATGAATATATGCTGTTTGAATCTGGACGTAAAAATCGCTTAGAAAATTCAGAAACCTTTTAACCTTGCACATTTGTGTACATTAATTAATTACTTTCTCTTTTAATTAAAATTGCATCTTTCAAGTGAACTTCTGATTTGGCATATTACGATAAACAAGTAATGAATTTTGCATCACTTTGTAAAAGATAATATTTCTTCTCCATATAATAATTTATTTGATTTATATATGGTTTGACTATGTATCTTGCGGCCTTTGTGCCATTTGAAACTTTACATGGGAAATGGTTGTTTTAGCTTTTTTCAGGTATGTGGATGAGGTGGGAAATGGGTGAATGTTTACATATAAGCCAACCAAATTGCGTAGAATTGAGCTTCTACACAATGGTGGCAAAAGGCAATAAAATATGATGAAATATATTTTAACGAATAAACGATTTTCGTACTTAAATTATTTGAACTCTCGATTAAGTTTGAAATGAAAAAAAAAACATAATTTTGCCTCAGAGACAATCGTAAGTATAAAATATATACAGTGCCATTTAAATGTACAGTTGACAATGACAATTAAATGTTAAATGAACCAGATAAATGCATGTCATAATGAGGTAAGTTCGAACTGTATACGGTCTCAGTTTTTCGCCTATCAACTTATTTAGTATCTATATATTTTATATTTAAATTTGTTTGTTTCCATTCTAAGTTTACACACATTGTTATAGCCAAATCGTTCATTGTTCTGGTTAAGGCGGCCGTCGAAGCAGTCCTAAAGAATATGATCCTTCTTACGCCTCTTTCGGTCACTTTGATTGGTTTCTCTCGGGATTTTATGTTGAGTGATATGCTGAATTAATTTCCTATCGGTCTTTACCTTCAGTGAATTTATTGAGGTTCTACCGAGTGTTCTCTGTATTATTTCGATTTTCCTCACTTTTGAGTATGGATTTCATTTCATCACACACGATAACAGACTAGACTTGTAGATTAAACAAACGATTAAATTCGAACTTCCGTGTTGCATCTTGCATTTTCTGGTTACGTTTTTTTCAACTTATGCTAAAGAAATTAATGGCAATAATAATAATAATAATAATAATAATAATAATAATAATAATAATAGATGTTGTCATAAAGATTAAGGACCTGGAGCATGATGAAGCTTATAAGTACCTAGGAATTAGCGAAGGAGATGACATACAACACCCCTAGATGAAGGAAAAAATAAGAAAAGAGTACTACAGGCGTGTACGTCTGGTACTAAATACTGAGCTCAAAAAACAGAATATCATCCATAAACACATTGGCTGTCCCTGTGGTGCAATACAGCTTTAATGTCCTTAAATAGACTATAGCTGAAATTAAGCGAATGGACGCCAAAACGAGAAAGCTTCTCACTTGCTATCGCATGCATCATCCCAAAGCTGATGTTGATCTTCTGTATGTGCCCAGATCCGAAGGAGGCAGAGGATTAGTTCAACTAGAACAGTCCTACAAAACTACAACAAGTGGCCTCCAAAGATACTTGGAAACTACAGAAGAATAGAGGATGGTATGCGTAAAGGAACATGAAAGTAGTAAGCGTCTTTACTCCGTAATAAAAGTAGCCAAAAAAATCAAAATCGAGTTTCAAATGGGCGTAGAGATGCAATTAGAGCACAATACACCGGCTGAAACTGCAAAATACTTACAAAAGACAACAAAGACGAAAGCAACCGACCAGATACAGAAGCGATGGCAAGATAAACCGCTTCATGGCCAAAATACTCTCCCCGTACCAAACAAGCTGACATAGACAAAACCCGCAGCCATCAGTGGCTACGTAGTGCAGTGTTGAAGGTTTTATCCTTGCTGCACAGGACCAATGCCTGCTAACTAGCAATTATCAAGCACATATACTAAAATATTGTGTTAGCCCAAAATGCATATTCTGTGATAAATATCCAGAAACGACTGATCATTTTGTATCAGGTTGCACGATATTGGCACCCACTGAATATAAGACCCGGCATGACAGCGTGGGCCAATATCTGCACTGGAAGATCTGCAACTTCTACAGGAAGGAAACTGAAAGAAACTGGTATGAACGCCACCCAGACCCGGTTACGGAGATAGGACCTATCACAATTCTATGGGACTACACAATACACACTGACAGAACAATCAAAGCCAACCGCCCAGATATTGTTATTAAAGACCACAAACAAAAACGGTGCCTCCTTATTGGTATGGCAGTCCCTGTTGACTGCAATGTAACTTTTAAGATATGCAAAAATCTGTCAAAAAACAAGGGCCTTGAAATAGAAATCTCGAAAATGTGGCATATGGGAACATCAGTAATCCTTGTTGTAGTTGGTGCCCTAGGATTGGTTGGAAAAGATTGCAGTAGACTAATTGAAGGGATTCCTGGAAGTCCATGCCTCAAGAAGATAAGAAAAATTGTTCTGACAAGTACAGCCCACACTTTACGAAGCGTTTTATCTATGTATTTTTTTATTTTTTTTTGTCAGGGGAAAGTGTCATGATGCCATTTCTAAACTTAGGTCCTTGGGCGGGACCCGGAAAGAAATGTGTAAACGCCAGAAATCAAAGAAAATAATAATAATAATAATAATAATAATAATAATAATAATAATAATAATAATCGAAATCTCAAAAATGTGGCACATAGGAACATCAACAATCCATGTTGTAGTTCGACATCTAGGATTGGTTGGAAAAGATGGCAATAAGCTCATTGAAGATATTCCTGGAAGCCCATACCTTAAAAAAATACAGTAAATTTCTCCCGAGTCGAGAACACACATTAAGAAGGGGTTTATTTATGTAAAATATGTGCGTGTGTTTTTTTTTTAATTGGTCAGTGAAAAATGTCATGATGCCATTTCTAACCTTAGGTCTGTAGGCGGGTCTCGGAAAGAAATGTTTTCACACCAGAAATCAAAGGAAGTACAATAATAATAATTACAGATAAACTGTACGAACTCTCTCTCTCTCTCTCTTGTTGCTTGTTCAATTATTTTCAACCGGCTCAGTCATTTTGAAAAACCAACGGGTCGCCTTTGGAGTAGGCAATATTCCTTTTATTACATCCTGGTATAATTTTGACACCTAGTGCCGCTTTGGTTACAACTGACCTCACTGTAGATTGTTTCATACTTTAAGCTTCAGGTAAGCTAAGAAAGAAAGTAAAAATAAATATAAGAAAGCAAAAAAACAGAAATTAAGAATAAGGCCACTTGCTTTCAGGACAAATTTTTAATGTACAAAATCAAATGATAAATGTTAATATAAATAAAAATGAACAATACAAATATCAATACAGATAAATATAATAATCGTAATAAATTAACTAAAATAAATAATTATTGCAAAATATATTCATTTTTTATATTACTGTTATGCAATACTGGCGTTTCTTTCTGTTAAACTTAAAATCCTTTAAATTTGGGCGCATTGAAAAGTGCGTCGTCATTGATATAGGAATTTGGCGTGACATATTGCAAGATGAAATGATAATGTATGGAGTAAAGCATTGCTAGGTTATTTTACATTAATTCGCAAATGATTAAATAAAATCAAGAGAAAAATTATAGCTGCAATTGAAAATTTTGATGGTAATCTTGACGACATAACGCATAATCACTGTTAGCATAGAAAGTAAGACATTTTTCAATTTGTGGAAACTAATGCCTGTTGCTACTACAACTGATATATTCCTCTGAATTCCCTGTCGTTATTTGACTGTAGATGAAATTCACTAGTTCTATAAACACAGGGTGTTCACAAAGTCTTTAAAAGATTTTTAAAAAGTCACTACGAAAATCTTAGAAGAGGTGGTAACTCAATTGTTGCTGTATATTAATTTGTCATTATTAAAGTTCTTTTAATAATATTAAAGTTTTATTAATGTTATTGTTTTATGTTTCAGACCAGAATTAAAGAATTGCATAGGCAGAAATTGAATATCGCTTAGATGATGTTCGTGCGACGAATGGGGCCCATATAGAAATTTAATAACTGTATCTGCATAAAACTTCACTATTCACTTCATATTATATAATCAGTTCAACGATGCCCGGTTTCCGTTAAAATTTTAATAAATCATTCTATTTGTTTAAAAGATTTGTGGTGGCCTTGTATTATATTAGTTTGGTGCAAAAATAATGTCGTTTTCTCACGTGTTACTATGTGAGAAAACGACATTATTTTTGCACCAACCTAATACAAATATTATTTGGTATTTTCTAGATTATTTAGCGGTTTTAATGATTCAAAATTAAACTCCTCTTCTTCATATGACGTGGACCGTCAGGACTTGGTGAACAGGGCTCTTCATTTCTTGTGTTTTGTAGGTCTTAATAAAGTTTGCCTTTATGCTGTCTTCCCTTATCCCTATTTACGAAAAACTTACACAAATTTGTTTCGTACGTTATACGCTGTTTTCCTCTGCCCCACTTGCATCCAATGTTTACCGTCAATGTGAAATTTTCATACCCCGCTTTCCTTATTATGCCCCCTATAAATTTCTCTTTCTCCTGTTAAACAGAAGTATATATTTTGTTTCCATTTTCTCTATAAATTCGTTATTTCACACATGTTCAGTTCATGGTATTCTCAACCTCCTTCTGTAGGTCGACAATTCTAATGCCCTAAACCTTTTCTCCGTCTGTGGTAATGTAACGAATTCTCCCCACTCTGCCTTTGTTTTGATCATTTTTCACTTGATTCTTTTTTAAGTCAGCATCATAGCACAAACTTCCTTTGCAAAATACAATCAATTAGAATGTATTGCTTATCTATTGGCATTGTTAATTTTATGTCCGTTAGAGGCAATTTCTGTATCGTATTATTGTTTTACGTCTTACGAATAATGTATTAATCTCAACGCTAGGAGTAATTAGCATTTTATTAAAACGCGATATATTGTTGAATACGTTGATTGTAAGGATGAAAGTTTTTTTTTTATCTTGCTTAATGTAGTGCCGATTTCCTCCGTCATTTGCATGAATTTAAATTTAATTGATCTAGATATTTAGAGTTTTTGATTATTCTGAAATTTATCTAAAATCGGAAACAATATGGCCGTTTAGAAATCAACGTGTTGCTTCTGAGAAACCAGCGTTAATAGATAAGAATGTTGTAAACAATATTTTGCTAATTTTTCCTTTACAATTAACAATTTTTGAAAATCTCTTCTCATTACATCGCTAGATTCCATAAACGAATTAGAATATTCAAATATTTGGTAATGGAGCAAATTCCGTGGATGTTTAGCTGCATGTTTTCCCTGAATTTTGAGTGTATTAAGAACAGGAATATGATCTGTCATAACTAGTAATAGAGTATTGATGCCATGTGTGCGCTGGAGCTCTCCAATTCTCAATGTTCTCCTATACATGAGGCAATGTGCCTGAACAATTATCTTCATCTCTGGGAGCTTTATACCAAAGAAAAAACCCTGCCAGTCTATCAGTCTATCTCGATTACTATGGCAAATGTTCTAATTAGTTACAGGACGTTGCAGCAAAATCTGACACTTGACAAAAAGAAAATGAAATAGGTAATAAAAACAAAAATTGTATATGCAGAGACACGTCAGTTTACTTAGCAACAGTTAGAGTTCTATATTATATTATTTTTCAATGTAACCACCGCCGGCGGCGACGGACATCTGAAGGGGGTCGCAAGATGAGTCACACGATTTGGCGACCATGTCCTAGTCAATAGCGGCGAACGCCTCCACGATGGCAGCCTTCAGAGAGTCGACCGTGTTGTAAGCGTGCTTTTTGGACTTGGCCTCGATCACGCCACAAGAAATAGTCAATGGGGTTTCAGTTGGGTGAGGAGGGTGGCCACAAATTTGGCTACCAGTGGTCAGAGACATTGTTGAACAGCTACGCCTGGGTCGTCTTGGTCTTGAGTGCAGGAGCGAAGTCCTGCTGGAAGAAGTAGAGCCGTCCGGCGGCGATCTCGTCCATCCAGGGCTTGACCACGCTCCTCAGCACCTCCTGGTATATCTCAGCAGTGACTCTTTCGAAAAAAGGACGGAGGCATGACGCCCCCAACCTCGCTGGAAATGACGCCAAGGAATATGACGGAGGATGGAAATTTCTTATTCTTCACGACGGGAACCTGCTCGATGTCTTTGCAAATCAACCTGTCGTTCTGCCTGTTGCTCGTCAGGTCCTGGATGAAATTCTTTTCATCAGAGAAGAACGTCCGCATGACGGCGGATCCGTGCTTGAGCACGTTCAGCAAAGCCGCCGCCTTGACCATCCTTGACTCCTTGGAGGCATTCTTGAAGAGAATGCAGTTAGACGTGTGGTAGCAGGAGTGACCAATGTCCTTCTTGATCGTCCACTTGTGACAGCCCATGTCAGCGGGGATCTTCGCGTAGCTCTGGCTTCTATAATTGTCTCCTTGACGGCGGCGACGAACTCGGCGTCCTAACGACCGAAGAACGAACATCGTCGGTCTTTCGTTTGACAGTAAACTCTTCCTTGTTATCACACGCCATCCACTTCATCTAACTGTCCGTGACCATGGTCCTCTTGAACCCACACCAGGCCATCACTTCCGCAGCTTCTTTGTGACACGAAAAGAAGCTATTACCGCTGCTCTGCGATCATATTCCTTTTTGGGAAAGGGGAGAGAGAAAAACGTTATTTAGTTGTCAAACTATCGGGTCTCTGCATATAAATTTTTGTTTTTATTGCCTATTTCATTTTCTTTTTGTCAAGTGTCGTTTTTGCTGCAACACCCTGTATATCAAGTCTGCAAGCTCAGACCGAGGATCTACATAACAGCCGCCTCCGTGGCCTCCACTAAGAACTTAAACTCTTCAAATCGAGAGTCAAACTATATCTATCATATATATCCTCATAACATCCTATCTATACCCTCCTACCCCTAACTTATAACAATCTTGCACAGAAACACTTTAACTTATGTGGCTGCAGGTTATTGTATTGGGCAAACAAAAGTAACGACGAAAAAGTTCTTGCAACGATGATTATATTTTGTGATCTGGAATCTTTCAGTGTCAGAAGATATATTTTTTTAAAACGACGAAGTCAATAAGATAAAGAGAATAATATATATGCCGGCTTGAGGCAATCAGATGACAAGCCACACTGACCAGCTCTTCAACAGCGAAACAGTCTTTCTCTGGATGACAATTTATACATGCTCCGTGAAGTACGACTGAGTAGTGAGTTCGATCCTCACTGGGTTCCCCCTACTTTCGGTCTTGTGCCACATCTAAGCTACGCTAGGAAAATCACTATATACATGCTCCCGAAAGAAAATTATTTCGGTTGATCTCATGGGGAGAAAATGAATTTATAAACAGTTACTATTACTGATGATGCAAGACTCCTCATCAAGACGAATCGAGCTCTCCAGTGACGGGTGTGTATCTGAAAATAAATACGTCTAAATTCCGTTTAATTCCTGACATGCGTTAATGTCTTATGGGTAGAGCCCCGACTGGTGACAAATCAGTCGGATTTCGATCCCGGCTTGAAGCAAATGGATATTTAGCCACGCTGATGAGATGACTATATATATATATATATATATATATATATATATATATATATATATATATATATAATGGAAAAAGCATGGGCGTAAAATGATTTTAAATTATTTGAAGAAAAAATGTATGAAAACTTGATTTTATGAAATCATTTTTGGAAAGCCAGAGACTGCTCTGAAACATTTAATATAGTACATGCTATAAGAACAATAATTGGAAGGTTGATGGTACCGTATAAGGAATTTCTCTTTTTTTTTTCGCGTGCGACTGTAAATAGCGTTGTAATTATTTTTCCCCTACTAGGTCACCTACATCATGAGGCTAAATATTAAAAAATAATCCCGTATACTCAATGCAATAAACATATACCAAATGTTATAACTGAAGACAATATTCTAAAAAAAAATAAAATAAAATACATACATAAATGAAATTAAAAAATAAAATGTTGAATAAAATAAGGAAATCGAAGGTTAGTACCCCTAAAAATAAAATGTAACTTATTCAAGCAGCATATGAACTTAAGGATCTGAAGAAAGCTTGACGGTTGAAAATGACAATCAACATGCTGTGTTGTTTCCTGAGTCTGCAGTGACACACACACACACACACACACACACACATATATATATATATATATATATATATATATATATATATATATAATGTAATGAAAAGCAAACCACTTTAAGGTACCATTAGGATAATTTATTTCACCCAAAATCCTTTTTTAAGGATTCAGGATTCATGATCATCAGGTAAAACTTCCAACAATTTCCAACTCAATTCGTTCGTTGTTGGAAGTTTTACCTGATGATCCTGAATCCCTAAAAAAGGATTTTGGGTGAAATAAATTATCGTAATGGTACCTTAAAGTGGTTTGTTTTTCATTACATATTAGCTCTGTCCTCACATTGAGCTCTCAGGATTTCATCCTCTTTGGATTTACCAATTCGGTTTACCAAGTTCCTTATAACTTAACTTATATATATATATATATATATATATATATATATATATATATATATATATATATAAATTAAGTTATAAGGAACTTGGTAAACCGAATTGCTAACCAATTTACCAATTCGGTTTAACAAGTTCCTTATAACTTAACTTACATATATATATATATATATATATATATATATATATATATATATATATATATATATATATATATATATAAATTAAGTTATAAGGAACTTGGTAAACCGAATTGGTAAATCCAAAGAGGATGAAATCCTGAGAGCTACAAGAGAGATATAAAATTAACCCCTCCCTATACTTTATATTGTCTGTTTAACTACCACTCTCAACCCCCTCTATTAAATTACAAAAATTACACTACCCACCAATTTCTAATCCCATTTTTTTCTCAATTCGTTGTTGGAAGATTTACCTGGTGATCCTGAATCCTTAAAAAAGGATTTAGGTGAAATAAATTATCGTAATGGTACATTAAAGTGGTTTGTTTTTCATTACATTATATATATATATATATATATGTATATATATATATATATATATATATATATATATATATATATATATATATATATATATATATATATATCATAAAAAGAATAAAAAAATTACCTCATTCACAACCCGGCTTTCAATCGGAACGTTAAAATCATGTGGTCAGGCAAATTCCACAAATTCCTTAAAGTTTCATTTTAGACGACTAAAATTTAGTTACTAAAATTAAGCATTTATTCAATTTTTCTTTCATTTATATGAGTTGTTTTTTGTTTTTTTTCTGAATATAAATTGAGAAAAACTGCCCAAATGTTCTACATTTCCGTTTGATTACGGTTATTCCGTTAGCCATAATCCAGGTTAATCTTTTTTAAATTTTAACCGAATATATAGACTATTTTATATATGTTCATCTATAGTGATGTCTTTTTTAATTTTCTAAACACGGACAGCACGTTGTATACGTGTTCATAATTTATATTATTGATTTTTTTTTTCTTTTTTCTTAATGCTATCATTATTTTGTTACATGCGGATGAGTGTATCATGGGCGCATTTTCTACAGTTTTTTGCATAGGTAGTTTGATAGGTTTTTCATGCTTGTTTACATTAGTCATAACCGAGCTGTTATCTGAGATATGTAATGTGGGTCACTTTTATAAGCATTTAGTGGTACGTCCAATATAATTATTCCTGAATTTAGGTTCATTAGAAAGGTAGTATATGAAGTGTCATGTAAATTGATAAATGCAAACAGCGGATCAATATTATTCGTGAATTTACATATAAGTAGCCATGTTGATATAAACAAAGATAAACACCGTTATATTATATTTATCTAACTAGACGCATTTATAAACAAGATTAAAACTCACTAAAAATATAATTTGCCGATATAATATTTAATGTTCCTAACAAATTCATTATATTTATCATTAATTATAAAAAAACGGAAGTCTAATCTAAATATTAATAATAAATAAGAAAATCAAAAACCTTTTCTATGTATAACTAATGTCGATTTTGAATTTGCATGTAATTTGGGAGATCTTAACTCAAATACTAATGACCACAAAGCATTAAATTCATACATTTCTCAAACATGTACCACACTCGCTCGTCGGTTGTCTTGACATTTGTTGAAAATAAGTGCAATTCGTGCATATATTGATTATCACACCACCAACAAACAAAATGCAACTATTCATCGTGATCAGTCACTGGGTGACTAAATGGTAGAAGAAACAGACAACAAACACCAGTATGATCTGTTGGGACTGTCTCTCGGCAGTTCCGGTATTGTCATGCGCATGCGCCTTCTAGTGTTGACTGGCCAGCGTTTGCGTTTCCGTCCTCGAATGCAGCCGCATTTAACAGTGCTTTGCATGATGGGGCTGATAAGCCTGCTATGTCGCGTGACGTGGCCAAACAATACCATCTTTCGACAGTTAATAGTGGCGAGAAGATATCCTGTTGGTTCACGTGACTTGACTTTATTCCGCATATATCAATTGATTCTGTGCCCCCCGCAGAAGATGCAGATAAACTTGATCAAGCATTTGATGTCGACTGCTTGAATATTATTTCTACGTCGACCAGAAGACTTCAAGTCTGACAAACTTAGAGAAGGTGGATACAACCAGCGATATGTAGGGCTTGAGCTTGGTATGGAGGCTAATGTGTTCTTCCCTATCCTTTCCAGTCTGTCTGTCGTTGACGTGATTTTGGTGATCAGATGAATTTTAAAGATAATTGGAAAGACAAATTTTGGCAGATAATACACAGGTATCACTCATAAATGAGTGCAAATGAAGAACACTAAATTAATAACACACATTAAATGAATTATCTTTCATCACAGAGAATGGTATATTGAAGAGAGTATAAAATGTTTAATATACATTAAAATATTTAAGACGCATACAAAATAACATGGATCATCAGAAGAAGTTTGGATGCAGCTGGGTTCCCTTCCCAAATCGAATCCGTAGTCCTCGACCGTGGTGATGAAAAGCGGCCAGATGGCATTATCATTTTCCCTTTAAAATGGGGAAGTCGTTGATTCGGGATGCGACCTGTTCGGATACATTTTCGGCTGGTAATCTGATCAGGTCCGCGGTTGAACCGAGATAAAAAAAAAAAAAGTTAAATATTCTTTTCTTCCTGATAGATTTTTTTTTTTTTTACTCCTGTGGCAGTGGAGACTTCTGGGGTTATTTACCCTCGTTCAATGGCGTTCCTTCGGAGGATTGGCGCGATGGCGTCTCGATTAAGGGATGAGCCTCATAAAACGTAGTGGCCCTTGCAGCGTGTCTCACTCGCGATGGATTGAGGTAATGCTTTCTCCATCATTGGCAGAGGACAGCAAAAAAAAAACAAAAAAAAAAAAACATATTTTTTATACTTACTTTTTTCAAACTTTTTCAATAAATAAATTTTCTAATTGACTTTTAATATTCGATACAGATTTTCCCGTTTTACCGTTACATATGACGTCACATTGAACTGATTCCATTTCCAATGCAAGCGATCTAAAAGAGCCAGGATTTAGTCTATCATATTGTCTACTATTTTGGCACCACCATGATAATGACTGAGGCAGTTCAAATACTTGTGAAAACATATATATAGGATTATATATATATAGATTATTCAATACTTTAATCCCAATACACAAGATCTCATTCAGAAATTGGCAACATATTTTAAAGAATAAATAGATAAACTTTATCGGTTTAATATAGCAACACCTGCTTGAATGAATTCTAAATGTTTAATAAATCATATATATGGATGTGTACTCCTGTATAGAATAACCGATGAAATTCTCAGATTCGAAACAACATGAACAAGTGATTTGTTTAAAGTGTTCAATTTCCTCTCATCGGCAATGCATAATGTCTCCACCATGACGCCATTTCCTGTACTGGTGAACTGTTTATTATATCACAGATGATGCTACAAACACAGGATTCTGTTTAGAGTTTTCCATATTGTATAAAAACTTTTGGAAGCACTCTCACCCATTGCTCAGATTGGTATGGATTCGAAGTATTCCTTCTACGATATTGGTTTTCAATTAGGCTTTAAGGCCCAGGCTATCTTGATAGTTAAATGTTTTATCTCATTTCTTCGAGGTAGCAGAAAGAAATAAAGACAATCTCGTATGTACGTAATGAAATGGAAGATTTACTACACGAAGTTACACTTAGCAATGGACCTAATGCCAATTCTGTATTTACCCGAGCTAACTACAGTATGTAGCACAAGGTCGTTTTAACGTGGGTGTATCCGAGAACATTCCCCGTCGACATCGTAACAAAGGGGGTCGGGTTTGTCTACCTCTCCAGACAAGACTCTGCCCTTCAGTATAGACTAGTATGGGTTCCTCTCCCCGCGAAGGCAGAAAGTTAGACAAGAACTAAGAGCTTTGCGCGCCTAAGACTTAATGCAAATCTACACCCCGCTTAATTCCGCTCATTTACATAAACCGACGATTCCATTAATTTATCTCCTATATGATATTAACTCATAGCTGGGGGAGAAGAAATGGATATATACATTTCTTAATTGTACTTAGACGTGAGCGAATGTAAAGATCTTGACTAGAATCTGATGGCATCTCTCCGATTTCAAATTCCTAGAAGTTATCTATTACACTACTCGCACATCTAATCTTATAAGGTTGGTGCAAAAATAATGTCGTTTTCTCACATAGTAACATATGTGAGAAAACGACATTATTTTTGCACCAACCTAATACATCAGCTGGCGTTCTCAAGCGGTCATCCATCTAGGTACTGAAATGATTCTACGTTACCTAACTTCGGTGATCGGATGATGAGGCATTAAAAAAGGTACAAGGAATGTCTTTTTAAGCTTTTCGTGTGTTTATCAGATTGTTAAATGATGCGTTTACTGGCATTTTGTAAAGTAACTTGCGCACTGTCCGAGGGTTTTAGACAATCGATGGGTATGTTCAAGGAAAGAAGAAATTAAAATTGTTAACGGTTAACTGAGTTTGAAATTTTGTGTGTTTAGGCGAAATAATGCCGGCATAGATCTTTAAGTAGGCGCGATTTACGGTTCAAATGCTTTTTGACAAGGGTTCGCCTAGATCAAAATTTGGCGTTTATCCGTAGCCGGTATTCCCTTCTCCACTTTATTTTAATATAAGCCAGAGAGACACACAGACACATATACGCGCATGCATATATATATATATATATATATATATATATATATATATATATATATATATATATATATATATATATATATTTGTATATATATATATATATATATATATATATGCCATTATTTATTGTCTGTGTCTGTGTGAGTCTGTGTATTTAGGCAGCAATCCTTCTTTCATGCACATTTCATTGAATATAACAGACAAGGTACTTTGGTTTAGATTTTTTTATACAATTTCTAACGTGATCTAATAATGTTTGACTCTTCCGATGATAAATTAGATAAAAATTGTCTGAATGTTCTTTGATGCCGAACTCTTTCGGTTATACATTTAGCCATTTTCAAGGTTGATATATATAAACTGTTAACAAGAAATAGTTTGTTGTATGTACGTATTTATATAATGTTTTCATTTTCAAAACATGATCAACATATTGTGTCCATGTTCATAGTTGATATTATTGAGCTTTTTCTTGTTTTAACTAATAAGGCTTCCATTAATTTTAGCCTTTTTTTTCATGCAGATGATAATATTTTTTTGTGTTGTCAACAAGTATGTTACGAATAAGTAATATATAAAACATACTAACAAAAGCACACACAGAAGATACACAAAAATTGAGATAGATTTAAAAATTTGTAAACATTAGGAAAATATGTGGAAGTATCGATTCTTTGCCTAATGATGACAACGAGACCTGAAACACATGTTGCATAAAATATGGAAAAGAAATTATAAGATTTATTTACAAACTTCAGATTGTAACCGCAGAGTTTGCGTCATTCTCTTTTCTCTTAATATATATATATATATATATATATATATATATATATATATATATATATATATATATATATAACAAGATGAAAATAGTTTATCTTCTTTACTAGCCGGATTTCAACCGTGAGGTTTCGTAAATTACCAAGGCAAATATTTACCATTGCTACAAGACAATATGCAGATAATTTGCAGATAATTGGTCTTCCTACCTGACAAGAAGTCATGGTTTAAACCCGTGCAGGATATCGTTTTATAGTATAAACCTGATATGCAAGTTCAGTTTTCTGAACAGTGTATTGAACACTTACATATATATATATATATATATATATATATATATATATATATATATATATATATTTGTGTGTGTGTGTCTCTGTGTCTGTGAGTGTGTGTTTGTATACATTTTGTGTATATATATATATATATATATATATATATATATATATATATATATATATATATATATATATATATATGTATATATATATATGTGTGTGTGTGTGTGAAAATATTATAGAAATAGGAAAGAAACTGGTTTGGTAAATAATCCGAAGTTTCTTAGTATTTTTGTTATTATTTTTAAAAAAATAGTGCTCGATACGAAAGTAGAGCATAAATATAATTATTTATTTGAAAATATGATTCCAACTCGCTACATAAGAGGTCTCATGTTTAAAAACAAGAGCCGAAAACTTCAAAATAATATTTGAATTAACTTGAGTTAAATGTTAAAATGTTTTAATAGTATATTCAGAAAAATTCCCAAAAAAATTTCGCTTGAAGATGGAACATCTTCAAGCGAAATTTTTTGGGGAATAACTAATTTCTGAAATTAAAGAGTTTTTATAGTATATTGAGAATTGAAATCAAAATTTCCATGCTAACATCAAGGACGGATTGTTTAAAGTAGTTAGGGGTGTTGATGTTACCATGGAAAATGTTGATTTTGATGTTACCATGGAAATTTTGATTTCAATTCTGAATATACTATTAAAACTCCTAAATTTCAGAAATAAGTTATTCCAAAAAAATTTCGCTTGAAGAAGGAACAGAGCCTACTTTAACATTTAACTCAAGTTAATTCAAATATTATTTTGAAGTTTTCGGCTCTTGTTTTTAAACATGAGTCCTCTTATGTAGCGAGTTGGAATCTTATTTTTAAATAAATAATTATATATATATATATATATATATATATATATATATATATATATATATATATATATATATATATATATATATATATATATATATATATATATATATATATATATATATATATATATATATATACCGTATAATAAATAGCCAATATATGTAATATTTAAAAAAGATAATAGAATAGTGCAGCCTTTCAGCGGCTGAAAGTTTCATGTGGACTTCCGGTTTCTTATACAGTTGAGTCACAATCGTCAAATGGCTCAAGTAGTAAGATAATCAATCCAATACTTTTCTATATAAAATTGCATATCTTTTCCCTCGAACTGAGGAAAAACATTCTGAGATAGCTGTATAACAAACTATAAGTCCACACGAAATATTTGGTATCTTTATTGTTATGCATAGAAATCTGCGTACGTGTTTAAATTGATCTTAAATACAGTGTCTCTGGGAAGGAACAAAATGATTACATATATATATATATATATATATATATATATATATATATATATATATATATAGTTTGTAAAGTTAAGAAATTAGATACTGTAGTGCAATGTATGGTTATGGTTTTTTAGCGTGCACCAAAAATTCTTAAGTGAACAAAAGCTATGAAAACTAAAATTAAGTTAGGAGATCTCATTATTTTTATTACTGGCGGCAACTAAAATAAAACTCTTATTGATGAGTTAAGGATAATGCCTAATATACGATTCCAGAGTGGCACGTTCTTTTTATATTAAACCTTTTTTTTTTTCGAAGTACACATTATCGAGTCAGTCTACTTTTAGTTTCAATAATCCAGTTTGATTTTGTTGATTTTTTTCATATTAGTTCATGAAAAAATATAAAAACAAATACTGCGTTTCGAATAATATAAGAACCACAGTTACATTCGTCGGTTAGTAAGAAAAAGTAAAGACTTCTCAAATTGAATTTTAAATGTATTAAAAATCTTTTCTTTTCCTCCAAATATAAAATGTCTAGGGAATTTGTACAGTTACATTTTCTTTTCTTAAGCTTAATTTTCTTCTAAAAGCGCATTCCTTCTTGCTAAACATATAAAGAAAACAGCTTGCTCATGGAAAATGAAAAAGCAGCAGTAATTTAGTTAATTTATCTGTAAAGATATACGTGATGTCAGTACTGTAAATAGACGTAACACTGAGATCTAATAGAACTTGTGACAAAGAATAAATTTGTAATCGACCCTCCAATGGCAGGTCGTTTTTTCTTCTATGTGCTTGTGCTCTTCAGGGTGTAGGCGATTATGACTATCAGTAACTTATGTTTTGTGGCCCTTAGCAGATATTCTATTTCTGTAAAGACTCCGACCATTCCTTCCAAAATTCGGTCTAAGATTCGGTAAATGCTGGAAAACTTCATCACAGATGATGAAAACTGTTATAGGGTCAAACCCTTTTCCATATAAGTGGACTCGACCAAAGTGTTACTTGGACTGCTGCCGTTAAATACCCACAGACAGTCAGAATAGAGAGATTGAGATTGATCGAGATTGGCAGAGTGAGCAGAGATTGTGAATGAGTTGGAGGTAGAGTTATAGTGTGAGGTAACCGCTTGTAGAAGACAGTTACAAGCACGTAAACACTAAGGAAGTCCTACTTCGAGACTATATCTATATATATATATATATTATTATTACGACTAACAGCGTTTCTATACCCATTGTATTATTGTCTAAATACATTTAATTTCTTATCTTTATTTCTTGCGTTTGTCATTCATTGGAGACCGAATTTCATCTCTGAATCCACAACAAAAACCTTGTAGCAACACAAACGTGTTTCTACAAAACGATGTGCAGCATATCACTGATAAAAAAAAGCTGTGAGCAACGACGCAGCATTAGAGAAAAAAGGACACTTATGCTTATGGAAAATGTTGACAATCATACTTAACATCAAAAATACGAAGTTGACATTTTAAGGCATACAATGTGAATGAAGGGCTGGGGAAATCTGATATACTCAGAGCAAATTGAAGGCAAATTGAACGGTGAAAACAACGCATAACCTTCCTAGCGCGTGTGAGTTAATCAATGGCGGAACAAGGTTTAGGAGAGATAACAAATAATATTTATTAAGAGCTACAAAGGAAATGAATTTTTGAGATAAATGATTGCCAGCATATTGGAAGGGCGCGGTACATAAAAGATGATGATGAAGAAGAAAAAAAAGTAGGTGGCGCTTTAACACCTGATTCCGCCCCACACGTGACTGAAGTTTAGGACATATACATATTATGAAAGGTGACATTTCAACACTTCTTTCTGTAGGATTCATATGAGGTCTCTGAATTTCAAATAGTCTTCAGTTAACAGTAAAGCGAAAGAAAATGATATACATTTTCGTGATTTGATGTACACTTATTTCTGGAAAGGAAAAAATGGATTACAAACATTTATGAATCATGTTGTTATAAATTAGAATTTTTCTCCAGCGTCTGAATTATAAAATATATGTTATCTCCCTTTTGTAGATAACTCCTGCTGATTAGTATTCAAACCCATTCATCCGAAAATTATGGGTATGATCCATAATTAGGCGCCAATCTGAGAGGTCGAGGCGACCACAAATGGGAGACATTTTTTTCAGCCGACTCCCAGGACAGGTGATGTTGGCTACGGGCAAACCTTAATAATATAAGAACAAGCAGCTAATTGAAGCATAATATGAACATCTTCAGAGAAGTGTTTATCTATTTCAAACACGTTTTGGATATCGTCTCCGATGTCTTTATATATAACAGCTAAATAATATATTTTTAGCAGCAATTCTGCATTCTCTTTCTCGGCATGTAGTATTTCTTTCATGTAACGCACGTTTTTACAATGTCCAATTGTCTCATTTTGTACAAAAAACCAGGAATCAATTTGGAGAGTCGTTAAATTTACCACAGTGGGAGCAATGTTAATCTGAAAATCGAGAATTTGCTACCAGGTATGCAATCATTGACGATAACAAAATCGAAATTATTATTTATAAAAACAATGGCAAATGGCACAGGAGATCGTTTTGATACTCCACATATATACTATTAGCTTTGTTAAACATTTGGAAATTTTGAATACGCGAAACACTCTTTTGTTTGACTACAGCACAATTTAACTGAAAAAATACGATTTACGATTCTCTACTCAAATATTCTAGATACGACCCATTTTAAAGGAACGATCACAGGCAATTAAAAAAATGGATACTTCTAATAACGGTCAACCAAAACGTTCTGGGTAAAACGAAAAGACGGTCGAAACCACAACCCCCAAAAATATACGCTGATGCTGTAATTCTGATGTGTTTTGAAGTATATTTTGTATTAAGTGCTTCTTTCGCAGATTCAGTCATTGTATCCAGAAAAAAAAATGTTTCTTTCATTTGGAACAATGGCATTTTTCGATCCACTAAAGGCTCCAAAACTTTCCAATCCGAAGATTATTATTTTCTCTCAAGAGACATTTGATGCGGCTAAGTCAGCAATATCCTCCGATATTAACCATTCTCTCTTGAATTAGAATTGCCACTAATTTCACTCCCTATAAAATTCTCTCACTTGCAAGGTCTTCACTCCTCTGAAAGTCTTTAAAAAATAACTGAAACTAGTTCATCAGCCAGAAAGATGTCACGTTCTGCGAGAAATGAATAATGTGGCTGGCGAAAAGTTTGCGAAATATAGTATCACAAATTAGCACATATATGATCGAGAAAATCTATGGGAAATTAAAGAAACATTGACTTTGAAATTCTCTTACGAAACTATATTTTTCGTGACCAAAAACGAAATATTTAACTTTCGTCTTGGCTTAACCATTATCTTCCACCCCTCCTTATATCCGTAAGAGATGAACCTCTTAATATTTAACCCTCTACATCTAGTGTGTCCCAGGCGGTGCAGAGTAACCATCATTGTAAAAAACAAATTAGTTAAAAATGAACAGCATCTTAAAACATTCCAGATACGAGGGTCATTCAATAAATAAGGTGAATTTTTCAGTATAAGGACTTCTAATACAGATAGAATCTTACGTTTTTTTCAATTTTTTTTTTTTTACTTCTTTTTCACATGGATGTAATTTTTTTACAGATAAAAAAAAAATTTGAGAGTTTTGGCGATTAACAAAGATGGCCGACCAAGAAGCATGCTCCAGGATTGAACAGCGGTCAGTTATCAAGTTTTTGGTTGCTGAAGGGTGCAAACCAGTTGAAATTCATAGGAGAATGTCAACTGTGTATTGCCACACGTTTCAGCCAAAAAATGTCTACAAGTGGGCTAAATTGTTTAAAGAAGGACGGAGCAGTGTTGAGGATGAAGACAGGTCTGGGAGGCCTACAGAAGTGAGGTCTCCTGAGTTGATCGAATCAGTCAATGACCTCATTCAGTCTGACAAAAGAACTGCTGTGAACTGCTGAGGCAGGTCAAGAAAGACATAAAAAACCAACGCAGGGGTCATCAGTCAGAAGGAGTCATCTTGCATCATGACAACGCAAGGCCTCACACAGCAGCCCAAACGGTGCAGACCATCAACGAGCTGGGCTTGGAACTGCTCCCTCATCCCCCTTACAGCCCAGGCCTTGCCCCTTCAGATTTTCACCTGTTTGGTCCCTTGAAAGCGTTCAAGAGAGGTACGAAGTTTAAAAATGACGATGGAGTTAAAAGTGTTGTGACCGACTGGCTGAGACATCAGTCCAAAGATTTTTACGCTGAGGGAATACGGAAGCTTGTGCACAGATGGGAAAAGTGTGTGACAGTGCTGGGAGACTACGTTGAAAAATAAAAAAAAGTATGCTTCTATCTGCATTAGAAGTCCTTATAAACGAAAAATTCACCTTATTTATTGAATGACCTCGTAACCAATAATATTGTACATAATAACCGGCAAACATTGTACGATATAACCGGTAAACTTTAATGTTCCAATTAGCGTTGATATTTTTCGAGTGTCAAACAGATTTAAGGTGGGCAACGTATCAGCTTTGCTGCCATCATTCAAAAATAAATAAATAAAATATATTGGAGAATTTGTTTATTTATTAAATACGATTAATACAGATATTAAATAAGTATTATTTAATTATCACTGATTTCATATACACTATTTAATTTAGATTATCCGAAATGTGTTAAATGAAAATAATATCTAATTAATTTCACCAGGACGTGGTTATCTTTTTTTAAATGAATAATTTAAGATTTTTATCTATGCAATTAATTCTATTGTTTTATATCACAGAATATTCTACAGTTTGAATCCCTGAAATTTTAAAACTACAGTGTAACCCGGATATAAGTAAGTTGTCGCGACCGGAGAACAAGTATCTTATATCCGGGTTTCTCTTATATCCGGGTATGGTCTAATTTATATACATTAACATAGGCTCTAATTTGGGACCAGATACAATCTCTCTTATATCCGGGTTTCTCTTATATCAGGGTATCTTATATCCGGGTTACACTGTACATAAAATGCCAACATAGCCTGTATCGTTAAAGAATAAAGTTCGTGTTTCAGTTATTTTGCAATTATAATTGGTTATGTTTCTTCCATGAGTAATCAATCACTTTAAACGTTACTTAAGTGGATATCCATATTTGAGTAGACAATTTTTAAATATTTGTATCCACTGAAATAATGCTTATAGTAATAAAATCTGTCTGATTAATAATTTTAAAAACATCCTTCAGAAATTGATTTGTATAAATTCGGATATAAAACTGAGCAGATATCAACTTACAACAACCTGAGACATATAAACTCGAGATTTATTGCTATAAATACAGCAATTGTGGTTATGATTTGCTAAGCGTAGCTTAAATGTGGCACAAGGCCGAAAGTATTTGGCACGCAGTGAGGATCGAAGTCACTATTCAGTCGTAATTTTTCTAACGGGAGAAGCTTACTAGCCATTACACCACTTCGAAATGCCCTATAATGGTTTTCTAGGGGTAGCTTAGATGTGGCACAAGGCCGAAAATATGGAGCACCGAGTGAGGATCGAATTCAATATTTTGTCGAAATTGATTTAACGAGGCAAATTTGCTGGACCACCACATCACGTCGAAGTGCCCGAAACGGATGAGACACTGTTTGGCTTAGCTTATCGACGATGACCTCTGTAGCTGAGCCGTTTTAAATGCACGTCTATTCAAACAACTATATCTGTTAAAAGGTGGGCGGAGGATCGGCTCCTGCCGGAGAGCGCATAATTTTAGTTAATAGATTTCTCGAATATCCAAGCCGCTAAGTGAAAATAAATAAATATGCTTATACATAAATAAACGTAGCGTCGACTTAAATAGTTGTATCACTAAAATAACATTTAAAGAAGTAAAATCTCTTGGATTAATAAATAAATAATAATCATTTCTTCTAAATCTTTTTTTATCTAAAAAAAAAAAAAAAACTCTAGTGTTGCATGTAATAATGTATTTTTCTTTATATGAGGTTGGTGCAAAAATAATGACGTAATAATGTCGTTTTTTGACGTATTTTTAACGTCAAAAACAACATTATTACGTCATTATTTTTGCACCAACCTAATAAAACCTGAAAATAGCATACACAATGAGAATCTAAAACTGAAAATAAATATATTTTCAAACCGATCACCCTGTAACTCAAATAATTAGGCATAGTGGTGTAGAGTATTTTTTTATTTTATCATAACGACTGAACATATTAAATAGAAGTCAGGATAACTGTCCGACACACACACACACATATATATACACACACACATATCCACACACACACACATATATATATATATATATATATATATATATATATATATATATATATAAATATATATATATATATATATATATATATATATACACACACATACACACACATATAATTATATATACACACACACTCAGATATATATATATATATATATATACATACACACATACACACACACACACACGCATATATATATATATATATATATATATATATATATATATATATATATATATTATAAGTTATAATGTTTAAAATCAGAAACTTACAACTTCAAGTTCATTTATACAATTAAATTAAAGTCCTTAGTCCTGTTTGATTCTCAAGCGAATTTTAAAATAACTTATTTTGAAATTTACTGAGTTTTATAAGCACATGCATTCATAATATTAGTTGCTATGGATACAGGGAAATAAAATCATTTTAACAATGGGCGGTAGGGTATACATTTTCAGCGACAACTACTGCATCATAATATGAGTTACTTTAGAAAAGAGATTAAGTCAAGGTAGGGTAGGAGTACCTTTTCCAACAAATGATGACATCCGTTCAAACACTGCTTTGTAAAAATAAAAATATTAATAAGGAAACCAGATAACATATCTTACTGTTCTTATTATAATATACATACATATATACATAAATAATAGTTACAAATTACATTCATAAATTAGATTCAAACTGATAAGGATGTTACTTTAACAGTCTTTTACAATATTAAAAGATTACTATCGGTTAACTGTTATATATATATATATATATTTTTAAATTAATGTGTTCTCTATGAATGTGTTAATAAATACAATATATAGCTTATATTAAATCCCTAAATTATTTGTAAAAAAATTAAATATTTAAATTGCTAACAAACATCAAATTAATTTCTTCGTAGATTTTTAGGCACTTAAATTACTATCAAACATTAAAATCTATTTTTTAAATAAAACTATACCACCCCTCTCCTTCCTACGTGAAACCTATTTACTTTCTCGTTTCTTTTTATTTTATTTTTCTCACTTCTCCCCTCCCTTTTCAATATATTACCTCTCTTAAGTTAACCGATTAAATAGGTCAAGGTCTGGTCTCTCCTCCCCTAGCACTAAGTATGACTGAAAGAAATATTGAATAAACCCTCTCTAAACTCGACCATGTCTCTCAAACCACTCCTCATTACCCCCTCTCTTGAAATGCAAAAACTTACACTACCCATCAAAAGTATGAATTTTCATTTCATTTCGTTTCATCTTTTGGAAGTGTTATCTGATGATCCAGCGTCCTTTCAAAAGTCTCTGGTGAAATAAATTATTATAATGGAACCTTAAAGTAATCTGTTTTTCTTTAATTGTTCAATTCTAGTCAACATGACAGATCCCTTTTTAATGTATCCTTTTTATATTTTCGAGAAGTATATCGAGCGAGGTTCCAAGTTTTATCAGCTTGAGTAAAGTGCAGAGGGAATGTTTTAATGAATACTACAATAGCCATGAATTGTTAATGATATTGTGCTTATAGGAGTTGAGGCTATGGTCAAGAAATCAACCATAATACCATTTGAAATAATGAAGTAATTTCAGTGAAATGAATGGGCGGATATTTTCAAATGAAACTTTAGCAGACACCGTTGAAAGAGAGCTAATCGAACAGAAAGGAATGTAATGATAGAATTTGGTTACTTAAGTGATTTAGTGGACGATTTTGATGATAAGATACAAAAGACTTTGAAATAAGACTCAAATCACATGAGATACGATGTTCTCTCAAATCTCAGAATTCTATTCATGATTATCTAGGTTATATTTTCTTAGTAACTTTGTATCTGAAATATCGGATTAAAAAAATTATATAAGTCATTCTAAATAATGTTTTTTAAGTTTCGGAAAAAAATGAAATTAGTTCATATGAAGTGAAGCTGTGCATTACTTAAAAGTGTAACTGAACCATACTTGACTCTCTCTCTCTCTCTCTGTATATATATATATATATATATATATATATATATATATATATATATATATATATATATATATAGTTAGTTAGTTAGTTAGTTATTTAGTTAATGAAGTTATTTAGTGGCCCGTATGGATAATTCTAAGGTGTATGTAATCCAGAGAGCTCAATGAAAAGAAAAATATCATATATTACTTACTTTAACGATTATGGAAAACGCAGATCTGATGAATTAGGCCCACAGTCCCTCTGCCAAAGATTAAATTATAAACCAGGAACACTTAAATTTGTCTTTTTCTTTATATATATATATATATATATATATATATATATATATATATATATATATATATATATATATAATATATATATATATATAATATATACATATTTTTTATCTTTTTCTTTATATATATATATATATATATATATATATATATATATATATATATATATATATATATATATTCAATAAATCATCCATACAAAAAATAGATTAGTTAAGTTAATGATATAAACCATTAACCTACCAATCACTGGATGAATGTTATGGACCTTATTTTTTATAAACTATATTAGGTCTTCCTTACATACTCAAGAACTTTCGACCGTGCATTAATCATCTTCATACATTTACTGATAAATATATGAGTGTGTGTGTGTATGTGTGTGTGCGTGCGCAAAATAGAGTGAGCTCAATATCGAACATAAAGCATTTAAAGATATAGAATGCATGGATATACGCATACCATTAAACATTGCAGAGTGACTGTCAGTTTTGTTTCGCAACAACAATGGCTTAACATTTATTTGAATGTAGCTAGTGACTGTGGTATAATCAAGTCACCGGAGTATTTTATGGGAAGAAGTTGCTTTTGTATATATATATATATATATATATATATATATATATATATATATATATATATATATATATATATATATATATATAGCTCCATATGTTCTTAAGAAGCCTTATAACAACCACAACCATATTTGCAAACCCTGCCAAAAGGAAAGTTTGGCAATTATGTCATTTCGGGATTCAAAGAAACGTTTGAACGAGAAGTCTTGACTCCTTGTTAAATATTAGGAACTTCCTATTATTGAAAAAGAATATGTAGTTTTCATTATTTAAAAAACAATAAAGCGTTAAGAGATCATTTTGTATGAAACTTCTGAGGAGACTGTAAGGTTGAAACTAATATAAGAGATTCAACTGAACTCCTGATTTTAAAGCATATATATATATATATATATATATATATATATATATATATATATATAACTTAATAATGTTAATTTCTGTATCTTTCATCTTTCAATTTTACAATTACTGTATATTGGATCAAAAGTTTAGAAAAACACTCCAATGTTCATACTTACTTTTTTGTTTTATGTATTTTTAACTTACAACATTATGCTCTCCTGTAGTAAGCAAGTATCGGTTGGTACTCTATAGAAAGATAAATTTTTAATATATATATATACATATATGTGTGTATATATATATATATATATATATATATATATATATATATATATATATATATATATATATATATATATAATGCTTTGGTTTAATCCAAGAGAGTCCTATTAACACAATATAGATTTTAAAATATTATAAAATGACTCACCGAGAGCACTCAATTTATTTTCATTAAACAGAGCAAATTCTTCTTATTATTGGAATTAAGACACCATTAGTTAATGAACATTTTCACCTACGAATTTTAAAATTTAAGATTCGCAAGTTTTAAGATTTTCAAACTGTTTATGGCGTCAGTTTTTGGGTCCCCTTCTACAAACTGACACCATAAACAGTTTGAAAAATCCTGCTAATTTTAAAATTAATAGGTCAGAATAGTCATTAACTAATGGCATCTTAATTCCAATTGTAAGATATATATATATATATATATATATATATATATATATATATATATATATATATATATATAGTCATCCACTGACAGGCTGTATCAGAGCTCCTCCGTGTAGCTTGGCGTCCGATTGCTTCAAGCCGTGATTGTAACTCGACTGATTTGACATGAGTGAAGTATGTTACCTCTTGGCTATCGTCGCATATATATATATATATATATATATATATATATATATATATATATATATATATATATATATATATGAATGAGAGGCTGAGAGATTACGTGGGGAATCACTTTTCTTCGAAGTTCTGTCGTTATTTGATCTCTCACTAAACTAGTGTATGTGTATGTTGTCGACTTTTGACTTTTTGGAATCATCTGGAACACTATAAATAACGTTTCCAAATTATTGGCAGTTATTTAAAATACACTAAAGATAATCCTTATCCTGTATAGAAGAAAACATATTATCGACATTTATTTTTTACATACTCCGCGTAAGCCCGCTGTACTTCATCTCGCTAATTTACAATGGAAATAACGAACCATTTTAATCAAATTTTAAATTTTATAATTAATATTCAGCTACTTGGTAGAAAGGAGATAAAGTATAAAATTTAAATTCTAAAAATAGACATGTGATTACAAGTGTCTTTATAAAGCATTGTAGCTGTAGTAGTAAGAGGGACGAATATAACCTTTCATGTTTTTTATTGATAGGCAATTTTAAATTAGCCTCATTTTCATTACAAAAGATAATCAATCAGTATAAAACTATTTAAGTGTGTGTTAATAAATACATTCACGGGAATGTTCATCTGCGTCGTGTTCACTGTCATTTATATTCTATGTCATGTCCCTTCAGACCTGTAGGAAGTTGAGGAGAGCCATGTTCACTTCCTACACTTTCTATATATATATATAATATTTATCTTCTTTTCATTATTAATGTTCTGTTCTGCCATCTATTTACACAATTTTGTTAGATTACTTGCTGTTTCTCTTTAACTTCGTCCATTTAATATATTCTATGAGTGTCATATTTTCCAAGCCTTCTTTCCTCATCATATGTCTTAGAGATATCAACACTCTCTTTCTGATTTAATTATAAATGTTTATTTTTACTATTTTCCGTAAGATCCCCTCATTACTCACAGTCCTCGTCATAGTATTATCAGTATTCTTCTGTAGGACTACATTTAAATCTCCTGTGCATCTGTGAGGAATTTGCTCAAAATTCACTACTATATAAGTGATCTTATATAACAATTTTCCCTGATTCTCAATGGAAATCGAATGACGTCCATTAATGCCGATAAATCAGCCCACCACTTCTAATCCAATTGCTTGGGAAATTTTCATTTAGGAAATGTCTGACTCCGGAAGGAACACACGAAATGTTGTATTAACTGTAATAAAGCCAGCGTTATCAAAATAATATGAAGAAAAATATTGAATCATGTCTTGCATTAACCTTTAAAAACTGGCTTTATTATATGTCTATATTTCTGTGATAAAGTGTTGTAACTATTTACACTGTTTGCTTTTTTCCGAATGCTGTCTTCATCTTTATTGTCATATTCAGTTTTCGGCCGTTGTTCACTCCAGCTTTCTTAATGTAACATACGTTGAAATTTCGAACCCAACCTGCTTTTAGACCACGGGAGTAGATTTTTTTTATCAGGTCATCCCATAAGTTCTGTCCGAATTTTAACTTTTTGTTAAAATTAACGAAATTTAAAAAGTATTTTATACTATCTCATGGAGCTGAACATTATTTTTATGTTTAGATGCATTTAAACTGATCAAATTTTATTTCTGTGAACAATTCAATTTTGTTTGATTAAAACCCTGCTAACATGGAAGTACCCAAGAATCATTTGAAACACATAATGCTTATGAGTTCAAGAAAGGAAACTCATCAGCCTAAGCGGCTAGAAAAATTCACTCAGTTTATGGAGAGGAATGTGTGAATGAAAGAATTTGCAGAAAATGATTTGCAAAATTCAGAGGTGGAGATTTCACACTTGAAGATGAAGATCGAACCAGACATCCAGTTGAGTTTGATGAAAAGCTTCTTGAAGCCGGCCTTGAAGAAAATCCCGCTTTATCAGTTGAGGAATTGGCAGTGGTTTTCAGTTCAAACCATACAACTGTTCATCGTTATCTTCAACAACTTGGAAAAGTTCCTAAACTTGGAAGATGGGTGCCTCATGAATTGTCTGAAAACAACCTCAAATCCCGATTTGACATCTACTCTTCTCTCCATTCTCGCCAACTTGTTTCACCTTTTTTGGATAGACTTGTGGCTGGCGACGAAAAATGGAACTTTTATCGAAATGTTAAGCGTCGTAGACAGTGACTTGTAAAGGGGAAGGACACCAGCCACAACCGAGAAGGGAACTTCATGGGCAAAATGTTCTTCTTTCAATCTGGTGGGTTCGCCAAGGAATAATCCACTTTGAATTCTTACAACCTAATGCAACCATTAATGCTCAAATATACTGTCAGCAATTAGAGCATTTGAACCAAGCTTTGAGGAAAAATAGACCTGCTCTAATGTATCGAAAAGGGGTGATGTTTCATCAGGACAATGCGCGACCCCACACAGCAAGAATCACGTCACAAAAGATCGAAGAACTTGGTTGGGAGAAAATTCCTCATCCACCTTATTCTCCCGATCTTGCTCCTTCAGACTACCATTTGTTTCGTAGCTTACAGAATCATTTGAAAGAAACAGCTTTTATAACACCGGAGGAAGTTAAAACTGACATTTGTGAGTTCTTCGAATCAAAGCCAAAAGAATTTTACAGTAATGGAATTAGTAAGATTGTTAATAGATGGAAGGAAGTCATAGGTAATAAGGGAAATACATTGTTGATTGAATCTGTAATTAAATGTAACATTTGGTCACTTATTTTCTCTATTCAAAATTCCGACAGAACTTATGGGATGACCTGATAAATCAACTTGTCATTCCTTCCCTGCATATATAAGTTTCATTTAATTCCCTTTAGTAACTCAATTCTGAAACGTTTTTGTTCAGTTCTGTCAGGTATTGAATTCTGGGTCAAGACACTTTTTTGGATTACTTCAACCAACGCGTTTATCCACTTGGACATGTGGTCTTGGGTTACTTCTCTCCAAACAAGGCGGGAATGCCACTAGTACTCAGCTGGTTACAGGGAGCGAAAATGAAAGAAAAGACTGATTATTGTGAAGATTGTCGAAATGGTAAAATTGAACGGCATTATAGGAGACAGATGATGATTGTCGCTGCATTTAAATTTTTAGCAGGGGAATAAATAATCGAAAGGGACTTCCACAGGCGGGATGTGCGAGAAAAGAAACTGTTGGAATAGAATTAGCGGTTACATTTAACTATTTCAGCAGCAAAAGTTGTCAATATAATTTTTCATATTTAGATTCATCCATTCGTCTCACAAGGGAAACCAGCTCGCCAGAGCAGTTTAGAAGAAACGATAAAAAGTCAAAATTTGTTAAAGAGCAGGAAATTGTGGAGGAATATGTTTGCCTACGTCCCATGGCACATAGAAAATGCACCATATAGGAGAATCTCACGTTGACTATTATTTGATGGCGTTTAGAAATGAATTCTCAATAGTTTAACCTATGAAAATTTTAGTTTCGTTTGCTGATCAGATGTTACAAAACATTAAGGCAAGCATCGCTTTACAAAAAATTATAATTAAATGAGCAGTAATATAAAAGTGATAAATGAGCGAGACAGAAATTATATGATCGTTCTGTCTAATGATTTGGCTAGGCAATGAACCTCTATAAAAGACTGGCATCGACATTTAATCAATTTAGAGTTAGGCTGGTTAGATATATAGCTGTAAATTCTATGCTTATAGTTTCTTCCCTTACTCTTCCCGTTTGTGAAACTCCCTTCCGGTTCCATGCTTTCCAGCCAAATTGTGCGCAAATTTAAATGCAATGTCATTCATTATCTACTGTCCGCCTGATTACTATTTCCTCTCCCGCTCATTATTAATGTTTCTGTTCCTAATTTTTCGACATCCTGTAACCCATTGTGCTTCAGTAGCATTAATACTTGGGGGGATTCCGATTTAAAAAAAAAGAAAAGAAAAGTTCCCGTGTACCCCAAACTGGCACATAGTATTTCGTCAAGTGATTAACGATATGAACCGAATGGATGGTCTAGGAAAATGAATATATAGATAAACATCTACATACGTACAATTTCAAGACGCATTAGTGATTATATTACATTGTTTCAGTTATCCTTTTCATCATAGACGAGATGTGTTTTAAACATAATTAATAGGAATTTTCTGTCAGTAGTCCCTGTTCGTTAAATGCATATATTTTAACCCCCTGTAAGCATCGTTTGTAGCTGAAATGAGGGACGAACCTGAACAATCTACGTAAATCAAGAGAAAATCTTCAAATAGCTTTTTTCGGGCTACAGAAGTAAGACTCTAGCAGAGACACTGAGCAAAAATGAAGACGTTATATTTTCCTATATTTTCAGGTTTTGCTAGCCTATAAAACCGCAGCACTATCCTAGTGTCTAGATCTCATCAATTTACAGGTCAGCTGACTAGATGTAGCCATAAATTCTATGGGAACATTTGAATTTCTCTCACTTCTCGCTTGTTGAACTTCCTTCCGGTTCCATGCTTTCAGGCAATTTTAATCTGCAAAAATTTAAATGCAATTTAAATCACTGTCTACTGTCCTCCTGATTACTCTTGCTTCTGCCCGCACCTTTTTAATATTTCTATTCTTAAATCGTCCACACCCTTTAATCTCTTGTGTCGTAATGATTTTACTGCCTTTGCACGTGGTGATACAGATTAAACAAAAAAGTAAGAATAGTCCCAGTTTATCCCATTATAAGTGTTATTGTCCAGGTTAGGACCAAGGAAGTACAACACGAACACAAGAGTAGAAATAACGAAGTTATATTACACGAAATAATAATACAAGATGTGGAAGGTGTTAGTATGACTGTCAGCCTGGTTTGGAATGAACTACTATCGGCTCGACTCGATTCCCCCTGTTATGGTCCAGGTTAGGACCAAGGAAGAACAACACAAAAACAAGAGTAGAAATAACGAAGGTATATTACATGAAATAATAATACAAGATGTGGAAGGTGTTAGTATGACCGTCAGTCTGGTTTGGAGTCAATTTCTATCGGCTCGACTCGATACGTCGCTCTCTCTTGAGAGGCGTAGTATACATTGTGTTAGGAAGAGTTCATTCTGTAGTTTTAGGTAATGAACCATGACAATAAGTCTTATAATATTCGTTATATTTTAACACCTTAATAAATGGCGGAATTGAATGTATGAAAGAAATGACGAATATGCATAATTTCCAAGAGTTTTTATACTGTTATATACATACTTGTCACTAATTTGTCCCAGACGGAGAAACTGTAACCTATATATTCAACAACCTGTGTGAAAAAAAAAGAGATCTTGCAATATTGCCGAAAACGAAAATCGACAAGTCAATGGTCTCCTCCAGGTACCTCGTGCGGCCATATGATTTTTTCTGGAAGCCCTACCATTGGTTTCAGACCATTAGTTGAAAGAGATGTGCATAGAGGTTTTACGATAAAGTTCTCGTTGTCCACGTGATAAGTATTATCAATTAGTGTGTCATAACGTGACAGAAGTACAAAGTGTTCAAGTGTCGCCTACCTGTCCTGAAAGTGAATCGCTAATCATATGAAACTGAATACGTTTTCCGTTTTTCACCGTGGCAATGTTTTTGTCTCCTTGTGAACGTACACACGGCTTTTCCAAGTTTTTTTCGAAGCGAACGAAGCTCAAGGTAACATGTGGAATGTAGCATTGTCAACAAGTATGGTGCAGATAGGAAATTCTGATAGACGGTAAAGATAGCGTTTAACTCCATACTTGAACATTAAGATTGTATTAATCGAGCAAACCTCCATTGGAAATCAGTTCAAAGGAGCAGAAGCTGTTCCAGTAGATCTTCTCACTAATTGAATACGGAGGGAAAGAGACTGTTTTGATTCAATGTGAGTGGCATGGCGGGTCCTATGTGTAAAGGTTTGAACTGGCGTAAACCAGGACTGCAGATTGTCCGTGCACTTTACATGCCGGTAGCGATAGAGCAGTGAGAGACTTGCCGCATCCCGCCTGTGAAAGAGTGAGGTCAGAGAGTGGAAAATAATTAGTTATCCACAAGGACGCCTTTGGGGGTCTATCGAGACTGGAAAGTGAGGCTTGGGCACTACTGCTGAATGTAAATGGAGAGCAACAGAGACACAGACGCATTTATAGCATTCAGACTGGACCTTACTTTGGATACCACGTTTTTCGTTCTCTATACCCATAAGACGCTGCCAAGGCGTACCACATGTCACTGTTCCTCTTCCAGATTAATTATTGTTCCCTAGCGGCCCACGTATCGTTGTAAAACAACGCTGCATACAAATGACCTAAGTTTTTAAATTTACCAACGCAGCAAGAAATTCTTCTCCAATGCAAGTCAATGTTAGCATCTTCACACGTATTTTGCACACGCCGTACAGACGATAACGACATCACAATATACAAAATTTCATTGGAATCATTTTTTATATCTTTCACAGGTGATAAAATATTGTTATATGTAAAATATTTTTAATTCAATTCCTATGTTTCTTATCTATCGAATAATTATCCGTATCTCCAAAGAAATATTTTTCAATAGAATACCGATCCTAGAAGACACAATGGAAGAAATGGAATAGAAAGAGCCAAATAAACAACCGCCAATCTGCACTCATAATAATTTGATCACCTTCCCTTTTTTTTACTGACACATATATATATATTCACCAAGAATTCACTATGCTATTTCCAAGTAATCGAATCACGCGCATTTCCTTCGTATTCCATTTGTAATGATGAAGTTCAATTCAAGACAGCTTTTTTCCCGAGGAAGGCTACTGTGTGGAGTAATCTCCTGTGTGGATTCTAGTCAGAACGCTACAATATAAACCTCATCAAGTCGGGAATTAATCCCGCCGTATCTTTTCTTTCTAATTTCTCTTCAAATCACACACCTCATTCGGTAACCTTCTAACATGAGTAGCTCTTGCGCCTTGTATTGGAGCAAATTTAGTATTAAAACAGCCTGAAATTCGATCGGAAAAAATATTTCCATCAGAAAAAATTATCAGTTAAAAGATAAAAAATATTAATCTTGCATATATCGAAAAAAAGAAGCCAATATTTCTATTTTTATATAATAAAAAATATTCATATTGAAACAAACGTCAAAAGAGATATATGTTTTTCATTACCGAAATAGATAATTGGCGAAATTGATCTAGGTGTTAGTAAATAGGTAATCATGTTAGAGGTAAAATCCGTATTTTATTCGAATCTAATTTCGGTTAATTTCGAATTTTTTCTTTACTTTTATTCTTTCGGCTATTCCCTGCAGTCTGAAGATGCGATGTTATTTCACTAAAAGCGATGTCTTTCGTAAGTTGGAATTGAATAACTATACTTTCTGTGTGCCAAGTAGGTCGTTGTACAAGTTTTTTATCATCTGAAAGGAGAACAATGTTCCAGAAAATAGATAAAATGTTTGCTGAAACATATATCCTATTTTCGTGGAATGTAATCTAAGGTAACATCTGTAATTAAACCTATGAGATGGGAACTTTACTATGAAGTGTAACTGGGGAAATGTTTCTGTTTCTGTATAAAAACGCCATATTGGAGGCTTGTGAAACAAACCAGAATTAATTAATGCCATGGGAAAAATTATGAAGAATGGTTAAATTGAAGAATATTCGATAAGAGAAGGAACCAATAATGAATCTTAATGCAAACTCATAGTTGAATTGTGGAAAGAGAAACAGCATGGAATGGATACTGGTTTAACTTATAAGGATCAACTAAATCCAATTTAACCCGCACCCTAATTTCTCCGGGGATTTTTAGTATGGATTTTGAATGATTAATCACTTAGATAAAATTTAAGCTTTCTTGAATGATCTTCATCTTTATTTTGCATGCTATGAAATTAATTCTAATATGGTCAAGTTATGGGTTGTGGGTTAATTGTCAGGATTAGCGTCATCTAGTTTTCTGGTATTCTTGGAAACTTGAGATTAATAACAAGAAATTATTTGCTACTGAATTACATGATGGCAGCAATTGACTGTATAACCCTACGATTAACAAGGTTTTAGCCGAACATTAGTGTCTGAGATGGATTCTTAGGGACCCGATACGAAATTTATGATTTACTACAGGAAATAATCTAGAAGAGGTTAATGGTGTATTACAACACCTTCGCGTGTTAGTATTCTTGCCTTAAAACCCTGGTAGATTGAATTTCCCGTGCACTAAACAAACTTTAGAGATAGTTATGTGATTGTCACATTCCAGGGGAGAGTGCAACCTCAAACTTATAAAGCTGTATGGCAACTGCAAAGTTAAAAAGAATCTGAACGATGATTCCGAAAGTGGAAACGAAGGTATTTAGTAAGAATGGAACCATTTCTATCAAAAATAAATATAATAACGATATAGAACACAAACCCCGGATATCAGAAATGAAAAGAAGTACATGGAAATAACTTTTCGCAATGTGCATAATTAGTTTCTTCAGCATTTTGTTTGGCTGCAGACACACTGCAGACAGATGTTTTCTCTTTGGTTTATGTGAAGCACGGGCACTCTTGTTGCATTTCTGGCATGAATGCGAGGGTTTTCTATCAACATGAATCAATGAGAATTTGTAACAGCTCTTTCTGGTAGATTTCTTTGTTTTTATTTGACCATACTCTTTTGTTGTGAGTGATAAATTTCAATTCTATGGGCAGGCATATTGTTCCGAATAGAAACTCCATCTACACTAAGTCAAGCTCAAGTCCATGAAGAAACACAGTCCGTGCTTATTTGCTACATAATTGCAATATAAGCATTGATAACATGAAGTATGCAAGAGGCTAAAGCTTTGTTTGTGCTGTACTGAATAAGAATATGCAGGCTGATCGATTGTATCGATTCCTCCTTTGGTACTATTGTATAACAGTATTATGTCAGATTTCATAGTAGCATCTTCAACCTTAGTATCATTATACAATACTGAAAGATGTGTGGCACATTTTGATCAAAATTCCATTAATAATACCTACAATATTCTGTTTGCTACTCTTAATATATTTCTAATAGTATTGTATCTATTAAATATGTTAAAAAGAAGAGATATAAATCGTATACTAAAATAAGAGACACGCAAGAAATTGACTACTGGTCACGTGTCGCAGAACAACACTACAACAATATGGAGTCGCCGATACGATTTTTGTCGCTTGGTTTAGACAGAATTTGTCGGGATTGGATTCGGTATTTACAAGCCTAACTTAGGCATAAAAATTTGAAAGACAAAGTAGCAAGTCCTGAATGAGTTAATTCAATCATGAAACGTATACATAACACGGCTGTTATATCAAAGAAAGGAAAAAATGATAATGGCCTATTTTGACTAATTATAACCCAAAATTCAAGAGGATGACATTGTGATAAAAGAAGACCATTACAGAGAAGAAAGGATGACTTCTCCAGATCAGAATAATGCAATATATGGCGAATCTATGGACAATAGCGGGAGTGACCTAAAAAGGAAATAAAATGAAATGAGACCAAGAAAAGTATATGAGAAAAACTTCAAGAGAAAATGAAAGAGCTTGTAGAAGATTTTCCTGAACAAGGAAATATATTAAACCTCTTTGGTTCAGGGTGGTGTAGTGGATTGGTAAATAGAAGCTTACCTATTTAAATATGTAAAGTAGAAATCATATATACTGTACAGAAAACTAATATAAAGTAAGAAAATGATTATTAATCCCGCATCGTAGAACAAAACAACATTCTTCACTGAAGTTACAAAGTTGTGTTTTATCTATTTTTTCATTTTTTTCTTTTGGTAAATCTCCTTTTTTTTCCTTGAAGGTAAATGATTTGCCTTAATTATCGATATAGTGAAGTAGAAGAAATAGCATTCTATGCTCTGCTCCTGCTGATAGATCTTTTAGAGTTGACTTAACAGTGTAGAATCACGATGACATGCAATTGATTTCCACGGATATTCATAACATGCGGTTATTTATATAATGTGGCAAATCATGGCTTATACTAACATCCAATATAGAATCTTATTGAATCTTTTCGGTCTAACATATTCCAGTGCCAATAAATTCTGCAACATTATCAATCCTGACATGGTATATCGGCTTTAATAAGTTAACACAGCAGAAAGTGATATTTCTATAAATATTTCAATGGCGATTACTCTAATGAGCTCTAATTATTGGTATCTTGTCTTCACAAATTTAGCGCGTATATTTATTTAAACTATACTTTCGCATAAAACATACACCTAATAGCAGAGATATAAAACAAGTTTTAGGCAAATTAGTTATGCACATTTTCACTATATTTAAAAGTACAAAGGGTTGGTTGAAAGGATTTCAATCAAACATATTTTTCTAAGGCAGTGTTATTACGATTATTTTCTAAGTGTAGCTTAGATGTGGCACAAAGTCGAAAGTATTGGACTCCTAGGGAGGATCGAACTCGCTTTCACTCGTAACAATTACGATAGTTATTTCTCTTAAATATACTGAAAATGTAGCACAAGGTCTAAAGAAGGGGATGTGGAAAAGGACGGTTTTAATCTGTCTTAATTTTAAACTTAGCTATCCCCAAGCACTGACCCAAACATACAAACAATATTCCTAACACCAAAACAACACATTCTTACTAAACTCTCTTACTACAACCAGCATAATATCTTATTTTCTCAATGAAAAAACCTAAATAGTCCCCATATGTACAAATCGTCGTATGTGGAACGGGGTTAATAAAACAAATTAAAAAGATCGCCAATGAGTATATACAATATGAATTAATCTATTTACAAGAAATTAAACAAAGTCATTGTTAATAACCCCGCCAGACACACACACATACACAATTTTGCTCACCATTAGACCACGCCGAGGTGCTCCAAATTATTTTCTAAGGGTAATTTACACGTTGCACACGTCGGAAAGTATGGCGAAGCCCAGTTAGGATCGAAGTCAGTTGTAATTGTTCTAGCGATATAAGCTTGTTAACTATTGCATTATGTCGAAGTGTCGTAGCCAGTGTTATTGTGTGTGGAAATAGAAGCACGAGTTTGTTGAAATAAGTAGGATTGGATCTTTTCTGATTATTTTTCAGTTTCATGTCCGTGTTACATTATAGCAAGTCTATTAATACTATTAAAAAAAAACATATCTTCAAAGAATAACATTTAGTGAATCTCATAAGCATTGACGACTAGAATCATCCTTTAGTTTTCTTTGCCTCTGGTGAGAAAATCTTTCAGAAATTCTATAGATTATTGCTATCTTGAGCTACTTATCTACAAGCATGTTCAACTTGAGAAATAATATCAGAGAAATGTATCAACTATGTCTTCAAAAGAATATTTGTTTTCTCAACATCCGTCCTCATCTGGGGATGTCATTGAAAAAATAAATGATTCTCTGTCAGCTTAAGACTCAGAAACATTGCGAAACATCTAAGAAATAAATGAACTTATTGTTCTTTATGTGTGTCGCCATTTTCTAAGGCACGCTGTTTACTGAATACTTAAAGATCGTTTTTATCGCCGCTAGATATAAATATCACCAACACTTGACAATATATAGAAATAACATTCTTTATGAAATGTGACAATAATATTGCATTATTTTAGTATAGTTTCAACTGTTACTGTTGTGGAGTGATTTCATAGTGGAGGTTTGTATTTGTAGTAAATCTGTCCTAAATTAGGTTCGACGTACAAAACGTTAGGAACTTGATATAATAGGTATTACGCAAAGTAATCTAGTTGTGGCCGCTGATACTTTCGTATTCGACTAACTGTCGTCAGACATCGACTGACCGACCGTCTGACTGACTCCCTCGTTACTCTTACTACTCCTACTTATTATAGGTGGGAGGGTATATTAGCTATAGAAACAAAGTTACAGAACATGAAAATATGGTAAAATATGTTAGAGTGACCATATATACTTTAAGAACCGCTTTAGTGGAAATCACTTGCGAGATTAGGAGTAGATAGGTTCACGAATAAATGTAGATACGATCACCTATCGTCCGGCTTAGACTGTTCAAATGTCCTTTCAACAGCGGCAGAGGTTTATCCTTTGTTTCCTGTTTAGGGTGTGGCCGCTAGTTTCTTTTTATGATTTTCTTCCTTTGTTACTCCCATTAGCCACATTATTCTTAGTGGTGTTGGCGGGAATTGATTTAAAAAGGTATCTGGTCAGAAAATTCGAAAATGTTAAAATGTATTAATTCTTTAATGAATAATATTCCAAAAACAAGGATTGTCTTTGACAAGAAACAACAACAAAGAATACAAAAACGCACAATAGAAAAGAACGGTTCGACACAAAATTACTGAGAGATTATGTTTTTAACATAAACACACTTTGCAATTACAAGACGCAATATCCAAAAGTTTCGCCGGATTACATCCATTCTTCAGAAGACCTGATTGTAAGACAGTCATGAAAAAATATAGAAATACATTTGTACGTGCTAAGAAAATTTCCGAAAAATCTATAATATCCATTTTCATTTTTTTCTGCAGGAAGCTGAAAATATAAACAGATAATAGTTCGTAAAACGTATAAATATGTCCCGAAAAATTGTGATAGCTAAGCACCTTAGATTTATTGAATGCATCCTAAATATCTGTGTAGCGAAATAGTTCAGACAGCTATCAGATATAAACTCTTTCCCCGGAAAAGGAATACAAAGTCAATGTTTAGTTAGATTTATTAAATGCCGGCGTGAATAAGGCAATAAAAACAAACGAAGAGAAAGAAATATTGTTATTGATATTTGGGAAAATTTTGTATAAGCCTATGAGAAACACACGGTCATGAAATTACCTATTGCATATAATTGTAAGCATTTTATAAACGTCTTGAAGAATAGAAAAAAAACATAGCACTTAGCATGACAGTTCAAATATAATAGTCTAATAATCTTTAAAATGTATTGCAATCTTAATGTGTAAACACAAAAATTAAATTCAATATTCTGAAAGCAAAAGAAAAATCAAACAAAAGCATAAAAAACTAAAAATATAAAAAATTCATATAAAATTTTCTAATTTTTATCTTTCATCTAATTTTGTAAAGTATGTAAACAGGGCCATTCTAAATCATTTTTTTAAATGATTGTAATATGAGAATAGAACAAATGGTCAGCAAAATCGACAGTGATCATAATTGTTCTTCATGGAAGATCTGCTTTACAAACAAAGTCATGTTTGTTTTTCTGATGGAATGAAAACAGATTATTTTTGCTTCCGACTCTTGAAAATGCAACATGAAGTAGTCATGTGAAAAAAAAATATGGTCATTCAAGGTACATGCTAGCAATCGAGAGGGTCAGTGTTTGGGATTTATTTATGGATTTTGCAAAGCTTAGTTTCCCGGGATACTGCAATCTCTTGAATGGAATTGTTGCATCAGTTGAAACCAAAGTTGTTCTTGGGATTTTCCCCTTTACTACATCCTGATAGAATTGTTGCTTCAGTAAGGTGTGTCATAATTTTCTTAACTACAATCTGGTTCGATTACAGAGTTTTGTTGGATCTAGATTTCTTTACAACATAATTTTCATTTGTATGAATGTCAAACGTAATTTTGAATGTAGCATGAGCAATTTCCCTCCATGTTAGTAACATGGAACCAATTCCAGTTGACGCTACAGCAAGGAAAAAACATACTTTTCTTTGTTTGCCAGTACGAAAACTATATTAAAATTTTCTCCA
>OZ010594.1:45099550-45142050 GCA_963932145.1 Acanthosepion lycidas
AGATCATTAAGGGTAATCCGAATGAATTTCCCATGGATATGTAGACTCTGCCAGAAGTGATATCAAATCAGACAGAGTAGAAGCACTTTGTTAGGGAGAAATCTCCCGTCTTTGTGGATGAATTACTAGATATGCTCAGATCAAGCGTGATATCCGACGAGGTATTAACTTTGATTTGTCAACTGATATGCAGTCGTAGAAATATGCTGTGTATGATCGTAGGCTGTTGTCGAGAGTATGTTATGTGAGCTATCTGAAAGATTCTCATAACCACCAGAAGTAAGCCAACAATGACAACATGCCTCATTGTCCTGTCAAAAATACCAGTGTTTTTGCAAAAAGGCTTTCAGATCAACATCAGGAGCGCGGAGGCAAATTCTGGTACACAGGGGAATTGCATAAGTCATACAGATCTAACCGACACAGTCCAGGATAACGAGTTAATCTGTCATATACTCCTGATACACATGCAACTGAATGTTGATCTGAAGAGTCATCTATAGGTCAGGGGCGCTGAAAACAGAGAGAAGCCAAAACATGCAATGCGAGATGGATAGGAGTGGCTCTCATCTGAGTAAAATGTGACAATCAAGCTATATAACAAGAAAGGCGAGTGGGTAGGGAGTCACTCTCAATTTTGTAAGATGTATTTATTGAAACTTCTTTTTATGTGTCATATCCTTTCAGGAAGTAGGCCATCATGTCTCTCCACCTCCTTGCGGTTCTCAACAAGTTCCTTCCCTCTGTTTCCTCCCCCAGACCGGCTTCTGTCATCCACTTGCTTAAGCCCGCCAGGTTTGTTACGCGTTATTTAACGTTTGCCTCGTTTTACCTCTATTCGACCCGATTCTCCAGGCCCTACTACGTACATGTCCCAAAAACTTCAGCTGCCTCTTCCTGATATTAAGTATAATCCTCCTCCTTGTTTGCATCCTCTCTAAGACCTAATCATTGCTCAAACGCTGAGTCCATGATATCCTTAGCATCCTTCTGTAGAACCAAATCTCTGTCGCTTTGAGTTTCATCATCTTTGAGGAAATCGTCCAACATTCGCTGCCTTAAAGAAGGACAGATGGCACGTAACAGCTCAGTATTCTATTCTTTGTTACCAAAGAAACCATCCTGTCTCGCAATACTCTGCCCAGCTTTTGAATTAGGTCCTTTGGCCATCCCAATACGTTTACGGATCTCAGTGTCGCACTTACCGTCCTCTGTCAAAATGCTTCCCAGATATTTATATAAATTTGAAATTACAGGAAAGCGTTCTTCTTTGAGGATCTCTTTCAACCAACTCGTCGTTAGAAGAATACATTGCTAGATTTTAAATTTACATAAATTCGCGCTGCGAGAAAAAAAAAACACGACTAAAATACAAAATCGAAGGGAAATATACTGGCAAAATAACTATTGTAAAGGGTTCCTAGTGAGTATTAAAATGGTAAATATTCACTCATATACTCACTGAAAGATGGAGAGAGCGAACAAAATGCTCTTTTTGTCTGCGGAGAAAGTTGATGTAAATTGATAAAAATATCTAACTGGCGTAAATGCTGATTGGAACTAGCTCTGAACAGTAAAGATACATGATACAATGGATAATTTGTCGTCAGAATTACGGAAAATGAAAATAACACTGATATATCATTTTAACAGATGTATTTAACAAAATTACACAAAGATATCTTTAAATACGGACGAATTCCAAATCTCCTGCATTTCTTCTGGACCGTCTCGTTTTTTTAAGTCGGTGAATGCAGACATTATACTTGCCTTCAGTTTATCTTTGGAGTTACAAGAAGTTTTTTTGGTCTTAAGCATAACCGCGCCACAAAGATTATAATCACGGCGTTTGCTGTCTGTAGAGTTGCATGACTAGACGTAATGGTTGATATGATTGCAGAAATTGTCTAACAGCCATGATCTCCTGTTGTATAGTGCAGACTCCTGTTGCCAGACATAGGATCTTCCAGCAGTCAGCCTCTTGACACTGCCTTTTAAATGCACGATGTAGTCCTCCGTGTTTAGTCTTAGACACTAACCAACAAAGTTTTTTTCCTATCAGAGCAATCAAAGTGGATTTTCCGAGCTGCCGTGCCTTAGTAGTCACAATTACTCATCCATCTATTTCCGAATCGTCTGTACCCTCCGTCTATTAACACCCAAACACTCTAATATACTTATTGGAGCTTCCGGCGCGAATACCAAGTCATGGTACTTTTCTTTCAAGAGATGGCCACTAAGTGAGCCTAATATACTGTGCAGTCGACAAAATCAAAAACAGAAACCTCGTATACGCGAAATTAAAATATAAAATGGCAACAATTTGCCAATCCCACTCTGTGTGTATATATATATATATATATATATATATATATATATATATATATATATATGACACCATTGATTCGAACTTAGTAGCGATCGCTTATCGCAATGTCAAGGAGAAACTGGACACAACGCAACTTAAAAGGAACACGACGTATTTGATAGTTGATGACAGTAGCAAATTTTATTTGCATTTCATTCTGAAATGTTTGCTTGCCTGCGGAAGATAGACTGTATTCCACCAATGTTTTAATATGAAAATGCCATTTAACTTTAAATATTCAAACCTCACCTGCATTTGTTAGAATATAAAATATTCAATTCTCTAATAAATAATTAAAATTAATTTCTGATGTCAAATAATATTTGTTATATTTAAATGTATATTTACACTTACATTATATTTGCATATATATTTCAAACGAAACAATTACATAGAAGATAGGAATATAAATATTTGAAGGATTTAATCGATAAGACTAGTGTCCAAAGAACATAAATTCTACTCTTCTGGAGTTGTGGATCAAATTCTTATCTTCTCGGCTTCGAGACTTATCATGAGAAAAAAAAAACTTTCTATATCTACGCTTATTCATCACTATTAATTCACAGTAAGTCTAAATATAGTCACGGGCGGGACTGATTTCTTAAACGCCTTGGTATTATGTAACTTTAGGTTTTAGATATTTTCAAGTGTTTGAAGACAAAGATATTGTAAATTCTACCTATATTTATTATATTCTCTACGAAAGCAGTCATCATGGTGTTAGGGTTGACAAACTCCTCTCGCAGACTAAATCTCTGGTGTCAGTTTGTTACCTATGAAGCTTCGGCTACCGTAGACCTTACGTCAAAACAAAAAAAAGTCATCGAATGAGAACGCAAAGTGTAGCTGCATTCAATTTTCTCGTTCCAATAATAGCGGGTTGTGTTACTTGTACAGAAGATGATTGGATAGGCTTTGTAATTAGTTAAATTTACTTTGCTGTAGAATTATGGTCAGAAAGTGTTATGCGAAGTTACCCATAATAACATAATTGACTATTCCATACGTAATAGATATTGCGCTTCAAGAGTACGCAGGGAGTCTGTCGCCCAATTCTTTAAAGACAGATCGGTTGAACTCACTGCCTTCGGGCGGGAGGAACCCGAAGGAGGCTACGCCGAAGGGCGGATTCTCTTTCGGGGAGGTAAACCGACCCTGAACCCGTTTATACGGGTTCAATGGGCTAATTTTTGGCAGATCCCACGGGCTCAGAGATTCCATGTTAAAAATGCCTTGTGTCACATGATACCCACGTGCGTGGGTGACTAAATATAGTACGTCGCTCAACTCTTGAACGACGGATCGGTTGAACTCTTTGCCTTTGAGCGCGAGGAACACGAAAGAGGCGACGCCGAAGGGCGGACTCTCTTTCGGGGAGGTAAACCGACCCATAAACCGTTTATTCGCGTTCAATGTGCATATTTTTGGCAGATCCCACGGGCTCGGAGATTCCATGTTAAAAAGGCCTTGTTGGGGGTGACTGAATATCGTCAGTGGCTCAACTCTTGAACGAAAGATCGGATGAACTCTCTGCCTTCGGGGGGAGAGGAACCCGAAAGAGGCTACGGCGAAGGGCGGATTCTCTTTCGGGGAGGTACACCGACCCTGAACCCGTTTATATGGGTTCAATGGGCGTATTTTTGGCCGAGCCCACAGGCTCGGAGATCCCACAGGCTCGGAGATCCCACGTTAAAAAGGCCTTGTGCCACATGACCCACTCGTGGAGTGGGTTAAGGATTATCGTCAGTCGCTCAAATATTGACCGACTGTTCGTTTGAACTCTCTGCCTTCGGGTGGGGAGGAACACGAAGGAGGTGACCCCGAAGGGCGGATTCTCTTTCGGGGAGGCAAACCGACCCTGAACCCGTTTATGCGCTTTCAATGGGCATATTTTTGGCCGAGCCCACGGGCTCGGACATCACACGTTAAAAGCCTAGTGCCACATGACGCCCTCGTGGGGGTGTGACTGAATATCTTCAGTCATTCAACTCCTGGCCGGCTGTTCGGTTGAACTCTCTGCCTTCGGGTGGAGAGGAACCCAGAGGAGGCTACGCCGAAGGGCGTATTCTCTTTCGGGGAGGTAAACCGACCCTGAAACCGTTTATACAGGTTCAATGCATATTTTTGGCCGTGCCCACGGGCTCGGAGATCTCACGTTAAAAAGGCTTTGCGATACATGATGCCCACGTAGTGTGGTGACTAAATATCGTCAGTCGTTCAAGTTAGTCAATTGAACGATCACCGGCTGATCGGTTGAACTCTCTGTCTTCGGACAGGGAGGAACCTGAAAGAGCCTACGCGGAAGGGCGGATTCACTTTCGAGGAGATAAACCGACCCTGAACCCGTTTATACGGGTTGAATAAGTATATTTTTCACCAAGCCCTCTGGCTCGGAGATCCCTCGGGCTTGGAAATCCCTCGTTAAAATGGCCTTGTGCCACATGACGCCTTCGTGGGGGTGACTGAATATCGACAGTCGTTCAAGTCTTGACCGGCTGTTCGGTTAAACTCTCTGTTTTGGGGTAAGGAGGTACCCGAAAGAGGCTACGCCGAAGGGCGGATTCTCTTTCGGGGAGGTAAACAGAACCTGAACCCGTTTATATGGGTTCAATGGGCATATTTTTGGCAGAGCCCACGGGCTCAGAGATCCCACGTTATAAAGGCCTTGTACTACATGACGCCCTCGTGGTGGGGGGCGGGGTGAATGAATATCGCCAGTCTGAATTCTGGAGTGAAGTCCGTCAGGAGTCTGTCAGTCAGTCAGCGCGAGTCCGTCAGTCCAGTCAGAGACAGTCAGAGTCGCGTTCAGACAATTACTACTAAAACGGGTTCAAAGAGCATTTTTTGGCCGAGTCCACGGGCTCGGAGATCCCATGTTAAACCGACCTTGTGCCACATGATGCCCTCGTGAAATGGGGGTGACTAAATACTGTTCATACTGAAGTCGAGAGTCTGATAGTCAGTCAGATGGTGCGAGTCAGTCAGTCGAGTCAGTGGCAGTCCGAAAAAAAGTCGCGTTCTGACAATTACTGCAAGACATTGGAATAGTGATACTGGTCGTGACTACATTTTTCTCTCTACTAAGCCTGATTGTTCGTACTAACACTTTCTACTTCTCTGTATATATTCCTGTTTGTAATATATCTGTGTTATGCCATATCCGTGTTCGAGTTCTTCTTTATTGGTTCTACCTTGGATTATCACCGTGGTACAAGGAACCGGATCATAACAGAAAGTTACCTTTGCAGGTTATTACATCAATAGTTAACCTGGAATTTTTCATTGCTGTTTTGTTCTATGCGGATATCGTAATAGTTATCCAGGTCGAATGGAGAATTGACAAACTGAGTTCAGATTCTAACCAAATCTGTTGCGTCCACTTTGAGCAGTTTCTTTTGGAAAAGACAGATATATTCTTCTTATCTTTCTTTATATAATAGGACAGATTGGCCTAGTGAAATTTGGGTGGCTGTTAGTCTGAAAAAAAACGAACAACGTATACACAAAGTTAAAAGGCGTGAACAATAATCCATTCAAAGTCAATGATACCAACTCCCAGTTCTTTCTGTAAAAATTGAAAGATAATAAATGAAACGAATGGTTAGAGATACATGATCGCCTAGGACGTGAGGGGATATGAAATTTTAAAAATATTAATATAAGCCTCTCCACGGGGTACGATGGCAAGGTCGATAAACATCTCATGAAAAAAGCTCGAGCCTCAATGTGTGCAGCGCCGTTGTGCGTTCGTTGCGGAAAACTGAGGAAGAGGAATGTTTAGATGGGTTCACTTGCGTCTAATATACAACAGTTGATATTTGCAAGGACACTTATATGGAACAAATCTTACTGAATGAACCGATTTAACCATATTTAGCAACTGAGATTTTGTAGTATCAGTTTCTTTAGAAGCTGTAATGTTCATACAAAATTCTTTTTATTTCATTTTTAGGAGCAGCAACGTAATGTAGCTGAAATTAAGTCTTCAACAAAGTAACCATTTTCCTTCGATTTACGTGTCAGTCTGCATTCAATAACTTGAATAACTGTAAAGAATTCTCTTCCATGAAATTTCCCCATTACGAACCTGAGAGATTTATTAATGAAAATAAGGTCTCTAAGTGCCAGAGTTGCATGCATGTTTGCACGCAAAGTAGTCTCTCTCTCTCTCTCTCTCTCTCTCTCTCTCTCTCTATATATATATATATATATATATATATATATATATATATATATATATATATATATATATATATATATATATATATATATATATATATATATATATATATATATATATATATATATTGAATGGATTCAGAACCTGAGTGTTTCTTATTAATATATACGTTATTTCTTTAGTAGATACAGTTTCGATTCCTGTCAGGGTGACATTCTTTCTATAGTAGGATTTCAAGCTAGGCGATTTTTTATTAATTTCACCGAAGAATTATTGTAAAATCCACGATCCTTTCATTAGTTTCATAGTGCGTACTTCGCAACAGTTACCTACATACTATTAGGTTGGTGCAAAAAGAATGTCGTAATAATGTCGTTTTTGACGTTAAAAAATATGGCAAAAAACGACATTATTACGTCATTATTTTTGCACCAAACTAATATTATTTCTTTAGTAGTATTATTAATTTAGGCTGCTTGTTTTTAAGTTCATTGTTTAATAAAATAAAGAAAAAAAACATGTGTAGCAACTGAGACCCGTGTAGCCAATTAAAATAAAGTTAATATTAATAAGAAATATTGTTAGTTGAAAAATAATTTTAAAAGATTTTTTTTTCGTATTGGTTAGAAATCTGAAACTAGCAGATCAGTAGAAGTTTCAACGAGAAACCTGCTTTCCTTTAATGGGTAATTCAAAATCTTGCTCTGCTAAATGGGTCTCTGTGGCAAAATTGGTAGCGCTATACTTTGCCTGAAAGTGTGGTATCCTTAATTGAAAGAGGAATTCACGTTCGATTCTTGTCGGAGGTGCAATTTTTCTTCACTAAGACTTCTCAGTATAGGCCACGTGTTATTAATTTCATTTTTTAAGAAAATTAAAAAGTGATAGTGAGTAGCCTAGAAAGGATTACTGAATGAAGGATAAACCAAAACGGAGATTGGAAATGAAATGACAATATTTATAACATCAACAAAATACAATACACTCCAGCGGCGTGAAGTAGGTAAACAACTGCTACTGGTGGACTACTTAGACAGCATATTACTCCCACTGACAATAGTGTGCAACGTATTTATGAGAATTTTGGACATACTCATTAGTGTTCATAGTTACGGTATATAACAGCGTCAAATGAATCAATGAATCATTGTTGCTAGAGGTTGCGGCAACGATTCATGTACGCATACTTTCGGAAAATATATGAATCCATCTCCTCCCAAGCTATATATTACAAAGTAGAATTTTTATCACAAAAAAAAAATAATTGTTGTTCTTTAAAAAATATCAATGCAGTATTCACTCGCAAAAAAAAGAAAAAAACATTCTTCTTAAAAAACAAAATATGTTTCAGCTTTAAATAACCCACAAAAGGTTGATAAAGCATCTTTTGTATCCTAGGAAATATTACTGAATGACGCGTAACCAAAACGGAGGTTGGAAATGAAATGGTAATCTTTATAACCATCAACAAAATACAATACTCGCGTAGCGGCGTGAAGTAGGTAAACAACTGCCAGTGGTGGATTACTTAGACAGCATATTACCCTCACTTATCATAGTGTCCAAAGTATTTATGACAATAGGGACGAACCCATGAGTGTCATAGGTACAATATAAAACAGAGAGCAACTCATGTAAATGTACTCACTAAAAAGACGTTAAAATTATAAAAATTACACACACACATAAAAACATACACATTCGTGTATATATATATATATATATATATATATATATATATATATATATATATATATATATATATATATTAGGTTTGTGCAAAAATTATGTCGTTTTCTCACATAATAACATATGTGAGAAAACGACATTATTTTTGCACCAAACTAATATATATATATATATATATATACACACACACACACACACATATATATATATATATATATATATATATATATATATATATATATATATATATAATATATATATATATATATGTATATATATATATGAATACAAAATCAAAAGAAGGATCTGTAATGTAACCATTTTGGCCAGGCATCTCATCAGTTACTTTCTTGCAGACATCAGGTAACTTCCCTATGTCTTTTAAATGCAACTACTCAGACGAGCCTTTTTTTTCTCTTCTATCCTCACTGCAAGAATCTAAGCATGCCACTCGAATGCTATCTAGGTACTTTTTACTTTCGAAATAGCTAAATGCAACCACCGCTTCTACCCGCATTTCGCGCATGTGGAATTCACTTCCATTTAGTGCTTCCTTGATAACAACAACCTTCGTACATTTGAATGTAACCAACCGCCATCTTCTTGAAACCCGTTCATCTCTTTGTCTTTTCCTCAATCCTCCATATTCTTTGTTTTCACGTTTATGTTTGGTGCCACTATACATTCACGCGAACGTGAGATGTCAGTGATTTTAAATTATTTTTCATTTTTTTCATGTGTTATGAGTATATAATCTAGTCGATTTTATTTAGATTATTTGTCCTTTTTCTCCATGTTTCCATCAGTTTTGCTTTTAGATATCCTACACAATAATAGAAGACCTGCCAGGAATGGTCAAATATTATATGGGCCCTAACACAAATTTACTGTGGATGATCTAGCGGTGAAGGCACACTTGAATATTTTCGTCATTTTTCAGGTCGTTGGTCGGTCCGTGTAGTTTTCAGATTTCATCTATGTAACCCTATGTCTGTTGCATAATGTCTCCGTTTCATCTATTTAGAAAATATTTAAGAGTCATTGTCATGAACGAGGACTGTCATTGCAAAGCAGTTTTGTACATTTTCTTTATATCGAACGTATTTTTACTGTTTTTTTTTTATTACGTTAGCTTTTCGAAGGCATTGTTCGCTATTCCAATGCGCATTCGGATTTTCTATTGATCAGAATTTAATATTTGAAAGAGGGTGACATTCACTCTTCAAGAATTAAAGTATGTGTTATTCACAGATGAGAGGTATTATTTTTGAAAATATTATCATCATAAAAATTAAAATTTCTGTACCCGCTATCATTACTCATTGTCTTCCAGCGGAATTCAACCACAAAAAAGAAATCGATTTCATAAAGAAAAGAATATTGTGTTCAATATACGGAGTCTAAAAAAAAAAGCAATATCAATTGAATGATATCTCCGTCGGCATTCAAAATAGCAGGTTTTTTTTATTCCTTTTTTTTTTTTTTTTTTTTTTTTTTTTTTTATAGATTCGCCGCATTCCTGTTCTATACGGTTGTTAGAAAAGCCGACACGTCGCCGCAGACTATAATTATTCAATATTTGTAGGATCGTAAACGCTTAGTGATATTGATTACTAATTACCGGTGCAAGCGTATATACAAACTAAAAAAAGGGGAAAAAATTAATCCTCGACCACGCCGATTTACGGAAATATACACCTACATCAATTTATACGTATTCATCATAACATAAATTGAAAAATAGAACACACATCCATACATACATACGCGCACACTAGCATACACACACACACACACACACATATCTATATATATTAGGTTGTTGCAAAAATAATGACGTAATCATGTCGTTTTTTGACGTTAAAAACACGTCATAAAACGACATTATTACGTCATTATTTTTGCACCAACCTAATATATGTTTAAAAATAAATAAATATTTATACATATGTATCCGTATATATATATATTAATGTATATATGTAAGCATATATATGTATATGTATGCATATATTTATGTATCCATATATACATATATATATATATATATATATATATAATGTATGCACATATATATGTATATACACACACACACACACACATATATATATATATATATATATATATATATATATATATATATATATATATATATATATAAAATTATAAATTAATTGATATAAAATATGTTTTTCTCTACACAGTTCTAACCAGGTTTCGAAAATGGTAGCTAAATGCTTCGAATTTAATTTTGTAATTAATTTTAAAAATATTAGTTCCATTTTATCATCAAGCGAATTTTGAAGACTCCAAAATTCGCTGAGGATGAAATGGAACTAATGTCTTTAATTTAATTACAAAATTAAATTCGAAGCTTTTTTCGAACTGTGTATCGAAAAAACATATTTTAAATCAATTAATTTATAATATTAACGCTCTGTAAATTTACATTGAGCACTATTTTTTTAAAATAAAAATATCTGTAAGAACACCGGATTATATATCTTATTGTTCTTACTTTCTTTATATATATATATATATATATATATATATATATATATATATATATATATATATATATATATATATATATATATATATATATATATATATATATATATATATATATATATATATATATATATATATATATATATATATATGCATACACACATATAAAAACTATTTGTGTGTCATTGTTTATTGTGTGCGATGGATGGATTGTTGTCTAAATTACACGAAAATTAAAATAATATTGACATAATTTTAACAGATATACTTATTAAAATTACACAAAAATATCTTCGAGCAGTAAAGAGTAAATTTATTCAATAAAATCGTTTTTAGCTTCAACCAATGCCTCCAGATTACATCGAATCTCCTGCATTTATTCTTTGTGTTTAATTTGCCGAATCATCCATAATCCATGCCTTCAGTTCATCATTAGTGTTAGAAGGTGTTTTGAAGTCTCTTGCTCAACTACACCCCAAACATCAAGATGTTGCCGTCTGGAGAGTTAAACAGCCGGATGGAAGGAGTCATGTGGTCGCGGAATTTGTCTGAAAGCCACGACTCTCTACTCTTGCTAATGTGTTATACTGTTCCTAGCCATAGACTTCCAGTAGCCTCTCCTTAAGTCACTTGATGTTGTACTCCGTATTGATTCTAATTCCCTCACCAACAAATTCGGGTGTTGTTTTCTTACCAGAACGATCAGAGGGTGTTTTTCGATCACTCGTTCCTTCGTAACCATCATTAGATTCATACAGCTCTTTCCGAATCCTCTGCACTCAACGCAGATTTACACCTGAACTCCCTGAAATGTTCGTAATTGAGTTTCCGGCGCAAATGACAAGCAGTAAAGCATGCCTTTTTCAAATTTCTAGCGGAGTGAATGCTGCCATGGTGCTGTTCTTTTTTTATAGACGGTGCCAAACTGAACCTACTATAAAGTGCAGACCACAAATTCACAAGCAAGCAACGCGCATGCTCGAAATTAAAAAAATTAAAATGGCGACATTTTACCACCCGCACGAACGCGGACACATACATAAACAAACACACCCGCACACACAAACATACATAATTAATAATGGACTAATTCCGACAATTATTTTAATACATTTCCTTTTATACGTTTTTTTTTTATAGATATAATTTATTTTATGTAAATGCTCAGAAATCGTACCTGTCACACGGAAAACATGGAAAACATCATCTGATCTAATTACTGTTAACCCTTTAGTAACAAAGGAAACGTCTGGTTAGCAAACTTATCTGCTTTGAGGATCATATTGTTGGACTATTTATCAGTGAAACTTCCGGGCATTTTGCTATGGATTTTTTGTTGGTAGCTTTAGCAAAATGAATTCTATCTATTTCTGAGAATAGATCGTTTTCGAAGTCTTTTAATAGATCGTCGGATGGTGGTGTTCATAGGGAGAGAAATCCATAAAGTGCAGTATCAATTAAGATGTTATATTCGTTCTTGTGTTTAAAGAGAAAGAGTTTCGAAATTACTTTTTATGACGCTCTCGATCTTGTATAAAAGGGTCAGTTAATATGAACTTTTAGCAGGAACCATAATGATTTAGTGGAATAGTAAGTTTGTTTAATATTTCGATATGATTACGATAGAAAGAATAAATACTTTCTTACGATCAACTAAAATAATCAAAATGTAAATTTTATATATATATATATATATATATATATATATATATATATATATATATATATATATATATATATATATATATATATATTCAACTCTCACGTCGTATGAGTGTGAAGCTGCTCAGTTCCTAGGAAGCGACATCAGCATATAATGGTGAAGGTTTTGTGTCGAACTATGCACACTTTTTGAAGGGCCAAATACAGAGACCTGGTGCACTATGTGGCGCAAGGTCTCCAAACGAGCAGTTGCCATCCAAGGCGATCTATCCAGCTATTTACCCATAGCTGGAGAGAAAAGAAGACAATTCATACCTTTCCCAAGGGTATTTGCGCATAACTGCTATCGATTAATTCACTGAGACTCCTTAAACATGTATGTGCATATATATATATATATATATATATATATATATGTGTGTGTGTGTGTGTGTGTGTGTGTGTATGTATCGGCTGGTGCAAAAATTATGTCGCTTTCTCATATAATAACATATGTGAGAAAACGACATTATTTTTGCACCAACCGAATATATATATACATACATACATACATACATACACACACACACACACATATATATATATATATATATATATATATATATATATTCTGTTATTCATATCTATTGAATTCATTTTGTATTCGTGTATATATATATATATATATATATATATATATTGAATTCATTTTCTATTCACATATATATATATATATATATACGAATAAAATGAATTCAATAGATATGCATTTTCTATTCGTATATATATATATATATATATATATATATATATATATATATATATATATATATATATACAAATAGAAAATGAATTCAATAGATATGCATAACAGAAAGGCGTGTTAGAAAAAGACGTGCCTTCTCCCACAGATTTATTCAGCCTATACTGTGATATTTTTTTCTGTGAGAATTAGAAATCTTACCGGGATTCATTACTGGCGGTCAGAATATTAACAACATAAGCTATAAACATGACGATCTGTTGATAGCATACGCAGAAAGGAAACAAGATTTCCTACCGAGAATAAAGGCTAAATTTCTATTGCAAGAATAAAGCATACATAGTTATTAAAAAAGGATCAGATTGACCTGCAAATTACAAATTAGCGATACCAAAATCAAACTGCTTCACCAATTTAAATAACTGGGAAGTGTTTCAATAGAGCATCGAAAGTGTAACACTAATATCCGAAGACTCATTCGGATAGAAAATGTGCTCTTCCAAAACCTGAATGAAATATTAAGACATAATAAAATTTCGTTGCAAACGAAACACAAAGTATGGAACTGTAACGTAACGTTAGTCATCCTATTTGTCACTGACTGCAATACACCTATCACAACGATGAAAAAAAGACTTGATTTAATCTAAGTCCGTCTTATAGTAAATTTTAAAAAAGCAGTGTCTTCGGGCAAGACGTTTTTTCAATGATACACACTGTGACCAAGTATCGGTAAATGTTATGGGGTCCACCCCTTTTTCATACTAGTGGACTCGACCAGCGTTACTTGGACTGCTGCCATTAAATACCCAGAGTCAGTGAGAGAGAACAGAGTCGAGATTGCGATTGAGTTGGAGGTAGAGTAATAGTTTGAGGTAACCGCTTGTAGAACTCACATTTACAAGCACGTGGACTCTAAGGAAGTCCTACTTCGAGACTGGATTTACCAGACTATATATATATATATATATATATATATATATATATATATATATATATATATATATATATATATATATATATATATATATATATATATATATATATTACGAAATGGACAAAGTCCGACAATTTATTTATTAAAGACATTTTTATGTTTAACGTTATAGATACAAGTATTTAAGTAATCCTGTCAAAGAACGAATATTTTCTATGAAAGTTTCTCGGACATTCAGGCCGGTAAATGTTATTTAATACTGTTTATTATAAACAGAGCATTTACTTAAATACTTGTATCTATAACGTTAAACATAAAAATGTCTTTAATAAATAAATTGTCGGACTTTGTCCATTTCGTAATATATGACGTCATTTGTTTACATTTGATACGCCATGAGCAGTTATGAATATTCGAGATTCATGGAAGATTGAGTTTATAAGCAGTAAATTCGACCTTGTCTACCGAACACTTCTTTGTAGACTAACGGTAAGGCACGTCAGCGTAAATGACGGTTCCGTATAGGATGCAGGTTCGAATCCTGTCAAAGAACGAATATTTTCTATGAAAATTTCTCGGACATTCAGGCTGGTAAATGTCATTTAATACTGTTTATTATAAACAGAGCATTTACTTAAATACTTGTATCTATAATGTTAAACATAAAAATGTCTTTAATAAATATATATATATATATATATATATATATATATATATATATATATATATATATATATATATATATATATATATATATATATATATATATATATATATATATATATATATATATATATATATATTGCCATTAACCGTGTTTCTGGATCTACTAACCGTATTACCAAATGTATTATTGTGTACATACATTTATTTGTTATATTTCATTCCTGCGTTTGTCATTCATTGGAGACCGAATTTCATTTCGTAATCCACAACAATAAATTAAGAAATAGAGGAATAGAAGGCTATATTCCCTCAGAATATATATATATATATATATATATATATATAAAGCAGGATATCTGTGTGTGTGTGTAACGAATGCACGGCCTCAATTTCCGGCGGATTTGCACCAAAATTTACATGCACATGCTCCAAGTTAGCAGGAAGGCCAAGACTGACGTTGCACTTCCCAACTCCCATTGAGAGTGGAAATAATCGATTTTTCATGCTTCTACGGCAGTTTTCATGTAGTTTGCGGCCATTTTCTACTAGCCAGTGAGAGCCTATAGCTGGCTGTCACGAATAGGCAGGAAGATTCTATTGGCCAGCGTGAGAGCCAACAGCTGACAGTCACGAATGTTAACTAGCATGCTAGTATGCAAAAAAAAAAAATCGATATCTGCATTCGTCACAAGTGGGAAAAATTTAAATCTGCATGGCACTTTAATCCTATTGGCTCATTCGCTTGCTTAAACTCAACGTTGATTCTTATTCCGCAGAACTGTGTTGGATGTGAAAAAGGAATTGTTGTTAACATTATTTTTTCATTCGGTTTTTCCAGTTACGAGTCCTTTTTTAAAGCTGATCGTTTTGTGTTCATTTTGTTTAGTTCTTTTTTCGTAACAGATTTAATGTTTAGTATAGAGCTTAGAAAAAATTGGCAGTGTGAGATAGGCAAGAAGTAAGGCATGTAGCAACATCAGCACGGCAAAGGGCACTCCTTTAAAGGCAAGGAAGGGCAACAATATTTTAATTCAAGTGATAGCGATTGCTATGTAAGTCGTACGAATCAAGCACAGACAACGCCGGGCCATGCTGCTAGTATATATATATATATATATATATATATATATATATATATATATATATATATATATATATATATATAAATGATGTATAGAAAAACGGCAGATATATTGCGACAAGTTTCGAGATGTTTGGAAGGAAATAAAAAATATGTTAAAAGTAAAGTTAATTACGAAACAGTATTGTAATTCATAGACGTAATGTACATATACCTGAGTATTAGTCTTAAGTAATAGTCAAGTAAATAAAATATTATTTTATTCGGTTATATACAATACTGGATTAATCAAAAATATATCCGTGGCCAAAATCTTCGTTTATTTTATGAATGTAAGTTTATGTTAATTTTATTTATATAACTTAAACAGGACACAAATATCAGTTTTAAATGAAGAAAGGTGTAGTAGTGTAAAATGCAGATGTATGAATGAATAAAACAATACAAATTCGTGAGAATGATAAAATAAATAATAAACAGGAAAACGTTTATAAATTTAACATGTTTCCCATTTATTTGAGCTTCATCAGACATATTTGTAAATGAGGAGAATGCGGATAATTTTCAAAAATTTTGAATTTATTTCCGATGATCAGATCTATCTCAAGTGTTTAAAACTTGTTGGGTTGCTTGCGTGTGCGTGTGAGTGTGCGTGCGTTCGTGCGCGCGTATGTCAATTCTAGTGGGTGCTTTTTGTATGTCTCATAGTGTCTGTGGATCTCTAATTCCTGAAGAAAGCAATGGAAGGAAATTGTAAAGTTTGGCTGTCTATCAATTTTCTAGTTGAGCGTGTAGTGGCTGCAATAAAAGTCATTGCAGATGTAAAATCTGGATTGAATTTCCGTTACTAATTTTGGTGTAAAATTTCCTCTCCTGATTGTTTTTATTATTAAGGAAAAATTGGTTTTCCCGGAAAGATTTTCGTGTGAATTGGGGATGAGTATATTGTTGCATATTTGACTGAATTCTATTCTTATTAATAATATTAACTCGCTTTTTTATTTATAATTTTCGAGTGTATTTGGACCTATTTGGCAAGTCTTGGAGAAGAGTGTATCTATGTTTTCGGTTTTGGTGTAAGCCTGAAGACATTATGGAAAGCGAATGCGGCAAATTAGGTTACATCTTCAGCAAGTGTCTGGATCATACATTCTTTGCTTACATAAAAAAAAATGCGTTTGGCGTCGGCTTATCGATAGAATTATATGAATTGATATCTATACTAAATATTTTCTTCTAAATGGAATGTGTTCGTTTTTCATTATGGTGGCAATTTTTCAATAAAAATTATTGCATTTTTTATTTCTACATGTTACAAAGACGTTTATTTGTTTATCCCGAATTAACTTTCTTTTATGTCAATAGATGGGGATTTATGTTTTCTTGAAGCTTGATTTTTTTTTTCTCTGCACAACATTTACGGATGTAGTTAATCATTACACTCCCGTAATTCTGTAGCTCTTAATAATATCTGTCTTTTTGCTATATCTTCTAAATCTTTATTGGCCAATCATTTAATGAAGCTAGTTAAATAGTTCGCTATCTGCTTTCCTCAGTTCCTCTGATCTTCAGTATGACCTCTACAATTCCTCTTTCAACATTTGAAATATCAAATGTCTTCTTCTGATTCTATGTGTTCAAGTGTCTTTTTTCCATTGTCTTTTGTCTTTACTCACATATTCAGTGCATGTTATTCCCAGAAGCCGTCTGAAAAACTACATTCGGTTAGCTCAGTTAGACATTTTATGACGGTCGTCTTCGAGTATAGAATCCAGAGGTTAGCAGTGAATATTTCGGAGACAGTAGGAAAGCGTAGTTCAGGTTAGCAGTGGTTATCGCAGCAAAGTAGCAGAGCGTAGTACTTCCTTCTGTCATCTTTATACACGACGGATAGAATGTTCTGCGGCTTCTGATTGGTTAACCTTCTATTGGTAGACTATAAAGAGTCATTTTAACTCGCTCACTACTTACACTACATATACACAAAAAAACTGTAACAGACTATTCTTCATTTTTGAGTAGACTGAGCAGCATTCACTGTCATATAGAGAGAACGTTATCCCATAACAGTTCAATGCTGGAAATATATTAATAAAATGGCATTTATGCATATGTGATAGTTTTTTGTTTTTTGGGGGATATATGTTTAAAAGACAAGATTCTAGAAATTCTAAAAATTAAAGAGCAATAATTATTCTTATTGACGTCCTTCGGCAAACCGAACTGTTGCTTATAAAAATTGCTGCAAGAAGACAAAAAACCACAATGATTAGATACGATTTGTTTTGTAAAGTAGGTTTATATTTACATTTGATACTCTGATGTCTTAGGATGTGATGCCATTTTGACGGGTATATTGGTGAATAATTATTTAACATCTTAACTTCTTATTTAATCAAATTCATATACATGTATCGGGTCAGATGATAAATATATTAATTTCGTGCATGAGCGCTTTTAAATGTTTATTTTGTAAACTGAACAGTAGATTTGGCTGAGCACATTCTGGAAGAAAATTAGAACCATGACACAATTTACACCGCCTGAAATTTGAAAATGGTATGCTGTATTGCGTAGTATTCGTTCCACAAGCTCCAATATGAACGTTTCAGAGTATTTAGGTGTAAATCCGAGGACAGTACAGAGGATTCGGGAAGCGTAGCATGAGTTTAATAGCAATCACGAAGGTGATTGGAGTGACGTCAAAGTTATGCCTTCCTTCATTTTCCCACATGATCTCAGACTCAACACGGAGGCTTACATCAAATTCCTTGTCAAGGTAATGTTGTCCTTTGTCAAGCGGCTGATTGCTTGAAGACGATATGACTGGCAACAGGATTCTCCACCATGCCACAGTAGCAGGGAAATCCAGTCATGGCTGTCAGGCCAATTCTGCGACCACATCCCCCTTACATATGAACACCTAACTGACCTGATTGAAAACTTCTTGATTATTATATGTGTGGTGATTTGGTACATTAGAGATTAACTGAAGGCAAGGATTATGGCAACATTAACCAACTTAACCGTTGAGATCATCCAGAATACCTGCAGGAGATTCCGAAGTCGTCTGTAGGCCGTGGTTGAAGCCATTTGTTATTTTATTGGAAAAAAAATCGTCTTTTGTAATTCAAGATATATTTGTGTAATTTTGGTAAATATCTGTTAAAATGAGGTTTCCGTGTTAGTTTAATTTCTGCGTAAGATATATATATATATATATATATATATATATATATATTGGGTTGGTGCAAAAATAATGACGTAATAATGTCGTTTTGGGGCGTAAAAAATACGTAAAAAAAACAACATTATTACGTCATTATTTTTGTGCACCAACCTATATATATATATATATATATATATATATATATATATATATATATATATATATATATATATATATATATGTGATCTGTTTGTTTGACGATCGCAAAGGGCGTGACATCCAAGGTCACACACTAGCATACTGATATTGCGAACATTATATATATATATATATATATATAAATATATATATATATATATATATATAAATATATATATATATATAAATATAAATATATATATATATATATAAATATATATATATATATATAAATTATATATATATATATATATATATATATATATAAATTATATATGTATATGTGTTTATATATATATATAGTGAGAGAGATGGAGATAGATAGATATATAGATAGATAGATAGATAGATAGATATTATACATAGATATTATACATACATATATATGTCCTGATTCGATTAAAATTTATTAAAAGTAATGAAAAAGACATTATATTTTTTTAGTTCTTGAAAAGTTAAACCCCTAACTGAACTTTCGATTTTACCATATATCCAATTCTGATGAAAAATCAAAATATATCGGAATCTTTATTCAATTTTATTGGATAGTACTCTTAACGCATTTACCTGTTCATCCATATAGCATAACATACAAATTTACAAATAAACTGAAATGTTCTAAAAGTTTCCATAAACTTCCGAACGGCTTTGGTTGGATTTTGAACTCAACACGCCAATTCAGCTTTTCGACAGTAAATTCAATTTTGATTAAATATTGGTTTCTTCAAAATCTTGGTGCTGATATTGTGGAATATTTTAGTTTATAATGACAAGAAAACATTAATCCTGTAATAGAATTCATAACTTCAGATAGGAACAACAATGTGGTACAAAGAATCGTTTTATAAATGATAGATTCTTCCACATGGCTTTTTGCCTATAGTCCAGTTCACACATCTTCCCGTTGTTTTGAACAGGGGCAGGATTTTATCCCTAATTCTCTGTTTCGTATAGTGGTTCAGGTGGCTTCTGAAGAATTTCCATTCTGTTTCAAACTCAAATGTGGCATTGTGGATTTGTCGCCTTCTTAAGGTGAACTGATTAAAAGATTTACTCATATCCTTCTCCTTTAAGAACATTAAAAAGAAAAAAAATGATCATTTATTTTAATCAATTCACTCGAAACATGGCGATAATGCTACATTGGGAATTTACGGATATTAAATGCTAGAGATTTAAATAAAATGAATACATTCATATCATTTTCGAAGGTTTTAGCAGAAAGTTTAATTGGTTGAATCCACCAGTTTTCGTTTTTTGTAACATAGGAATCATAGAATGATACATTCAATAGTGTAATATGCTACATATCCTCTAAAATAACTTTAAAATACCGTAAAGTTTACCAAATTTGATATTCACTTTGGAAGGTAGAGAAACAAAAGCAAATGATATAATTTCATATAATGGTACTACATAAAATAAATGTCCACGGCGTAAAAACAAGAAAATACTTTTCTGAAAATATCTTATTGTATAACAGCATTTATTAGACATTCGTAAAGCCTGGGCATTTTTCCTAATCAATGATTGTATAGAATTTTCTCATTTTACCAGGGGTTATTTTTTCATAATATAAAAACAGTGTCAAACGGACCCCGAAATTATATACAGTGGCTCACTCCTAAAAAGTGTAGAAATTTTTTTTGAGAAGAAAAATATGTAGATTACTATTCATTAGATCTTTCTCAAATCAAGACAAATAGTGAAAAAATATTGATTATTTGGTTATCTATTTAAAAATGTACTCCTGTTTAAAAGAATGCTTATAATACACTCCCCCCATTTTAAATTGTTTTTTGTGTGGCGTTAGAGAACATAAGAAAGTTTCAAAGATGTATTCCTCTAGTTAATGTGTTATACCATTTTATTTCATATACGACTATGACTTGAACTTGTGCACACAAGTCGTTACTGTGGAAACGTTTTTTTAAACACTGGCGAATCAGTAATTGCAGCACAGCTTTTCGTTCTGATTTTATGTTATCCAACTGCTCAATATAGAAAATCGGTATTGTTATGGCTTGGGAATTCCGAGGCCACAGGTTCAGCGCTTATAAGAAAGCCACGTAGAAGATATCGAAGCATTCGGACTCCAAAAAAATGTTCGAGCGATACAAAATTTTAGAAATAATATACAACAGTTTATGGCGAATAGAGCAGAAGCTTTTTGGAGGATGTCATTTTAAAACGAAATGAATAGTAACTATGACTGTTTCAGCAACTATAAAATATATATTTTGAATAGCATCTACACTGGCCTTTTTGACAAACTTTAAAAAGCGGTATATCTGCCTATATAAATACAGTCACATATTATATAGTTAACTTTAAATAGTTATCTGGACATAGTTTGTAATATACGAATGTCAGGTTCGTAAGAGTGCCTACGACTCGGATATTTGCATATTTAATTTTTAAGTTTTTAATTTGTTAAGCGAATTTCATCTAATTTTGAAAAACTATCTTCTTAGTGAGTGTTTTTTTTTGTCGGAAGTGCATGCAGAAACATTGCGGTATAATATTTATCTATTTTAAACAAACGGATATATACTTTATTAATTACTGTAAAGTTTAATTCTTTCATTAAAATGTACATATTATTTGGATTTTTTATCTAAAAGAAACGTTTCTCTTAAAATGTTAGCACACGTAGAAAAACAATTAAGTCCATATAACTATGCAAAAATAAGGAACCAGTTTTACTCAGCATTGTTATTATGAATAGACTCCACCTTCTAAAATTATAAAATAATCAGTACTTTTCAATTTTAATAAATGTCGTACGTCGGGAATTACTAATCTACAAAGAATATCGCCAAATGTTTCCCTACTTTTACCAGGGGACCAATCTACTTAAATAGCGACCAAAAGAAGCATAGCAGGTTTAACGTAATACATACTAATACATAATAGACAGGTATTGACAGATAATGATATGCAAAGATTTGTAGATATGTAAATGTATTCATAAATGCATTCATATATGTATAAGATGTGATGGCAAATAGTTTGTAGATAAACTGATGGAAAAGAAAATACAGTTTGGATATGTTCTGCATAAAAATATAGACAAATAAAGTCTGATAAGTAGAGAAAATAGATTGCTCAATAAATAGAGAGATGGAGAGTAATGTCAACAAAAGACAGGAATATATATATATATATATATATATATATATATATATATATATATATATATATATATATATATATAGTGATTTTCCAAGAGTAGGTTGGATGTGGCACAAGGCCGAAAGTAAGAGGCACCCAGTGTGGATTGAACTCACTACTCAGTCGTAATTTTTCTAGCGAGACAGCCTTGCTAACCATATATATATATATATATATATATATATATATATATATATATATATATATATATATATATATATATATATATATATATATATATATATATATATATATATATAAAGGTGTGATACAGCGAAACAGTACTGTCTGAAAAATGACGTAATTTAGCTCTTGAAAATATTTATTCAATTGTGCACTGTTGAATTACAAGCTAATTCTATAAAATAGGAAAAAACAAAACACGGTAGACCTGACTGACATCATATGATTTGGGTTTCGATCCGAGCTTGAGGCATTCGGTTGTCTAGATGCATTTAGGAGCAAAGCACTAGTCTGCGAATGACATATATATATATATATATATATATATATATATATATATATATATATATATATATATATATATATATATATATATATATATATATATATAATTAACTCTTGCTGTCATGCTCTATCTTTAAAAGTGTTAGATCAGACTAAGAATTGAGTAAGTTTCCCATATCTCTGTTGGTGATACCCAGTCCTCAAAACCCATATTTGAGGAAGTATTGAAATGCTCAAAGCCATTATTTAATACCACTAAATCTTACATCAGGAATCTAAAACTTCCCTCATATATCGTTCAGTTATTTGCAGCATCTTTGCACGATTTAAAACATTTAGTTGGGTCATTCTAAAATTTGATTGTTTGTATTTGAATAATCGCTTCTCAACTATTTCTTTTTCGTCCGGACGCACAATGAAGGGTTGATTGATGTTTGCCGACGGAATATTAATTTGATATCTCGATGTAAGTCTGAAGATTAAATAAGATGCTACTACTTCTCTGAACATTCAAAAATTTGCAATACATCTCTCATTATTCTATGTTCTATGATAGACGTTGAAAGTATTATGAGTTCGGCTGTATTTATAAGCATTTATGTATGTTATTATTTACGCCATATTGGAGAAAATATTGCAGATTTTAGTTTTTGGGTGAGGCAAAATGTATTTTTTAAAAGATACCTTAATGTTAAAATATGGCGTGTTTTTAGACGAAATTAAAAAAATATATATGAATTCCCAAAGCAATACTTGGAATATAGTCAGATGGATATAAAAAATCAGCGATCAACAACTGTTGGGATAAGAGTCTAAACAAATAAAGAATCTATTTTTGCTAATAATCATGGTAAAAAATATATATTTACTCTAGAAAGAATAAGAATTATATTTTTCTAGTTTTATTCAAAGTCTTCCCATTATCTTCAGCTTTTCCAATATTCGTTAATATTTTTCATTTTCTTTGGCTATATATTATTAAGATATATATTATATCTATTATATTATATATATTAAGAATATTTGAAAGAAATATCATTCGTTTAATTGTGGAAGATAAATAAGATTATTTTGGCCCTTTCAGATTTAGATAATTCCCGTCAACATACCATAGATATAGGGCGGATAAACGCATTGTGTAATGGATAGCGGCTCAGAATGGGAAATCGGAAAAAATGTGAATCCATTTACTCCCCCAGCTATGGCATAAATACTAGAAATTTACCTGAAAAAAATAAAAAAATAAAAATCTTTGTTCTTATCAAAAAAATTGTTAATGTAATATTCACTCACTAAAAATAAAAGTATTATTCAAACAGTCCAAATGAGGTTTCAACTTTAAATAACATACAAATGGTTGATAATATAACGTTTCATTCGTTCTTTCAGATTATCGAATTTATTCTGTTAAAACGGATAATACTTTTTTATCTGACTGATTTCATTACACCGATATCTATTTATATATGTAAAAGATAAGATTTTTTCAGTGAATCGATTGAAGTTAGAATGAATTAATCTCGCTTAAAAAATTTACAACCTGATTGATGTTATCCGATATACGGAGATGAAATGTTCTTTGTTATCTTGAAGTTGATGATGTCTTTCTCGACATTATTCTGCGGATTTTACTTGTTGCTTTCCATTACAAGGAATTTTCCAATACATTAAACAGTGATTAGGTTAGATTTCCGAAAATACATTTCTGATTGAACGATCTATATAATGTCTTTATCAGCAAATTTACTGAAGTGACTTTTAAATGAAGAAAACTATTTCCTTCATCGCGATCCTGTTTTAATCTAATGAAACGTGAGAAACAAGATCTTATTTAGCTCTATTACCAATCTGACAAGTATTTGTGAATGAACAGTGGAACGGAGAGTAGCTGGCTTGGCCAAGTTACATAAGTTGCTAAGATCTATAAGGCAAACGATGTTTTGGAGAGGTGTGGCCATCCACGTCTTGAAGGATACAGCCCATAGAAGAAGATGAAGAAGAGGAAGAAGAAGGTGATGATGACAATGATGATTTTTTTTTTTTTTTCCTAAATTAATGTTAAATATAATATATTGTTGCACGAGAAGCAACTTTAGACTTTATATAGTGTTTTATCATTTGTTATATATTTAGGTTCAAAATAGAGGTCCTTGAACATTTTAGGCCAGCTATAATTCATGGAATTATTATTCGCTTTTTCATCTTCAATCCTGCAAAAAGAAGAATTATATTTTATAATGATATAAATTACCTCTCTCTTCATTATTCTCTATCTATAATTTCATTTAATTTTAATTATATTTCTTTTTTTAAATTTCTGTTACTTTTCATGAAATAAATGTTTTTAATAATAATAATAATAATAATAATAAAAATCTCTTACCAAAAACGGGTGTAAAATTATAAGTCAATAACATGTCTCTTTACCACTGGTAAATTGATCACGTATGTCCTGACATACTATACTTACTCCCGATGAAAACAATATTCTTCCCTTGGAACTGAAGGGATGCAGACGAGATCCATATGGTTGCAAAGATGAATAAAATGATCCTGGAAAATTGCGGGGAAAAAAGTAGAAATATCTCCACTGTTTGGATAGATTATTGTAAATCATTTTAAAGTATGGATTCCTAAGGGTTTGCAACGACTCCTCGTCTGATATTTAAGCGATTGGAAGTGGCTGTGGTATAATGTGATTTTGCACAGCCCCATGCTACATTTAAGGATTTTTACTTTCATCGAGGATACTTTATATATTTGAATAATTCCCCAAAAGAGAATATCAAACACAAACACTGTCCCTGTGGTGTAATTCAATTTCCCCATTCTAAAAATGGGCTATAACCAACATTAAACGAATAGATGTGAAGACAAAAAAACTATCTTATTTACACGCGTCGTCCTAAGCCCGATGTTGATCGCTTGTATATATCCAGACCGGAAGGGAGCAGAGGATTAGTTCAACTAGAACTGTTATACAAGGCTACAACTATCGGTTTTAAACAATACCTGGATGCAACAGAAGACTGGTAGCTTATACGTTAAAGGAATACCAAAAAAAAAAAAAATATATATATATATTCACAAGTACAGCTCACATATTGGGAATAGTTTTATCTATGAAAATTTTTAATGATCTTAAGTTTTCGGCCCGGTCATCACTGTCCTCCTCTAATTAGTTGTTGGGCTCTCAATCTCAATCTTCAAAATGAACGGAAATTTACGTATTCTTTTATTGGGATTCCGCTGGACATAAACCTGGCATTTTAACCCGAGTTTTCTTACTCTCAAAAGAAATAACCCCACTGTCTTTTTCTTATAAATATCTTTTTACGAGCTTTTGTTAGTGCGTATCTAAACAGATATAAAAGGCAGAATAATTAAAACATTACTGCGTACTCTCCCCAAAATACGAAATAATCGCTTATAAGAATCCTATAATTAATAATAAATACTTAAAAATTAATAATTAATACAATTGTTATTAAAATATATATTTAATTCCGGATATTTCTTTTCATTATTATAGTATAAATGGGTTATACCAATAGGACATGATTTTAATTCAGTTCTATGGTTTCTTGCATTGTTCCATCAGCAAGTCTGGAGCATATTTCAGAAAAAAAGAAAGGCATTTTTGCATACACATATTTAACTAACGACAAATATCCCTTCTTGCTAAATCTCTTAAATCAACGCTTATTAATTAATCACATATATCAGTGATTAAACAGTTAAATTTTCAGAACAAAAGTTTAAAATAAAATATTTTGGCCTACACGCTTCTTGACCGATCATATCATATTATATAATGAAACGTTCTACACAAACGTTAACTGTTATTTAAACCCCAAGTGTCGGGTTCTAATTTCTGTTGGGCTTGTTATATTCACTTAGGTGCAAATACCCTTGAGAAAGGAATGAGTCCAACTCTTTTTTCTCCAGTTATGGATTTAGCAGTAAGACTTTTGTCACTAAACCATTATTATATCAAAAAGTTCTTACTATCTAAAAATATTTTCTGGTTTTAAATAATTTGCAAAGAGTCTTAGTAAGTCGCATAAAACGAATCAATGCATCAATCTGCAATCTTTGAAATTCCTTTCTTTAATTTGTACTAAGACATTTTGGTACTTAATCTGTATGAAAAGCTAGCAAATGGAATGTCAGTGTTCAAGAAATTGTGTTATTATTTACGCTTTTAGTGCGATTATTTCATTATAGGTTCATCGTCATAAAAATTTTAAATACATATCTTCTTTCATCTTAACTTCAGTTACTCTTCACCGCAAATCGTCGATGTTAGTATCCATTGACTAACTCTCTGATTAGTTACGATGAAGCGTATATGAGGACAAGATGAAAAAGTACCAGTTTAAAATTATAATGATTGACAATGTTTCATGTAATATTAACTTACGATATAAGCGACTTTCTTGATAATTTAGGACAGCGTTTATTTCCATGTTTGTGACCCACAAGGAAGAATTCTATTTTTTTTAAAAAAAATGAGATAAAAAAAAATGGCGTGTGGTAGATTTCTCCTTATCTCACTCCATCTCCATACGATAAGAACGTTCATGATTGTGAAATCATGACTATTCCTACTATCCTGTATTTTGTTGATCTAATAAAATGTTCTACCTTTACTTACTCCTTTCTGAGATTTTGAACCTTCTTCTTCTGTCTCTTTATTCAACGACAATGTTATTCACCTCAGCCTCTGCTTCTCCTGGATTCCCTGCGCCCAACAAGTGTTACTTTTTCAAATAATTATTAGTGGTACAGGTTCTTTTTTAATTTGACTTCATCTTAAACGTTCCTTGCTTCTCATATGATTTCGCCATAGTTTTTTCAACATTTGATAGAAGAACCAAATTTCTATCTCTCCCTCTCTTTCCTTTTTCTGTAGGGAAATATTCCAGCATTCGATGCCATGTACTCAGTAGACTACCAACATCGTGGATTGGCACTACATAGTCGCAAACAAAGAAATTTACGAATTAACAAAAAAATATATAACTTGAAAACTTTCAACAAAAAACAAGTAAATTAGATTACATATGTAACTCAAAGAGAAACTAATGTTCTAATCAAGATGCTGACTATCCAGCACAACATTACACAAAAGTTTATGAGAGAAAGATCGACAACAGTTACTAGACTTGAGAAATATATTTACCTAAAAAAAAATGTTTAAAAAACAAGATTCTATAGATTACTTTAGTAACGCTAATTGTTTGTTTACTGAGCGCAGAGTGTCTCCTTGTAAGGAAATTTGTTAATCTTTGTTTAATAACTGAAAGTGGTCTTTCACTAATTCTATATGCTTCGGATTTCTGTGCCACGCTTTAAGTTGGTTAGAAGTTTCCACTATTGCGTAGCTTTGACATACCCGATACATTTTTTGTAGCGCAAAACGATAATAATAAAAATATTTATCAAATATGTCTACACTTGTTTCCATGATTTTTGGAAAGTCTTAACATTTATTAACTTACCCTTCTTCATTCGAAAGGTATGTATATTAAACTGAAATTTGAAATTTGGGACACCCCTCACAGCGATAGGTTGACACGAAACCGAAGAATTATTTCAAGTACGTGTATGCGCATCGGCGTAATTACCCTAACATCACACTCTGAGTCTGAAAAATAATAGATTTCTATTAGTTTAGACTTCGTTAAACGCCGCCGAAATGTTCAATCAAATACGTGCGCCTATATATATATATATATATATATATATATATATATATATATATATATATATATATATATATATATATATATATATATATATATAATTACATTCGCCAACTATTAGAAGCGTAGCGAAATGAACAATATTTGCAATTACGTGTTAAATAGATAAATACAATTTGGGTAGACCCGTGTAAACAGCAACGAAAGAATCGTTAGCTTGAACAATCAAGTTGATTACCCCGTACAAAGTTAATCGATGGTGAGAGTTGAACTAGTCGGTTGCCAGATTATATTAGTGTAAGGCAAGCAATATTAGCATAAGTAAATCCCTGCAGATAAGTGATTGCAAATGATATTAAACATATAAAAGTTCTATAATTTTATATTCATTACACTTTCTATACAATTTTCTTTTCAGTATATTTTTCTGTTCCAAATTCTCCTATTACGGTGCATGGGGGTTCTGTCAATGAGGTTCCTTGCCGTTGAAAGACTATTTTAACTCGAGCCTACCCCAGAACTTAAGGTAATCTATTAGGTTGGTGCAAAAATAATGTCGTTTTCTCACATAAAGTTGGACGTCGAAAAACGACATTACTTTTTGCACCAACCTAATATTACTAAATATGCTGTAAAAAAATTGTCGGTTCCTTTTAGGGTTCCATATCTGAAGCCGTTTGCTGTACGCTGGTTTACAAGAGCTAGACGAGACCAGAAATGGAGTATCGCTTACATGCCTGGGCTGGAGCTACACAGTTTTCACCTGGCTGTCATTATAAAGTTCAGAAACGTCTCCACGTGAGTGATCAAGTCTTTTTCAGCTTCTAACACCTTTCCACAGACGAAACTTCGCAAGCCTCTCACAAATCTGTTGCTATTTCCGTGGAAAGTGTTTACTTGAAGTACTTCTTCTTCTTCTTCTTCTTCTTCTTCTTCTTCTTCTTCTTCTTCTTCTTCTTCTTCTATATCACGTGCCCTATCAGGACGTTAGAAATAATGTCTCCCCATAACTTCCTGTCCATTGTAGCTCATAATAAATATTATCTTTTTTTTTTATCTCAGCTAAACCATTTCAACCTTACATTTCTTCACTGTCGTAAGTTGGATTAATTTCCAAGCCGTCTTTCCTCATTCTGTGCCTTAGGGAATTTAACTGTCTCTTGCTGATGTTATGCACAAGTGTCCTTTTATTTTTCATTTATTGTAAAACTTGTATCTTGTGGAAATGTTCGGTCCACTGTATTCTCAGCATCCAACTGTAGAAGCACATTTCTGTTGCTTCAAGTCTCTTCTTTATTTCTAAGGGAATTGTCCAGCATTCACTGACATATATGTGGACTGAAGATATACATCTTCTACATAAAAGCACAGTACTTTTGTCTTTGATTCTAAGGTAATTTTTGCAGTTTCTTAACACAGTGCGTAGATTTGAAAGACATCTTTCGTTATGCTAATGTGCCTTCAGATATCAATCTCATGTACTCCGTACTCTGTTAAGACAATTCCTGTTTATTTAGATTTTTGTACTTCTTTTATCTTGGTCTGTCTAAATTATAATTTGAATGTTTGGCTGTTCCATTTGCTAACAGACATGTATTTTCTCTTCTTGTAATTGAAGGTTAGTCCTTTCTTCTCGTTTTCATTCAGTAACTTCTATAGGTATAATTGGTGTTTTCTTTGCGTGTCTGCTACCAACAGCGTATCCTACATTAAAAATATATCCTGGTGGGACATCCAATTCTCAAAGAATTGCTGAGAATGCATATTCTTGTCTTACACCGCTATCTATTGTTGTATATTTATTGAATTCATTTCCTGTCACAGTTTTCTCCCAATATAGGTTCTGGAATATTCTAATATCTTTCCTAAGTATGTCATGGTTACCTTGCATTAGCAACAATTCGTTGTGACGTAATTTATCAAACGCTTGTGGATAATAAATAAAACACAGTTATAGATTCATTTACATTTTTAGAACTTTTTCTTATATCATTTTAAGCATAAATAATATATCCCTTTTTCAGTGTCTATAACGAACATTCACTGTTCTTGTCTTCTTTCCAATTCTGCGGCGCGCTTTTTTTCATCAGAATCTGGATTATTAATTTTGTTACATGTTTCTTTCGGCTGATTGTCGGATTGAGTAAACATTCCTTTGCACATGGCATCTTAGGCAATGCTATGGAAACATATCTACTTATGTCTTTCGGTGTATCACCACTGTCGTATATTTCATGTATTATACCAGTATTCTTGTCAATACCGAAATCGTCTAAGGCTGATAGCATCTTTATTACAGTTAATATCTGACCCTGCTGCTTTGTTTCTGTTCAGTCTGTTTCAGTGCTAGTCTATCGCTATTTTATGTATTACCAATTGTCTTTTTTCCTCGTAGAAAATTTCTCACTGTATTAATCCCGTCTCTGAAATATCTTTCTATCGCTATTATCAGTGTCCCATTATTGGATTTGATGCATGCACGTGATGAACATGTATTTCGTCCTGGTAATTTATTTTATACACTTATCTACTTTATTACAATCCGTATTTCCACCAGTCTTAACCTTTATATTCTGGATTAACTACGCCGCGTACACAAAGATGACGCGTATATATCCCATTCTTATGCCATTTTTTAGAAGGAAGGTCCACACAGAGAGCTTCTTCCGCAAAATTTTGTAAACAAACTCCCGATAGGGTGTTTTTCTGATCATTTCAATGTTAACTCTTCAAGTCGAGTGATAAACATCATCAATTCTGTATGACGTCTTAACGTGTAATTTCAAACTTGAGCGGATTTTGGATTTTGTGTTGGGTGAATATTTAAAAAAACGCTGTTCTTTTAACAATAATCGCACAACGGGTTATCGTGAGAATCGTTTTCAAGATTTTAAAAAAAGCCTCTTCGTACCAACATAAGTGACATTTTCATACTTTCTCGTATTAAAATGAAAAGGCATAAATGCTTAGCGATGAACATTTTGAAGCCGTCATTTTTAAATTTTATTCAGCTCATGCTATTAACATTCTCTCAATTGAGTCTCTAATACGATTGCCTTCTATTTATGAAACTCTCTCTATCTCCATATATCTGTGTGTGTGTTTATAAATATATCTATCTATCTATCTATCTATCTATCTATCTATCTATCTATCTATATATATATATATATATATATATATATATATATATATGTATATATATATATACATTCACGCATACACACACGCACACACACACACACACATATATATATATATATATATATATATATATATATAAAGAAATATAGTTTTAAGATGTGCTATATTTATGGGAAAAAGTGCTCAATATCAGAGATAGAGCGTGTGTAAATATAAAAGTGAACATAGAAGTCAACACTTAGAGGTGATAGTCTGTTTCATGCTAGTCAGTGGTTATATATTTAATAGAACTAAAATTCTAAACATTATAAAACTGGTAATAAATAAAAAACAAACAACAAAACGAAAAATCCCATAATAATAATAAAAGATTTCTAATCGAATCTGATATTAATTATGTATTATTTCGAGGTTTAAACCTAAAAATGTTAATACTATACATAGCAGCAATAGTTCGTACTAGATCTTTCTGAGTATCTTCTTTATACGTATATATATATATATATATATATATATATATATATATATATATATATATATATATATATGTGTCTGTGTGTGTGTGTGTGTGTGTGTCTGTGTATTAAACATTTTACCGCAAGTAAGTTAGTGAAGCCTCTAAGACTCAAGGAGTGACACTGAAAGAATAAGAAAAAATGAAGAAACATTATGAACAAGAGCATTAAAACGATTAGTAATCAAGAAAAGAGAACATAACGACTACCCTTTCATTTAAAACTTTCAAGATCAAAATTAACTGGAAAGCAAGGGACGGGAAGTGAGAAGTGCGAGAGAAGTGTCTTTTAGCATAGAACTTACGGTTACAACAATCTAATTCAATTGTAAAATGATGAGACTTTTCAATCTAGTACTGAAGTTAATTTCCTAAAGTCTCTTTATCAGAACAATTACCATAAAAGTATTTATTGTAAAGCAAAGGGAAAAGATATCACGGCGGTGGAAACGGAGGTGAAACCGAGATGCCATGTCAGAATAAAATAATATGAAAATACTTCTTTCGAGTTTATCAAGAATCTCTAAATATAGAGTAGAAGTACTGGATCACATGTGGCAGCAATATTCAAAGTCTGGACGAATGGTAGACCTAAAAAATATGTAAGATTGATTCTGGAGAGAAAAATTGTCTAGTATGATACAATGAACTAACTTTCCTGGCAGCAGACGTAGCAATGGATTTAATTTAATTTTCTACTTCATTTAAGTAGAGAATGTTAGCCCAAGAACTCTCACCAATGCACGCTATTAGATGTTAGCAACAGACTTTCTGTTGGAAGGCAGAAAAAGTCTCTCCGATGATTATTAGAGAGAAGTTTCGTTTTGGAGGCGTTAAAATTAACAAACCATTTCTTTCTCTAGTTAATAGCAGATTATTGTCATATTTTAGATACGTATGTAATAGAATAATAAGTTAAATTGTCTATGTATGGAAATTTCACTTTTATAAAATCTATTCAGTGGTCCCATATATATTCAATAAAAAGTAAATTCTAAAAATTAAATGCTGTTATACTCATAAACAAAACAAAACGAAAAATATTACAAACAATTTCTAAACATATCTGATAGTAATTACAGGCTTAAGAAATTATGTATTAATTATAGGTTACGACCTATAAACAATTAATACACCACAGTGTTTAGGTGAGCATCAATAATAAACACACACAATGATTGTTTATAAGTTTCTTCGAATATAAGACTTTCAGAGCCATAGGATTGCAGCGATGTTTGAAAGGCAGTTGTAAGGTTAGTAATCTCGCGCAATTCCGTCTACTCAATTAGAATGGTATCTATGATACTACAGAAAATCCAGGGAATCGACATAATTGAAAAGGCCATTGCAATGGAGAGTTTGAAATTATGAATGGTCATGAAGTCGGAGATCCGATGCGCTTCGTTAACGAAATTACTTCTGATACATTCATTTGTGTCCTGTTATTCTGCCCTTCCAGTCAAACCCTGAATCAAACTATATCGCTACTCTCATTTCATCTATCTATCTATCTATCTATCTATCTATCTATCTATCTATCTATCTATCTATCTATCTTAATCTTAATCTTAGTGCTCTGATCTAGATAACAGTAATGAAATATTAGTCTAATATAAAATTAAAACGAATTTAGGAAAAGATACTGACAGTAATAAAGAAAACGTTTTATATCAATAAATTTTTATATATATATATTTTCTGTTTACTAAAGTACCCCCAATGCAAGGGCCTATAGCCACTCAATGTAGATGGGTGGTGTGATTATAAGCTTAAGAGAAAGAATAGTAAGTGAAGATTCTGTGGATATGTTGGGTAGATAATTATTGATCCTAGATTGACGATGTTACAGTTTTAGTCATCTTGTAAACATCCATGCGAAAGTGTTTCCCAAATCAGCGGCTCTTGGGAAGAAGCTCTGGGAGTGTACGTTTTTTTTTTTTTTAATTATTAGGTTGGTGCAAAAATAATGACGTAATAATGTCGTTTTTGACGTATTTTTTAACGTCAAAAAATGACATCATTACGTCATTATATTTGAATCAACCCAATACAAAATAATACGTAAGGAATGTGACTTTTCAACCCTATGCTCAAAACAAGGCGGGTTTTGGCAGTGAATGTTTGGACTGATGGCACTAAAAACTGATGTTTGTCGGAGAATTTGGCATGGAAATAGTGATACGTTAGAAAATATGAATTTGACGCCCATACAGAGCGGTAATGCTCCATTTTCCAATGCATCTTGTTATTGTGTAGAACAAAAAAATATTGGATGAATCCAAGGACTATTTGTTCAGCTCGTTTATATGAGCTTCCTCATAATTTTAATGATTTCACCACAGCCAGGGCAGCAATGACACTAGTACGAAGAGAATTACAGTTTGTGAAAATGAAAGAGAATCTGGGAATATATTGGAGAAAAATACGAAACATGAGGGGTTCAAGAAGACAGAAGATGTCGTCTGACGCTGCATTTTGGCTAAACCAATGAACCACATTGGAGTCCATAACTTCATGATGTCAACAGTAATTTCAGGGTCTATTGCATGAGCAGGAAATATAATCAGTGTAATTTTGAAGGTATTAAATGTTATAAGTTATTCTTTACATTGAATTGTCAAGGTTAGATCAGAGGCGACATCACCTACCAGGATCTGGATTTTGATTTTTGGCGATGTGCGTTTATACTGTGATATCATCTTCATAGATATTTAATAACAGTCTTAGAATATTTCGAGGATCACTAATATAAATACGAAAGCGTTAGGGCAAATTAGACAGTTTTGAATGAAATCTGAATTGATTTCTTGGACCACAGAAAACATGAACAATGACATTCATGACAAGAGATTTAAATTGGAAAAAATCTTCTGTAGATAAAGCTTGATTATTTGTGCCAAATATTTCCGAAGTTTTTGAGATATCTAAGACAGTTGATCTTGTGAGGAAGTTGTTTATAGTAGACTCAAATTGATTGCATATAAAACTTCATAAACTGATATAAGGATATTGCTATATGGATGAAAACGACTGTAACACTCTATAGAACGGCAAAACATTTACCCTTCAAGAAGGCGTATGAAAACTTTGCTAGGAGTCGAGATAATTCTCTGTGAAGTGTCGTAATAATAATCAGGTGATTTTATCGGATACGATAGCCTAGGTAGAATCAAGACTTTTAGTGTCTGGAAAATTCTCAAGAATATTCTACGCGAGATGGAACAAATCAAATGAGGAATGACCATTTTTGTCTAACTTGGAGTTAGCGTCAAAGTTGATTTCCAAGAGCTAAGCCTTATCTGATGATGATGAGATACATTCAGAGCCATTTGTAATTGTACGCCATAGCGGATTATGGAGAAATGATGATTTCTGGGAGAACAGCTTTCGCCATCCATCCATAAATATAACAAGAAAATAATGAAAATAAAGAAATGTAAGTTAAACACACTTAAACGGTAACAGGAGGAAGAGCGCACATACAGATACATATACACACCACACACAGACACACACACACACACACACATATATATATATATATATGTATATATATATATATATATATATATATATATATATATATATATATATATATATATATATATATATATATATATACACACACACACATGGGTTTATATATATTGTATATAAACCGTGTATTCATATATATCATATATATTAAATTCACATATGTAGATGATATATATTAAGTTAATATATATATATATATATATATATACTCTACATATTATATTCATATAAATATTGTATATTATATTCAAACATATATATATATATATATATATATATTATTCTTATATATATATATAATATTCATATATACATATAAATATTGTATTGATAAATATATATATATATATATGTGTGTGTGTGTGTGAGTGTGTGTATTATATACATTGTGTTTATATATATTATATATATTTCATTAATAAAGATGTTGTATATAGATTATATTGATATACATTTATTTTATATATTATACTCATAAACACAGGGTGACCCAAAAAAACGGGAATTTTTTAAGTGCGTATTGCCAGTTGCAACACTGCGAGACAGTGACCTTGAGCAAGTAAACATTTCGCCATTTAGAATTCAAGATTAAATTTACAGTATCCCAGCTGAGATGTTGCAGTAGTCAATGAGGAATCTCAACAGCAGATTTCAAGAATGCATTCGTACAGAAGAACGCCATCTACAGGACGTAATTTCTAAAAATGAAAAATCCATCATTGTTTCTTAAATGGCATGTTTGAAATTTTCTATTACTATGAATAAACTATTTTTCTTCCATCACTCTTGGTTTTATTGTATTGTTAAAAAGTTCCCATTTTTGGGGGTCAGACTGTATATATTATATATATCATTCATTTACATATTATTTATTATATTCATATATATAATACATTTCTATTCATATATATATATATATATATATATATATATATATATATATATATATATATATATAATATTAGTGGTAAATATACATATATATGTAAAATCCACAGGTGCATATATACGCATGTTTATTTTTAGAATTAAAAAATTCCGAGAGGATAGAATCCAGGTAGAACTCAATGTCCAGGACAGAGTAAGGATATAATAAAGAGGCTTAAACACTAATATTCCATGGTCATAATTTATTCCATTGGAATCGTAAAAACGATCCAATTCATCAGCTTTTTTTTTTTTTTTTTTTTTTTTTGAGTAACTAATTTTCAGAGTCTTCCTATTGAAAATTTTACTTAATGGATGTTTACTGTGAAAATGTTTATCAATTAATTTCAGAAAAAAAACTTCCTATATCAATGTTAAAGATCTTGCAAAATATGGTGGGTTGAACCATATTACCTTCCTCTTTCTATTTTTAGATCTGTTATTGTTCTGATTTACAAGTTCTCCGTTATAGTTTAATTCCTGTCTAAAACCACTATTTTTGAGGGCCTGATTGTATATAAATTTATTATCATTAAAGATTTTTTGGCTAGAAGATTTTTATTTATTGTAGTATTCACAGTTTTAGGGATGTGGTCTATCACATGTTTAGGGTGGTTAGAGTTGACGTTGATATATAGGGGTGTTTGATCAACTTTATGGAAGGGTTTAAAGGTATCATTAGATAGATTTAGTGTAATATCCAAAAAGTTGACTATTTTCAGGTTGGAAGATATTTCAATTTTAAGGCCTAAGTATTTGAAGGCCCTAATTATCTTCTTATGTAAGCTAGAAGTCAAGGGGCCATTGCTATTTGGGACAATGATTAGGCCGTCATCTCTATAAATTCCGACTTGGCTAAGGTTAACTACTCTACTCAAGGTGTCGAGAATATATATGCACACCAGATCTGCAATTTGGGCGAAATCTAAGGCCCCCATAGGTACATCGAAACTACCATTATTCTTCTTCACCCAAGTAGCGTCATTGTATGTAAGTATTGATCTTCTTGACGCTAAAATGATGTTCAGATCATTATCCGTTATTTCCGTATATCCTTAGGCGAAATTAAGGCTGCTACTTAATAGTTCCTCCGAAATAGAAGGGTAAAATTCCAAGATGCCAAATTTGATGAAAGTGGCTCTTCTTTTGCTAGGGATCTTTCGGAACCATTTAATCGTCTCGGCCGAGTCTTTCCAAAGGTTATTGGATCGTTTTTACGATTCCAATGGAATAAATTATGACCATGGAATATTAGTGTTTAAACCTTTTTATTATATATATATATATATATATATATATATATATATATATATATATATATATTATGTGTAACATGTTCAATATAGAAATATATTTTATATATATATATATATATATATATAATATTCATATATATATATATGTGTATTATATAGTAAATTCTATATATTATGTTCATAAATATATAAAATATATATACATATAAATATATACAATATATAAATATATAAATATATACAATAATATATATATTATAATCATATATACATATTATATATATTATATTTTGATATATATATATATATATATATATATATATATATATATTACTTTCATATATATATATGTGTGTGTGTCTGTGAGTTTGTGTGTTTGTGTCTGTGTTTGTGGGTGGGTGTGTCAGTTTGTAATTGATAGGGTCAATTACATGGAGGATATTGATCCAAAGAGAACTGAATGTTATTTACAGGTCAATATAATAATAAATCAAGAAAAACTTAAAATTTCATCAAGTTTATAAATTATTTCATGAATATTTTTATATCCTCGTCTTCAAACTGACATTTTTGTTCAGAACTGGAATCAATCCAGATAGAGAGAAAGAAATATGGGAAATTAAGAAAGGAAAAGGAAAATATTTATTCATAATAAAAGTGAAAGAAATGTTTCAATTATAATTTTAAAAAAAAGAAGATAATGTTAGAATGAAAGAGCGAGAAATTGAAGGTTAAAAAGTAAGAGAGAATAGGTGGGGAAGCACAGGAGAGAGATTGTTAGAAAAGAAAGGAACGATGGTAGACAGAGATGATAAAAGAAATAAATGATGAGCTTTCTTTCTTTCCTTAACTTAAAAAAGAAAGATTATATTTAATTTTTTTTACATTTTTTTATTATTAATTTTCTTTTCCTTTTTATTTTATCATGTCCCCTGTTTTTCTGTCTGTCTGCTTGGATTGATAGCGTGTCTAAAAAGCTTTCGGGCTAAAGAGAGGACTATAAAATATTAAAGAAATAAATCGTAACCGAGATGGATTTTAAGGTGTTTCCTTAAATATATATATATATATATATATATATATATATATGTATATATATATATATATATATATATATATATATATATATATATATATATATATATATAGTACGCCAGAAAACTTTCAGCTATTATGATGGACGTAGATGCAATTAATTGTGTTATAAATCTTAATATTATACATTGAATTAATGGCATCAATATGATGTGGTAATCTTTAGAAATTAATATTATTTACATCAGATGAATGCGTTGTTTCATGAGGAAACTAAAAATTCATTCTCTGTGTATAATGGTGAGTGTACGAGTGTTTATGTGTGCAACATTATTACTGCAGTAGTAGCAGCAGTCATAAAACATGAATATCTGTCCAGTATAGGATATTGTTTTATATATTATTTATACACAAACTGACAAGTAAACCGTTTCATATATATATATATATATATATATATATATATATATATATATATATATATATATATATATATAGACGCTCAAGCCAGACTATGCTAAAACTTCCGCAGTCGTAAATTTAGCTACACCCACCTTACCGTGACCCGGCATCTATGAAAGTCACTCTATACTGATACAAATTATTAACACCCCACCCCTGCCGATTCTAAACAATCCGCCCTTGATGTTACCATGGAAATTTTTGATTTCAATTCTGACCATACTATTAAAACTCGTAAATTTCAGAAATAAGTCATTCCCAAAAAATTTCGCTTGAAGATGGAACAGGGCCTACTTTAACGTAAGTCAATTCAAATATTATTTTGCAGTTTTCGGCTCTTATTTTGAAACATGAGACCTCTTATGTAGCGAGTTCGAATCATATTTTTAAATAAATAATTATATATATATATATATATATATATATATATATATATACATACATGCATATATACACATACATGCATATATATATATATATATATATATATATATATATATATATATATTTGTATATATATTTGTATATATATACATGCATATATATATGTGTGTATGGGGTGGTGGTGTAGAGTGATATAAATTGATATATAATAATCAACACACGTAATAATTAGCAATGTGTATGTATTGATATATTTTCTCGTCCCATTTTAATGTATAATTTTTGGCAGTAAATTGATTACTGATTAATATTTACCTAGTCGTTTCAATAGGCTAGATACATATTAGGTTGGTGCAAAAATGATGACGTTATAATGTCGTTTTTTGACGTTAAAAATACGTCAAAAAACGACATTATTGCGCCATTATTTTTGCACCAACCTAATAAAATTTAGATAACATTATTGCCGAGCAAAATAAACCGTTTAACGAAACACTACCTTTACTCCTACATTACGTAGCCTTATTTGTTCATTCACTTCATGTGAGGCACTCAGATACTTTCTCGATTAAGTGATGGACTTGCTTCAAAGTAGTACTGAAATAGGCTCCGCCACAAATGACTCTTCAGTGCTTTGGTATCTTTACTTCAGACAATATTCCTATTGCACTGACAGATTATATACCTACTATCAATCGTAATTTAATAGCATGTAGATGGCATTAATATAAATGAATGTGATTAATAAAACGGTTCCTTCATCTCATTTTTAGTGATTCGGCTTTATTAAATCTCTTCATCTTCATCAGGCTAGAGCATACTAAAATAATATGAGCATATATATATATATATATATATATATATATATATATATATATATATATCGTGTAGAAACTAATTCCTCCACAAAACAGATTTTTTACAGTGAACTAAAGAGTATAAAACAGACACTTATTAATAATAGCTTTCCAAACTATATAGTTGATGAACAAATAAGATACTTCGACATGAAAACAATAGACAAAAATTAAAAATCCTTGAAGCATTATACATCAAACAGTTGAAACCCAACCTAAACAAAATCAATTATGGCATCTCTACAAATATTCTAAAATGTCTATAATTGGTAACAGAAGCCATTGGTTTATACCAACGGCTTTCTACAATTCACTCTCGTGTGGTCATGTGTGACGTCATGATATGCGGTGCGATTGTCGCTTCTAGCGTCTTATATGCGCGTGCTTATCGTTGCTTAGAAATCATCTATGTAAACATTGACAGACTATCATCACTGTCGCGTCCGTATATTGTTTAATATGTTGTAATTGACATCTTTGATAATGGCTTAAGTAAGCCGAAAGCTTAGCTTGAATCAAAAAAAATATGGATCACTATTGTGAATTTCTTTCTTCTTTCAACGATAATGTTATTAAACTTATCAGAAATTGCGAAAAAAATTACATAAAATAAATAGACAACGCTTGTCTATATTATTTAATGAAACGTGTATGAATATATATATATATATATATATATATATATATATATATATATATATATATTCATACACGTTTCAATTCTGAATATACTATTAAAACTCGTAAATTTCAGAAATAAGTTATTACAAAATAAATTTCGCCTGAAGATGTAACAGAGCCTACTTTAACTCAAGTTAATTCAAATATTATTTTGAAGTTTTCGGCTCTTGTTTTGAAACATGAGACCTCTTATGTAGCGAGTTGGAATCATATTTTTAAATAAATAATTATATATATATATATATATATATATATATATATATATATATATATATATAGATAGATAGATATACGAGGGTCATTCAATAAAAAAGATGAATTTTTCGGTATAAGGACTTCTAATACAGATAGAAGCATACTTTTTTTTCAACGTAGTCTCCCAGAACTGTCACACACTTTTCCCATCTGTGCACAAACTTCCGTATTCCCTCAGCGTAAAAATCTTTGGACTGATGTACCAGCCAGTCGCTCACAACACTTTTGACTTCATCGTCATTTTTAAACTTCGTGCATCTCATGAACGCTTTCAAGGGACCAAACAGGTGAAAATCTAAAGAATCAAGGCCTGGGCTGTAAAAGGGATGAGGGAGAAATTCCCAGCCTAGCTCGTTGATGGTGTGCACCGTTTGGGCTGCTGTGTGAGGCCTTGCGTTGTCATGATGCAATATGGCTCCTTCTGACTGATGACCCCTGCGTTTGTTCTTTATGTCTTTCTTGACCTGCCTCAGCAGTTCACAGTAGTTCTTCTGTCAGACTGAATGAGGTAATTGACTGATTCGATCAACTCAGGAGACCTCACTTCTGTAGGCCTCCCAGACCTGTCTTCATCCTCAACACTGCCCCGTCCTTCTTTAAACAATTTAGCCCACTTGTAGACATTTTTTTGGCTGAAACGTGTGGCAATACACAGTTGACATTCTCCTATGAATTTCAACTTGTTTGCACCCTTCAGCAACCAAAATCTTGATAACTGACCGCTGTTCAATCCTGGAGCATGCTACTTGGTCGGCCATTTTTGTTAATCGCCAAAATTCTCAAAGTTTTTTTTAAAGCAAAAGAAAATCAATCCATATGAAAAAGAAGTAAAAGAAAGTAAGCTTCTATCTGTATTAGAAGACCTTATATCGAAAAATTCACCTTATTTATT
>OZ010594.1:45152050-45170069 GCA_963932145.1 Acanthosepion lycidas
ATATATATATATATATATATATATTGCCGGTTCCCAGCTTCCACGGTCTTTTGGACACAAGTAGAATTTTATTCTTTGTTTCTGATATGTCCCGGAAAGGGACATATTTGAACGAAATGGCTAAGTGGTTTGGTTTCTATAACCAAGTAGAATACGGTAGCAGTAATCGACTGGTACGCCTCGTAGTCGCAGGTAAAAAGTGTAGATTAATGGCGTAGTCCAATGGGCGTCGTTATAGACTTAGCTCTCAGACTAAGGCTCTTGACACTCCTACACGTCCGTCGGTATTTATGACGGACACCAGCCAATCACACTCCAGTGAGGGGGAACACATCTGTATGCATATTCCATTTTATCAGTTTCCTGTTTAGGATTCGATTTCCGGTGCCTTCTCAATTCTAGTTCAACTCTATAATTCTAACGTCTACAACTAAAGTCTGAAATTTTATTTACAATTTATATTTTTTTCTTTCCTCAATAGGAGTAGATATATTCGTCTACCGCACTGTTCCAGTTCCTCCCTGTTCTTTTGAACAGATGTTGACATATATCCTTTCTTTCCTGTTTATAATTATGTATCCTGTTCTTTTCAAATTAATTTTCTTTCTCTGTCACTTCTAGGTGCTCCTTGCGTCTTAGTGGCATTATCGCCTTGCTTGGGGCGAATTGATTAAGATTAAATATTTCTGTTTTTCGATCTGCTGATAAAGAAGAAAAAAAAAGAAACAGTAATTTCACTTCGAACGACACTGAAATTTGGCGCCCTGATCATAAAGAAAACGACTGGTTATTAGCAACAAAAACATTTTCGAAATCTGACCAAATCACCAGACACTAGGAATTCTTTCGGAAATCTGCGCGGGAAAAAATATTTTAGCAACCACTCAGAAATGTCACGTAATACTAAACAGGTGCAAGAATCAGTCTTGAAATTCAGATTACAAAGGCTACAATTTTATCTCAACTAGTAATATCTACTTAATACATAAGCGAAGAATTGAAGACAAGAATTGCTTGATGTGCAAAAAAAACTTTTGACCAGAAAATATAAAATTATTATGACTGATAGGAAAATTCCCTTCATTTAAGCTTATGTCATCTTATGGGTACGGAGTGGGGGAGTGCCTTGCTGTAAACGTTCGGAGTTGATGAGTCGAGGTTGAATTCTAGTTGGGATCGTTACATTCCCTTACGCTCAAATACTCCAAGAAAAATTATGAATCCATCACATCACCCAGCTATGGGTTAAATTGTCAGTCATAAATCTAAAAAAAAAAAAGATTCTTATTCTCATCTTGATTTTTATAAATAATTTCCGAGAACCATTCTTAGATCATTTATACTCATCTATGTAAATGATGCCAGACATTAAAAAAATACTACCAAAATCAAGATCTTCAGAGTTTTGAAACTGATTTCATCGCTGATCAAGGCCTAAGAGTTCAGCGGGCAAGTACCTCTCTTGTAATTTTCAATACAGCAAAAATCAAGTTAGTATTGTTTCATTATTATTTCAGACTTTTCCGAATGATCATGTCCTGGGTATAACAATACACTACATCCGACAGCAAGGCCTCTGATCGCGAGATTGGAGATTTTGAGGTGGTTGGAACCACAAATTCATAGCAGTTGCTCTCAGGTCCAATCAGCTCCGAACTGCTAATACCTGTTAGGATCCCAGCTAAGGACAAATAGTGACCCCCAAACAAATCTATCTATCTATCTATCTATCTATATATATATATATATATATATATATATATATATATATATATATATATATATATATATATAAAATAAGAAAAATACTCTTAAGGTGTGCTATATTTATGGGATAAAGTTCTCAATATCAGAGATGGTGCGTGTGAATATAAAGGTGAACATTGAAGTCAACACTTAGAGGCGACAGGCTTTTTCATGCCAGACGCAATCACGAGGACATATATAGCGAGACTCTTCGCAAGCCGAATTGAGTCACTGTCGGTCACTGGGCGTGTTTCCTAAAATAAATACGCCAAAAATGCGCCGACAGCTTAGTGGTAGAATATCCGCCTGATACCAATTCAGTCGGGTTTCGATCCTAGCTAGAGGCAACCGGATGTCCAGCCGCACTGATGAGCTGTGATACAGCGAAACAGTCTGTCTGTGGATTACATTATATATATATATATATATATACGTGTATATATATATATATATATAATATTACAGAATATCAATTGATGCTTTTAAAAAACTAAACAATATATGAAGAAACAGGAATATTTCGTTAGAAAAGAGATCTTATATGGTATGTAAAAGAAATCCTTCTATATAACCATGAAGGATGGATTATTTCCTCAGAGATGATGACAAGATTTGCGGCAAAAGAGGAGGATATTTAGAACAACATAGGCGGATCATGTAAGCAATGAGGAAGTTTTAATGATAATAGACAAAAAAGGGACACGTATTCATAGTCAGCAAGCGACAGATTTCTGAGACAGAATGAAAGGTGAAAATATTTAACTCTCACTGGACCAGACAAGAGGGAAATACAAAGTCACCTTACCTAATGAACTCGTGTTAATGGTTGGAATAAGAGGAGGGAAAATGATAGTAAAAAGACAATGTTCAGAGCTACACGATATTTGATGTTAAATGAGTGATCAGCAAATTCTTCCTGAAGGTACAACGCACATAGAAGAAAATATTAATGGTTCGGTAGTTTTATAAAAATAAATAAATAAATAAAACAACTTCTTTATATGTCATATCCCCTCAGGATATACGCGGTCATGACTCTCGATAATATCCTGTCATAGTAGATTTTGTTTATTCGTTATTTCTCTTAAACACTCTGTTACCATTACTTAAATTCATCATATATCTTATGCGCTGCTTTCCTCTGTGCCACTTGCCCTCAATCCGTCCTGTAAGTATTAGATTTTCGGGACCGTCTTTCATCATTATGTCATTGCAACTTTCTCTTCCTGATGATAAGCAAATGTTTCTTTTTGGTTCGATTTTCTTTAAAACATCGTCGTTGCTCCTATGTTCGCTCCATGGCATCCTCAGCATCCTTCTGTAGAACCACATTTCTCTTGTTTCAGTTCTCTTCTTCATCTTTGAGGAAAACGTACAAGAACCACTGGCATATAGGCGGACAAATAGCAAGTTGTTGAGAGGTCTACCCCTTTTTATACAAATGGACTCACGCAGTGTATACTTATACTACTGCTAGTGAAGACCCAAGAGAGCAAGATCGTAGGAGTCGAGTCGAGTCGAGTCGAGAGTGACAGAGTAAAAGGTTGTAGGTAACCGGAAGAGTGAGGGTGAGGTGGTTTTTTTGGAAAAATTTCCCTTGAAGATGGAACAGAGCTTACTTTAATACAATTTAATTCAAATAATTATATTGAAGTTTCCGGCTCCTGTTTTGAAACATGAGACCTCTTATGTAGCGTGTTGGAATCATATTTTTAAATAAATAATTATATATATATACATATGTATATATATATATATATATATATGTATACATATATATACGTATATATATATATATATATGTATATATGTATATATATATATATATATATATATATATATATAAACATATACATATATATATACATATATATATATACATATATGTATATATACATATATATATATATATACATATATATATATATACCTATATATGTATAATATATATATATATACATATGTATATATAAATGTATGTATATATATATATATATATATATATATATATATATATATATATATATGTGTCAGTTTGTGTATATATTTAAGGTTCCTTGCATATCCATCTCAATCTTTCAAAGACTGAACGTGAATAATATATAAAGAAGTATTTGTCGGTAATGTCGATTCTAAAAAATGCAAATATTGAATTCATAGAAAAATAAATTTGTTTAAACTTTCAAGTGATATTTAAAAAGACGCTAATATAATCGCTTTTCTAAAACAGTTTTAAATTAAACGAGACACACAAAAGAATGGAAAAACAACACCCAGTCAAAAGCAGCGGAAATCGATGAATACAGAGGTTTTTTTTATATTTTTCTTCAGTTACACATTTCTTTCATGTTCTCAATTTCCACTAAACAAGCTTATGAATAAATTCGATCGCCAATCATTAAAAGCTTATCGATATTTTTAACTTCTCATTTGACATCGGAAAGTAACCTCGATACTGGAATTAAATTTACATTTAAATAAATAAATATAAATTCCTAGCGGCAAATCTTCAGTATTATAAATCCAGTCAGTAAGAATCTGACGATATGATGATTTGCATTTAACAAATATCATTAGAGCAAAACACGCTTTTAAAATTACTATTTGTCATATTTAACTATAACTTATCTAGAGGAGTAGGGCTGTGATATATTATTATTATTATTACTACTACTGCTACTATTATTATTATTATCATTTTTATTTTCTTTGCTTTCTGGCGTTTACACATTTCTTTCCGGGTCCCACCCAGGGACCTAAGGTTAGAAATGGCATCATGACACTTTTCACTGACAAAAAAAAAAAAAATAAAAATAAAAAAAAAAATTACATAGATAAAGCCCTTCGTAAAGTGTGGGCTGTACTTGTCAGAACAATTTTTTGTATCTCCTTGAGACATGGGCTTCCAGGAATCCCTGCAATTAGTCTACTGCAATCTTTTCCAACCAGTCCTAGGGATCCAACTACAACAGGGATTGTTGATGTTCCCATATGCCACATTTTCGAGACTTCTATTTCAAGGTCCTTGTATATTGACAGCTTTTTGAATATCTTTAAAGATACATTGCAGTCAGCAGGGACTGCCATATCAATAAGGAGGCACCGTTTTTGTTTGTGGTCTTTAATAACAATATCTGGGCGGTTGGCCTTGATTGTTCTGTCAGTGTGAATTGTGTAGTCCCATAGAATTGTAACAGGTCCTATCTCCGTAACCGGGTCTGGGTGGTGTTCATACCAGTTTCTTACAGTTTCCTTCCCGTAGAAGTTGCAGATTTTCCAGTGCAGATATTGGCCCACTCTGTCATGTCGGGTTTTATATTCAGTGGGTGCCAACATCGTGCAACCTGATACAAGATGATCATTCGTTTCTGGATATTTATCACAGAATCTGCATTTTGGGCTGACACAATATTTTAGTATATGTGCTTGATAATTCCTAGTTAGCAAGCATTGGTCCTGCGGAGCAAGGATAAAACCTTCAGTTTCCGCTTTCAACCCTGCACTGCGTAGCCACTGATGGGTACGGGTTTTGTCCACATCAGCTTGTTTGATACGGGCAGAGTATTGGCCATGGAGCGGTTTATCTTGCCATCGCTTCTGTATCTGGTCGGTTGCATTCGTCTTTGCTGTCTTTTTCAAGTATTTTGCAGTTTCATCCGGTGTATTGTGCTGTAGTTGCACTCTACGCCCATTTGAAGCTCCATTTTGAATTTGTTGGCTTCTTTCATTACGGAGTAAAGACGCTTACTACTTTCATGTTCCTTGACGCATACCATCATCCAGTCTTCTGTAGTTTCCAAGTATCTTTGGAGGCCAATTGTTGTAGTTTTGTAGGACAGTTCTAGTTGAACTAATCCTCTGCCTCCTTCGGATCTGGGCACATACAGACGATCAACATCAGCTTTGGGATGATGCATGCGATAGCAAGTGAGAAGCTTTCTCGTTTTGGCGTCTATTCGCTTAATTTCAGCTATGGTCCAGTTAAGGACATTAAAGCTGTAATGCACCACTGGGACAGCCAATGTGTTTATAGCTGATATTCTATTTTTTGAGTTTAGTTCAGTATTTAGTATCAGACGTACACGCCTGTAGTACTCTTTTCTTATTTTTTTTCTTTCAATTGGGGGTGTTGTATGCCATCTCCTTCGCTAATTCCTAGGTACTTATAACCTTCTTCATGCTCCAATTCCCTAATCTTTGTGACAAAATCTAAATCGATTGAGGGTGTTTCTGTAATTCTACCTTTCTTGAATGTTACTTTTGCACATTTATCTAATCCGAAGTCCGTACCTATGTCGTCACTAAAGTATTGTACAATATTGAGGATGCATTTCAACTCATTTTCGTCTTTGGCAAAGAGTTTGAGATCATCCATGTATAGTAGGTGATTGAATATTTTCTTATTTATTTTGTAACGATAGCTACTGTTGTTCAGTACATGTGTAAGAGGGGTTAAGGATAAACAAAATAGAAGGGGTGACAGAGGGTCTCCTTGAAAGATTCCACGTCGGATATTCAGACGGTTGGATATGGCAGTGCCCCCGGTGTGCCTAAGGTATAGTTTTGTGTTCCACATCCCCATGCTGTGCTTTAGAAAGTTTAATACCACAGGGGAGACTTTGTACATTTCCAAAGTCTTAAGGATCCAAGAATGTGGAACACTATCAAAGGCTTTACGATAATCAATCCACGCTGCACTGAGATTTTTGCGTCGTCTCCTGCAATTTTCCAGGATCATTTTATTTATCAGAAGTTGATCTTTGCAGCCATATGAACCTCTACTGCACCCCTTCTGTTCCAGCGGAAGAATGCTGTTTGTTTCGAAAAAGGAATAAGTACGGTTCGTCAGTACAGACGTGATCAACTTATACGTTGTGGAAAGACATGTTATCGGTCTATAGTTTTTCGGGTCGTCTGTTTCAGTTGTTTTTGGTATGAGGTATGTAATACCTTCAGTAAACCATTCCCGGATTTTATTGGGATTATTTACAAGCGTTGATAATGTTTTTGCAAGTATGCCATGGGTAGATGAGAGATGATACAGCCAGAAATTGGGCAACTTGTCATTTCCTGGGGATTTCCATTTTGGGGATTTCGTTAGTGCTTGCCTAACATCATCTGTGGATATATTTTCCCATTCTTGCAGAGGTGTATCCAGCAGTCGTTCTTCTTCACGCCGTATCCATTCTGCATTTGGGTTGTATACCTTTGGGCTGCTTCAAATATTTTCCCAAAATGTCTGTACATTATCAATCGATGGTGGCGTTTCGACATGTATAGGTTTTTTTCCAATTTCCCTTTAAAATTTCTTAAGATCTGTTCGGAATATTTTATTTTGGCGATAGAATCTACAACGTTTCTCGTATCGTCTTGTCCTCTGTGCTTTTAGCTGAAGTTTCTGTTTCAGCATTTCCTTGATCGATGGAATATCAATTAGGGATTTAATGCTATATTTCCGTTTGATCTTTTTGGATTTACGTGTGGAAATATTAGGGTTTCTGGTGAGCTCATCTAATATAGACAGCTCACATCTGATTTGTTTTATTTCTCGTATCAGTTTGGTTTTCCAAGCTGGTTCTCTGTGTCTGTTAATTTTATTTATTGTCTTGACACCAAGCTTCCGAGTCGCTGCTAGAGCTGTTGCGTATATGACGTTGTTATCTTCTGTTATGTTTCCCGGTGGTTTATCTGTTAACAGTGTTTCCAGGGCAGCATTGTATATTTTCACGATGTGCTTGTTGGGATTTGTCATATGGATTTTCGGGAGCTGGTGTCTGTCTGACAATTGTATGAAAGTTACTCTGCTGTGTACTTGGATGACGTCATTTTTCGCTTCGGTGATTTCAGCTTCGTGGTTTTCAAGGAATTCTAAATTAATGTACCTGGAGTCAGCTTCAGTGACAATTTCTGGAGAACTAGAGGTTGTGTCTAAGGTAGAATCTTCGGTTTCATTTCCTGGGAGTTTATTTCGTATTTCATTCGCTTTAGCGTCCACCTCATCCTCTGTCGCATTCTTTATTTCAACATTCGTCTCAACAGAGTTTGAGTGATGGGTCATAGTATTTTGTCTTATATCTGATTTTATCTTATCTATTTCTGCCTTTGAGAGTCTGTTGTTTCGCATGATATCTCTGCGGACATTGGCAAGCATGTTTGGATTGAGGTTAGGTCTTATATCATTTCCCACCATATTTCTCCATATTTGGTATGTTTGATTGGTGGTGTTCTTTGCTGGGTTTTCGAGTGCAGTGAAGAAGGATGTCATAACTTGTCGATACTCTTCGCGGCTCCATTTCGTTCGTTTAATTTTTACTAGTCGATTTGGCATTGAGACACTTGCTCCAAGGTTGGCGACAATCCGGGTTTGGTGAGCTAGTGTCTCTTCCTGAGTGGAAGAGTTTGTTCCAGTGACAGACTTTTCGACCTCAGACTGGTTCCTCTCTGAGGGACGCGGCCCTTGTTGTCCCGGTTGACGACCGATCCGGTATGAGATATTATTCGTATTCATTGAAATTGGTAGAGATGCGTTTTAACCTTGACCGCCAAGGGGTAATTTTGTTCAGATTACCAGCTTTAGGAAGAGACTCGAAGAAGGTCCAAGAGCAAGCCCAGATAATGAGATTGTGGATTTATTAATATATGGAAGTTAGAATAGTTCATAACAGTGTATGGTATTCTGTTGGGTAGACAATACTAAGTTTTAACTTAGTATAAGTCGGAGTGACACCTCCAAGTTGGATAATTAGATTTTAGTATATAGACATAAAAAAAAAAAAAAATGAAAAGAAAGGTGAATTGCATGACACAAGTGACTTTCTACAAATGTTCAATTTTCCGTCGCCAACGACAGATACTTATCAAATTTTATGGGGTAGGCTGGACTTATACTACAGATTGGTAGGGGGGAATATCGAAGAATTCATTCAACAAAGGGGTAGGGGCAAGGGAATAAAAGTTATACTTTTCCGGTCATCTCTCAACCTACTTGCCGCTGAAAGATAGGTTTTAAAATTTTCACTCAAAGAGATGAGAGACAAAGGGCAGAGCATTGTAGGAAAATTACACCTGTAGCCATGAAAAAAAACAAAAAAACAAACATAAAACACAGATATAATACAATATGATCCCTGTCAGTATGGACACATGTACATGTACATTCAATATATATATATATATATATATATATATATATATATATATATATATATATATATAGAGAGAGAGAGAGAGAGAGAGAGAGAGAGAGAGATTAGCAAACATGTACATATACACGCACCGACAGAGATATGGGATGCCTAGGGTAAAAAAAAAATGGACACGGGTGTCCGCTTAAGGTCTGGGGTGGGGATTAAAACTTGAAATACAAGTTAAAAAAAATATTAGAGGAGAGAAAAGGGAACTGAAAAGCAAGGAATTAACTTGTGTCATTAGGATTTACAATCATATCAAACTAAAGGAAAAGTATCATTCAAAGATGCTACATTTACCATTTCTTACAACTTCAGAGCATGGCACAAGCGACTCACCACAAATGTTCAATTTTCCGTCGCCAACGACAGATACTTATCAAATTTTATGGGGTAGGCTGGACTTATACTACAGATTGGTAGGGGGGAATATCGAAGAATTCATTCAACACAGGGGTAGGGGCAAGGGAATAAAAGTTATACTTTTCCGGTCATCTCTCAACCTACTTGCCGCTGAAAGATAGGTTTTAAAATTTTCACTCAAAGAGATGAGAGACAAAGGGCAGAGCATTGTAGGAAAATTACACCTGTAGCCATGAAAAAAAAAAACAAAACAAACATAAAACACAGATATAATACAATATGATCCCTGTCAGTGTGGACACATGTACATGTACATTCAATATATATATATATATAGAGAGAGAGAGAGAGAGAGAGAGAGATTAGCAAACATGTACATATACACGCACCGACAGAGATATGGGATGCCTAGGGTAAAAAAAAAATGGACACGGGTGTCCGCTTAAGGTCTGGGGTGGGGATTAAAACTTGAAATACAAGTTAAAAAAAATATTAGAGGAGAGAAAAGGGAACTGAAAAGCAAAGAATTAACTTGTGTCATTAGGATTTACAATCATATCAAACTAAAGGAAAAGTATCATTCAAAGATGCTACATTTACCATTTCTTACAACTTCGGAGCATGGCACAAGCGACTCTCCACAAATGTTCAATTTTCCGTCGCCAACGACAGATACTTATCAAATTTCATGGGGTAGGCTGGACTTATACTACAGATTGGTAGGGGGGAATATCGAAGAATTCATTCAACAAAGGGGTAGGCTCAAGGGAAAAAAAGTTATACTTTTCCGGCCATCTCTCAACCTACTTGCCGCTGAAAGATAGGTTTTTAAATTTTCACTCAAAGAGATGTTAGACAACATTATTATTATTATTATTATTATTATTATTATTATTATTATTATTATTACAGATATTCATTTCTATCAACGTTATTTTTTTTATTAGCGCATGTGCTTGAAAATATTTTACTAAGATACCAAAACACGTAAAATTTACTCCTTTTATGGGTTTGATTGAAAAACATTGAGAACTCCACTGAAATTTATTTCAGTTGAATGATTAATATTTTATATATATATATATATATATATATATATATATATATATATATATATATATATATATATATATATATATATATATAAATATAATATCAAGGCATAAACACTATATGCTGTTATTATATCCTTACTTTGTCCTGGACATTGAGTTCTAACTGGATTCTATCCTCTTGGAATTTTTATTCAAAAATATACATGTGTGTATATTCACCTGTGGATTTTGCATATATATGTATATTTACCACTAATATTATCTATCTATCTATATATATATGTATATTTACCACTAATATTATCTATCTATCTATATATATATATATATATATATATATATATATATATATATATATATATATATATATATATATATATTATCTACCTATCTATCTATCTATCTTTCTATATATATATATATATATATATATATATATATATATAAATATATATCGCGAAGGGGATAGCGTGATTGAGAGAGTGGAAGACGAAAGTGATTAGGTCGGTGCAAAAATAATGTCGGTTTTTGACGTTAGAAAATACATTATTTTTGCACCGACCTAATAGATATTCAAGATTAGGATAAGAAAAAAAAAAATAAAGAAGATAAGAGACAGATGTATTCACATCCATCTTAATAAAGATACATCTAATAATAGTGGTGGTAGGGGATTGATGTTAGACATGCTGACTTATTTATCAAGTATATCTACAGAAATGTCGAAGAGGAAATTGGAAAATGAAATGGAAAACATGCATTGCGGGATAACCGATAAAAATGTCTACACTTGGATTATGACACTTCAACATTAATATTTTAAAATAATAATAATAATAATAGTAATAATAATAATAATAATAATAATAATAATAATAATAATAATAATAATAAATTGTTATTAAAGACCACAAACAAAAACGGTGCCTGCTTATTGATATGGCAGTCCCTGCTGACTGCAACTTGTCTTTCATGATATTAAAATACAAAGAGCTTAAAATAGAAATCCCGAAAATGTGGCATATGGGAACATCAAGAATCCCTGTTGAAGTTGGAGTCCTAGAACTGGTTGGAAAAGATTGCAGTAGACTAATTGAAGGGATTCCTGGAAGTCCATGCGTCAAAGGGGATAAAAAAAAAACATTGTTCTGTCAAGTACAGCCCAAAATTTAAGAAGGGCTTTATCAATGTAATTTTTTTTCTTTTTTTTTTGTCAGTGGAAAGTGTCATGATGCCATTTCTAACCTTAGGTTCCTGGGCGGGACCCGGAAAGAAATGTGTAAACGCCAGAAATCATAGAAAATAATAATAATAATAATAATAATAATAATAATAATAATAATAATAATAATAAATTATTATTAAAGACCTAAAAAAAACGGTGCCTCCTTATTGATATGGCAGTCCCTGCTGACTGCAACGTGTCATTCAAGATATTCAAAAAGCTGTCAAAATACAAGGACCTTGAAATAGAAATCTCGAAAATATGGCATATGGGAACATCAACAATCCCTGTTGTAGTTGGAGTCCTAGGACTGGTTGGAAAAGATTGCAGTAGACAAAATGAGTGGATTCCTGGAAGTCCATGCCTCAAGGAGATACAAAAACATTGTTCTGGCAAGTACAGCCCAAACTTTATGAAGGGCTTTATCTATGTAATTTTTTTCTTTTTTTTTTTTGTCAGTGGAAAGTGTCATGATGCCATTTCTACCCTTAGATTCCTGGGCGGGACCCGGAAAGAAATGTGTAAACGCCAGAAATCAAGGAAAAATCAAATAATAATAATAATAATAATAATAATAATAATAATAATAATAAATTGTTATTAAAGAACACAAACAAAAACGGTGCCTCCTTATTGATACGGCAGGCCCTGCTGACTGCAAAATGTCTTTGAAGATATTCAAAAACTGTCAAAATACAAGAACCTTGAAATAGAAATCTCGAAAATATGGCATATGAGAACATCAACAATCCCTGTTGTAGTTGGAGTCCTAGGACTTGTTGGAAAAGATTGCAGTAGACTAATTGAGGGGATTCCTGGAAGTCCATGCCTCAAGGAGATACAAAAACATTGTTCTGAAAAGTACAGCCCAAACTTTACGAAGGGCTTTAGCTATGTAATTTTTTTTCTTTTTTTCTTTTTTTTTTTTTTTGTCAGTGGGAATTGTCATGATGCCATTTCTAACCTTAGGTTCCTGGGCAGGGACCCGGAAGGAAATGTGTAAACGCCAGAAATCATAGAAAAATAAAATAATAATAATAATAATAATAATAATAATAATAATAATAATAATAACAACAACAATTGAAAGTTCAAGAAACAGTAACATTATTCTAATGAAAAAGAAGCAAGGAATTTTTCCCCAAAAATTGTTTATATACGTACACACATACGCACATACACACACACACACACATACACACACACACACACACACACACACACACACACACACACATATATATATATATATATATATATATATATATATATATATATATATATATAATAGTATTAATGACGGGTGTTATTTATATTAATAGGTGTTAATATTATATTAATATATTTAAAATCTTTTTTAATCGGGGTAAGTGTACTTGAGATTTTTCTTGACTTTATATATAAATGTAATCATCAATTCCCTACGTACGTCATTCTACTTTATTTGGATCACTTATAATAAATTTATTATAACAGCTAATGAAATTGGACACACAATTGGTTGCACAAGAAATGATTATATGAATAATTCTAGTCGTATAATTAAATAGCCAGGATTGATGCCATGCACCGTTTCAAGCTCATTAAAATATATCCTATGAACCGCTTTCTGAGATCAGTGATTAAAAATGGTTTCCATGGAATAGAACTTGTAGGTCTTGGTGAGGAGTGTACTTCTTTGAACCTCATGGACTGGCGCTACAGTGCCACAATAAAAATGTACTGTTAACCATTGAGGATAGAAATTCTTTAAGTTGACTTCTTTACATCTCGTTCTCCATTTCTTCTAGTTATATTTTCAGCAATTGTCGTTATCTCTCGATAATCTACACGAAATCCTTTTAATATATCTAATGTGGACCTCCATACAATACCTGGGTATATTCTGTTCTTTAGTATTTGTTAGATCTTTTCCATTATCAACATTTCAGCATATATTATGTAAAGAATTATTACATTTCAGAGGCCTCGAATTAAAATTATTTTAACCTGCATAATAACTTCAGATTGCAGATATTTTTTTTTTATAATAAATACATTAACTTTAATTAAACACGTTGAAAATGAATCCAGCTTCGTTTAACGTTTAAATTAATTGTCTAAAATTTCACAAAATTTCAAAGCAATTTCGAGTTATTGGTGTTTATGGGATTTGCATTATTTCCAATAAACTGTGTATTACATAAATAATAATAGTTATTAAGATAATTTTGATTACGTTAAAAAAACCATAGTGCAAATCAAGTAATTACCGCATTTTCAACGCAAATAAAAATATGTATAGATATATAACAGAAAGATTTTTTTAACACATCATTCAAAAACTGTATAAATATTAATACATAAGTAGAAGAAATTAATATTATTAATTTTACATTAATAATGTTAACATTATTATTGACAAGTTAGCATTGCCCATTCAAAATTTCAAACTTTCATGAAATCTTCGAATACATTTCTAGAGAATTCTAGCTTTCTTCAAATGATTGACACTTGAATCATTGGTTCTTTCGGAGTTCCTGCTCTTAAAGCTTTCTTAATGTAAAAAACGTCTAGAAGTGAGCCATCAGGGAAAGTATTGTCCAAATAATAATCCCAGTTCTCCCAAGTCATGAATTGGTAATTATCAATTCCAAGATACAGTGGTTACAAGGTAATAATGTGCAGCTGCACTGTTTTGCCAAGAGACCTTATAGAGAGTTTTGGGGAAACGCAATAGTTCAACATGTTTAAGTATTTTTCTCCGTAAATATTTTCATCAAAGAAAGATTATTAAACAGGCGATGACGATAACAACATTCAGACATCTTCTTTTTGGTTTCACAGATATTTACCATATGAATTTGAAGACGGTTCATTAAAATAACAATATTTGTTTAATATAATATCTTTTATATATTCAGTATTTTCTTTATTGAATGTGAAATTCATCCAATACCTTTTTTGTAACCCGTCGAAAAGTTGTCCCTTGAAGATGTGATTATGGACAATATGAAATAAATGTTGTTTGTTATGCATGGAATTGCATTCGCAGTTAATACAGGGCGAGGATATTAAAATACTGACCAAAAAACATAATAGATAATGAAATTAATTTGTTTATCTTCAAATATATTTTTCGTGATTTACACACAGACACACATATAAAAAAATGCGATGGATAAATTGTCGTCTAAATCAAGCAAAAATGGATATAACACTGATATCTCATTTCAATAGATATATTTACCAAAATTGCACAAAAATATCATGAAATATTAAACAGTAAATTTATTCAATAAAATTGCCATTGGCTTCAACCACAGTCATCAGAGTACTTCAGAATCACCTTCAACTTTTCTGGACCGTCTCCTTGTTTTAGTTGGTGAATTTTTCTATCCTCTATGACTTCAGATTATCTTTGATGTTCCAAGTAGTTTTGTTGTTCTCTTGCTCAACTGCGCCACAAACATAATAATCAAGTGAGTTTTCAGTCTGGGTAGTTAGGTGGCCACATGTAAGGGATAATGTGGTTGCAAAAATTGTCTCACATCCATGACTGGTTGTCTGACATGTTGCAGCATCCTGTTGCCAGACATAGTTCCTTCCAACAGTCACACTCTTGACCCAAAGCACAACAACCTCTTCAACTCAGTTGATATAGGCCTCTGTGCTGAGTCTGAGACCATGAGGAAAGTTGGGTGCAGACATAACGTCGCCACCACTAGCGATCACTCCAAACAGGATGATGTGGCCTGGATATTTTGTTTTCATCACTCTCTGTAGATCTTTCTGGGACACACCAAGCAAAAGATTGTTCTGTGTGTTCAAAAACTTATTCCGGCAGAAATTTTTCTCGTCTGAGAAAATCCAAATGATGTTCTATTGGAGGGAATATTTTAGTTTGTTCAAAAGTTTTGTAGTCTTTCCTTTTGTCCTTCATGGATTGGGATACAAATTGCCCCTTTCTCATCTATTATGATAGATACCGAATGTCTTCATCCACTAGATGGGCAATAAGAAACTTAGACACTCCAGTGTACCTTGATATGGACTTGATTGACTTGAACGGATCGTTGTCAATCGTGGCTTGGATTCACCAACGAATAGTAGTGGTCTTTTCTCTTATGTTTTCCGAGCTGCCGTACCTTCTTAATTAGCATTAGACTCATCCAACTCTTTCCGACCCCTCTGCACTATATATATATATATATATATATATATATATATATATATATATATGTATACACAGCTTGCCAAAATATGAACACGTGTTATTTTGATTTTTCCCCGTGATAAAATATTTACACTGGCAACCATATAAATAAGAAATACAGACAGTAAATGTAAGTGCCCATTTATTTTTGCCCATCATATTTTTAATTTGATATTAAATATTATTAAATAATTTTTTTTATTCCAGCTTGATAAAACATATTAAAAGTAGTTGTAATTCGTTTAATAAACGTTTTCTAAATTAATATATATTTTAATTTTGATTTGTTGAATTTCTGGAATAAAGAGAGCATTTAAAAAAAATATCTTAGGTGTTGACTAACTTTTGAGTAGCACTATCTGTATAAATATATACATGCACACACACACACACATACATACATATATATATATATATATATGTTTCATTGAAAAGAAAATCTGTTAATAATTTTCAGACAGACTGTGAAAGGACTCTTTAAAATAATGATAAAGCAGCATTTTTAGAGTTTTTTAATTTCATGGTATCAGGAATGCGCGGCCATGCTCCAAATTTTTTGTTTTACTTCATAGGAATCTGATAAATGACTGAACAATTATTACATACTGCTAAATTTACCTGTCAAAACTTCTAAACACCTTAGGATTGGATTGTGTTCTATATCTGAGTGCGTTTTAAGCGTTAGAAACTTTATATATACATACATATATATATATATATATATATATATATATATATAGATAGATAGATAGATAGATAGATAGATAAATAGATAGATAGATAGATATAGTGGGTGTGGGTGTCTGTGACTGCGTGTGAGAAATACTGTTAATCTTTATTGTTTCAAGCACAATATAATTCGGTTGCGTCATATTTACGTGGGCTGATCAACAACTGATCAGAACACTTTGAAAATTGATGAAGATGGAAATAAGTTAATTAAAATCTACCTCTTCTTTTCTACGGATAATTTGAAAGTAAAATTTTAAATAGAAAAGTTTCAACTTTTCAAATGCAGTAACTTCTTTTGTGCCAAGTGTTTGTACATGTAATCATTAAATTCAGTTGGTTCTCACAAATATCCTAGTACTGAAGAACAATTGAATATTTTCAATGGACTGAGAATAATCGAATGTATCGTTCAACCAATAAGGAGAAATTAAATTCTTAACCAATATTGACTTTTTTATATAAAGACTGAATGTAACGGGTTTCAGACTGAATTTCTTTGCTTTCCTTTAACTAAATAACTTTAATCAAATATACAAATATGCCCTACAGACAAGTGGGGGCTTTCAGAATAAAAGTTGTTTAGTGATTTGTCTTTAGAAAGACAACAGAGACCGTCAATTTTTATAGTGAATTACAATCATCGGTAAGTCCCCTCAAACACATAATATAATCTATGCTAATGCTGCTGATAACAGACACTCATTGTTGATTTATATCATTACGGCTCACCAACACATATTTAAAGCCAAAATATATACATTTTTGGACGTGTGAATGTTGCATTAACAATATTTTGATAATAACAATGATTTTTCCAGGTACAATTTCTACTATTGAACCCAGAGCTGGTATGGAAATAGGATTAATACCGTCCTAAATGTATTTCCACATAAGATAATGTAACGAACAATACAGTGATTCGAACCTAGGACTCAAATTTCTCATTCCCAGCCGTTATTAATTATACCACCTGCACATATATGATAATTGTCAGAAAGCGTATAGTATAGGCAATTAATCCTGTTTAGTAAGGCTAATAGTAGATAGATAAAATATCTGTGAAATATCACTGAATACTGTTATAAAACAATAGTTAGCAAACTCTTTCCTCAAATCAATTCTACTATATTTGGCTACTATATTTGGTCTTCATCTCGACTGCACTAAATCTTGTAGCATCATTAGGGGCTTTTTACGGGCTGACAGATGATCAGTAAGCTAGTCCCGTAGCTTATGACTTACAATCAATCAAATATTCAATTTAGAGGTCCACTATATTCAACCTAAGCAAGAATCAACATAAAGTTTTGAAGATATTTTCTCCAATACTGCGTTTTTGTTCCGAGAAGAATAAATTTACATAGGAAATGGTCAGTGTAGTGGTTCTGATCCGCAATATGTGCTTTATTATTTTCTTCAAATTTTCAGGTAAATTATTTAATATATCAATTCTTCCAGGTAAATTAATATTAGTTTGGTGCAAAAATAACGACGTAATAATGTCGTTTTTGACGTA
>OZ010594.1:45170269-45217769 GCA_963932145.1 Acanthosepion lycidas
TGCTTGACACCGTCATATAGAAATATCTTATTGAAAAAAATAGGTGTAAAGATAATAGAAGAAATACAATATAATGCACTTTATTCCAATCCCCATAAATACTTTCCAGAAAGGTATTGACGGTGGTTTAAATGCACGATAACATAGAATTACTAAATTCTCCATTATTTCTATATAAAATAGCTTAGAATATATAAGCAGAAAAATATTCTAACGATGAATTCCATGAAATTCCAATGAATTCGCCAAAAATCCTTGGTACTACGGAGAGTTTCTATACACATTTTGTCGCCAAGAATGAAAGGCATGAACTGAAAAATCACTAAAGTAATTTACCCGTCACATTTCTGCACAGATTTCTGTCCAAATCAACAATATATATATATATATATATATTATATATATATATATGGAATAATGGCATGGATTAAAGTATTGGGGAGGCAAATTAGAATTCTAGTTGAATTCATTACATTCACCTACGTGCTAAAATCCTTGGGAAAGGTATGAATCCTGTTCTTTTCCCTCCAGCTATGGGTAAAATAGAATGACAGACTGGGTTCTATAGCCTTGGATAGCAGCTGGTCTAGGACAAGAACAACTCTGAATTCAAAACCTGCAGAGGGTTCTTTGGGGACGTTGTGGCACCAGGGCTCTGCATTCGGCCCTTCAAAAAAGAGTGTTTGCTTCTGCACAAAGCCTTCACCACTATAATCAATGGCGTGTGCTGGTGTTGGTTCTGGAAACTGAGATGCTTGACCAGCATACGTCGAATACCACTGGAGAGTCGAATACTTATATATATATATATATATATAGATATAGATATATATATATATATATAGAGAGAGAGAGATATTAAGAAATTGACAAAGTCCGACAATTTATTTATTAAAGATATTTTTTATATTTAACGTTCTTTTTATGTATTAAAAAAGTATTTAAGTAAATGCTCTGTTTATATAAACAGTATTAAATAACATTTCTCGGCCTGAATGTCCAAGAAATTTTCATAGAAAATATTCGTCCTTTGACAGGATTCGAACCTGCATCCTATACGGAACCGTCATTTACGCTGGCGTGCCTTAACCGACTCGGTCACAAAGGAGCGTTCAGTAGGTAAGGTCGAATTTACTGCTTATAAACTTCAATCTTCCATGAATCTCGTACATTCATAACTGCTCATGGCGTATCAAATGTAAACAAATGACGTCATACATTAAGAAATGGACAAAGTCCGACAATTTATTTATTAAAGACATTTTTATGTTTAACGTTCTTTTTATAGATACAAGTATTTAAGTAAATGCTCTGTTTATAATAAACAGTATTAAATAACATTTCTCGGCCTGAATGTCCAAGAAATTTTCATAGAAAATATTCGTCCTTTGACAGGATTCGAACCTGCATCCTATACGGAAACCGTCATTTACGCTGGCGTGCCTTAACCGATTCGGTCACAAAGGAGCGTTCAGTAGGTAAGGTCGAATTTACTGCTTATAAACTTCAATCTTCCATGAATCTCGTACATTCATAACTGCTCATGGCGTATCAAATGTAAACAAATGACGTCATACATTAAGAAATGGACAAAGTCCGACAATTTATTTATTAAAGACATTTTTATGTTTAACGTTCTTTTTATAGATACAAGTATTTAAGAAAATGCTCTGTTTATAATAAACAGTATTAACATTTTAATACTGTTTATTATAAACAGAGCATTTACTTAAATACTTGTATCTATAAAAAGAACGTTAAACATAAAAATGTCTTTAATAAATATATATATATATATATATATATATATATATATATATATATCCTGTGAAGGATCAGTTCACTGCAAATCTAGATTTAAGTCACACAAACTATATTATATTTTCATGAACATAAGCTACAGATAAAGACAATTATGTTATTGATTTATGCGTTTTTTCTGAAATTAAGCGACAGCACGTGGTTATCTGTTAAACATTTATGAGCTTAAGTAAAACGTTTTTTTTCTAAAAGACCACATGTATGTAAAATAAGTTTAATAAATATCTGCAATCCAACATATATTATAAACATTGCATATAGATACAGCAATCCCTCGATTAGTGCGGCCAATGTGTACATTAAAGATACGGAATAATCAAAACCGCATTAATCGAATATAAACAAAATTGACTAACAAAATAGTTACCCATTTACCTTTATAATTTTTTTTGAAAACTATGACAAAATCGTTAAAATGAAGAATTTTTTACTGAACCAATTCATTATTGTATATGCACTAAACGTGTTTGGTAAAACAAATTTTGGCGCAGTAACAGAAACCGAATTAATCGAATCCTGTATATAAAAACACCTGTTCTTCTTGTCTTTCTTCTTCTTCTTCTTCTTCTTCTTCTTCTTCCTCTTCTTCTTCTTCTTCTTCTTCTTCTAATTATCGTTATTATTTCCCCACTCCCGTTTCTATCTCTATCTGCCTCATTCTCTTTTTCTCTCACACACACACACTCTCTCTCTCGCTATATATATATATATATATATATATATATATATATATATATATATATATATATATATATATAATTATATATATATACCAATATCTAAATATATATATATATATATATATATATATATATATATATATATATATACATATGAGTGTGTACATATATGACATCTAGAATACATACGTCTATATATATATATATATATATATATATATATATATATATATATATGTATATATATATGTATATATATATGTATATATATGTATGTATATATATATGTATATATATGTATGTATGTATGTATATGTATCTCAGTCATGATATGAGGCTACTTTTGCGAAGTCACTTAAAGAGGGAAAGGTAGACCATAAAAATGGAATAATATTTCCAGGAGAAATCGACGCTGACATAAATGGTCAGACAAAGCTACTGATAGGCCTTCTGAGCTTCACTCAATTTTACACGCAACCGAATTCAGAGAATTAACACGAAGTTGCAGAACGTGGTTGACGATGAAGTGTGTTAAATCTGACTTGCCTAACACCCCACCCCTATCATTACCCCCCTTCGTATCGCTACAGAAGTACTTGTCCTCTCTATACCACCAATTATCAGCGAAACTGCGATAAGACACACATTCATATATATGTTGGCATATATGGGTGTGTGATGCATCTGTCTGACACATAGACACACACAAACACACAAACACACTCACACGTATATATATATATATATATATATATATATATATATATATATATGGGTTTGTCTTATACCATTCTCCTTGTTAATTGATGATATAGAGAGAACAAATATATATATATATATATATATATATATATATATATATATATATATATATATATGTATATATATATGTATGTATTTTTAAATACATATATATATATATATATATATATATATATATATATGTATGTATTTTTAAATACACACACACACATATATATAACAATTTGATGATCTCAAAAACGTGAAACCCAGGGTCACAAACTCACATCAATCCAACCATATATATATATATATATATATATATATATATATATATATATATATATATATATATATATATATATATATAGAGAGAGAGAGAGAGAGAGGTCTGTGTATGTGTTTGTGTGTGTGTACATTGCATTGAATACGACAGGCAATGTACTTTCATGTAATTTTTATACAATTTTTTATGTGATCTTATAATTCTTTCTTTTCGGCTGATAAATTATACAAAAACTGTCCAAATGTTCCTTTTAGCCGATTTCTTTTGACTATACATTTAGCCAATTTCAAGGTTGAAATATATTAACTGTTAACAATAAATGGATTGTTGTATATCCGTATTTATGTAAAGGTTTCATTTTCAAAACACGGTTAAGATGTTGCGTCCATATTCATAGTTGATATTATTAAGTGTTTTTTGTGTGTTTTATTAATAAGACTTCTATTATTTTTAGCCATTTCTTGCCTTCAGTATAAAATGTGAAAGTCAAATTCTCCAAGCTTCTTTCCTCATTATGTGTATTAGTAATTTCACATTTCTTATTCGAAGTAGAATTCTCTGTTTCGTGAAGATTTTTCTAGTTATACACATGTTCTGGCCAATATATTCTAGTCAGACTTCTATTGACTTCTGTTTTCTCGTCACACATGAGGAGATTGTCCTGCATTTCAGACCGATATTACTTAACAGTTCACAAGTCCAATATATAAATTTAAAGCAATATAATATATAAAATAAATAAATGCCATGTGCAATCTTGTATTTTTGGAGAAATGTTAAAATTATTTAAGCATAATAGAAGTATAAAATATTAACAATTGTTTACAATCGGCAAAATCTCAAATTGTTCCACTTTGGTAAATGATTAAGTGATAAATTGCTGTTTATTTTCGTATTATTAACACCTAACCTAAGTTTATTTAAAATTTTCTATTTTTCAAATAGGATCAAATCAAGTAGGAGCAAAAATCTTGCTTTCAAACTAGCCTGAAGAAGAATTCCATGAACAGGAAAAAAAAGATATTTTAAAAGATTATTCCAATTATACTTTGATATATTTTTGCTTATAATTCCAAATTCGACATCATCTCAGGGTGATCGGAAGTGGGAAAATGTGGTGAGATAATAAGGTTCTTGCATCTAGTAAAAGATCCCTCCAGTCTTGGAAATGATTGCTTTCCTGGTCAGCATTATGAAATTACGTTGTTTTTTTTTTCATAACGTAATTTGAAAAGAATGATGAATCTGTTCCTTTGTAAAATTATCCGATGTTTATTCGCTAATATTCGGAACGCAATTCAACAGGTATTATTTCTTTTCTAAAATAGTTCTATATAAGGAATACAATTACGCCTTAGCACAGATAAACTGATGTAAATAACTTCACGGTTTATATGAAATTAACCTAACGAATGTAGTTGCAAATATATATATATATATATATATATATATATATATATATATATAAATATATATTCCATTGTTTTAATCTCTATCTATCTATCTATCTATCTATCTATATATATATATATATATATATATATATATATATATATATATAAAGAGAGAGAGAGAGAAAGAGATATGTGTCTGGGTGTATGTGTGTATATATGTGTGTTCGTGGTGCATATATATATATATATATATATATATATATATATATATATATATATATATATATATATATATATGTGTGTGTGTGTGTAAGCAAATATATGGATATAGATCCGACAGTATGAAGAAAAATAGACGGAAAAACAAACAAAAATCCTAATATGCAATTATGCTGTTTTATATTAACATTAAAACAGCATAATTGCATATAAGATTTTTGTTTGTTTTTCCGTATATTTTTCTTTATATATATATGTTTTTCCGTATATTTTTCTTTATATATATATATAGATTTTTGTTTGTTTTTCCGTATATTTTTCTTTATTTATATATATATATATATATATATATATATATATATATATATATATATATATATATATATATATATAAAGAAAAATATACGGAAAAACAAACAAAAATCTAATATGCAATTATGCTGTTTTAATGTTAATATAAAACAGCATAATTGCATATTAGGATTTTTGTTTGTATATATATATATATATACAGATAGTGCTAGCCATAAGTTAATCAATCCCTAGGATATTTTTTTAAAATGGCCTCTTTATTCCAGATAATCAATAACTCATAATTAAAATATATTTTCATTTAGAAAACGTTTATTAAACTAGTTGCAAACTACTTTTAATTTTATTCATCATGCCGGAATAAAAATATATTTTTTAAAATTAAAAATAAGATGGGAACAAGTAAATGGACACGTATGTTTACTGTCTGTATTTTTATTTATATGGTTGCCAGTGTAAATATTTTTTCACGTGGAAAAATCAAAATAACACGTGTTCATTTTTTTGTTAGCTGTGTATATTGCAGTCAAAGAATATAACTCATTGCGTATGCAAGTGTTTGCAGTTCGGGACTAAATTGGAAGAGAAAAAAAAACTCAACTGTGACGCAGTTCATATTCATAAACTAGAAACGGTTTGGATCGTATGAGACCAAATTGGATCTTTTCAGGTAGCATGATAGGTGATATATCTGGTCAGTTCATAATATTTTTAAGAAGTAGTATTTGGTGCATACAATTAAACAAGGCGGCCACTGCTTTATGATTTGGGGCTGTTTTGCTGCAGATGGAACAGGCAAAATAGTACGCATTGACGGTACAATCGACCCAGATACCAACCAATCTGGAACTTATGTAGTTTTCTCTAAGATCGAAACTTGGATCTTACAACAGGGCAGTGATCTGAAGCATCAAAGCAAATCGAAAAAAGTATAGGTTCTTGGAATGGTACACTGAAATTCCTGGTCTAAACCCAACTGAAAATATGTGGTTTTAGTTAAAGAAGGGTGTACATGCATGAGACCCAGGAAGTATCGACCAACTGTGAGAATTTTGCTAAGAAGAATGATAAAAAAAAAATTGTAGCTCATTACAGCCAGAAACTTCTTAAAAATTACAGAAACACTCTAGTCGACCTCAAAGGACGAGTCACCAAATATTAAATTTATAGGTTCACTTAGTTTTGGACATCTTAATTTTTAATAAATATTTTGCATCCAGCGTCATAAACATATTTGATTGTGGCTGTAATTTGTTTAATGTAGATTTTTCTTAAACTCTATCTATAAAAGGCAGGATTTGTGTGTGTGAGTGAGTGAGTGAGTGAGTGAGTGAGTGTGTGTGTGTGTGTGTATGTGTAACGAATGCACGGCCGCAATTTTTGACGGATTTGCACCAAAATTTACATGCACATGCTCCAAGTTAGTAGGAAATTAAGACCGAATTTGCATTTCCCAAATCCCATCGCTAGTGGAAATAATCGATTTTTCATACTTCTAGGGGAGTTTCCATGTAGTTTGCGGCCATTTTCTACTGGACAGAGTGAGAGCCTATAGCTGGCTGCCACGAATAGGCAGGAAGATTCTATTGGTCAGCGTGATAGCCAACAGCTGATTGACACGAATGTTAACTAGCATACTAGTATGCAAAAAAAAATCGATATCTGCATTCGTCACAAGTGTGAAAAAATCTGCATGGCATTTTACTCCAGTTGGCTCATTCGCTTGCTTAAACTCAACGTTGATTCTGATCCCGTAGAACTGGGTTGGGTGTGAAAAAGTAATTGTTGTTAACATTCTTTTTTCATTCGGTTTTTCCAGTTACGAGTCCTTTTTTAAAGCTGATCGTTTTGTGTTCATTTTGTTTAGTTCTTTTTTCGTAACAGATTTAATGTTTAGTATAGAGCTTAGAAAAGATTCACAGTGTGAGATAGGCAAGAAGTAAGGCATGTAGCAACATCAGCACGGCAAAGGGCACCCCTTTACAGGCAAGGAAGGGCAAAAATATTTTAAGTCAAGTGATAGCGATTCCTGTATGAGTCATGCGATTTTTGAATCAAGCACGGGCATGCTGCTAATAAATATATAAATTTGTTGATTATCTGGGAAAAGAAGTAATATTTTTTTTAATATTATCTTGAGTTCACTTAGAGAACTCTCTCTCTCTCTCTCTCTCCCTCTCCCTCTATGGAAACAGATCCAAGAACACGTAAAATAAACAAGTAAAATATTAAAAGATAAAACGCCGATAAGTAATTCATCATTTCTCTTGAACCAACCTTAATTGTTTTATGACCCTTCGCGCAGAACTTTTCATTGCCAATTCAAGAAAGACATTCAGATTACTAACACAAAAACAGAAAATCTCATATCGAGAATATTTTACATTGAAAAACATAAGGAACAAATTAATTATTTTTAATAATATGTGGAAATCTCCGCCTTTTACCTGAAGATGGTCGCGAGACCAGAAACACGTGTAGTAAAATTATGGAAAATAAAGCATAATATTTTTTTTCTAAAAAAATCCACATTACAACCAAAAACGTTTGCGGCACCTCTCTTCTCTTCTTTTTAATATACATTATTTTTAATATACATACTTTACTCTCGTTGGAACCACTACAACATGTATCTTTTATATATATATATATATATGTGTGTGTGTGTGTGTGTGTGTGTGTGTGTGTACGTGTGTGTGTGTATGTGTCTGTTTGTCTGTGTGTGTGTGTTTGTGTGTGTATGTGTGTGTTGTTCAATGCTTGCTAGATTCATGAGAGAAGAAAAGTCAGTATTGTTGTTCGAGCGTTTGTAGATATATAGATATATTCGGTTTGGACAGAGAAGGAAACAAAATGTTGTTTAGCAATTTCATGTCATCGTTGAATTTATATAACGAAACACATGCATACAAAATTATATATATGCTGTTTCATCCATATGCATTGGCTGCATGTCTGAATTTGCAAAGCATCTACCAGTTCACTCTGTGACCTTGACATCCGATGTCTATTTCTTTCTGTCTCATTTGTTGCATGTTGTTGGAATTTTGTACTATGGCAGCTGAAACATAGACTGACCTTATGATGAGTTCATAACATTTCAAGATTTTTTCTTCTTGACATTGGTTATGAGGTTTTCCAAAGGAACTGATGACGTCATCTATGATGCGAATCTACGGTGGTGATGCCTAGGATATTTCTGTAACATGCTACTCTTCGCATTAAATATACTGTAATATCTAAAGTCTGCAGACCTACAGAAACATTAGAAAGATGAATGCATCTATGCATGTAACAGACCGATGTTTGATTGCAAGCAAATGTTTTTTTTCTTCTCGTAATTAAAAAAGTACGGCATTTGATTTATTTCTCTCTCTACTGTCTCGAATGATCAAAGTAAGGGAAAAAATTGTTTTGTTAATTTAGTTTTCGTCTTTGTGTCGCTTTTACTGAATGCGATTGGTTAAAAGTGTGACTTTAAATTATAATATAATATTTAAATTTTAATATATTTTAATTATCATATAATACTTAAATTATAATATCTTCTACATTATAATATATTTAAATTGTAGCATTTTCTACATTATAGTATAATATTTAGATTGTAATATCTTTTTAATTATTATATAATACTTAAATTATAAGATCGTCTACATTATAATATATTTAAATTGTAGCAACTTCTACATTATAATATATTTCAATTGTAATATCTTTTAATTATCATATAATACTTAAATTATAACATCTACATTATAATATATTTGAATTGTAGAATATTATACATTATAATATAATAATTCAATTGTAATATATTTTAATTATGATATATTTAAATTGTAGCTTCTACAATATAATATAATATTTAAATTGTAGTATCTTCTATATTATAATATAATATTTGAATTGTAACATCTTTTAATTATCATATCATATTTAAAATGTAGCTTCTTCTTATAAGACTGAACTAACTACCGATCTAAAATTAGTATTGTGTCTATCCGAGTTTGTTTTTTTTCTACCACTAACGATTTGAATCGAGTAACTTAAATTCAGAAAAGTATCCAGAAGGTTGTCGACAAATGTTCGGGACTGTCACACGATTTCCCAAGTCTTGGCTGTTAAATTATTTTCTTAAACCTAGTACAGCAAATAACTCCGAATATATGAAATTGGATTCACATATGATATCTCAGTGCCAAGCCAGGGTTATAGTGGTAGCCAGCGTTACTGGAAAATAAATTATTACATTAATAATTCCATAGGAATTAACGTTCTGAATTCATTATGAAGAAAACATGGTAATCATAAGCAAGAAGCTATGAGAAATGAAGGAACTCACTACGCAAATAAACGAACATTATCACTGTAATTATAACAAATAAAATATAAACGCGAACACTATAATCTTTTTAAATGTTTCTTTTTTTTAACTAAAAGGCTTTAACACACTTTCAGATCTTCCTGTTTCTAAACTATTTTCAAATTATTATTATTGTTATTATTATTATTATTATTATTATTATTATTATTATTATTATTATTATTATTCCTACAATCTTTTGACTACCGGAAAAGACGAAAGGCTGGATGGTTCAACTTCCTGTCGTCTAACATCGAGATAATTCGTCTAATTTCCTGGTCAGAAGGACTTCCGTTGCGAATCGGGATTGGCATAGATTGCCGTATAAGTGTGGAAGTTTTCCTGCGATAAATTCTTTCACTGACCATTTGCTGGAGTCTTTAAACACTTCATTGTATCGGTGAATCAGATTAATGGCTGAGACACTAAATAAATGTAAACACTTTCGTTTTGATTTTGATTTTTTTGAATTGATCCTTTCCAGTTATGTCCGACACTTAGGCAATTAAAGACAACAATACATTGCAACTTCTCTATTGATTTTAGCCTAACACAGCTATCTCCTTATCAAATTATTTGGCTAGCGATTCTATACTTATGTACGTGCCAAAAGACGTATAGAGATAGAAAATAATCTATATGTTTTGCCGAATATTCACTTCGAATTATTATTAGTTGGTATCAGGAGCAATGGGATATTTTCTTTCACTGAAGATTACTTGTCTTATTTTCCATACACACCACATATGTCTGTCTGTATTTGTGTGTGTAATAGTGTCTCCTGTTTAGTTCTAGGAATATTACAAAACAATCAGGTATCATAATATCCAAATTTTCCTACGTAGTTACCATTTCTTTTCACTAGCGATGAAATCCTCTGCTAAGAAAGTTGTTTTACTGCGTTGTGTATTTATCTCACCCGAGTCTCTCTTGCACTGTCATAATTCGATCATTCGTCTGTGAATTGAATATTTGTCCTACGTTAGATCTGGGGCTTCATTTATTTATCTAAAGTCTTGGGAAAATCTGAAGTTTAATCTGCAATATCCTGACGACATATCGACCTCATTCAATTTATTTACACCATAATGTAACATCACTCTGTCTTTTCTATAGATATTGTCATGGTAATATTTCTGAAGATCTTTTTCTACCTTCACTGTCGTGGAAAACGTCACCTGAAGAAGGGAGTACCCTTCCAATCTTAAAAATAATGTACGGACAGTTTAACATAAAGGATTGTGCGCAGTTAATACCAAAGGAATATTTGGCAGTGTTATGTGGCGCGAAATACAGAAGAAGGATTTTATTCCCACTGTTAAGTCTGTCATGGAATTGGGATAGTTTGGATTTTGAATTAAGTTAACGATTCCAAGTATATATCTGTGAAGAAAAACTGGTTTCAGGTATGTTTCAGAAAAAGCAGTTTTACGTGGCCTCCTAAGCAGTACGAAGTAAATAATTTCAAAAATATCTGTGGAAATAAAAGGAATGGCGGATTCACCATAAGAAAAAATAAGAAAGCAGGAATGATCTGAAAGGGATTTCTAATCAGGAAAGTGATAAATCCGTTGACATTACCGGAAAGAACTTTATCTGAAATTATTCCAAACGGTTAACACTTCTGATATTAAATAGTTATTTATTCGTACAATAGTACAAAACGCGGCACAAGGCCAAAAAGGGGGTTTGGGAAGGACGGTCTTCTGTCTTAATTCTAAACTTAGCTAGTCACAGACACGGACCCAAACATACCAAATATTCCTATCACCAAAACAACACATCCACTCCTACTTTTCTTACTGCGTCCACCATATTACCTCAAATTCTCTTTGAAATCCTAACTAGTCCCCATATGTACATTTCAAAGTCTGTGGGGGGGGAGGAGAAAAAACAATTTAAAAACCCCAATGATTATTTACAATATGATTTAATACTATTTACATAAAACAAAACAAAATAGGGTTAGTAATAACCCCCCCCAATCCCTAAATGTGGCAGAAACATCAGTTAACTGGACGAAATAATTGCGGCATTATAACATTATAAAAAAACCAAGCACACCCACAAACACGCACTTATTTAGACAATAACATATACGAAAACACACAGACGAAACGAAAGTCATCCCGCAACAACCAGAGAACTGACATCACTGACCCCCTAACGAGGGAGGGGATGGGGAGAAAAATAGGGACAGAAATAAAAGGGACCAATGAGCATGCATACCCTAGCTAAAGATTCAAACTAAAAAACCTAAACTAGCCTAATATCCGGGCGGGTTGCCTCTGTTCAACCATGTTAGGACAAAAACCTGTACCTAACCGACATCCACGTGCCACTACTTCTGATATTAAATAATAGCGACATTAAATATTGGAAGCTGTTTATTGATATCTGTCGAAAAGTTGTGCGTGCTTCATTCAATTGTTTTGCCAAAAGTGTTTGCGTTTTTCTTTTGTTGTATTTGGCAATACATTTATTCTTTGGCATACATTCTTTTACTCCTAGATAAACATTATGTATTGAAAATATGCTTTATAGTCAGCTTAAAATATGTACGTATAATAAAAGACATTATTTCCTTCTAAGATCTTGTGTATGCAATAATCTTTTGTGTCACGGCATAATGTAATTTAAATTAGTGACACGTGTTAACAGTTCCCTATCAAAAGACGCATCACGACTTTGATATTCTTTCAGTTATTGTTAGATTCCGACCAAGATGAGCACGCAGAGGGTAGATCACAAATGTTCCTCACATGTTGGCGTTGATTAAGATGAAGACAAATTCGTTAAGTACATAAACAGTCTCACATCATCAAACAAATCGTCTCCAAAAACAAATGTGATAAGCGAATTTTCGCAAAAGATAAAGGTTTTTTAAGACCTTTGGTTTTCTTTTTACTGTGTGAATATTTTTTTAAATATCTTTTCTAAACCACAAGCCTTTACTCTGCATCAACTATTTTTAGATTTTAATTCAAATGGAGATTATTTTTGTTCCCTTATGAATTCATGTACATATATTTGTAAATACAAATTATATACGTAACTGACATATTCATGTTGTCTTGAGTGTTAAGATTTTTTTGTTTTGTATTCTGATGTTCGGATTTCAAATATTAATAACCTGGACCAGTATATTTTTTAAACACACACACACACACACTATATATATATATATATATATATATATATATATATATATATATATATATATATATATATATATATATATAGTCTTATGGTGTGCTATATTTATAGGATAAAGTGCTCAACATCAGTCATAGAGCGTGTGTAAATATAAAAGTGAACATTGAAAAAGAAGAAAACTAAACACAATGCAGAAAGCGCTGAAAGGCCGTACGTCCTATATTTGGGCCTCATCAGCAGTGCGCATCTACTACCGAGAATAGAAACCTGGACAGTTGCGTTATCAGGCAAGCGTCATACCAACTGTACAAACGGGACTCGCAAACTCTGCCTCACCGAGCCCCGTTGGTATGACACTTGACTGATAACGTAACTGTCCAGGTTTCTATTCTCGGTAGTGGATGAGCACTACTGATGAGTCCCAAATATAGGACGAAACGGCCGTCCAGTGCTTTCTCCATTCTGTTGAAGTTTCTTTTTGACTTAATTATAATTATCTGAAATCATCCTCATAATTTCTATCTTATATATATATATATATATATATATATATATATATATATATATATATATATATATATATATATATATATATATATATACACACATACACGCATGCGCACACGCAAACACACACATATATGTGTGTGTGTGTGCGCGCGTGTGTGTGTGTGTGTGAACGGGATTGGTGTATACGGAATAAATTCCAATAACCAACAATTACTATAATTAAAAGAGTGCTTAGTACAATTTTCGAATAAATAATTATATATACATACGCGCACACACAGAGACAGACACACATAGATAGATAGATAGATAGATAGATAGATAGATAGATAGATAGATAGATGTAATATATATTATTATTAGTCTTTCGTAATTTGGTATCTATACGTGGTTCATGGGAGAATTTCTCTTTCTATTATGAACTTCCCCCAGAATATTGATACTTCATATATTTTAGAACACCTTGCTCTATATAACACACATATGTAGACACTGCCATTGTGTCCGCCCAAATTGTTCACATGCAAGTTTTCTTATCTATGTTAACAATTGACAGGATGTACCATCAGGTTTCAATGATAAAAACCTAAAATCATACCATTCTGTACTAAATTTGTATTGTCAGTTTATTCTCACGTTGTATCAATAACATTGTCTATTTCGGATAGAGATTTCTCCGGCATGAAAGGGCATAATCATTTTTTTTAGGAATTTCAACTTGAAAACAACGCAGATGAAAATAAAAAAAAAAACAGATCGCTATTAGCATGAGGAACTCTATAAATATAAGAATAAAAAGAAGTTAGAATTCTTAATTCCGAGATAAAAATGACTTTTAAATGAGTTGAAGAAAGCCATCATTATCGCGAGACTTTGTAGAAATTTGCTCGGTTCGATCAAGTTTGTTTCACTGTGTCGAGCTAAATATTTTTCTCAGCTGAAACTCACTTACACTTTTATGAATGTACAATTCGTCCATGCATTGCGCTCACATCTAGACCGATGCCTCTGCTACCTGTTTAGAAATTGTTGACAAAATCACAATAAGCGCTCAATGTATGGTCCTCCATCAGACAGAATCCGTTCATAATGATTTGTCGCAGTTCTGGGTTGAATCGGTGATGATTGAATGTCATTAGTTTGCTTTTCGAGGTATTAAATGCGACGGTAGTTTTTTCCCCATTGAACTGTTATAACTTGGGCAGAGGAGGGATGAGCTACCGTCAACTAGAGGTTTGGAGGTGCACTCCTATACTCTGATATCTTCAGCATAGATATTCACAAATGATAGGACAATTGCAGCTTTGTCAATGACACTGCAACAAGAAATGCGATATTTATGATTAGAATGACATCAGAAAATGGAAACTAAATGCAGAAAGATGTGCACTTATGTTTTATGCATTGCTTAAAAGCAGGGTGTATTATATAATCGGTAGAGTGTGTTATATTATCGGCCCTAATATGGTATTTCAATCACTTTTCCTCTTCCGTAAACTAGCTACCCTGTATCTTATCTATAAATATTTTCATCAGAATTTTTCTAATGAGATTTCTTCTTTGTTACCTGGATATTTATTAGGTTGGTGCAAAAATAATATCGTTTTTTGACGTTAAAAAATACGTCAAAAAACGATATTATTTTTGCACCAACCTAATACATATTTTTGCGTAATACTAGATTGGAAGCTTGATCGCATCATTTTACAGTTGAAATGGCTTTATGCAACCGTAGATTGTATGCGAAAATTTTCTTCTCTCAGTCATCTCACTTCTGAAAATCTCTTCCGGTGTCTTTCTTCCCAATCAGCTTTGAGCTTCAAAAATCTAAATATAACGTCAAGTGCCAAATTCTGTTTCCTTAATTCCAGTTCTTTTATTGTTCTCTCTCCTTAATATTTTTTTACACATTATTTACCATTCGGAAAAGCCTTATGTCTTTGTGATAGTATCGTCTTGTTTAGAGCGAAATGATTAAGAAGAATGATATAAGAATAAAGATCAACGTTTTTGCAATATTCAGTGATAAAACAATTGTATGCCATAATAAATCTGTAAGATTGATTATGAATGCTGAATTTAAATTTAAATGTTTTGAATTAAGATATTATTTTCGTAACCTATTTTCATGAATGTTTCTCCAAATGTGAATAACTCTCTCGGAATTCAGACAGCTCTGTGTCATACGTGATAAACGTGTAGACCATCATGTATCTTTCAATTCATGACTGACGAGGCCGATTTCTTTGTTTTCCCCGCAGTACATTGCTATTTCTTTTTGCGGTAGACCAGTTGCCATGTATGGCTATAGAACCAGGTCAGTCCTGCTATTTACCAATAGCTGGGGAGTGGGGGAGAAGAAGGGGATTCATACTTTTTTCTAGGGTATTAGCACGTAAGTGAATGTAATGGATTCAACTCGAATCTCCGATTCCTCAATCCGAGCCGATATTCATTACTCCACCGACGGGATTACATACCCAAATCTATTACATGCCGTCGACATGGAGAACGATTGGGTAAAAAAAAAAAAGAAATATTTCATCTATTTTCTACCCATTCTGAAGGATTTCCATCTCAAAACACAGGCAATTAATAGGGAGAATATAAAATGTTAAATGATTTTTGAAAAAGAAACTAGCTTTATTTTTAGTCTCGGTTAATGGCATCTTAGGAAAAATAATAACAGATTTATTTATATTAAACACGCAGCTGCATATATACATACAACTCATTTTCCGTTATCCAACTGAAGAAGCCATCTATGCTAAATGCATATTTTCGTAACATACTTTTATGAATGTTTCTCTAAATATTAATAACTTATAACTCTGTCCGGATTACAAACACATACACACACACACACACACACACACACACACACACACACACATATATATATATATATATATATATATATATATATATATATTAAATATTAAAAGTATTGTTCGTTTAAGGAAAGCTAAAATATAAATAATTGCTCTACAAACAACTGGGTGAATCAGGAAAGCGGGATCTCTTTTTTTCTATTTCAACTTGAAAAATATTTTGATTAAAAAGACTGTACGTTTGAAGAAAATAAAAATACTTACATCAGAAACAAATCGTATTTTTTAAAACTTATTCGCTTAAATCTGATTAATCTAAATCATAATGCGCTGGAAGGACCACACAAGTACCGAAGAATCACATACGTTTATCATTATATATATATATATATATATATATATATATATATATATATATATATATATATATATTATTGTAGGAATTCATTCAAATCATTTATTGGTATTTGACTGACAATTTTTGTCTATCCAATTTTAATGATTTTACTATCGACGAATTAGTACAGATGAATCAAATATATATCCAACATTCATAATTATTCCAGTTCCTGTGCATATGATTTTGAAATTAAATACAATGCCTATTCATTATATGTAGATAGGACAATTTACGTACTGTCACTTACAGGCATCATCTTATCATCTCAGACAGATTGCTGTCTTTTCTCCATTCACGATTAATGTTTTCTCCAATCACGACGGAAGTTTTCTTTACTCAGGATGAAGGTTTTATTCAGTCATGATGAAGGTTTTCGCTCTAAGCGTGGCTTCATATTTTGACAGTCTATTGCATTTCAAGTTTACTCCAGCCCTCAAATAGAACTCTTATATTCAATCTATTGTCAACATTCTGGTTAAATGGTCGCTTCATGCTTTTATTCCAAGTGGCATATGACTCCTTCTGTGATACTTTATCAATACATGAGTTAGATATGATCTATCGTCGAGCATCGCAACAAATATATAGACTACAGTTAACCAATGCTCATTTTTCAGCCTTGAAAAGAGGTTACGCGGTCAAGAGGTAATGACTTGCTTTCACACAGACACATCATTGCACGACTGTCGTTTCTGTAGAGATATTTCTACGGCAGACGTTCAGTTGATGTCGATTCTCTGAATATGCCATTATGATCTTTAGCAGCTATGAGTAACCCTCTCACTTCCATAGAATCGAATCACCATCTTTTCCTCTGTGTTCCATATGTAAAATGAAAGGTTTAATCAGAGAGCTTTTTTCTAATAACTGCCACATTATGCAGCAATTTTCGCTTGGTTACTTCCTTAAACAGGTTATTCACCCTGACCTCTTCACGCCAAATGTCAATTGCCATATTTCTTCCTTAAACTATTGATCTTTATTTCTAGCCGCTTTCTCTTCCATTCATATCACAGACCCCATTCAGCGTGATCACTTTAATGAAATGCTAACCCATTGCCTTAAATGTTATTTTAACCGGTTATTGGATGATGCTTTGTGTTAAACAAAGCCATTTGCACATTAAGCAATTAATAATAAAAATAACTTTTTTAAAAATAAAAATTTAAAGTAATCAATCCGTTTATATATTGCAAACAGATAACATTAACATGTTTAATAACGATTAGTGCGAATGGAAATCAATATAATTTAAATCATACTGACTACTGGACAATTTCTTTTCCTAAAGTTGATCCAGTTGTACGGCACGACATAACACAAATTAAAACCTTGAGATAAATCATTCCTGTTAAATTCAATCAAATATATTCTTCTGTATATGTGTGTTTGTGCATCCGTATTTGTGAATATACAGGGTGACTGAAAAGTAACTCCCTATTTTAGGTATGAGTGGTTAGCAAGGGGTCCTCACAAGACCCTGTGGCTTTTTTTATTTGTGGTTCGTTGAAGTAGCGAGTCTACTATACCAAATCAAGACTTTGAAAGAATTTGAAGGGTGAATAGAAGGAACTATGTCTCCGATTCTACAAGAATTCCTGTTGAAATCGCTTGAAGCAATTACTGAATGGCTCGAGAAGCTGGTAGCGAATCTATTGCCCATATTGAATTTTAAATAAAACCACATGCAAAACGCTTTCCTCTCATTAACATTTCTTGTAAAATTTATAGTTAATCAATAAACTATAAGTATTTTAAAATGGGGAATTACCTTTTGGTGACTCTGTCTATGTATACGCCTATTTCTGTAAACGCTTATTATTATTATTATTATTATTATTATTATTATTAATAATAATAATAATAATAATAATAATAATAATAATAATAAAGATAATAATAATAATAATAATAATAACTTCTATCAGGTTGAACGGTATTGACATCCACTGATTATAAGACCCGGTACCACAGTGCAGGCCAATTTCTACACTGGAAATTGGTATGGACACCACCCAGACCGGTTACAATTTTATGGGACTACACAATACACACAGAAAAACAATAAAAGCTAACCTCCCAAACATTTTATTTGAGACTGCAAACAAAAAAGTGCCTCCATTTTTTGATATGGCAGTCCCTGCAGTTTGCAATCTATCTTTGAAGATCTTAAAAAGATATCAAAATACAAAACCTTGAAACCGAAATCTCAAAAATGTGGCACATCAAAAATCACTGTTGTAGTTGAAGCCCTCGAATTGTTTGGAAAAGATACCACTAGATTAACTGAAGGGAATCATGGAGGTCCATGCCTTAAAGAAATACAAAAAAGTACAGGCCGAAACTCACGAAAGGCTTTATCTATGTGAAATATGCGTGTGCCTTTTTTCTTTTTTTTTTTAATTGGTCAGCGAAAAATGCCATGATGTCATTTCTAACCTTGGGTCTCTGGGTGGGACCCGATAAGAAATGTGTACACACCAGAAATCAAAGAAATAACAATAATAATAATAATAATAATAATAATAATAATAATAATAATAATAGATAGTCAGAACAATCGATGCTATTTGCCATGACCAGAGACCGCAAAAACAAAATGTTCCTTCTTATTGATATGGTAGACCCGGCAGCCTGTAATATATCTTTGAAAATACACTATCAAAATATAAGGACCTTGAAATATAAGGACCTTCAATACACTATCAAAATATAAGGACCTTGAAAGTGAAACATCATAAATGGGCCACATGTAGACATCAGTTCGAGTTGAATGCCACAGATTGATTAGAAAACGTTTCGACTGACTCAATGAAGTGAGTCTTGGATAACCTAATCCTTAAAGAAATATTAAAAATTGTACTCACTAGTACAGCCCACATCTTACGAATCTTAATCTATGTAAAATTTTGTGATCTTAGGATTTTTTTTTTTTTGGTTTTTCTTCATTGTTTTCTCCACAAATGCTCAACGGAAAATGACGTGGTGCCATTGCTGACCCAGGGTCTCTCTTTGGTACACGGAATAAATGAGTATACACCAGAAATCAAAGCAAATAGAAATAATAATAATAGCTAGTTACTCGTTTCTTCGAACAAAACCACCTGCTAACTAGTGCCTGTTGCATACAGCCAAAGTGCCATATTTGCAGTTCTTCAACACCCATATAGTAAACATGTCGTTTATACTGCAACTACGTTGTGCAGATTGTTACTAGTTTGTCGTAGCCAACGCTTAATCTGACGTAACACGTAGTTGGAAAAGTCGGGTTTGGCCAACTCCTCGCTCACCCTGACTTGTTAATCACTGCTTCCTTGATCATCGACGGGTTTCGAATAGAATCCTCATCTCAATTTAATTCACAAGACAGTCTAAAGCCGAAACATTCGCATGAAAAATCGTCGAATGAGAGATACAACTCTGTATCGCAAGGCAAGAAAGTTTATTTCCTAACCACTCCACCAAACGCCTATGTCTTAACATACAAAGAACAGTGGATATATTAATGTTAATGATAAAACTTAGAGATGAAAAAAAGTCACTGTCGAACGGAACAATATACCGTATATTTTCACATTATCTTATATTCAGTGTCCTTTTTAGGATGTGGGTGATCAGGATTCTCCACAATTTCCTTCAAGCGTAGCACTTTTGTTAACGAAGAATGGATATAAGTACATACGATATATCTTCTTCATATTTTATATTCAGTGTTCTTTCAGGAAGTGGACAAGTGACAAATTGTACGTACCCACTAATTTTGACATCCGACGCATGTTATAGGTTTGGGTCAACAAGAAAAATTAATAAGAGTTTAAAAAAAAAAATGATACATTTATAATTTATTTCTGTACAGTTTGGTTTCTTATACAACCTTCTTCTCAGTTTGAACGTCCTTTGTTGGATGTAGGCCAGTCCTCAGACCAAGTGGAGGAATGGACAATAACCATACCCCACCGGCTCAGTGCGAGATATTAGGTACGGTTCTGACAGACCTGGCGATCATTTGCTTTCTATTTATGATCAACTAAATATATTTACGAGTGTGAGTGTAACGAACCAGACTGAAATTCGAACTCGTTAATCCTGCTTCACATACCAAGCCTTTATCCATTAGACCAGCCGTCCATCGAAGCTCACGGCACTCGGAATTCTCAAAAAGTCAAACATTTAGGTACTGATCAGGCTTAACGTGGCTTCAGATCGGTGATCAGTTTAAAACCGGCATTTCAACGTGATATGGCCGCGAGCCGTACAAATGGGAGGTGTATAGAAAATGTAATATTCAGTTTCGGATATCGACTCTGTATTCTGTACTTTACTTCGATTTACATATTGGAAATATAATGCAGATGCATGTTTATTATTCAATTAATTAATTTATTTTATTTCTTTGTATTTTCGTTAAAGAGAAAAAATAAAGATCAACGTTTCTTACAGCATTCAATGCTAACGGCTCCAAGTTTTATTTAGATTTTATTATTTATTTTATTCTTATTTTTTTTTACGAGAATATATAGCTGAAACGTGAATTTGGGGTCGCCAAACAGGTAAGTCGTTAAAAGCAGAGTATCTAGAATGTCATTTGACATTAATCTTATTTATCATTATGAAAGCTGATTTCATCTTAGACGTAGGTTTTTAACGCAAGCAGTTTCATTTTGCATCTATTATTAAATTCTAGTTTTAGAGGAAAACTGTTTATCTCTAAAAATAATTACCATTGATAAAACATCTTCGTAGATACACTGTTTAATAAAATAGATTAATACTGAGATATGAAAAACGTGATTACTAGATATTTTGTGTCAAACATTTAATTGTAAAACATTATGACATAGACAGTAATGATGAAAAAATAGCAAAATAATAAGTGATTGAAATTGTAATTAAATTTTGATATTTTATAAATTGATCGCCATAAAAGTCACACATACAGAGCAACCGGTATGGAGGAGAGAAATGTCAACAAAAGAAAGGAATAATCATGAAAGAAATCAATGAAAAATGTCACTTTTCATTCAACTGACGGAAAAGCCAGGATTTAATATAATTATTTCAGCTAATATTAATTATGCAAAAGGAAATCGAGAAAGAAATTGTTAAGGTCTGAAAGAAAGATTCCGATAAATTATATGCTATTAGAAGAGAGAGACACACACACATACATATGTGTGTGTGCATGCGTGTGTGTGTTTCTCTGTGTGTATGTGTGTGTTCGCTCCATTTATATAGACATGTTCCTGTATATATATATATATATATATATATATATATATATATACACGAACATGTCTATATAAATGTCTATATGTATATATATATGTATATCGTATGTTCATTTATATAGACATGTTCATGTATGTATGTGTTTGTATATATATATATATATATATATATATACATATATATATATACGCACGAACATGTCTATATTAATGAACATATGATAGTGCTTGCAGGCGAGCGAACAAACACGCATACACATACACTCGCACACACGCACACACACAAACACACACATACACACACACATATATATATATATATATATATATATATATATATATATATATAAGGAATTATATATATATAAGGAATTGAAATGGTACGTCTAACCGATTCATATCTTATCTTATCTCCCACCTTACTTCCTCACTTCGTTAATTTTACATATGCTTGATGAGGTCCATCAAAAACGTGTGAATTTCTTTTCATTTTTCATTTCAACCTTTGGGGGTAAAGTCTGATGATCCAGAGCCCTGTTAAAGGGGTTGTGGTGAAATAACTTATTACATGGAACCTTAAAGTGGTCTGTTTTTATTCAAACATATCTGCTCTGAATTTTACATTGAGCTCTCTGGTCTGGATATCATCCTCCTTGGGTCTACCCATGCGGATTACCTAATTTTGCATAAACTATATATATATATATATATATATATATATATATATATATATATATATATATATATATATATGTGTGTGTGTGTGTGTGTGTATATATGAAAAAATTTTCTGGGTTAGAAAAAAACGATATGTTTTAAGATAAAAGACAATAGCAAAACTGCATTATTAGCCGATGCGTTTCCTCCAATGTGAAAATTTTCAAGGCAAAAACGAAATGAATTTATTGAAAACCTAGTAACTCTTAACAACAAACTATCCTTAAGAACTAGAAGAATTAAAAAAAAAACGCCCTTGTATTCATATTGTCAACTGAAAATATTGAAAATACTGTAATACGGGGCATTAGTAATTTTCAATCACCAATGCCCCGCCATACTGGACACCTAGCCCCACTTAACGGGCTTCATCTTAAAGGGAGAGATCTCACGATTTGAATATCTTGAACCAATGCCTAGCGTTGTATTCACTCATGGCATTATCCCGAAGATTTGATACGGTTTCGAATAAGCCCTAATTAAATTCATGGAGCAGACAATGCTGAACGAGCTTCTTTGAAATTGCCATGTTTCCTCGCATCTGCTCGAGCTATGACTGGTGTATGTGTGCAAATCATCTTCATTTGTCAGGAGAAATTACCCAACCAGCACTGATTGTCTGGCATGTGTCGCACTCATTTACGTATCAGTGATCACTTCTACCCACATAATATAAGAACAGGCAAGGACTTTTGTGGTTACCTTATAGTTTGTCATATAATGTATGCATTATATTTGAATTTTAGTATTATTTCTTGGTGCAGGTAGCGCCTCACATATACAAAAAACTCTTTGATGAGTTTTTAAATGAATTATAAATCATTGACATAAAATATATGAACAATGTTGGTATAAAATCTTTATATACAAATATTCCCGTAATAAAATGCCTAAATCTACTAAAATTACGCTTAACGAAAGCAAAAAAATATTTAATTACCTCTTATTACACATGAGATAATATAAATGTGCCAATTAATTTACTCTGCACAATTTCATCTCCGATAACGATTTTTGTAAAAAGTGATCCTTTCAAAAATATTTTACCCGAAAATTATTTTTATTTTATATACATAGAGGTTTTTCAATTATTATATCCATATAACATAGTTTTTACCCGATCTTAAATTTTATAAAGTCGAATACACAATAGTCTTATCATTTGAATATCAATTTAAAAACACTTTCTATATATCATGCTAACGAGGACTAATAATGACGTGAATGGTGTCTGAATGTTTCATGCCTTCAGCTATCGCCAGACAATGGATTAATATTCACCATCGAATTAAATATGCACAGAAAAGTTGATTTTATTAAAATCAAAGCAATTATTGTTATTATTACCCAATGGACTAATCTATCTGAACGCTGCACATTTCGGAATTTGATAAGATTGATCTATCACTTACTCTGTGAATATGCCCACTTTTTGTTTTCCGTGCATACACGAGAATTTTACACACATCTATTAAGCCTAACTCTAACGAGAGAATCATATTATATCTCAGGCATTTTCTCTATTTGAAGAATGAATTACTTTAAAACAAAATAAATGAGTGGTCCTGTTTTTGCATTGGTGCAATTGTTTCTTTTCTTTCTTTCTTTTTTCTTTCTTTTTTCTTTTTTTCATCGTTACCTTCTGTTTGCACGTACAGGCATCAAACATTTCAACGTTCTTCGTGTCCTTAAGTGGTTATGTTTTGTCTTAATTCTATTGGATCTTTCTTTTTTATAGGATATCAATCAAAGTGAACGAAAATTCGATTTTCATATGAACAAATTAAACAAACAATGGCGTCAGAAAAAAAAGCACGGATATTTTACTGACGAAACCACATTCAATATGAACGCTCCTTGTGGGGAAGGAATCAGCTTGCGAACAAATCATACGACATTGCCTTTAGCAATGCACTTCTACTACTTGAAACTTCAAAATGAGCCTCTTGTCACCGTTCGACATCGTAAATGATGAAGACGTTGTCTTTCATTCAGATATAAACGCACCTGTGATGGGAGAAAAACAGGGTTTAAAAAAGTCATGAGTGAACTGAGTCCTGCACTGTATACGACCTGCTTGGCATTCTGTATGGCACGCCTAATTCCATAATGAAATTAAACTTTATTAAAATTTTGTTCGCATTTACTTATTCACACACACTCTCTCAAACACAAGCACACACATAATTAATGATTAAATAAACTGATTAAACAAAATATATTTGAATTTAAAAAAAAATGCTTGAGGTGAATTTTCAAAAGTTTTAATCTATTTGTTATTTTTCAAATATCGTTTCAACACGAGAAAGGCGAGAAACTCACTAAGACGCAAATGACTACTTAGAATTAAAAAGAATGTGAATACTTTAGAAAGATGAGCGAAAGTACAGGAATACCGACAATGTCGAATGAGTTGCCTTTAAATTTTTGAAAAATTGTAAGTAGCGGAGAGCCTAGAAATCTGAAGAGAGTTTCACAAATGAGAAGTGCGAGTAAAGATTCGGTGAGAATAGAACTCACATACATTTAGCTAATTAAACAGTAAAACGATAAGTCCAAGTAGTCAAACTATTAGGCTTAAATCCACTACAATGAAAATATTTATAGAAAAGACAAAGGGAAGACATGTCAAGGTGTTGATAATAGTCTGATATCGAGATGCCATACCAAATCTATAACATTCCAGACAAGTCTTTGGGTTTTGCCGAGAATCGCGAGATAAATATCCGAAACATCAGACCAGATAGGACAGCGATATGCAATCATAAATGGATTGTAAATTAATAAGTGTGAAAGATTCTAACGAGGGAAAAATATCCGGCTCGACGCAGCAGACGTAGCCATTGATTCAATATAATTCTATACTTCATACCATTAGGAAACCAAAAAGGCGCAATTTGTTACTCTCCACGATGTTATCTTCAACAACGGTGATGGAGAAAAAATTGTATATGCAAAGATCTTTAGATTTTCAGGCAGTAAACATTCATAGCCATCTTCTTGTTATATAGGAATAAAAGTGTCGCTGCCAACACTTGAGTTTGAACATACATAGAAAGTGAGTTAACAAAGGCGATCCCATTATTGTAGACCATTGAGAATATATATATATATATATATATACTTAGAGGCGACAGTGTTGACTTCTATGTTCACTTTTATATTTACACACGCTCTATCTCTGATATTGAGCACTTTATTCCATAAATATAGCACACCTTAAGACTATATTTCTTTATATATATATATATATATATATATATATATATATATATATATATATATATATATATATATGAATTAACTTGACGACTATTTATCTCTATTCGGACTGTTATTTTTGTTCTATCCTCTATTACTATTCGGATGGCAGTTTCCTTTCTATCCTTTATTATTATTATTATTATTATTATTATTATTATTATTATTATTATTATTATTATTATTATTATTCGGATCGCCATTTCTAGTCCATCTTCTATTAATAGTTTAATAACTATTTCTACTCTATCCTTTATTAATATTTGGGTCGCTATTTCTAGTCTATCCTCTATTACTCTACGGACAGCTATTCTCTACTCAATTCACTATACTATTTCTCGTTTCGGATCACTATACCTATTACTATTCGAACGAGTATTATCAAGCAAATAAATATCAGTGCGAGTGCTATTCGATGACATCTGACAATATTTTTTTCAACAGCGTATTATAATTGAATCTGCGATTACAAAGCCTCTACTACAACGAGAATTCCAAAAGTGACAACGATTATTCTTTGCCATCACAAAGTGGCAACGAGTGTTCGCTGATATCACAAAAGTTCCTTAGAGAAAACACTATTTTCTTTGAAAATATTTCTTGTGCAGCCGTAACAATAAATTAGAATCAAATCAGAAGGTAATTTCTGCTAATAATTTACTATTAATTCAATTTTTAAATGTTGGAAAAACATTTTTCCAAACACAAAAAACAGCAACTTTTCCTATGTCTAAATCAGATGCTTACGCGACCCACTGACCGTAAAGGAATGTCCTTGTCTGGTTTAACCGATCCAAAATGCCACATAACATCGTGTCGCTTCATCTGCATTCCTTTCATCTTCCATTGTTAAGAAGTAATGTCCATCCACAGAAATGTAGCAAATTGGCACGGACATCTGAGTAGATGATTTCCTGATTGCTACAATTTTAACATCTGTAGCAATATCAGTCATTAGAGGTCTTGCTAAATCGAAAAACAGATGAACCTCTCGAATAAATGCTTTCCGAACATCTACTTTCGAGTGATGTTCTCAGTAAGTAAAGTACAGAGCAATAGCCTCAGTCAGAGAGAAAATCCCGGAAGGAAGATAAACTTCATTTTAGAGGAAGATTACAAGACAAAGAAAATGTTTTAAAAAAGTAAATGGCCAAACGAATTCCAGGATGCCAACCAATTAGCGCGGCTAGGTAATCCCCATTAAAGTTGTCTGCTCACCCACAGAGAACGCCTGTGGGTTATATTGCAATTATACTGAGCCGACCCGAGTTGCAGTTTCTAGGAGGGATCGCGCTTATCAACAGTCTGGAACGCTCAAACGCTCACGATGTCTTGTGCTTGCACATCCACCGACGGCTATCAAGAGTTCCGTGTACCCAGTTTCATTCACAAGGCTTGGGTCCACCTGTGGTATGGTTTTCAGGTACTTTCCAAAGATGCGGCATCGCCTCCTCCAAACCGATAACATCAAGAAGTCCCCTTCCTGACAAATTCACCAATTCGAACACGAGTCACATGATCAGAATGCGTATGTGCTAACCACTCGGCACGTGCTCATATACGATAAAAATAATATCCATAAAAGTGGCGATCAAGGCAGACAGACAGTCCTGGCGTGCCTCAGAGAACGACGGTCAGGGAAGACACCTGGTAGACTGTGTACTTTGCCCTTCACCTACGCCTCATCTCAACTTTGCTAGCTTATAGCCCAGAATACAACCAAATACAATCTGATTTTCTGTTTGAAATGTTTTTTTTTACTCGTGGGTGATGTTCTACACGAAGGGGAATTTTTAAGCCACAAACATTTTACTGGAAACAGCTGTATCTTATCTTCAAGACGAGGTTTACGCGTTAGCTGTTCTACATATCCGCATTTTATTCAACTCTTGTTTCTTTCAGATACACCAATATAATATCCCCATTCAAGAACCCTCTATCTTGAGAGGCCTTGTATTGGATAAACAATAATAAAACAAATAACTTACATAAAGCGTAAATCTCGTTTGTCGCGTTCAATAACAAATTACATGCTTCGATATCTGCTGAAAGTTGATATCCGTTCATTATGACCCTTTTGCAGATCGTGTGCTTTCGGTGAACACAAAGTTAATAAGAAACGTGGCTTTCTTCAGATTGAAAAGCTTCTTCACTCGCATCCTTCTGCAACCTTCTCACAAAGAAGATACCTCCTGATCGCTTTATAATGCTATAATAGATTAATCCATTAAAACCTTTAAAAATGTATCTGATTATGGCAACATCGAACTATCACGATTTGAAAACCTTCTTGACGAGAAGTGGCCTATTCATATCAAAGATAACGCAATACCATACAAACAAATAAGTACCAGCAAACACAATACTGTGCGAAATTGTGTTACAGTCTAAGGCAACCTACTCACTTGACTTCGCCCTTACTGATTTCAACTCACATATTTAAATACGGGGGAAGGTTAAAAATTATCCGCACTGTTGTCTAAAGAAATGTTATGCCGAATGTGAGAGAATTTCTGACTTACCATTCTACATACGCGTAGCAGCAGAGTCAAAAATGCCTCCTGGATATTTGTCGATTCATACAACCCTTGCGTTTAAAATAATTTAATAAACAAACTATTAGCAACATTTCGTCGATGTTAAATGTGTCTACTATAATGTTAATCAAATTTTAAAAATTAGTCGGCACGTGTCATAATTCAACTAATAAAGCAGTGATTGATTCAACCTGCCCTTTTTAAATGTTGCGTTAAAATCGGATATTAATTTTCTTCCAACAGGTATTACGTCCCCTAGTCTATCAGAATTCTTGTAATTAATTTTTTTCTTCCTTGAATGTGAAGTGTTAATTACTTAAAATTTAATTTTCTATTTCGATACTTAAAACTGTGCTTACACGGAGATATTTAACAATCCGGTACAATTTAATAATCCGGTACAATTAATAATAATATTTAATAATCCGGTACAATTTTAATAATCCGGTACAATTTTCAATAATAAGAAACCTACCATATACTCGCTTGTGTTGACTTCTACGCTTTCGCGCGGCCCCAATAAATATGAAAGATAGATCGACCTAAATGTATTCTGGAATTTAAATTCTTCTAAATTGTCGGATTTAAAACTAAGTCTATTGTTTTAATGTTAAAAGCTATAACTCGCCTCAAATTTATTTATCGAAATGGAAAGTTTTGTTTAAAATTACCGTATCACACAATTTCAATTCTATATCAATTCAATTCATCTATTTTTAACAAAAACTTACCTCACCTCACTGACATTTTCAAACTATATCAAATGTTTTGTGCATGAAAAAATTAGCCTGTCTGCTATTTTAATCGTAAGTCTAAAACTCATGAATTCTTATTAAATTATGGATCCAGTTAATTTTTTATTCACATCCAAAAGAACATAAACGTGAATTTTCTGACATAGATTTCGTGAGTTCAATCCCTTGGACGCAGTAAAAACGGCCGAATAAAATGGAATTATACTAGATATCCCGAGTCACAGTCAGTAGAACTAAAATAGCCTACTCCCGCAGATTAAATAAAGATTTCATTTCAGAAATCAATGAAGATTAACCAAATCGATTTACACTTGAGGACGGCCGGAATACAAAAATGTCGAAACCTTCTAATAAAAAACAAAAATGTGGATAATAATCCGAATATAAATGGCGTAGATATTTTTAATTTAGTTTTTTTAAAAATTAAGAACGTCTAAAATTTTAATAATAAAAACATAGTTTCTTTAAATTAACAGCATATTGAAGACTTTTATGTTCAAAATTCGTTCACATCAAACATTTCTTTAATATTCATTGAGGCGACGCAAAAGGGTAAAGCAGGCGTGTATTGAACCAGTTATCCACAGAAGTCTGGCTTCTGAAAAATCAGGTTTGAAATGTCTAGTATTTTATTTGTTTTTTAAGGCCCGTCGCTGGCGCCGAATTAAATATGCACAACGGTCAACATATCCGGATTTAACAATGCATAGGTGTGATGAAAAGAGAAATAAAAATGTCTCTCTGTTAAATTAATTCGTTTTAACGGATCTAAAATAATTGCACACTCTTGGTTTCAATTAATGAAGACAAATGTTTTATAAAATCACCGAATGAATTAAATTGCTTTTTGATAGATAACTGTTCTTTTTTAAACGTCACTATTTCTTTTTAACTTAAATTAAACATATAATGGAGAAAGAAAACATGATTTCGTATTTTTCCTTTAATATATTCAGCAAACATTAATGAATTGCCGTAATCAGCCACGGCTGAAGCAGTAAATTAATTAAATTCTTAGCTGCCATATCTCCGTGGATAAAATAGCCTTGGCCCAAATGTGCACACGACTAGATCCGCTTTCATAAGAAATGTCGTTTACATTTCTTTTGTCTTTTGTTTTCGCTGGAAATTTCATTCTTTGTTCTCTCGCGTCAAGTTGAAGTTGACAGTTTGGATAGGAAAATAATGGCTACATTTATCAAATGTACGTTACGGTTTCATTGCGTGTTGCAAATGAAACGTGTCTTGTCAAAGTTTCTTAAGCTTTCTCTTGGTATCTTTTTTTTTATTTTTATTCTCATTTCTATATCAAGGAGCATTTCTTTGGCATTCAAACATCTTGCGTGAGTGATTGTGTATTGCATGTTTACATTTAAAATCCTCTTATCATAATTATTGTTTTTACAACCTGCAGGGAATTTGCTACTTTTCATTTTTTTTAAACGAGAAATGAAAAGTTTTAAAAGTTTTCTTTTTAATAGGCATATTCTATCTGTAGGAAATAAATGATAATAATAATAATAAAACACATCATTGGTGTACGGATCGATTACAAAGAAATACAACTGATTTCTACGCAATTACTTGACGTCACGTTGTTCAATATTAAATAACGAATTTATTAAACAAATATGATATATGCATTTCTGCAATAAACATATCCCCTCTAATCGGCTATAATTTTAATTTATCTTAGAAAGAAGTCATCCAGCCCGTATATTAATATTTCTACGCTATTTAAAGAAACAATAAATCTTTTAAATCTCATTCCGTTACATTCTGGATGGAGGCTCCCATCACTTTAAAGGGGTTTTCGAGATATTTAAATCATAACATGATAAACAGGAGAAGAAGTTTGAAATAATCTATTTTGAAATAGATCAACGTTTTAATTACAAGAAGCTATCGTTGTTAGGGAACACATAGACTAACAAAAGGCAGGGCATGTTGCCATGGTGATACCATCATTTCCTTATAAGGAAACATTCGGCATTCATTGCCAGACCACGCTACAGTTGTTTGACATTAACAAAATATTTTTACTAAAAATTTTTTATGAAAAATAACTTTCTCAGTTCTACTAACTGTTATCACCATTTCTATATTAATGGTGGATTCCTTTTTAGCCATTGGTTTGAATTAGTGTGGGACGTCATTATTTTTAACTTATGTGTTTATTAGCTCTTATTGTTGCTTCTGTTGTTGAAAATTCTGAAGTGATGTCTGTTGGTAGATGCAGTTATTCGAATATTAAAAAAGATATCTACCCATCAATCCCATTATGTAAATTATATTCAATAATTCGTAAAATTCATTTCATTTGATCATGCATAAAAAGACTATATTTGTATATATTTATATTAGGATAATTAAAATCCATACCTTTTTCCTTTTAGGAAGAAAGCATCTTTATGTATTTAATATCTTTTTCTCTGTTGTAATCAGGAAATCTCTATAACTGTTAACGCTTTAATATTCACACACGAACTTGAAAATAGAGTAGAGTAACAAATGATTCTTTTATTATTTACTGAAGAAATTCCTTGTAAAATTCATTTCCTTATTTTAGTATCATTTGTACCTTTTACCATCATAAATTAAATCTCGATAATTTATTGATGGTCTGATGAGAATTCGATATTTGAAATATATTATGGCAGTTGTCATATAAGTCACTATTTTATGTAATTTTCACCGTTGTGTTTACAAAATATATCCGATGTTTGATTTCCAATAATAAAATATATTCATCTGAAAGGTTCACATTGTGTTCTCTCTTTTGCCTTCTTTTTGTGAGTCAATTCCGTTTTCATTTAATATTATAAACTTACTTTCTTTAGTATTGATAACAAGACAATTCAAATTTCCAATTAAAATGAAGAGGATAAATCCATTTCTTCTACTGGCAATAGTGTTCTCTAGTTGTAGTATTTCCAGTATTAGTAGTGAATATATTTATCTGAAACATCCGATGACTACCGACTAAATAATAGGTTGGTGCAAAAATAATGACGTAATAATGTCGTTTTTTGACATGAAAAAATACGTCAAAAAACGACATGATTACGTCATTATTTTTGAACCAACCTAATAGATAAGTTATTAATCCTGAGATAGAATTGTACAAATGCAGAAACTTAAAAATTGTAATATATGAATTGAAAAAGCCTAAATATTAACATTTTGTGAGTATGTTGAAGAAGATGAACAAAAATGGGTTTTTTTTATAAGCGATGATCTTAAAAACATTTAAATCGGTGTGACGTCGTCCCCTGGTCGCAGCGCCAACCGTGGCGTTCTATCCTAGTCTACCACGGCACCAACTGTGACGTCCCTAAACTGCACCAATTGTGACGTCCTCGCCGCGGCGCCAGTCATTCGCTCCTCGCTGCTCCGTTCGGGTGTCGCTGCTCCAAATGTGACGTTCTAACCTTTTGGAGATTCGGGTGGGAATCTGGTTAGATTTGATATCAACCTCGTCGTTCCCAACTCGCTTCCAACGCCTGGTTACAAAGGTAACTGCACTGATCCCCCAGTCCGCCTACCCACGTTGTGAATTGATCTTAGGCAGACGAGATCAAACAGTGGTTGGGGCCGTACTGCAAACCGAGTTCAACGGGGGTGATACCACACAAATATGCATAAAAGACAATAAAATGAAAACTCAAAAGTTCAAAGTATCAAAGAAAAAGGTAACAAACTTTATGTCTAGTTGTTCGATACATAGGACTGCATCTATCTCCCGACCCGTTCTATGGATTGTGACACGTCGTTTTCTGCTAGGCAAGTTTTAACACTTCAAGTTGTCTGCTCTCTAAGAAATTGGTGTTTCGGTGGGTCTTTGGACGAAAGTCAAAAAAAAAAAAAAAAACTTATTTCGGTGATCTGGATCTAAGTCGCTCTTCAAAATAATTGTTCATGGGATGAAGAGGGGGCCGGAATGTGCGTGAATCTTGGTCAGCTATCTGCGAGGCTTGCTTCAACTGGAGACTGACTCTGGAAACTGCTGGGACTCAACTCAACTCTGCTCGTTGTGGCTTCGTTTATATGGGCGCCGACCAAAACCGGGGTGAGTTTGTCGGCGCCGGGGGTTTCTCGATAATTCTAAATACATATCCACCTCTCTGTTTAGGAATTCCCACTTTTTTCCATTTTTGGGAACATTTTTTCACTCCCACCTTCTCATCATACTTCAGGGGGGCGTGAACTGCCCTCCCCAAATCTTCGTAGCAACCTCTCTTACTCATCCTCCAGATGGGCTGCAACAGCCTCCCTCGTGCGTCACGTGATCACCACTCGACCAATCGGGCGTGGATGAATCCGCGGCTTTGTTTCAGGAAGAAAAAAAAAATATCTTGCTTAACTAAAAAAAAAATATCTCTTCTCTTTCCCTTTTCTTCCTCTTAATCGCCGTTATCATTTCTCTGGCCGCGAACGGGACAATATGACAATGGCGGTCATAACTCTTGTTCTACACGTGGTTTACGTCAGGTATTTTATCGCTAATTATCAGAATAGGTGGTCTTCCAAACACGGTCTCAAAAAGAAACATCTCCAAAGTTTCAGTCAGTCTGTCGCCTCGAAGAAAGAAAAAAACACTTCTAGGTTCCCATTCATTTTCCTTCGGTACATATTTCTGATAACATAATTTTATTATCGCAGGCCAAGGATGTTCCGTCGAAGGAAAATCGGTCAACGGACACTCGTAGGTGGTCCTTAATTTTTCATATCTGTCCAAAGTCCCTTTAGTTGCCTGTTTTTCGTCACTTATCGAAATAACATTTTCATTTGAATTTTTTTTCTTTGGCCAGCCGGTCTGTAGTTGATAATAAGATGTCTTCCCGTACCAATAGTTTGTTTTCATATCCTTAGATAACACAGCCGATGCCAAAACATATCTGATTCTTTCTTTCTTTCCCTTTCTTTTTACTCAGAATTTCCCTGTCATTGTAATGACACTCTTTCGCCATTTGTTACTTATCAAAATATCCTTTTATCCATTGTCTCTTAGCCGTGTGTGTGTTCTTGCTTATCACCCACGATTCGGTCCTTAGTCTCTCCTCTTTCCTCTTTTCTTTCTTTTCCCTTTCTGCCTCGTTAAATGGTGCCACATCGGGTGGACAGAAAAAAAAACTAATATTAGATGTGGATAAGTGGGAGTGCATTTTGCGGGTATTGGTAAGTGACAGAGTTCTTCTGGGGACGGTGAAAGAGAAGGGATGCAATATGGTATTCGTAGTCATATAAGTATCCATGTCACAAGGCAGTAAATACGAAATATATCGGATTTGCAAGACAAGAGAACAGATTACATAGTGAGCAATTCCTAAGCAATTATCATCATCCTAAATGTGGATGAGGACAAGAAAATGAAATGTTCGGTTTGTATGAACTGGATTCACATAAACACCACAGAGAAAAGTTTAGTTCACTACTTAACATCAAATGGCTAAGCAATAACCAACACTTCTGACCAATAATATATTGTGAATAAACGGCAAGATGGATTATAAAATTTTACACGTTTTAAAAACGAACGGTAGGTTAAGAAAGCAGAATTTGCATTGTAAAACACCTAGGCGCTGTCTGTAGGAGAGAATACCTTATCGTCGTTAGTAAACTAGTGGGTGAAATTAAAAATATGAAAGGAAACCAGAACGTATATAACAGAAATATGGAAAATATATACAGTGATTCGATCTATAAACAACAATAGACCTTTATACATACTTGAATATATTATCGCCGGAAGAACGTTTTTCAGCTGAGGCTATGCACACAATACTGTATTGGGAGCAGGACTAAGATCCTATCCAACGCTTAACACAATTAACGGAGAACTGAGAACAATCTCTCTTAAGCACAAACGAAAACGATTACATTTTGCCGACCACTGCCACGGATTTAACAGGGAAATCGTCTTATCCTTTCTCTTATGGTATTCTTCTGGGAGTGTCTTCTCATGAAAACTGAAATGAATTTTTCAGGCAGCATAGCTCGGGACTCAAGGCTGGACATTAGGTAGCTAGGGACAGCAATGCAAGACCGAACAGTGTGAAAGAGATTATTAATGAAGTTCAGACCAACCATAATGAGGTGATGATGATGATGAAAGAATACAGATAAAACATTCTAGAAAATGTCGTTGCAGAAAAGTAAGAATGATCGTTAACACTTCAAATTATGAAAACACGATTTACGGTTGCCAGTTGGACAAAAAAAAAAAACACAATATGTGTGTTACGTATCGGGTTTGACAATATTGAACTGAACCTTATATTCTGTGTCGTATAGAGCAGAGGAATTATGCTACAAAAAAAAAAAAAACAGAAATTATTACTAACGTATGATAATTATTAAACCTCATTAAAATATGAAAAAAAGATTTCAGAAACTGATAAAAAATAAAGAAAAAGATTGCATAACATATTTGGTAACAAAAATATGTTGTGGGTTACTATGTAATATTTAATCTCCGATATGGCAGTGAATGTTGGAAAATTTCCTCTTAGATGAAGAAGAGACTTGAAGCAAATAAATGGCTGTATTGAAAAGTGTTTGGAACACCATAGACAGTGTAAGTTAGAAACATAGAAATTTAACGAAGAATAGAAATAGAAAAGAAACTGTAGCTTACAATTGTAAGAAGATAGCGACACAATTGTGAGAATTAATGAGGAAAGACGTTTTTGGAAATTCAGGCAGACAGGATATGTGGAAGGCAAAAGCAGACAGACCATTTCCTACCTGAAATATTTGCGCACGTGGGTGGCTTAAGAAAGAGTGCGGATACAAAGGTGATTTTCAATGTGAAGATGATATGTGTCACAAGGCTGAAAGTATGGTTCTCCCAGTGAGTATCGAGCTCAATATTCTGTCGTAATTGATCTAGCGAGACAAGCTGGATAACCATTTACCACGTCAAAGTGAGTGGGCGGATACAAAAGATATATGAAAGTTCAAGGAACAACACATGATAGGAAGTTGTGGAGAACTATGATTTCCGACATTTCCAGAGTTGATTGCACACACACGCACACACACACACACACATATATATATATATATATATATAGATAGATAGATAGATAGATAGATAGAGAGAGGGAGAGAGAGAGAGAGAGAAAGAGAGAGAGAGAGAGAGAGAGAGAGAGAGAGAAAAACGAGAGCGCGAGTTATTTTATATTTCCCGACTTTATTTATTTGAAGATTTTAAAATATTTTAGACTAGACCAGACATCAAAAGCCAAGTTGTTTTCATAGTCAACAATCGATAATTTTGATTATAGGTCGATTTTCATTCTCCATTGATGTTGGCAATACTTCAATGGACGGGTAACATAAAAGTCATTTACGAAATGCAAGTGCCAACGAAAATGTGATTCTATAAGGAGAAAAAAAGAAATAGTATGAAAAAATCAAAGTAAACGCCAAATTTATTACAAAATAATCATTAAATTATTAAATGAAATTCATCCCTGTCTTGAAATACAAATATTTTATTTCCCAATATAAGTTTATAGAGCAAAACTATAAACGTTGTTAGACTTAGTAAACGATTGAATTGAATTAACGCTATCTACTTTAAATAATATTTTAAACAAATATTTTTAATATTGGCAACATTAGTACTTATTGAAAGTTACGAAACATTTAATAAAGTGTACCCTTTATATATAATATATATATATAAAAAACACCATTTTATGTTAGGGTAAAAATGAAACAAATGTATTATTAGGAAAGCACCAAATAGAATCATATAAATGTCGCTTCATTAATAATTTAGTGGGATGTATATACTGGTTGCGATGTATTAATTGTCATCTAAATTACGCAAAAATGTAACTAACTCTTACATCTCATTTTAACAGATATATTTAACAAAATAACACAAAAAATTATCTTGAAATACGAAAGAGTAAATATCTTCAATAAAATCGCCATTGGTTTCAAACACGACTTCTAGACGAATTCGGCATCTCCTGCAGCTCTTCTGGACGGTCTCCTTGTTTAAGTTGGTGAATGGTGCCAAAATCCTTGCATTCAGTTCATTTTTAGTACAACAACGAATTTATCTGGTCTCTCGCTCAACTTCGCCCCACACATAATAATCAATAGTGTTGCAGTCTATGTAGTTAGGTGGCAATATGTAAGAGGTGATGCGGTCTGACAGCGATGACTGGGTTCTCCTGCTTGGGTAGTATGATGCAGAGTTCTGTTGCCAGATATACCGTTTTCCAGCAACCACCTTCTTGTCCCAAGGCAGCATTACCTACTTAAAGTATTTGATGAAGGCCTCCGTGTTAAGTCTGAGGCCCTATGAGAAGATGACTGTAGGGATAACGTTACCATCACGAGTGATCACTCTAGAAACATCCCAAACCTCCTTATCCTCTCCTCAGATTGACACCCAAACACTCACAAATGTTCATATTGGAGCTTCCGGCGTGACAGTATGTCGTTTCCGTCGGACTGAATTGAGTTATGTGTCTATTTTTCTTACAGACGGTGTCAAACTGTCCCTACTATGCAGCTGATAAAATCAAAAGAAAACAACGCGCATGCGCGAAATATAGTATTACACTTAAGGAAAGATAACGTTTTCTTTCGTAGTCTTATCAAATTACGTTAAAACTGTTTACTGTAGTATTTTCTTGAGAGATTATATTACCCTGATGATTTCAGATTCAACAAATCTTAAATGATGCTGTCTATTGTAGCATCCTACTAGACACTTTTGCCACCGCTTTACAAACAGTAGTTGGCCGTACTAATAAATGTCTGGACGCTAAAGGCCACCATTTTGAATATCTCTTGTGATTGTAGTATACTAAAGTACCCTATATTAATCACGTGATGTATCAATAAATTTAGCATTACAATATCTATACAATTATTTCTTTCTTAAAGTGCGTATACATTTTTAGCGTGCTCTGTATATAGCAACCGAATCAAAATGGTAGTTATCATTATAAATATTAAATACTTGAATTATGTTCTTATTTTCAGAATAATGAATGTGTGTTTTGTGAATGTAATCATTTCAAAATATCCAGGCAATCATTTATGAATTTAATTTATTATTATTAACTCATTAAACAATAAACCATGACCAGTTTAGTAATGTTCTCACTATATAAAGTCGAAGAGACACTCGTAGTTGAGTTTTGGCGAAGCGGTTTGTCGTGTATGCGGTAAAAGGTTAAGTAACCCTAACCCTGCCGAGATAAGAAGCACACTTTATGAGGATATGTTGAAAAGATAACCTCAATCCATAGAAATGAATACGTTAAGATTGTAGCGTTCAAAAAATAAACCTCATGAGAGACGGCTCCACAAATTAGCAATATGTAACGAATAAGCTGTTCGAATGAACTTATTTCTGACTAATGGAATATAGAGAAAAGAACTGCGGGGAACTCATGTGTACCGACTAGTTACAGCGTTCGCTTTCTAACCATAAGACACGGGTTCGAATCTCGCTTTGGTTGATTTGCCAGGATTTCTTGATTTTTTTTTTTATGTCTGGAGGATGCGATTCCAGAGAGCGGCACCTTTAGAAAGTGACTAAAAACCATACCACTATCTGATCCAAGCTATTTGAGTGAAATTAGGTGAACGGAACACTTGGAAGCCGTCGATGACTGTTCTAGCATGAAGTTACAAGTCATCGTGACAGAGTGTTTGAGCGTGCTGGCCTTGTTTACATTGGTGATCTCGCTAGATAACACACTTCTCTCCGAGAAACTGTAACTATGGCCTGCTCAGCATAGTTGCTATATAAACCATAGGTGGCCTCTGTTGGTGTTGAACAAGGAGAAAATGCGCCTAAGCAAGCGTCTGCAATAGGGAATAGCTAACCTTCACAGTTGTGTAGTCCCGAATACGAGTGGCCTGCCATTTACGTTAACATGGCGTGGTAGCTTTTAGCTGGGAATATTTGACATGGTAGAACTACGGAATACCTCACGTCCGATAGAGTCCCTAGACTTTTGCAGACTTCCATCGATGTGAAAGGGTTTGTAAAGTGGGAAATAATTCACCACACACAAAGATTCATAGACACTTTTAGACTCTATAAAAATTGCATAATGAAGACTTCACAGCTGTAATGCTCCATTTTCGGTCTGAACTAGGTCTTCGTACCAAATAGAGCTTATCAGAAAATCTCAGGTACTTACTTGAATGTTATACCGAAGCAACACTTTTCTCATCATTTTAGCATTATTTTCTTTTATTCTATATTAAAAAGAATTCCATTCTGAGTCGATGGTTTCTACGAAAGATATTTCGATGTCTTCTAGTTGGTGGAAGTAGTCGATATTCTGGAATTTCTTGGTTTCAGCATACGCAGCTGATTTTGCCATTCTTGTTAAATGGTTCCCTATTTTATATCTTTTAAAAGAGAATCAGCCCACCAAAATCTAATTTCTACCTAGATAAACGACTTTTTCCCGATCGAATACTTAATTCGAATTAAAAGAAAAGTTGCTAAACAATCAGATACTAATGATTCTAATAAATAAATTAAAGAACGTTTTCATTGTTTCTAATTCTTGTAGAAATCAAAATACATCATCCTCTTTTTCTATGTCGGTCTAGAATGAAAAAAAAATAATTGAAATCTCTGGACGGTGTTCTTTAGACATCGTTTGTTTAGACATTATTTTCCTGCTTTCGAAGTTCCCCTAAGATTTTCAAATAGATGTGATTCCTATCTTAGCGAACAAGTAAGAAACTTTAAATTTACTTGTAAGATTTCTGAAATAATGTATTAATATTGTTGTTTGGAACGTCCTCACAAATCCATTACACACACACACGCACACACACACACATATATATATATATATATATATATATATATATATATATATATATATATATATATATAATACATTAAAAGCTCTTACGATGATTTTACCCGACATCATCTATATGACGTGTCCTTTCAGGACGTAGGTGTTTGTTGTGGATTCCGGGATGAAATCCGGTACCAATAAGTAACAATCGCCAAGAATGAATATAGGTAAATAATACAAACTGGTAATGCAGATTAGTAGTTCCAGGAATACGGGTTAGTAGCAAAATATCAATACAGCCTTTGGTATTGAAGTATCGCTGTATGAATTCTTACTGAGTCTATGTGCTCGCTCACGCTGACTCTTGCTCGCTACGTTCGTTTTGTCTGTCTGTCTGTCTGTTACCTTCACCCTCTGTTGCTCTCGTCTCTCTCGGGTCTTCACGTAGCAGTAGTATATGTATATACTGGGTGAGTCTGTTTGTGTAAAAAGGGGAGAAACCCTCAACAGTGTTCATGGTTAACGACAACTTCCTTTAAGTTGTAATCTCTGTTTTGCCAACCACAGGCTGGTTATGTAGCTTACTCGGTTCCTTCTCATATAGATGTCTAAAATGCACTGAATGAAGCGGGGGACTGACCAATTCTCTAAGCCCTCTTTTATCACTATGCGCCTTAGAAAATTCAATTGTAAATTACTGATTCTAATTATGTGTTCTTTTTGTTTTTGATGCCTTTTGATTTTAGTGGCATGTTTAGATCATGCTGTTCCCAGCATCCTTCTGTCGAACTATATTTTAGTTGCCACATGTCTAACAGCATCGATTGTACATCATTGCTCTGTTGATTTAATTTGACAAACGGAGACAATCAACAAATATAATTTTCAGATTTACTATTAATTAATTACATGTTTATTGACCATGTTAGGAGATTATAAACCAAATAAAAACAAAATAACCTTAAATTTAAATCTACTTACGAACTGCGTTAAAACTAATTGGTTTTATAACATTCACTTTGAAATCACAAGTAAAATAAAGCGAAGTGAAAGGTGATAATGTATTTTCTCATCTTGTCTAAAAATCATATTTTATTATTATTTAAAATCCTGCATATATTACTTTTTCCAAAGATTTATGTCGAAGGCAATTTCAAACTCTGTCTATATCTCTGAGATGATTTATTATTGTCCAGTGCATAAAGGAGTTGGAAAGATACAGTGAATAAACACAAAGAGTTGTAAGTTAAATACCAGGCCATAGCTGTGGTGAAGCTAAAAACTTGGAGAGGTGAATTAAAGGGAAAATAACTGAGACATCCGGAATAGGCATGGCACGTGGAACTAGAACTATTTACCACGGCGGACGAAATAAAGGGTGTGATTCGAATTTCTAATTACATGACAAAGCCTGGAGCCTACAACGACCGAGTATATAGCAATGAAGGTGAGTATAACAGAACGAATTATGTAAATAATGTAAGCTATTTCAAACATTTATTTATTCCGTAAGGTTGAGTAGTCTGATTGCAATAATATAGACTAAAAACATCGACAAAGACATTTCTAAGGATTCACTAATATTTTTCCAGAGACGTAGCAGTTTATTTGTCATGTTAATTGTACATTAACTAAATGCTAGCAAATTTAAAGAAAATTATAATTAAGATATTTCATCTTTTTTAGAAATATCTTTTAAGCACGCTGTACTTTGCATGTAAGATATATTTTTTTTATGTACCTTGTCACATCATGATGTAGATGATTATATATCTGAACAACATTCAATCCATTGTAGCTTTAAGCAATATCTTTTACCTTATCATCCACCCCATAATTTTCCTTACACCAATTTAGAAATGTACGCGGAGAAAGGTTACTCGATGACACCCATGCCATTCTCAACTTCAATATGCCCTGTGAGAGTATAATTCTCCAAACCCACTCTTCTCCCTTTCTTTCCCAGAAACATAAAATATATCTTTTTGATTCCAAGTACAAGTATATTTTTATTATTTTTCTTGATATCTCTTCGTTGTTAAAATTTTCCCTCCATAGAACTTTCTATATCCTTCTCGAGGATGTGCATACTATATAATAAATATAAAAATATTGAAGTTGTAATTAAATCATATTTATAACCCGCAATATGAAACAAAATGCGATGAGATACAAAAGAGAATATTCTATTCACAAATCAAAATATTAATATAATGCATATTTTTTCAACTGATTAAACATCATTTTCAAGACACATTTGCAAACTTCATGTATTATATTGGTGTTTCTATAACATCTATATCAAACAAAATTGGAACAATAGTTCGATATAATACGAGAATCATAACAATTACTCCTCTCAGAAATGAAATGCGAAATAACGAAAAGTGGTACTAACTCGTCATCATAAACGAATATCAAATCTGACATTGAATATAAAAGATACCAAAAAACAGCTTTTATCTACTTCGGAACTGGTGGTGTTGTGGATATAGGAATTAGTTATACATGAGTTACTGTCATGTTCTTCTTTTATGTGCCGTGTGCTTTCAGCGCGTAGGAGATCATGGTCCTCCACCTCCTCTTTTCGTTGTAGCTCTTAATAATTTTGTCTTTTTGCTATTTCTCAAAAGACGTTTTACTACAGTCAATTTGCTCAAGCACATCAAGTATGTTACGCGCTGATTTTCTCTGTTCCTCTTTCTCTCAATCCGTCCTGTGAGTATCAGATTTTCCAAGCCTTTTTTCCGCATTACGTGCTCCAGAAATTTCAACTCTCTCTTCCTGATTTTGAGTATAAGTTTCCTTTTTGTTTCAATTCTGTCTAAAATTTGATTACATATTCGATCCATGATATCCTCCTTATCCATCTGTAGAAACGCATTTTTGCTGCTTAAAGTCTCTTCTGCATCTTGGAGAAGATTGTCCAATATTCGCTGCCAAACAGAAAGGCAAATATCACGTAACAGTACAATAACCCTTTGTTTGTTCCCAACGAAATTTCACTGTCTCTTAATACTCTGCGTAGCATATATAATACATCTTTGGCCATCTCAATATGTTTTCGGATCTCAGTGTCGCACTTTCCCTCCTCTGTTAGAACACTTCCTAGATATTTAATTTTTTGTCCTTGTTCTGATTTTAGCATCCACGATTTTAATTTGCACTCTGCGCTCATCCTTTTACAGATGACCATGCATTCTGTGTTCTTAAAGTTTATACTTAATCCTTTCATCTCGGTTTCTTTCGTTACTTTCTGTAGGTCATTTTGTAGTATCCTTTCCTCATCTTCTATCAACATTATGCTATCTTTGGATTTGGTAAGGTAGCATCAATTCAGCATGAACGAACAATAACTGATATCAAATTGATGTAAATTCACAAAAATCAATATATATCTCATATCAACGATTTAATGGCTACCTGATGATGATCTGAGAGTATTTAGTTGAAACATTGTATACATATAATAACCTCTATATCAATCAAGATAACAACAATTGTTCGATAAAATAAAAGAAGTCCGACAATTACCCAGCTGAATAATAAAATACTAATATTTGCATTCATTCACGAAAATGTTGATTAGCATTTTGAGACAATATAATTTAACTTTGGGCTTTCAGTACAGTTTTCATGAGGTCCCAAACAAAATAATGCATTATCGGGGCACCCTGGAGAACAAATATATTATGTTACATTCTCAAGCCACTCATTTTAAATGTTTCTATTCCAATATTCTGTCGACACGTGTGTACTGGTCATGATAATCAGCTTGATAAGAGATCCTTCTTTCGAAATGCTTTTTGTAGAGTTGTGGAAAAAAGAAACAATGGTTAGACAGATTGCAATAGTTTTCACCTCTAATGCTTAAATCAATGAGAAAAGTCAGTAACCACTAGCTTAATATAACATCTTGTATGATTTAGCTTTGGAGCTGAGTGTCATTATCAATCATTTTACTCTCCCAAAACACACTTGCCTGATTGATTGATATAATAAAAAAAAATTACTTTAATTTGGCTTCTCATCGAGTTATGATTTAAAATGTACTAGTTAATTTAATTACAACCTACATTTGAAAGGTGGTTATTAGATTGATAAGCCTCTGTTATCAATGGAAGTATTTGTTTAAAACTTAATATAGACAAATATTTAACCTGAAAATCCGCCATTATTCAAGCATTTTTTTTTGTTTTTTATAAGGGCTTTTTTGTAAAGATCCACAATTTATTGTGAAATGAAATGGAAAAATGTTTAATGACTGTAAAATTCATAAAAATCCGAGAGACTGTAATGAAATGTGAAATTATCTCTTCTGAATAAAATTATAATACATTTTTTTAAGGTAAATCAGATTTTGGAATTTCTATTGATAGATAAACATTTTATCACAATATAACAGTGTTTTAATAGTTCGGATCTTTTTCGTTTTTAGTTTATAATTTTTGTTTTCCATATTTTAGCATAAATGATTGTGCAAGATTAAAAAAAAAAAACTTAAAACATGCGTTCTCTAAAATAAAGTCATAAACTGGGACTTAGACGTGAGTGGACAGCTAACAATATATTTACATAAATGATATTTCCAATATATTTTAAGGAAAATATAAATAATATTTAACGAATTCCAGCCAAATATTCAAGATGTGATCTATATTTCTTTGAGTACTACTTCCTATAATGATTACTTAAGTTTTGGGTAATTTATTGATCAGAAATCTAAAGTCTTTCCTCGTGACAGACATCAAAGTAGGCGTATTCGGACTTAAGGTTGATGACATTAATTTAGCAAAGAATATCGTAAACAAGTTTAAACTCAAATTATTTATAGACTAAAATTTGATTTCGAAATTAAATCATATTTTTTAATCTTCGTTCAATGGAGTTCATGGTAAAAATTAGAAAAAATAAAAACCCTCTTTAATTTTTGTAAAGAAATGCAATATGATTTTTCTTTTGTAAATATAAGTCTCCGAATGTGTGACCTCTCAAATATTTCGTAAAACTCTTTGACAGTGAATTATAAATATTTTTGAAATAAATTTTGTAATTTCATATAGGTGAAAATGTTGATACTTAAACGAAGCCATCTCTACACACCGAAGAATTTCATCAAAGATAATGGATGACAGTAGCTAAGATATTTACGGCGTTGCTCTGTGCTATATATTTCTCATACATTTCGCCGCAAGCAAGGCGGGAGTGCCACTGTCACACAAAGGGTTACAGAGATTGAGAGTATTAGTATGCGGGGTGTTTGAAGAAAGGATAAAGAGAAGAGCGGTGGTCAACATCAAGGCCTCATAACATGTGGATTGGTATTACATTTAAAGATTTGAAGATTTTATTTATCAAGGAAATAAGAGGAAGGGTGTTCGCATGTCGGGAAGTGTTGGAGAAGAAGCTGTTGGAGTAGAAGAGGAGGTTAAATTTATCTGTTTCGGCAGTGAAAGGGTGGGGCGTGATACCAACATAGTACGCTTAAATTCATGCATTTGGTTTACCAGTGAAAATAACTCACTAGCGTATTTGCTATGAAAATGTCTGTAGAAAAGAAAAGGGAAGGCACATTACGTCTCTGAGAAAGTGACTGGAGTCGAAATATCAGGTCAGGGCATATCACATTGCATATCCTTCTTTGGATTGTTTCGAGAACCTCGAGATGAACATTGAGGGCACTAGATTATAGTATTCAATGTAAGGGCGAATGGTAGAATTGTAGATTTTAAATGATAGACTAAGACGAGAAAAACCTGGCGCGACTCAGAAAACCACATTTCCTTACGATAGATGAATCTCTTGATTCAATGTAGTTGTTCAACCTCAGGTCAGTGGAAAACGTGTGACCAAGAAGGCACAGACAGACGCTCACATGAAATGGAATCCGGCCTGCTATCAGTTTCGTTTTGGAGGCATTTAATTTTACAAGCGATTTCTACTTGAGAACTGATGATATCAGGAGGATCGTTGATGAAGATAAGAAACAGTTTAAGACACCAGGATAGAGCCTTGTGGAACACAAGCTTTCGTATTAAAGGAATTAGAGAAAAGCCCGTATATCAAAGAATATTTGTCGGGCATGACAAGATAAATAACACTGAATAATGTCGCAAACCACGGAAGAGTAATCATTTTGCTTTCTTTTGAAATTGTATGAATTAATACCTTCCACACAGTTACGAAAAAAAAATAGTGGGAGTTTTATCTGGAAAAATCTTAGTGATTCTCCAAAAATTGGTAATGCAATATTTACTCGACAACACAGATGTTATAATAACAATCCAAAACATGGTGCTATTTTAAAATAACTGCTATTAGGTTGGTGCAAAAATAATTTCGTTTTCTCACATAGTAACATATGTTAGAAAACGAAATTATTTTTGCACCAACCTAATACATACCGTATCTATGAACACTAATGGCTATGTCCAAATCCTCATAAATACGTTGGACACTGTGGTAAATGTGTATTTATTTGGTGTGGAGGGGTAATATGCTGTCTACGTAGTCCACCACCAGCAATGGTTTACCTACTTGGCGGCCCTGGCGAGTATTGTATTTTATAGATATTATAAAGATTAACATTTCATATCCAACCTCCGTTTTGGTTATTACTCATTCAGTAACCTTTTTTTAGGTCAAAACAATAAGTAACAACATTGATAAGCCGTGATAAACACAATCAAACAATGCATAAAAACATTTACTAATATCTATATACGTGTTCCACTCTATGCTTTGTACTATCTGTCTACCTCTATGTATATGACATCCGCGTGCCATAGAGATTAGGACGTTTGCTTTTCGACCATCAGACCGGAATTGGAACCATCGTATTTTAAATTTATAAAGAAGGTGGAGGAGTCCTTGATGTTATCGATCTGGGGAAGGGATCCCATCGTGTATCATCGTTTAAAAGTGTCTGAAAACTATATCACGGGTTGTCCCAAACATTATGAGCGAAATTGAGCAGGAAGCCGTCTTGAGGTGTTGGCTGCAAGTATCAAAGTCATCGTGGCTGAAGATTTCTGCGTAGAAGATTAGTTCAAAATGATGTTCATAGAGTGTCTCACAGAGATGTTATCTAATATACAAGGTGTGCTCAGAAAACGAATGTAACTACTTATATATATATATATATATATATATATATATATATATATATACGAATAGAAAATGAATTCAGTAGATATGCATAACAGAATGGCGTGTTAGAAAAAGACGTGACTTCTACTACAGACTTATTCAGCCTATACTGTGAGAATTTTCTGTGAGAATTAGAAATAATACCAGGATACATTACTGGCGGTTAGAATATTAACAACATAAGCTATACACATGACGCTGTGGAAACAAGATCTCCTACCGAGAATAAAGGCTAAATATCTATTGCAAGAATAAAGTATACATAGTTATTAAAAAAAGAAGAGAATTGGTGTATAGGGAATAAATTCCAGTAACCAAAAATAAAATTCTTA
>OZ010594.1:45220269-45277769 GCA_963932145.1 Acanthosepion lycidas
CGTCTTCTAGGATAATTTGCTTAATTTCCGTCTGCAGAACAAAACGTATTATGATAACTGTCTATGTTGTTGAATGATGTAGTTTGATGGGAGAGTAAGGATTCCATATGCGTACGATTCGTAAAATAAAGGGAAATAACTTCGTGTATATTATTTTCATCGTTCATTATCAGCTCTTTGTCTGCTTGTTTATGGGTAAATTTTCATAATCTTGAATCAGACATAAAGGCAAATCTATAATTTCATCTACCATGACACTTTCTGGACTCGTGTCTCCTTTTTTTTTTTTTACTTTTGTTCTTGTTTATCACATTTCAACCGGTATTCTCTTTCCATCTGTTAGCGTATGAGAATTTCGCTTAGAATGCTATATTTAAGGGTGAATATTTTCGTTAGAGTGAATCTAGAACGCACAATTGGAGTTTTGCTGGCAGAATATTAATTTGAATTTTTTATTTCTTTGTGAATTGTAATAACACGTTAACTTTTGGCAAAACTTCTGAGATTAAATATTTTAAATAAATGCAAACATGTTAGAACAAATATCCCCCCTTGTTTATATATTTATATATATATTTACTCGGGTCATCTCGTTGTTTCATTCTGGGTGTCAGGATTTTTTTTTTTTTTTTGGTTTTCATCTTCTAGAAATTAAAAGAATTTCATGTGTAAAATTAGTAATCTATATTAGAAAACAGATAACGCTATCGACTGTATCATTCACTAAACACAGATCTGACCTCAAACCGTTCAGAAAAAAAAATAGGTTTTGAGAGAGCTATCAACATTTTGTAGAGAATACTGCGCTTTAAAATTATATTCATCTTAACATTACTCGTCATTTTTAATGGTTGTCTGGAAAGTAGCGAAGTATTTTGCTTCATATATAGATATTTTTACGCACGCACACACACACACACATACATACATACACACGGATTGAGAACAAAGGACTACATATTATTAAAATCGTGAATTGCATTGAGTGTTGTCTTTTTTTTATTATAAATTTATATAGGTCTACCACGGCATTTACAGGGACGGTAAATAGAATCCAAAACCTGGCTTTGCACAGAAACATTCGTGAAGATATGAGAAAAATAAATAAATAAATACCTTCTCCTCTGCCAGCTTCGAGTTGAAAAAGTAAAGATATCTGGTATGAGGCAGTCATTATTAGAGTCATGAATATTTACAACAGACATTTACATTTCGAAGGAATCCGAAAAAACATTTTAATTGCAACAACTACTTCTCAATGTGAACACTATTATTATTATTATTATTATTATCATTATCATTTTTATTTTCTTTGCTTTCTGGCGTTTACACATTTCTTTCCGGGTCCCACCCAGGGACCTAAGGTTAGAAATGGCATCATGACACTTTTCACTGACAAAAAAAAAAAAAAAAAAAAATAATAATTACATAGATAGAGCCCTTCGTAAAGTGTGGGCTGTACTTGTCAGAACAATTTTTTGTATCTCCTTGAGGCATGGACTTCCAGGAATCCCTGCAATTAGTCTACTGCAATCTTTTCCAACCAGTCCCAGGGCTCCAACTACAACAGGGATTGTTGATGTTCCCATATGCCACATTTTCGAGACCTCTATTTCAAGGTCCTTGTATTTTGACAGCTTTTTCAATATCTTCAAAGATACATTGCAGTCAGCAGAGACTGCCATATCAATAAGGAGGCACCGTTTTTGTTTGTGGTCTTTAATAACAATATCTGGTCGGTTGGCATTGATTGTTCTGTCAGTGTGAATTGTGTAGTCCCATAGAATTGTAACAGGTCCTATCTCCGTAACCGGGTCTGGGTGGTGTTGGTACCAGTTTCTTTCAGTTTCCTTCCTGTAGAAGTTGCAGATTTTCCAGTGCAGATATTGGCCCACGCTGTCATGCCGGGTCTTATATTCAGTGGGTGCCAATATCGTGCAACCTGATACAAGATGATCAATCGTTTCTGGATATTTATCACAGAATCTCCATTTTGGGCTGACACAATATTTTAGTATATGTGCTTGATAATTCCTAGTTAGCAAGCATTGGTCCTGCGCAGCAAGGATAAAACCTTCAGTTTCCGCTTTCAACCCTGCACTGCGTAGCCACTGATGGATACGGGTTTTGTCTACATCAGCTTGTTTGATACGGGCAGAGTATTGGCCATGAAGCGGTTTATCTTGCCATCGCTTCTGTATCTGGTCGGTTGCATTCGTCTTTGCTGTCTTTTTCAAGTATTTTGCAGTTTCAGCCGGTGTGTTGTGCTGTAGTTGCATCTCTACGCCCATTTGAAGCTCCAGTTTGAATTTGTTGGCTTCTTTCATTACGGAGAAAAGACACTTACTACTTTCATGTTCCTTGACGCATACCATCATCCAGTCTTCTGTAGTTTCCAAGTATTTTTGGAGGCCAATTGTTGTAGTTTTGTAGGACATTTCTAGTTGAACTAATCCTCTGCCTCCTTCGGATCTGGGCACATACAGACGATCAACATCAGCTTTGGGATGTTATTATTATTATTATTATTATTATTATTATTATTATTTTCTTTGATTTCTGGCGTTTACACATTTCTTTCCGGGTCCCGCCCAGGGACCTAAGGTTAGAAATGGCATCATGACACTTTCCACTGACAAAAAAAAAAAAAAAAAAATTACATAGTTTGTGTTGTACTTGTCAGAACAATTTTTTGTATCTCTTTGAGGCATGGACTTCCAGGAATCCCTTCATTTAGTCTATTTCAATCGTTTCCAACCAGTCCTAGGGCTCCAACTATAACAGGGATTGTTGATGTTCCCATATGCCACATTTTCGAGATTTCTATTTCAAGGTCCTTGTATTTTGACAGCTTTTTGAATATTTCAAAGATACATTGCAGTCAGCAGGGACTGCCATATCAATAAGGAGGCACCGTTTTGGTTTGTGGTCTTCAATAAGAATTTATTATTATTATTAATAATAATAATAATAATAACAATTTATTATTATTATTATTATTCCTTGGATTTCTGGTGTGTACACATTTCGTTCCGGGTCCCGATCAGAGACCTCAGGTTAGAAATGGCGTCATGACATTTTCCACTGACACACACACACACACACACACACACACACACACAGACAGACAGACAGACAGACAGACAGAGAGACAGAAACACACACAGACACACACAGGCACACACAGACACACACACACACACACACACACACATATATATATATATATATATATATATATATATATATATATATATATATATATATATATATTACATTGATAAAGCAAATCGTCAGGTGTTGGTTGTACTCTTAAGAACAATTTTTTTGTATTTCTTTAAGTTATGGGCTTCTTGGAATCCTTTCAGTTACTCTCCTGGAATCTTTTACAATCAATCTGAGGCCTCCAACTACAACAGGGATATTTGATGTTCCCATGTGGCAAATTTTTGAGATTTCGGTTGTTATTATTATTATTATTATTATTATTATTATTATTATTATTAATGTCATCATTACTATTGTTAATTTTGTCATTATCTTTCCTCCATTTATATAATAAACCTCGAACAACTAAAGTGTATTATCCTTGCTACAGGAATTTAGTAACTTATGTAGTAACTCATATATTGGCATGAAAAATAAAATAAGTGATACCAGTTCAAATGTTGCTAAATCCATATCCCTTTTAATACTCTTAGAAAATACTGGAATCAATTTATTCTCCTGAACATTTTCTACGGATTAAATAACAATTACAAATTAGCTCATTAACCTTGATTGGTTACTAGTCTATAAAATTGAATGTTTTGATTTTAAAACAGGTTGAACCTGACGATGAAAACTCCAACCAGTAACAAAAACTTTTTGCTTAATAAACCACTGAAACAAAATGAAGCATTGTGAAAATGTGACACGGACGTTGTGTAGCTGTGGTCCTATATTCTACACTAGAGTCTAATGGCACTAAGGCGGACATGATGATAGGTTTATTTTCAATCCTTTGATAAGAAATAGGACAGAAAATTCTATATATTCATATGATAGGGAAACGTGTCTCGCGGAAACAGAACAAAGTTTAAAGAGATAAGAAATTATTCATATGTACAACTATCTCATGTGGTTTGACTGCAGAAGCGAACGACAATTACGCTTCCCCGACATTAAAAACACAGTTGAATGAAAAGAGAAAAAAGACTACACTAAACTTGCGACCATGTCTTCCTTACATACCTGAGGTACCTGACCGTGTTCATGCCTTTTCATTTTGATACAAATAATTCGGGATGGACTAGAGTTTAGTCAAATATATCAATATTCTTTCTGCGGATATTAGGATATATCAACTGGTGAATATTTTTGCTCATATCAAGGGTCTATTCGCACCCCCATCGTTTAATATCTTGATACTTTTCAACCGCCTCTGAAGAGAAGCAATATAGATAATAATTGATCTGGAGACGTCATATTTGAAGTGTCCAATGTTGCATTTATGCGGGTGAAAATGATACAGCTTAGCTCTCTGATTCAAACTACCAACTTAAAAATTGAATAAGGGGGAACTATAGATGATTTGATTCCTTGCATGTGGAAAAGAGATCCCTAGCTGTAAATTATCTGAACTGATGGCACTAAAGAACGTAGCTCATCGGAATATTGGCCATAGAAATAACATTGGAATAAAGATAGACTTGCACTTGTTGCAAAGAGACATCAGAGTGGAAAATAAAACATTCCTCTTACAGAATGACTTGAATATTTTGAACACTATCAAAGCTGGAAATTGAGGATTGAACGAACATTTGTTTATTATATACCACTATTAAGCAATCAGAATATGGGACAATGAATACATTTCAAATAGATACCGTCACTGAGTTCTCATTTTATAAATTATTACCATTCAAAATCTCCGTCCATTAATTTGAGAACTTCTTAGGGTAAAAATATTTATGTTTATTATTTAAAAAATATTTTATCTTCTTGATTTCATCAATATTTGTTCATACCTCTCTATTTAGCCAGCAAAAGTTCTTTAAGGCCAATATTAAACACAACTGGTATTTTGCTTTGATAAATGATTGACATTTCCAAATTCCGAATAATCTTTCACATACAAGGATGAAATCCCACCAGGAATTTTCCGGAGTTCACTTCAGTAGAAAAGTACAAGAAATATGGTTATTTTTTCGAATTTTTAAGTCATCATCAAGGTAGTTAAATTTTGTAGAATTATTAAATGCAGTGATGTAGCAAAATGTTTTGTAACGTAATCAAGGTGTGACGTGTGTAATTTTTTATTTATATACATGATCGGTCTTAAGTTATAATTTGTATGTCGGAGTCGGGATCCGTCTTAGACTCAAACTATATGAGCTTCACAGATGCAGATGTGGAGACTCCATTGATGAGTTTGGTTTGCATCCTCTCTCCTGTCGTCGTAGTGCCGGCCGCTTTTCACGGCATGCAGCGATTAACGACATCATCAAAAGAGGTTTGGATGCAGCTGGATTCCCTTCCCAAATCGAACCCGTAGGCCTCGACCGTGGTGATGGAAAGCGGCCGGATGGCATTACCATTTTCCCTTTTAAAATCGGGAAGTCGTTGATTTGGGATGCGACCTGTGCGGATACATTTTCGGTCGGAAATTTGATCAGTTCCGCGGTTGAGCCGGGATCCGTCGCCCACGACGTAGAGATGAAAAAATAGTTAAATATTCTTCTCTTGCTGATAGATTTTTTTTTTTTTTACTCCGCTGACAGTGGGCATCTCAGGGGTTATTGGCCCTCGTTCGATTGTGTTCCTTCGGAGTATTGTCATTATTGCGTCTCGATTAAGGGACGAACCTCGCGAAACGGAGTGGCTCTTGCAGCGTGTCTCACTGGCGATGGTTCGAGGTAATGCTTTCTCTATCTTTGCGGCTGGTAGAGGATAGAAAAAAAAAGTTTATTGTTACGTTGTTCTGGAATTGTCATCAGTGGTCAACTGAACTTCATTTGTTTCAATAAATTTATTTTTTGATGGAATTTGTATGTTGTCATTTTAAAATACAGAGATCATTTTTTAATAATGTTATGTCGAAATGGGAGAATATTAGCGTAAATATTCAGGAAAAATATAATTTAAAATATTTATTTATTGACATTTTTCATCTGACATTTTACTTTAGATATATTTCTTGTTCGTAGACAATTATGTATAAATTTATTATTACCAACGTAAGACAGAAGAATAGTATTACTAGAACCCCCCCCCTCTCTCATTTTCCTTACTCTTTATACACATAATGTCAAAGAGTCTTCTAAATCCCCAGCGAACTTCATAATAAAAAATATACACATATACACATTAGTAAATGCACCACTTCAACAATTGGTCACCGCCGCTACCAGTGTTAGATTTACGGTTGTAAATGTTTGAAAGTATTTCACGAGGGAGAATCGTGAATATATCTGCCATATCGCCAGATATAGTGTTACAAATGACCTGCCACATTTATGTTATATTTTTTTTATGGAAAAGAGTGTAGATGCTTAAACACTTGACAAAACTGCATTTATATAAACACAGTCCTGGATTATGCCGTTGTATTTTACTCAATTCTTTCATATTCAATCTTTTGTTTTAATTAAAAAAATGTTGAGAAATTACTGCTGGTACCATCTGCGACATTTTCTTTGACTGCGACAAATTGTTCGACATGGCACCTGCATATATTATGGAAAATTGATTTTCAAATAACAAATGAAAGATATCCAATGTAAACACAGATATCCTTTCCCTGAACGTTCTGTACTTCCATCTTTACTGTTTGCTTAGATTAAAATGTAACGATATTGTCATACACGTTCAACTCTTGTATCGGTTATTTATGGAAATAAATGTTTTCTGTTATTTTAACTATCATCAATGTGCTTCTTAATTTCAGCTGATTTCCATCACATAAGTTATGCAAAAAGCTGCCAGGTCATGTGTCAATAGAATGATTATTTTGTATCCCTTTTGTTTAGCAGTGCTAACCATTGAAGTGTTTCGGTGAAATGCAACTGAAATATAACCTCGTTCAAAATAGTCGAAAGAAAGTCAAAAGGATTAGGCAAGTTAATCAAGGAAAAATAGTAGAACTTTCAACAAATTTCAGCAAGATTATAGAATATGTCTGCCACCAAATGTCATAACGGAAGGTGTAAATTATATATCGGAGAGGAAAAATGAATGCTCCATGATCATATAAAAATTTGGCATATATAGTAAGAAACAGGTGAATGTGACCCACATAAATTTGAAGACGCTAGAAATAGCAAAATGTGATCTTCAAAATGTAAGAATAATTCTAAAGAAAGTCAAAAAGTTCTTAGCAAAAAAAAAAAAAAGAAGAAGAAAATATTCAATATACTACTATGTGTTATCTAATAATCAATAAAAAAACTGAATGATGGAGGATCTTCTCAGAAATTAAGAATAGACATTAGAAAGAATGAAGAAGGAACAGGCTGCGCCAGAAGTAGATTCGTTTGACTTGCAAACTCGTGTCATGTACTTAAATAGACTTGCGTCCGAGATGTTCATATGGTGTTTTCCAAGTCTAGCTTACATGTATGGGGCTCCCAGTGAGGATCGAACTAACTATTCAGGCATAAGGGATCTAGCCTGTTAACTATTACGCCAGGTCGAAGTGCTCCAGATACTTTCATATGCATGGCGCCAAACTCGTTCGGATAATACGTAGACTCTCACCGGTATTCAACCGCTTCCTAAGATCAATGGTGAAAAATACATTGAGCGAGAAAAACCTTATGGCCTTGTCAAAGAACATACTTCCTTTAACATTGTGGACTGGGGATATAGAATCACATGGAATGGATTTTACCAAATATGAGAAACCTTATAACTTGAGGACTACCAGTAGTAATACGAAATACAATTATATAGTAAGAAACAGGCGAATGCAACTCACATAAATTTGAAGAGGTTAGAAATAGCAAAATTTCATCTTTCAAAATCTAAGAATAATTCTATAGCAAGGCAAAAAGTTCTTAGCAAAAAAGAAATAAAAAAAGAAAATATCCAGTATGTGTCTATATTTCTTAGTTGAGGTATCATGTATACTATTTACATTATTTGGACTATTGTCCTGATCTTTGTCGCCATATTTATTACAACGTTTCGACCGTTGTACGTTCCGGTCTTCTTCAGGTGGTTGGAATGTCGAACTGGACCCTGTATTTCGCTAACTGCGGTAGACTGTTCTAATTCCACGTGCCATATTTAATGGATGCCAATTGTCAGTTAATTTCCCTCTCCAAGTTCTTCACTGCCTTAACCGGGTATTGAACTCACACCTTTGTGGTCTCACACTGCATCTCCCTAACGCCTTTATCCACTGTGTTTATAAGGTGGTGGAGAACTAGGAGAGGGGAATTAACAGGAGATAACTGACAACTGACACCCATTAAACATGGCACGTGGAACTAGAAGAGGCTACACCAGTGAGCGAAATAAAGGGTTCAGTTCGACATTCCAACCACCCGAAGAAGGCCGGAACGTACAACGATCGAAATGTAATAAATATGGCGAAAAAGATGAGGACAATAGTTCGAATAATGTAAATAGTGTAGAAAATATCCGATATGCTACTATGTGATATCTAATAATCCATAAAGAACTCTATGTTGGAGAATCTTCTCAGAAATTAAGAACAGACTTAGAACGATAGAGATATTATTAATAACGAGGTATGCTATGAATATGATAGCCTGAAAATATCGGCATCAAAAATGTTTTAAGGCGGGATGGGTAAGGTTTTAAGGAAACATATACATATAGCCAGAAAGATGTAAACTTGGTGGCATATAATATAGAAAAAAATGTGGAAAGATTAACCATTGCAGGGATTGCTAAAAGCAAATTATCCCAGGGATAAAATTATATGACCTGCTTGTGTAAGGCGACAGAAAATCATAGAATCCGAAATTGTCAAGAGTTATTTCCAAGGGCAAAGGAAAATATATTTTGGAAAGCCATGGTATTCCATGAATTGAAGTCTTTTATAAATAAAGTTATATTTTGAGCTTTTATAAATTTAGCCTTATTTTGAGACATTGTCCATCTTTGGAAAACAATATTAAAATAGGAATGGGAGACGCGGTCAGAAAATTGTAGGGACTACTAGAAAAAGTATCAAAGGAAAGAAGGAAGAAATGACTAAACAGCAGTCAAAAGAATATATTGTCCTTCGCAAGAGAGGGGTACCCCAACATTCACGTAAGGATTTGCAGGCTTCAAAATAAATCAATAGAGAAATTTAACATTCAGCGTAGATTTATCACAGTCGACGGACAATGCGACAAAGAAATCAAAAGGAGCATAGTGATAACAAAATAAACACCCCAAAACCTAAACAAATAAACAACTGTGATATACAGCCACATACACCAGTTTCCATACGACCATCATTTACAAACATCGAAACTGGTCACTGCCTGGATGGATGACCGCTTAGAAATACCAGGTGATGTAAGCCTGTACGTTCGCGTGGTGTAATGAATAATGGCTCAGAATTGTTCATAGGCGGACTGATTTCCAGTTTGTTGGGTTCGTTATATTCACTTACTAGCAAATACACTTGGAAAAGGTATGGATCCACTTTTTCACTCTATAAGCTATAAGTTAATTATTAAGAATTGTATCACAAAGTCATTATAATCTGCCCCCAAATTCTTACGATCTAAAAATATTTTCTAGTTTTAAATAGCTTTCAAACTGTTGATAATCAGTAAAGAACGAATTGATCAAACAGGCAAATAGAATTAGAAACAAGAAAAACTCTTGAAGTGTTGTTATAGCAAACCTACTATAATGGTAGTGAATTCTGGACAAATTCCACACAAATAAAGAGCAAGCTTGAGGCAACAAAGATGTGACATGCAGAACAATGGTGTGATTATCATGGATGAAGTCTAAATTAACGAGAAAGATTTTTATGGAAATTGAAAAAAAATGAATATTTAGAATTAGAAACAGATTTGATGTATTTTGACGCATATTTAGAAAAGAGGGCTTATATTTGTTGACACACTCGGCAGATTAAGGAAAGAGGTTACAGATTGAAACAGATTGTGTAAATGCATAAGTGAGCAGGGAGTGTGGGTGATAGAAAGTTTGAAGATAGAATATACTGCGCCAGAGATAGTGTCGTTCAACACTACAAATTGCTGCAAATCTAAAACATCATTCGAGTCATGTAATTAAATAGCCTCGTCAGATCGAGACATTCATATGATGTTTTTCTAAGCGTAGCTTAGATCTGGCAGGAAGATAAACGTGTGGGGTTCCTAGTGAGGATCGAACTAACTATTCAATCGTTAGTGATCTAGCTCGCTTAACACCAGGTTGAATTGCCTAAGATACTTTCATATGGATGTCATGCATGGCGCCAAACTCGTTGAGACATAAGTAAGCTCACCCGTATACAACCGCTTCCTAAGATCCATGGCGAAAAAGATAATAAACGAGATAAACATGAGGGCCTTGTCAAAGAGAATACTTCTTTGAAAATTATGGACTGGAGATACAGGTTCACAAACAAAGAATTGCACCAAATAAGAGTACCCGCATATCATTAGTACTACAAGTATTGACACTAACTAAAATAGTAGTACATGTAAGGAGAGGAGTAAGTAATTATATAACCCAGCCGTTTACATTCCATACAACGTTAAATAAAATGTTAGGAAGTAATCTCCCGCTCATCAATACAGGGAAGAGTGATAACAGTTACTGAAGATGAGAGATTAATTTTTCTAAAAAAAAAAAAAAAAAATGTTTCAACGGAAACATCATTCAAACTAAAGCAGTACTAGCTGCTCGGTTAATGAATGTCAAATGTGTCCTTGTAAGAAAACAGCTGATATAGCCATTATGATTGCCATAAAGGATAAAAATATTTATGCTGAACCCGGATCTCAAAGGTTTTCAGAACACAGAGATGTGGTTGTACAGAAAGATGCTGGGGATGCAACAGACATTTCATGTGAGCAACGAGCAAGTTTTAAAGAAGATGGGAACGGAAAACTCTCTTTTGATTGCGACCTGAAACAGACTGCTGGAATTTCTAAAACGTTTAATGAGGAACGAAAGATCGGATTTTGATATTCACAGAAAAGAACAAGCGGGGTAAATGAAAATATCAAGTAACAAATTGCACAAAGTGATACAAGAACATGCTTTGAGAGGGTCATTAATAGAACAAAGCTTGATTAGAGCTACGAAAGATAGAAGATTTTGTGGAGTCCTGATTTCCCAGGTCCTGAAGGGACGGCGCACGTCGAAGGCGTTAGAATAGATATAACCGTAAAACAGATGTCATACCCAAAAATAAATGAAATTTCAATCCCGGCGAAATCAATTTTCCACTTAACATTTTTTTAATAACAGCTGTGTATATAATTAATTTCGATATAATTCATTAGAAATTAAAATGCTACATTTTAAAGATTTATAGTAATGGCCAATAATTTATCGAATCAGAAGATAATATTTCTCTTTTAGACATTCGAAGATCGGGGTAAAATAGCTAATAGAATTTAGAGACTTTTGATTTCATTTTGTTTTCCCTTGCAAGTTTGTTATTAATTTGTTCTTATTTTAATGAAGTTCGAACTTTCATTCGGCCATTTTGCTATCGTTTGCTTCATTCAACTTTCTATAATTATATGCTGTTTCACTTTTACGCCTTCCTTCCCAGTTTGTACATATGTCCATACTTTGTTTTTGATTTCTTTCTTCGGCTTCGCCTGTTTCCATATTTTCTAACTTTCTTTGCGATTCCACAAACTATTTGCTGATCACGTGTCTATATTGATGCTTTTGGCCACGCGTCTCAACTGCATTGTCATCTGGAAAACCTGACTCAAAATCGATATTTTAGAAATTATTCTGCATTTTATATCACTCTGCTGCCTGCTCTCTAATTCGCTTTCAATCTGCCGGCGATAACATTGCAGCAACTTTTATTTCTTATGGCACTAAACGATAATTATTTTTCTCTTTCTTTTGAACACAAAGTTTTGGACATTCATCATCTCGTGACACCAAATTGGCTTCTTTAGTTACCGTCTTTCCTCAAACAATTTCACATAAAATCTTCGTGTTTAATATTGGAAGACATAGTAAAAATATGGCACAAAACCGAATATATAAGCTTGCACTTAATGACCTTCCGTCACCTATAGTAAGAGGCCTAAGAAAAGTGAGCTGAACTAATATGTAATATCATTCCTCATATATCATAGAGAATTCTGTGTAAATTTCTGATAAATAGCGAGAACACTTGAGGCAATAGAGATGACATTCAGCAGAAGAATGGAATGACTGCCATAAACACTATCTTGTGAGCAAATGGAAAAATTTAAGGAAAATAGAAACAAAATGGACACTTGTATTTAGAATCAGGAAATACAGTTTCTATTACTTGAGGTTTAATGAGGAGAGAGTATTTGGAGAAATTCATTCGACATTCTCTTGAAATTATAGTCAAAACGTGAGGGGGCAACAGCGAAGAAATTACGTAAAGAGATTATGAAAATGTAAGGTAGATCATGGAGTGATATTAAAGATTACGAATGATGGGATGTTGTGGAGAATCATGATCTTTCGCATCCTGAAGTGAGATAGCACATAAAGAAAGAAGAATTTCAACGTCAGGTCGACTAGTAATCTGCAATAATTACCATTTCAATATTAATATTAACTCATATTTCAATAGCATTTATCACGTTCATACATTGATTGAAACAATTTATATTGATAATATGTTGGTTGTTTTCGTATAAAAGACCTGTAACATTCATACTTTTACAGGGGATTGGCAAAATACACATTTATATATCAAGATTTGATAGAAATTCACAGATTCATCGCAGAGTTTTTTGTTTATAAATGTCGTTATCGCCGGAGAGATGGCAGCTGAAAGTTCTCGACGGAAATGCTATCGAGCAATCAATTTTTGACACATGGCATTAGAATCTGTTTTATACCAACTGAACCTGTGCTCATTACTTACAGCGAATGACTTAACCTTGGCATATTGCTAATTTTAAACATATTTCATTGTGAACGACCACCGATCATCAAAAGTACTGGGAACATCACACATAAGTTATTTCAAATATTCTTTCTTGTGATCAAACGACATATTCGACATCACGAGAAACAAAGATCATGGAATGACAGGAATAATCTGTCCGCTACCGATGGAAAATAATGGTGTAGCAACATGACAGAAGACGACAATTTTAACATTCTCATGGCATATGTCCTCTTCATCTTCTCTTAAAATTTCCAGAGTTCAGCCACTATAGGCCGTTGTAACAATCATACCACTGACCGTCTATATCTAAAAATTTGGCAACGATTTATCCTGAAACTGTTGTGAAAACGTCTAGTTCACGCAGGTATCATCATGGTATGTATGGTTTTCTGTGACATAAAGGTTATATATATATATATATATATATATATATATATATATATATATATATATATATATATATATGGAAAAATTTATAGTTGTTCCAACGAGAGTAAAATATATTTTAAAAAAGAGAGAAATCGCAAAAGTTTTGGGTTATAATGTGGATGTTTTAGTATATATATATATATATATATATATATATATATATATATATATAAAATATTCTTCATATTTTTGCTACACACGTTTCCGGTCTCATGATCTTCTTCAGGAAAATTAATGGAATAATTTTTTTAAATGGAATAAATTTTCCTTATGTTAATTTATTATCTTCTCGATCGTTTTCTGTATATGTTACTGAGCCTTGAACTCATTTATGGACGGTTGGCAAAAGTGAATTTCTGCCTACATGATAATAAAACCATTAGGTTTGCTATGAAAAGTGATGATGATGATAGATGCGTCAATAAGATATCTTTCTATCTCTACACACGTGCGCGTACCTGTTAGCCTGTATATGGAGATTTTCTCCCGATATATACATACTGTTTTTATAATAAAGAATCATTTTAAAAATATATGTGTATGTCTAAAAAAATACACAAATACATACATACCCTACTACACACACACACAGAGACCTGCACACTCTTCCTATGTTCGGGTGTGTGCCCGTGATTAGTCGATCCCTTTTGCCAGTGTATGTATATGTATTTTTTGTTCGCCTGCTTGTGCTTACATATGTGTACGTATGTGTACGGTTCATCAAATATATCTGGCCATCGTGTGTGCATGCTGTGTGTCCATGTGTGTGGGGCTATGGTCAGTTCAGTGTTGCTTTAAATTTCTCTATGAAGTGTTTTTTTCTGAATTTGTAGGAAAAAGTAGTTGTCTGTTTGGTATATTGGTATAATTTTAAATTTGCCTTGATTGCATTTGTAGATGTTTTACGATACAAAGAGTTTTCTGATTCAGGTAATTTGATGTTGCTTCTGTGAAGGGCAACTCTGTTTATAAGAGTCTGGCTGTTGCCTATACATGACCATGTATTTTGTTCATTTGAGTGCATAGATCATATTTTTGGAGTTGCAGTTTATTATTTATATATATAATGTAACTGTAGTTGTGGTATTTTCAAAAGTGTAGGAGTTCCTTTTTTTGATGACATCACAAACCCAGCAACCTATCGCAACATGTTCCTTTTAAAAAATTATTCCTTTTATTTACGTGAAGAAAGTAACAAGACCGGAAACACGTGTAGCAGAAATATGAATAATAATAATAATAATAATAATATATATATATATATATATATATATATATATATATATACTAAAACAAATCCACATTATAATCCAAAACATTTGCGATTCCCCTCTTTTTAATATATATATATATACATACATATATATATATATATGTATGTGTGTTTGTGTGTGTGTGTGTGTGTGTGTGTGTGTGTGCGAGACTAACCGTGACCTTTAATTTTAAAACTTATTCACTTAATATATTTTTAAATCTTAAAATTATTTTTAAATATTTAAATTATTGTTTGTTTAAAGAAAGCTGAAGTATAAATAATTAATCTGCAAAGAATTATACAAGGTGGGATATCTTAGTGGCTGTCTTTAAATTTTAAATATTTTAATTGAAAAAACTGTCTGTTTGAAAAAAAAGAGTTAAAATCTATTTTCTGTCTAAACAACTCGTAAATCATTATGCACTGGACACAGATTGACCACACAATCAAGAAAACACACACACAATCACATACTTTTATTATTATTATTATTATTATTATTATTATTATTATATATATTTCTGTAGTTTAGTGCTAGCAGCAAGCAGAAATATTTCTCCTCCCGATGATGGCAATTTCGGCCGAAACTAGTCGAGGAATCTAAATGGAATAATAATAAAAAAATACGAAATAATATTAATCTACAACCCAGTGTGTCTGAGGATTTTAATTTTTTAATTTTTTTTATTGTTCAATATATATATATATATATATATATATATATATGCCGCTCCGATCACTACAATCTTAACTTGCTCTAGTCTAGTATTCGCCGTTATCTATCCTACATATAATCATAAACTGTGACTCTTGCCTCTTAATCTGTAACCCTCGTGTGGTTGTTGGGCGTTTTACAAGGTGAGAATTTTAATAAAATGAACGGAAACTCTCGATTCAATTTTGCACCAGTTTAATAAAACTCTCTATATAGGTGCTTACATCTTGTCAAATCTGAAGCAAGAACTGACATCAAATTTATTAGGAAGTTAGCTGTGAGGAAAGAAATTGAACAAATACTTTTTTTTGTTGTTTTACTAAAGCATATACTCATGGTTTGTCCATAGATGAAACATTATGCGGCGAATCTTTCAGATAAAAAATCACGATAATTGTTTGTTTTACATTGAGTTTTGATAAATTTTCGATGAAGTTTGGGTAAGTAGATTTAGCTTGTAACACTTATGGAGTTGAGGGCTAGTATTATGTACCTTATTTTTCAGAGTTGGTTGACAGATATTATCTGCAGATAATTCTATTTTTATTCTGTGGATTTTTAGGCTATGTATTTAGATATATTTTTTTTTAATTGATTGATTATTTTTCTGTTGCCTCAAGCTTGCCCTTCATTTGTGGAATTTATCCAGAATTCACTGACATATAGTAGGTTTGATATAACATAACAATTCAATACTTTTATTTTTTCTTAGTTATATTGGCCTGCTTGATTGATTAATTCGTGTTTTTCAGCCTATCAACATTTTCAGGTTATATAAAGCCAGAAAATATTTTTAGTTTGTAATAATCTTTAATAATGATTTAGTGATGCAGTTCTTATTAATTAACCCTTAGTGGTGGCAAATTGGTGGATTCATATTATTTATGTAAGTATTTGAGTACAAGTGACGCAGATGACATAGTAATTATACGCAAAAGAAATTACAGAAATTCGTACAGATGGTAGCGAAGAACAAGAAGAGACTAAATATGAACTACAAGAATACATGGTCACCAGTAAAAGGATGAACCCCAAATGCTATTTACTGGTTGGGGACACTAAAATCAAGAAAGTGCTGATATCTAAATATCTGGGAAGTGTTTTGACAGAGGACGGTAAGTGAGGTATTTATTGTGGGGCTCGTCCCTTCTACACAAGATGGACTCGTCCAAAGTATACTTATACTACGAAGAGATAGACAAAAAGGTCGACACAAAGTGTTCACTCAGACTTACGAGAGTCCAGAAAGTGAGATAATTACAGCTTCACTTACAGAGACTTGTACATATACTTTTCTAACCGGCATTCCTTGACTAATAACCTTCATTTCAACTTTGTATTCTTACGTTTAATACACATATTTTTCTATCTCAATTACTGGCGTGTTTATTTATTTGTGCCGGATTCCATCCCCGGGATCCACAACAGTAGTGTATTGCCAAACAGAATGATCTCCTTGGTAACAAAGAAAAGAATCCTGCTCAGCTTCGTGAAATCTTTTCACCTTTAGGATAGCGAATATTGGATGGTCTCCTCAAGGATGAGGTGGAGATTCAAGGAAACTGTAGTATGGTTACACAGAAGGATGCTAAGGATATCATGGACCGATCGTATGATTAACGATGAGGTTTTAGAGAGGATGTAAACAAAGAGAAAGTATATTTTAAAATCAGAAAGAGGCAAATGAAATTTCTGGGAATGTAATGAGAAAGGAGGTCTTAGAAAAGCTGACACTTACAGGTCAAACAGAAAGAAAGATGGATACAGGGAAGCAACGCATGACATACCTAACCGGCTTAAGCAAGTGGATGGCAGAGCAAGGCCTGAGGGAAATAGCTGAGAGACATAACTTACTGAGAGCTATAAGGAATATGGGGAAGTGGAGAGCCATGTTCGCCTACGTCCTGAAGAGATACGACACATAAATAAAAGAGTATAACTAGAATTCGACCTTCTAATTAACAATTCTGAACAATTAACCATTATCCCATTCTAACATTCATGTTTACATCACTTAGTATTCTCAAGTTGTTACCAATCTAGATGACCATGTTCGATGTTGTTTAAATTCAGTGATCGTACAGTGACACGGGTTTCAAAGTAATGTGGCGACAAGCAGCGTTTAGCATTATATAGAGATAATTCACTTATCGGATGAATATGAAAATTCTACACGAGAAAGAAACGAAAGCATCTGGCAAATTGGTGACTAGCAGAAACTAATTCGTTCTCTTTCGACACAAATTGCATTGGGCTTTAATATGTCAAGTGCAGCAAATATCAATCAAGAATAAATGTCAAATTAACGTTGGCAAAGAAAAGATATATTGTTCCTGTATAAAAGACATAACGTCTTAAATGTTCAAAATGATTTAATGTTTCAATAAACCAACAGGATTACTCTTCAGAGAATGACAAGAAGACATTAACGAAAATATATTTTGTCATTTCCAAGTATGACTTCCAGTTCATACTTATCTAAATATATTGGGTAACATATTTTGAATTTTATACTCCCAACAAGAAACTCCTAGTAAGCGTAACACAGCTTGTACTTAACTGGTATTCAAAGGAGTCACAGAAGGGAAATATTTCCTTGATAAACAGTAAGATTCTCATTGAATTTTACTAATATTTAAAGTGGTGAAGAGTGTAAATATTATACACACTCTATCATGGAATATAAAAAAAGATAAATAAGACTATGATATCTTCCCTCATCAGATTTATTTAACCCGAACAATGGGGCAATACAAGTGAAACTAGAAGGAGTAACAAGATTTATTATTGAAGGACATAATAATATGAGATACGAGGAAGATGCGTTATTCAATATTGATAGGGAAGAAAAATTGAAGAAGGTAGGCAGAGGCATATATCCCCTCACAAAAAAATGTAAATACCAGGAGACATAAACAATTAGTTAACAACCTTCATGTGCCCATTCCCTTCAGAACATAGACAATCATGGCGCTCCACATCATCCTGTTTCATGTATCGCTTAATAACTTTTGTCTCCGAAACCATGTTCTACCACCAATTTACTGAAGCCAATCAAGTATGTTACGCGCTACTTTCCTCTTTCTCTTATTCACTCAAACTGTCCTGTGAGTATCAGTTTTGCAAAGCCTTCTTCTCTCATTACGTACCCCAGAAATTTCAACTACACCTTCATGATGTTATGTATAAGTTTATTTTTTATATTTTCTCTAAAACCTCTAAAACTTAAGCCCATGATATCCTCAGCATCCTTTTGTAGAACCACATTTTTGTTACTTCAAGTGTGTTCTTTAACTTTGAGGAGATTGTCCCGTATTCACTAGAATATAGGAGGCCGTGTATCACATAACAGTTCAGTAGCTTTTTTGTTTCTTTATTTTTTATTCTATTTCTTAATATTCCACTAAATATTCCGAATGCATCTTTGATCATACCAATATGTCTTAGAATCTCAAGTGAAGTTTATATTAGTTTCAGATGAGCCGGCTTAATGTTGTTTGAAGTCGTATGAAATACATATTTTGTTCGTTCGGATATAACAATTGCCTAATCAAATGATTGTATTAAGCCTTCAAAACACCTCAGTAGTTAATTCAAAAAATAAATAAATAATGAAGACCATTTCTGGAACAGAAAAGATAAGATTATAAAATATTTTATAAAATAAAAATCTACATTGCTAATGCTGTAACATTTGAGTCATAAATAATTTCCTTATTTGTATGCCAACGTGATCTTCAAAAGATGCAGTAAAAAGTAAATTATATTCAGTTATATCTTCGCCATTATTTGCAATGAATTGCTGCTGCTCAGGCAGATCTTTGAAAAGAATAAAAATCCGCGGGTTTTGATGTGAAAAATATTCAATGGACTATTAAAACTCTTTTATTTCGATTAAGTGTCCAACTTAAAAAATTTTGCAACGATCCAAAAAGTTTGATTATGCAAGGTCAGGCGAATCTGGCGAGGCGGGGTTTTAAAAAATCAAACTATTAGAAAGCTATTTTTATTTAGTTATTCCTGCTGCAGGCGCCCTTTGTTTATCATATAGAACAACATTGTCTCTTTTAATTCATTATGCTTGCTTCTACTGACGTCGAAATGCAAATGAATGTTTTTCTACTACAATTTTACTGTTAACTGCAACGGTATGATGAATACTTAAGATGATAAAGTTGTCATTATAGTGGAAATTAACTTTGAGGCAACTTCATAAAAATAGGGAAGAAAAATTGAAGAAGGTAGGCAGAGGCATATATCCCCTCACAAAAAAAAAAAAAAAAAAATTACCAGGAGCCATCATAAACAATTAGTTAACAACCTTCGTGTGCCCATCCTCTTCAGAACATAGACAATCATGGCGCTCCAAAATGACAAAACAGATACAGACTCAGAGACACCAGTCTTTTATTAATATGTACAGTCTGAGAGTCAACAGTTAATAATTAGAATATACAGACTGATTTTTTAAGCTGTTATGAAAGACTTTCCTGTTGTCCGTTCGTAACACTCTATTTTCACTGCAACGAATAATTATTTTTTCATGTAATTGTTATTTCTATGTTCATAATTCTATTTGATACCTCATTTGGAATGATACTGAGAATGCCACAGGCGGAGTATTGAAGCGATGTGAGAAAATCAAGAAAACATAAACAAAAATGATATTTTTATTGAATTTATTATCAGACAAAAGACAGTTTAATCTACTGTGTCGTGTTCAAAGAGTGCTTTACGATTTTGGCATTCACATGACTGTTACATAAGAATAAAGCATATCTACCAACACTAGAGTTTGAACATGATCAACAGTGAGCAAACACAGGTAAGTCCATTTTTATTAGCAGACCACGTGATCGTAAACGAAAACTATATTTGGGAATTAGCGTGGCGTCTAATTGTACATTTTTTCTATTCTATCCTGTATTACTATACAGATCAACATTTCTACTCTATCCTCTATTACTATACGGATCACTATTCTCTATACTATTCACTAAACTATATATCTTTACTGATCACTATACGGATTACTATTTGGCGGTTACTTTTGATCAAGTATTATCGAGCAAATACTATTAATGCCAATGTTATTCGATGGCTTCTGAAAGCAGTATTGTCCAACGGCGTTTCTATATTTGTATCTGCGATTACAAAGTCTGTACTACAATGAGCACTTCGATGACATTGCAGAAATGGTAACAAGTGTTCGTTGGCATCACGAAAAAGACATAGGAAATAGATGTGCAGAAGAAAACATCGAGGAATTTATCTCACACATTTGCGTAAATCGATGGCAAAACAGGCAATTTGGAGAATATTAAGCGGGAAAATATCGAAGAGACCTAAACAAGTCAATCCCAGGAATATTCTTGAAAGGATAACGTGAATTCCCCGCTTGTCGAATTCTACATTTAACTCGCTTGATAAGGTATAACTTTTTTTGTCATTTATCAGATTACGAGTTTAACTTAAGCAAAAATTGTTTGAAAAACAATGTCACGCACCTCGTTAATATTTTCATGTATTGCAGACACCATTAACTCTCCTAGGAAATTTGGAATGGAAAACTCTTTACAAAAAATTTCAGTCACTTATTAAATAAGCGCCTAAAATCGCATCAAATGTCAATATTCATGGAGGGTAAGTAGAATAGTAAAAATCGAATTCTTATTCAAGGAAAATATTTCGTGCGAAACATTTTAACGATATCACTTTTGTTTACAGATTAAGTGCTTTCCTTGCACACACACACACACACACACACACACAAGCAAAAAAAAAAAAAAAAAAGACAAATACAAGTACAGAAAAATATCCGTTGTTATATAATGGAAACAAAAATAAATTCTTGCAAATATTTATTTTCCTGTAATTCTATTCTTTCAAACAGGTGTCAATTTTCCAAAGAATTGTCGTCTTCAAAATCAGTAGATAAAATTATGTACAAAATTTTCAATTGTATTAACTATTATAAATCACGGAGTTTACATATATATATAGAATATATTATAATAGTATATATATATATTATATATATATATATATATATATATTTTCCATTTTGTTTTAAATGCAATTTCCCATTGCAATTTAACTGAATTTTCAAATAATGATGGCAACAGTTATATGCGCGTACGTTGCGCAAGTGTAAAAATTTGCAAGAATGCACAGAATCTACTCTATATAACTAATTTTCCTCAATTATAAGTGTTACAAATTATTAGCAAGGTGTAATTAAAACTCATGTAAACAAGATATTACCGCTTCAATTGCTTCATATACAGATTGTTATGGATACTGTATACTGAAACTGACATGAAATTAATAGAAAACAATTACACAGAGATCAGTAATAATAGTAGAGCTGTTTAATAAGGGAAATGTGATCTTCTAGAAATAACATGGATAAGGCGCTGGTGCTTGGAACATGTTAATTAATGGATCTCTGAGGAAATTCCACGTGATACAATCACTATTTCCTATCAAATTTCCTCCATTCTTCTAAATTGTCGTCCATTCTCGTAAACACATCGCTTCAGAATGCCTCACTAGTTTTCGATTTGCTTTAAGGCTGGAGCATTGGCCGGCCAGTTGATTTTCCAAGATCTACAGAAACATAGGTCTTGCAGGTACGGCATAATACTGTGCATGCGAGGGAACATTATCTTGCATAAATATTATGATTCTGCTGGAAATTACTATTTTTAGCAAGGTTCGAGGTGCTTTCTCAGGGAGGCTATATAAGCATCTGAAGTCATTTTTTTTATATCGTCAGACACTTTCCACGGACCAAACATGATATCTCTACTAATACCAGTCCAAATCTTAATAACCCGCCGACCTCCTTGTTGGCGTCTTTCACGTTGATGACGATGTCTTTTTACAACCCAAACATTGCTCCAACCGTCAGGGACATCAATGGCAGCACGGGATTCATCCGCGAACAAAACCTTTGGGAAGTCGACCTCCATGTAATCTTCTGTCCATTTCAGACGCTTTTGTACGTGTCTTTTTGTCAATGGAGGCGTTATCACCGGTCTCAATGATTTCCGGACCTTTTCCAGAAGACGACATAGAATAGTTCTGTTGTTGCTTCAATACGTTTGAATACTTATCCACTGGTCAAGCCGGGGTTATTTACAGATTCACGTTTAATTCGCGACAGAGAACGTTGGGAAACAACCCTCGAGTGACACTTATTGGCACTCTTACGTACCCTTGTAGGAGCTGCAACGAACCTTTTCAAAGTTTGGCGAAATCTTTCAATAATTTTGGATATTTCTAATGATGATTTACCTTTTGCAAGTTCAGATGTCATAACAGACTTATCAGAAGAGGTTAAGTCACAAATGAGATCCATAATTGCATCATTATAAAGTCACTCGTTAATAATTACGAACACTGAAGTATCGTGTTACTCAGGCAAATGGTTGCGGTTTGTTTGCACGCGAGCCGAACCTCACAGTTTGTAAACAGTACGCGCATATAAATGTTGTTATGATTCTGTGAAAATGTCGTTAAATTCAAGTGTGTAGTTTTTGGACAAAACGGAAAATTGTCACCTCGTTAGTAAATAGTTACACAGTATATATATATATATATATATATATATATATATATATATATATATATATATATATATATATATATATATATATATATATATATATAAGCTGCTATATACATTGTTAAATTGTCTTCTAAATTACTCAAGAAAAACACTGACTTTTCATTTTAACAGATATATATATATTAAGTTGGTGCAAAAATAATGTCGTTTTCTCACATAGTAACATATGTTAGAAAACGACATTATTTTTGCACCAACCTAATATTTTAACAGAATTACTCAAGAATATCTTGAAATGCTAAAGCGTAAATTGATTCAATAAAATCGCCACTGGCTTCAACCACGGCCTTCCTCCGACTTTGGAATCTTTTGTATACCATTGTTTATGTTGGTGAACGCTTCCATAATGCTTGCCTTCAGTTCCTCTTCTACGTTTCTAGGAGTTTTGTTGGTCTGTCGGGCATATGAAATCCAGATATGATAATAAATACAAAAAACAAATAGCGGGTACGCAACGAAATTAAAAATATAATATGCAACAATTTACCCATCGCATCCTGTATGTCCCTGATTAAAATTAAAAAGGCAGAACTAGACAACATTCGCCCAGTCCGATTTTAAGTAACCAACAGCGAATAGAAAACATAAGAACAGAAAATTTAAAAGTTTTATGATGTAAACCAAACAATCCTTGGTAATATCCGGTCAATTAAAGTTTTTTTTTTTTTTTTCCCAGAGTCAGAACGGATATTTCGACTAGGATATAATTTGGGAAATCAGACAATATGTTCATTTAATTTTGTAACTTCACCGTATACTTTCAACGTTATTATGGATAACCGCTCAAATGTCCATTTTTCGTTGCAGCTCAGATTAGACGCCAGGTTCGTTGACAGAGTGTAACTTCTGGCATTTAAACGCTTGTTGCTTAAGCATTAACCTTCGGCCAGATCGTTACTCATGAGTGAAGAACAAAATATAATCTAGCAGTAAATTATCTTTTATTCTTGGATTGTCAGCTATAAGCGAGCGAAGTGGAGATGTGACGTAGGTGATGGGATACACAGTCTAGCAGCCGTCATCCCTATCCGTTCTGCAAGGCCTATTTCGTTCCCCTGTGTGTGCCTTTTTGCAGGATGGTCAGTTTTCTAGATGACAATTTTCTTTGTCCTGTCATCTTCGTCTAACAATTTCATTCATCTTCCTTCCGTGATTTTCTTTCTGTCCGAGCTTTCTGTTCTCTACTTTGAAGTAGACTTCTATTATTGATAACTACTGGTGGAAAGTAAATGTTCAGTACCTATTTTTTGCGACAGGTCCTACAGTTTTAACAAAACTTCAGCTGACTCATATCTTTATATACACGTGTATTCAATGCAGAACGGTTGAATGTAACATCGATTTTTCTATTCATTTTCTTTTCAAAGTCCTCGCCCAAAGGGTAAAAGAAAATAATCTAGATCTTATTCAGCCTTGTGTGAAATAACATCGGTGAAAATGTACGTTTAACTATGGCTTAATGGCTATGATATTAGTCTGAAATATAACTGCTACTCGAGCAACAAACAGTACAAGAAAGATAATAATGTATTATTATTTTATATTTCTGCATGCCATTTATATTTGAATGAATTCCAGCAAAGTTAATAACCTTCACTTACGTTCAAATTGCCTCGAAAACGGTTACAAATCCATCTCTTCTCGCATCAGCTACGTGCTAAAAAGCAGGAAAAAATGGGATCACTAGACGTGGTTAGAAATCAGTATAAGATTAGGAAAACGCTAAATTGAAAACATTGCGTCCTGGTGCAAACACTGCAATAGAAAGGAATTTAAGAAAGAGCTCTATTAGATTTTGACCAAAGTGCTTAATCAGAGAAAGATTTTCTGATAGCCACCGAGTGCAAATCCGGGCTTCAAACAATAAGAGTTGTTCTCCCCGACGTGTAAATACGTAAATAATTCCCTGTACCTATGATGCACATGCGTGCGTAGAACCGCATGGCAGATAGATAGATAGATAGATAGATAGATAGATAGATAGATAGATAGATAGATAGATAGATAGATAGAAATACGAGAGGAAAAAGTATGGAGTCATGTCATAATGATAGATAGATAGATAGATAGATAGATAGATAGATAGATAGATAGATAGATAGAAATATGAGAGGAAAAAGTATGGAGTCATGTCATAATGATAGATAGATAGATAGATAGATAGATAGATAGATAGATAGATAGATAGATAGATTGAAATACAAGAGGAAAAATTATGGAGTCATGTCATAATGATAGATAGATAGATAGATAGATAGATAGATAGATAGATAAATAGATAGATAGATAGATAGATAGATAGATAGATAGATTGAAATACGAGAGGAAAAAGTATGGAGTCATGTCATAATGTAACATCAACATTCCAAGAAATTCCAAAATCCACAAAAAATGAACAAGAGTAATTAACGAAGTTCGGAGTTGAATAATATGTAAAATCTCATGGTTATATGTTTTCAGCTGTGGCTCAATACAAGTCTCACTATGTTATTTTCCAGCGTATGTTTGAAACGTCTAAGAACTATGCTTGTGTCCTGTTCAGCAAAAAAAAAGACACAAATATGCATCTGATCAGAGGCTAACATCTCAGAGTAGCGGCTTCACGCATTGAACAAGAATTGCCAGTTAACCTCTGATTCCACATGTTAGACGGTTGTTGACAACGGATACAATCGAAACAAGAAAAAGAAGACAGTCAACATGAATAGAACACGCATAAAGTTTTTTTTTTCGTCACTGATACATTCATATTAAATCAGATGACCTCATCCCACATTTGCAATTTCAAGTAAATTTTAAATATCATTATGTAAGATGCTTGCATTACAGAAGAAATAAAAACAATTCTACGAAAGGCAAAAGAATATCAACCGAACATAATAAATTCACTCACGCGATCGGGGATATATGCATATATTAGGATGGAATTTAAAAAATTACCAATGTATTTCTTGAAGGTATTATGTAACCAGCCTTTTTAATATTAGGTTGGTGCAAAAATAATGACGTAATAATGTGGTTTTTTGACATTAAAAATAAGTAAAAAAAAACGACATTATTACGTCATTATTTTTGCACCAACCTAATAATAGAGCTCAGTATCCAAAATATAGTGTTATGAATTAAAAATAATGATCAAATTGAAGGAACTAGTGTATAACATTTCATGGCCACATACTTTTATATATATATATATATATATATATATATCAACGTGTAGCACTTTGTGATGTGAAAAAAACATATTGGGCTTGATCTTTGTGACAGTAATCATAGACGGAACTGTTATGAGGCTGTCCATTTTGGGGCGAGCACAATGTTCATGTAATTATGACCAAAGATTTGAGAGCACTGGCGTTGTTCAAACTGCCGATTTCCAATTACGTTTACCTAAGATCCGCTCAGCATAGCTACAGTACAAATCATAGATGCTTTTTGAGTAAACATGCATGTTACTGAGCGGTTTTCTTCAAATAGGGAAAGCAAACTAATTGAAGAGTGTGTAAGGAGAAATGATTGTAGCTGGGTATTGTACACATAAAAAACACAGACACACAGGCACACACACAGACACACACACACACACACACACACACACATATATATATATATATATATATATATATATATATATATATATATGGATTAAGTCCGGCAATTAATACATATATTTTCGTTTATACGCTATGTTTATAGTACAATATCTTGTAAAATCATGTTTCTTTTTAGTTAAACAATTCGATTTCTGTTGGAGAACGCAATTTTCTACGATATTACTCGAATATTCAGGGCTTGTGCATGTAGTTAATTGTTTATAATATATATATATATATATATATATATATATATATATATATATATATATATATATATATGAAGAAAAATATATGGAAAAAACAAACAAAATCCTTATATGCAATTATGCTGTTTTAATGTTAATATAATTTCAACGTTTCGGTCTAATAAACCATCTTCAGGACATATTCATAAAATATAATTAACATTATCAATTCAACATGACAAAGACGATAGACATAAGAACATATATAAGACATATATATATATATATATATATATATATATATATATATATATATACACATACACATATATATATATAATATTAATATCATTATACATATGTTATTTTCAATTTTTTTACTCTATTGATAAAAACAAATGAAATAATTTAAATACCGTTTAAAAGCACAACCCCTCAAGATTAGATATATTGCGTAAAATTATTCGATGTCGGGATAAACTGATATTTAAAAGTTAAGTAATCTTTTCATATAACAAAATTAACGCACTATTTTTAATAACATTTTAATATTTTTAATATTGTGTACAATATAAAATTTGCTGTTTCTTAAGTCATTTGCGTTTGTTATGAAAGTTTCATGTCCTAAAATCCAGTCAGATTAATATCAATAAACGGAATAGTAAACCACCGTTGTGTATACTGTAACAGAGAAAGTCATTCTCACAATGGCTGCAAGAAAAAATTTGTTAGCCAGTAAAATATTATATTTGGGTTTGTGTCCTTTTACTTCTCTTGCTTTGCCATTTATTTCTGTGTGGGATTTGCTTATGTCGTCAAGATCCATTGCTCATGGATGATTATTTACTTAACTGTAGATGCGTTCTTTCATGCATTTCTTCTATATTTTCTTTGATCATCATTTTTATCAACGAGCTGACTGGGACGTGATTTCCTCCGCGATACCCCTGGGATAGAGTCTTTAAGCTCCCCGTCCAAGAATGTGCTTCTGAAGTCCCTTCCTGGGTTAAAACTGGAAACGACGCTTTCATCCCATCAAGGATATATCGGGTCAAGTCGCGCTCCTCCCCCTGGTTCTCGGCTGCTTGCTTAGCCCCCATCGCTCATAGGAGCCACTACTTCCACCTATTCCTATTCTGACTGCAATAGACGTCTCTTTGCCTCCGCCCGTAACGAATGTAAGCGTGTCCTCAACGATGCTAAGTCACTATTTGCGGCTCGGATGAAAGAACGTATTGCATCTCGCAAATTTGGCTCCAAAGATTGTTGGCGTCTCTGCAAGAGCGTATTGAACAATTGCAAACCCTCTATACCTCCTATATTCAACCAGTTTGAAGTCCTGACCACCTCTACTGACAAGGCTGAATGCTTTGCTCGGAAATTTTCATTCAACTCGACGCTCGACTCTTCCGGTGTATCCATACCCGACTTCCCTCTTAGAACTGAGGCTATATTGAGTGGGTTAAACATAACCCCATCTTTGGTACTGGGCGTTATCTACAACGTAGACCCCAACAAGGCTAGTGGTGGAGACAGGATACCAGCCATTGTCTTGAAGAAATGCGCGCCTGAACTGGCGCCAGCCCTTTCTAAACTATACAAATACTGCCTCAAGGAATCTTGTTTTCCTGACTGCTGGAAGTCCTCTTCGATCGTTCCTGTCTTCAAGAAATCAGGCGACCTTTCTGACCCTTCCAACTACCGTCCTATCAGTCTCCTTCCCCTCTTCGGCAAAGTCTTCGAAGCCCTAATCTATACCGGGGTGGTTAACCACCTCACATCCCATAATCTGCTCTCAGACAAGCAATATGGTTTCCGCATGCCTGATCTACAGCCGATGTGCTTACGGTCATCACTGAAACAGTCTACCGAGCTCTTCAAAATAACGGGGAAGCCCGAGCCGTGGCACTAGACATCTCCAAAGCATTTGATAGCATTATATAACCTAATCCGATCATTGCTGTCAAACCGTAAATTGAAGGTCGTTCTCAATGGATTCTCCTCCAGTCCCTATCCCACGAACGCAGGTGTTCCTCAAAGCTCCATCCTAGACTCCACTCTATTCCTTATCTACATTCCTGACATTCCTGACGCAATAACTTCCCAAGTTGGCATCTACGCGGATGACACCACAATTTATTCCTGCCTCAAAAACAAATCTAGTCTCGCTGACAAAACTCGCCTGGCCGTGCGTCTCGAAAAGGACCTCCAATCGATTGTGAACTGGGACATGAATTGGCTGGTCAACTTCAACGCTTCCAAGACAAAACTGCTCTGTATTAATCACCAAAGGGATCCTTCCCTTCCCTCCATTAGAATGTCTGACGCTCAACTTCTCGAGAGCAACTCTCTGCGGCTTCACGGTCTCACGTTGACTGCTGACCTGAGATGTAATAAATACATTGAATCAATTGCCTCGTCCACTGCAAGAAAAGTTGGCTCCCTGAGCCGCGCCAGGAAGTTTTTCTCCCCGGAGTCGATCCTCCAGATCTACAAAACAACAATTCGCCCTTGCATGGAGTATTGCTTCCATATATAGTCTGGTGCCCCTTCTGTTTGCCTCGGGGTTCTTGATAGGCTCCAGAGGAGAATATGCTATGTAGTTGGCCCTGCCGTGGCGTCTCGTCTACAGTCACTTTCTCACAGACGCGCCGTCGCCTCCCTCTGTCTGTTCTACAAATACTTTCATGGAAATTGCTCCGAGGAGCTGCATTCGCTGGTTCCCAAACGTCATGAGTTCCAGCGCCTTACGAGGCTGGCATCCCGCTCTCACCCCTTCACTGTCAAAACTCCTAAATGTAGCCGTCTCTTCTACTCCAATATCTTCATGTCTCGCACCTCTCGCCTGTAGAACTCCCTCCCCTTTTCCTGTTTACCTGTGAGCTTTTATCTCCAGCTATTCAAGTGTAATGTCAATCGACATCTCCAGTTGCCTTGATCTATCCACTACCCTCATCCTTTCTTTTATCACTCCTATCTGATCTTGCTCTAAATTTTCTGTAACCCCTTGCGTCCTCGTAGCTTCCCGTCTTGCTTGGGGTGAAATGCTTAAAAAAAATATTTTAATAACCAATAACTAGTTTGAGAACAAAGGTGACGCACAGAGGTAATTATTTTCCATATTTGCAAGCAACCAGAGGAACGATATCTGTGAACTCATACCGTCTGTCAATTTGCGACATAGTATCATGGGGCATATGTCGCTTCAGGTTCAATAAGTATTGCTTTGTCTGTGTGAATTCTCATATTCTGTCATCGTTTTCTGTAACCTATTTCAACAACATTGAAAATACAGTGGGAAAAAGAACACACAATAGCTTCAGACAGTCTGTGAATGGGTGGGGCTTTGCTGGAGATTTTTTTTCGTATTTGAATTGGCTAACCTGTGTCTCTTGGAGTTAAATAAGTACTATCCGTTTATGTATGTGGGCAACATTTGTTCAATGATTAACTATTAGTCCTACCTGCCTCTTCTCTCAAACGGATTTACCTGGTTAATTAAGTACTTTGGCTTTGTCAGGATATTTTTCTAGACTTTCACTAGGTGAAAATCTATATTGTTCGTGATACGCTAAACTGCCTGTTGTCATTGGATAATGTGTTACCTGAGTTTTAAGTGTATCAGAATTGCGATGTTTTTTTTTTCTGAATGAAAAAGCATAATGATATTTGCATATTTCCAAGCGCCCGATTTACGCCTTTGTTGATATAATGAATCATAATTACGGCGTTTTTGGATTCCTGGTGTTGATTGGCATATTTACAAAGTTAACATGCATTTATTAGGTTGGTGCAAAAATAATGACGTAATAATGTCGTTTTTTGACGTATTTTTTACGTCAAAAAACGACATTATTACGTCATTATTTTGCACCAACCTAATAGTTCTTTTCGAGGTAAGTTTATCGTGTTTTGAGGACTCTACAGAGCTAGGGTCAACCCATGCTGTCAGATATCAATTCTGATACACCAGTGCTCTTACGCTACAGAATCACAAACAGATATTTTGTCAAACAAAAGAAACCTCATCACTTGAGGAGTTTTAATACAGACAACAAATAAAATGGACATCACATTTAATTCGAAACAAAAATAATGACATAGTCAATATGTGATATTCCACTCTATTTCAAACCAAATATTCGGAAGGAAATCTAAATCATTACGGGAAAGAGCAATAACAGCTACTGGACTTGGGAAAACTATTTTCATGAAAAATTGTTTTAAGAGAAAGATTTTTATAAAAATCGATACTGGCTGCTTGGTCAATGAATGCCAAATGTTTATTATAAGGAAATGGCTAATATTACAATTACCATAGAATAATGCAAAGACAGATATGTAACAAATAAAAGAAAGCACATCACTTGAGGAATTTCAACAGCAGCAACAACTCTTAAAACGGATATCCCATTGAACTCTAAGAGAAAATAATGACATTAATCAAGATGATAACTTTTCACTCTTTTAAACTAAAATTAGGAAGGGAATCCCCATCGATATTGGAATGAAAAATATCAGCTAGTGGACTTGGGGAAAAAAGGCTGAATGTTTCCTTATATGAAAAAACTAATATTACCATTCCAATTATCATTTGTCTCTTCTTTGTTTTATGGTTTATAGGCATCATTTTAACGTGTGACATGCATGGAAGAGAGATATATTATGAAGTTTGCAGGATGTTTTCATTATTTTGAGTTCTATTTTTAGAATTTTTTTTTTTTAATTTTCAGTTATTTTTGACAAACAAGTTCATATTTCTTTTTCTGGAGAATCCAGGAACACTTAAATATTTACAAAATAGAGAAATCTTGTAAAAACTATTGTTGACAGTTTATTCTTTCCTATTACGATTTCAGCTTATTGGGAAATGTGTGCCATTATCCTAATTTACTAGTCAATTGACTGGTTTCGTTCTTAAATTAATTCCGATTATAAAGCGAGCCATACAGGCCGCTTTTGTATTTACCAAATATAAAATAACTCAAATGCAACATTATTTAGATTTTTAGAAAAAAAGAGTTCAGACGCAAAATAATACAAACCAATACCCACTCTGATTCGAATGATTTCGGAATAAATGTCATTTAAAACCAATGCAATAAGGCAAATCAAGATGGTGGTTATATACAAGAATCAGGTCGTTCGAGGAATGACTCCCTTTCAAACTTAGGACGCGATACCTATTAGAGTTGTCTGAAGGAGAAAAGACAACATGGATTTGCAATATTTGTGACAAGGTGTGGACAAAGGATAATTGGAATGGTAATATTAGTTGTTTCCTACAAGGAAATGTGCAACATTCTTTGACCGAGCAGCCAGTAGTGTTGCCTGTTGAAATTTATTAATCTTTTCTCGTACAAAAATGTTCAGGAAAATGTTTTTCCAAGTTCAGTAGCTGCTGTTCTTCTATCCAGTATTAATGGGGAATTCCTTCCTCAACTTTGTTTAAACTAGTGTGACAAAAGTAATAACGTAGTCAATATGTTGATATTCCACTCTATTTCAAACAAAACATTATGAAGGAAATGCACATCAATACTGGAAAGAAAAAACAACAGCTACTGGACCTGGGAAAACAATTTTCATGAAAAATTATTTTAAGTGAAAGATTTTATGAAAATCAATACTGGCTGCTGGGTCAATGAATGCCAAATATTTCCTTATAAAGGTATGGCTAATATTACTGTTTTAAAGACTAAAGAGTCTATGTTGGACACTTCTGTCTACTATAAGTTTAGTAGGAGAGAAGGCCTTTGGGCGACAGCCGAATAGATTGAATGCTTGTTTAACGACACACAGTCACTAGTCTCTTATATGTATAGAAACATCATTTCGTAGATTATGCTTTGCGCATTTATAATCACAGACGTGAAGAAATCCGTGGTTAAAAATGAATATACATCTTAAACGATTTTGGTGTCAGAAAACTATGAAATGATAATCAGTCATAAGACTCAAGAGACTGACTAGAAAATCATAGCCAATTAACCAAGGCCAAATCAGTTAACCAGTCCTGAGACCAATAAAGCTGTAATGGATAGTGTATGTAAAAAATGGGAAAAATAAAAGCTATAATACAGATATATATTTTGAAAATGACCCAAAGCAGAAAGTTTGGAGGGGAACTTTCGTAAATATTTTAAAAAGCGATAAAAGGTAATAAAGTTGATAATTCTAATTTTCTTAAGAAACAATTGTAAATAAACTATTTTATAATATTCAAACAAAAGTAAAAGTAACTAGCCAGCCAATTAATATTGTATCTTATGTATGTAGCTAACATATTTATTTGGATTAGTGTGAGTTTGCGACCGTGTGTTTCACACTATTTGCGATCGTCAGAAAAACTGATTAATTAAAAATTAATCAGTTTGTCTGACGATCGCAAGTAACGTGAAAGCCAGGGTCACAAACTCACATCAATCCAAAAATATATATATATATATAGTAATGAGGAGGATTTGATAATTATATTAATTGATTCATCGAGTCTGATAGAAACCTCAGGAAGCTGTATCGTCCTATATTTGGGACTCATCAGCAGTGCGCATCCACTACCGAGGGAATCGAAACCCCGACAGTTAGGTTGGCAAGCGAACACTATACCAACTGCTCCGCCGGGCCTCGGTGACGAAGAGATTGCAAATCAGACTCTAAGAAGCGCCGCTCACTCCCACATTCCGTGGTGGAACTCAATTGAAATATATATATGAGTGGCAGGATGTGTATGTGCGTGTAACGAATGCATGGCCGCAATTTTCGACGGATTTGCACCAAAATTTACATGCACATGTTCCAAGTAAGCGGGAAGGCCAGGGCCGACTTTCCCAAATTCTATCGATAGTGGAAATAATCGATTTTTTTATGCTTCTCCGGCAGTTTTTATGTAGTTTGCGACCATTTTCTACTGGCCAGAGTGAAAGCCTATAGCCGGCTGCCACGAATAGGCAGGAAGATTCTATTGGCCAGCGTGAGAGCCAACAGCTGACTGACATGAATGTTAACTAGCATGCTAGCATGCAAAAAAAATCGATAGCTGCATTCGTCACAAGTGGGAAAAATTTAAAACCGCATGGCACTTTACTCCAATTAAGTTGCTTAAAATCAACGTTGATTCTGATTCCTCAGAATTGGCTTGGATGTAAAAAAGTATTTGTTGTTAACATTCTTTTCTCATTCGGTTTTTCCAATTACGAGTACTTTTTTAAAGCTGATTGTTTTGTGTTCATTTTGTTGATTTCTTTTTTCGTAACAAATTTAATGTTTAGTATAGAGCTTAGAAAGAATTCGCAGTGTGAGGTAGGGAAGAAGTAAGGCATGCGGCAACATCAGCACGGCAAAGGGCACTCCTTTAAAGGCAAGGAAGGGGAAAATATTTTAAGTCAAGTGATAGCAATTGCTGTATGAGTCGTACGACTTTTTAATCAAGCACGGGCCACGCTGCTAGTATATATATATATATATATATATATATATATATATATATATATATATATATATATATCAACAGAGATGAATCATCAATGTATTCTACTACTAATGCCTGAGGTTATTTTATCTTCATTACTCAAGGCTAAGCTCTTGGATAATAATTTTGCTCAAACTCCATATGGGATAAAAAAAATGTAATTTAGATTATTGTTTACGTTTCAGAGAAGCAAATCATTTGAGAACACACTCTTTGTGACAGGGAAGTTCCCAGTTACATCAAAACCTTGACTTTACGAAGTCTTCTTCTTCCGTGTCTCTACACGACGTTGGTGATAAATGCTCTAAATGAAGATTTTTTTTCTTTTGCCATTGCCTGCTGCGCCATCCATTCACTCAGGCTCGCCAGGTATGTTGTGCGTTGCATTTTTCTATCTCTTTTACATTCAATCATTTGTATGAGTATCAAATTTTCCATGACCTCTTTCCACATTATGTGTCTCAGAAAACTCAACTCTCTCTTCCTGATAATAAGTATGTTTCCTTTGTGTTGCTATTTGTTCTAGAACGTCATCCCTCACAATTGTAAGTGATGTTAGGTCCTTTCTTCTCGGTTTCCTTCACTACCATTTGTGGGAGAACTAGTAGTTAATTTTCTGTGACTGCTACCATAACTGTGTCATCTACATATCTTATTTTGTTAAGATTTTGGCCGACAATACGAGTTCTCTCAGAATGGCCTTGCTATATAGTTTGAAAAGTTCTGGTGAGAAGATGCATGGTTTTGTGTTTGTATATATACTGAAATAATTTCTTATCCATATTAATGCAGTCTCTTACCAGTATAGTTTCAGGATTATTCTGCTATCCTTCCCACCTATATCAAGGTTACCTAGCCGTTCCAGTAGCTTGTTTATGTACTTTAACTAAAGCGTCTGCATAATCTATAAAGTATATGTATACATCCTTTTGCATTTTTATTGTTCTTTCTTTCGTCCGAACAATTTTTTTGCACTTATTGTATTTGTACGTAAGAAGCGTAGTCTTGAATTATCGCCAATATTTGCAAAGACATTTAATAGAATTTTTCCGGGTTAGGTGGTAATTGTCAGCTATTAGCTTTTTTCAGAAATTCAGGGGAACGTTTATCCCCGATGCAATATAGCCCTATCAGACTCGTAAGTGTCATCAACAGAATATTTGTGTCTATTCTCAGCAAAGAATTAGTTGTTAAACTTGCCAGAAATAACTTCCTAAGAGACAAAATATACAAGCTTCGATACTTTAGAATTAGGGCGTATGTTCTCACTGCTATTACAAACAGAATAAATGAACATATCGAATGATGCTTAATCACTAGATCGCTTACCAGGAATATCTCAGATGATATGACGAGTTGAGATATAAGTAGTTGCGACGCAAATTCTAAAGGTAGGGTATCACTGGAAAATTTTAAGAAAATATCAAGTGTTTTTCTCTCAGGTTGTCGAAAATTTCATTAATTTTTTTAGGGAGAACGGTCTATTGCTTTCTTCAAAAATACGCACAGAATGTCTAGGCAACAATAATAAAGTTGCGAAAAGATGCTATTCTATACGAAGCAGAAAAGATGGATGCTTAAAAATATGATCTCATTTATGAACTGCGCCAACTTTAAGCCCAAAGCACAATCACCCTCTGTCATATCTCCAGAGCGAGCAAACAACAACAGTGCCTATGAGGAAATCTCATCGCAGGTAACATTTATTTTGGACAAATAGGTTATCTTTTACAATAACGGTTACTCTGTACAAGGCTCAAGTGCCAGTTGAGGTCGAGGATTCCGGAATAAGAGACATAATTTATAGAGATAGTTGGGGAAGATACCGGTTAAAGCTAGACTTAAACATTTAACAGTTATCGGGGAAGCATAGTCTTGTTTGTTCAACTAGGAGCTGTTTGTGAGAAAGAGGCAATTCGACTGAAACTTTGGAGGCCTCACTCGTTCATCAGGCATACACGCGTTCTTATTGTTTGTTTTTGTTAAGAATCTGGCTCAAACATTGTCTCATCATGAGTAAACAGTTTATCGACACACCTTAAAGACCATGGTGATCTGTCCATCTCAGAACTCCTGTTACCTAACTATAAAAGCCCAATAAAAAAAAGCTGGCTTCACGGTTTCAATGATAGAAAACCGAATCTTCCATTGTTTCTGCAGTCATTATGACTGTATACGCTCTCAAATTGTCTCCATGTTTTAAATGTCTATTAAATCTCTGATTTTCAGACATCAAGTGGAAGAGATATATACGATCAATTGTTAATTATGCTATGAAAAATCTTCGGCTAATTGTCTCAAGGAGATACAAGAATCATATTTCATCAAAAATGAAAAATGGCTGACATATATCAGCAGGAGAGGTTTAAAAATCCGTTATGCAATTTTGTAGGGGTTGGCATATTCTCTTATCTCCAGCCTCATTCCCCAAACTCGCATTATTGCTGGCTTATGACTATTCTATCGCTATTTCTCTAGCATATATCTAGATGAGCTCCATTCTTTAGTTGAACCTTTACAGTTAGATATTATGTTAGGTCCACGGAGTTGAATCATCCACATTTGCTACGTATTTCAGTTTTAAGGACGAACTTCCAGCAATACAGCATTTTTCCAAGTACTGAGTTTTTGTGCAACAGACTCCAGGATAGGTGCTTCCCTTAATATTACAATTTTAACATCTCCAATTCAAAGTTCAATCGTTAACTCCATTGCTTATGTTCATAATATTTATTTGCTAATACTTCTACTTATTTTAGTATCATACACCTCATTCATTCAACTATCTGAATGCCTCTCAGGAGTTATACTAACTAGATTTTACGGTAAAAAAATACGCACGTCTTTTTCAGTCAATATCACTGGCGACATTCTTTATTGGCGATTCAAATTTTCTGATCAGTGCATTTAACAACGAGACACGCTCTGGTTTTATTTGGTTTACTGGCCTCATCGTTTTCCAAGAAAACTTGTTCGGCGTCAAAACTTCGGCATATACTGGTTTTAATTTCACTTTTTTTTTTTGCTGCTGGGCTATTTGTCGAAATTTATATTCCAAGTCTGGGGAACCCTTCCCGATAGACACAGATAAGTGTGTAACTTAATTTTGCTGCTTATGGGAAGGCTCAAGGTGGTTATACAGTCAGTGTAACCGGTGGCAAATATCTAAATGATAGAAATTCTTACTATGAAACATTTTTGTCAGAGAAGCACCTCTACGAATATGTTTTGCGATGGTGTAATTTATGTGAGCCAATTGAATTGCAGATGCTGGGCTCCCTGTGAATGCTTATAGCTGTTTTGCCAGTCTTTCCCTTCCATTTTCTTTCTTTCTTTATTTAATTGATTTTTTTTATTACCCTCTTTTAAGCAATGCTACATTAGATCGCTGCAATATTTGGAAATTAAAAATATAAATATAAGTTTAGTAATTTAATCGAAAGTTTTACAAAGAATGAGAAGAGGAAGAAAAAGAGGCATAAGAAAGAAAAGGTGAAAGAAGAAGAAGAAGAAGGATGAGAAGAAGAAGAAGAAGAACAACAACAACAACTTCGCAGTAAAAGAATGGCAAAAATGAAGGACATGAAACTAGGAATTTCAAGAATGTGGTCTTTAAAGGCCATCAGTTTTCAAGTAATAATAGGATCATTAGAATATATAAATTAAGAAACTGTCAAAGATCTATTCGCAATATGAAAAAAGATTTTATTCCCCATGTCTACTCACAAGCGAAGAAAAATAAACGGAGCTGGAAATGTCTTGTATCAAACAACAAATCAGCAAAACTGGAAATATTAATAAAATGAAATGTTCAAATGGTACAATTACTAAGGCTCTCATGGCTTCCGTTTATAGCTGATTTGAAATGTTAATCTCGGATCATAATCCAAAATATCACGGCTACATCATTATTGTTTTTCTTGAGACATTAATGGTGTCTTAGGATTCACTTTTAGATTCTTGTAAACGCATTCAATTGAAGACGGTTAAAGGAGACTGTGCTACCCAAAATTAATATATATATATATATATATATATTTGGTTGGATTGATGTGAATTTGTGACCCTGGGTTTCACGCCTTTGCGATCGTCAGACAAACTGATTAATTTTTTTTAAATTTTGGGTTTATGTAGATTGCGTATATTGGTGTTGTTATAGAAGTGGCGGGGAGAAACATCGTTGTGATGTCATCGTGCTAACGCAAACATCGATGTATATTCATACGCCCAATGAAGTACGCAGACAAACATACACTAATAAGTTCTAATAAGTACCGCGCAATAATATATAAATAATTATATATATATATATTTATTTATTTATATTTATATACACACACATTTCACACACACACACACACACACATATATATATATATATATATATATATATGAAATTGGGCTTCACAGGAAACGTTGTGGAAAATCTTACCAAAATCTGTCACCATATCTCGCACATTTGGCTGTAATTTAGTTATATTAGAACAAATCCCAGGATACATATATAGACCTTCTAAAATTAGTACACCAGCATTACATTTGCCTCTTCATTATCACCCATAAAACAACAATAATAATATTAAAAATATCTTAACGTGTGACATAGTAAATTGGGATGTGCAAGTAGATACTAATTTACATCTGAAATAAAATATGAATATTTAGGTATTACAAAATGAGATATTTAGACAACATGAATTTGAAAATCGTATGCAGAAAGCTTAAAAATGATCTCGAAGAACCGAACAAACTGGATAGAAAATGGAAAACAAGAAGATTTTAAACGAAACAGACACCTGCATTGCTGAAAATAGACTTCTAAGGTGTTTACTGCAGTGCTGAAGAGACTTGCTATCACGCCATGTCAAGTGTGAACCACTTGAGTACTTAATGCAAAAATTAAGTAACGATCGACATCATATACTTGCGAAATTGTTTCCGCGACAGGTGTGCGTATCAATGTATTGCATGAATTATTTATACATAGCTTTTAATATTAATAATAATAATGATAATATTTCGTAGAATAGGAAGTTTGAAGAAGGACACTATATGTACTATAATAGTATCAAAAGATCAGGCTGTCAGTAAAAAAATGAAGTGTTAATAGATTGATAAATTTGAAACTATAGCACATATTCTGAATGTCTCTCAAAGTTTGGCTTTGAATGCGTATAAAAGATGAAGATATGCGTAGTTTGGCAAAGTCATTCATTCGAAATCTGATAAGTTGTGGGGTTTTCAGCGAGAATATAAATGACAAAAATATAAACCTGGCAAAGTCCTTGAGTAAGTATACATGCAAGATATTTTGGGATTTTCAATACAAACAGATAAAAAACCCTGGAGTACAATAATCAGGGCATTCTGGTGGAAGATGAAGTAGTAGAAAAAGAAGGTTTTAATCCGTTGTGTCTTTTTGATGGATGAATAGAGCAAATGGAAGAGAAACAATTTAACTATGATTAATTTGAATTTTGAACTGGCAACGCTTTCGAAGTTGAAGAAAGTCACAATTATACCAGATGATATTGCTGAGAGGAAATGTTACAGAAAGGAAGCTTTTAGGAACGTTAAGGATACTTTGTAAAGGGATGAATCCTTAGCGGAAAACTGCATGACATCTGAAGTTACTGGTTGTGGTTAGTTATACATGATGGAGTATATCTGAGAAAATAAATAAAAACCAACAACATCAGCATCATCAACAACAAAAACAACCACAACAACCACAACAACAGCAACAACAACAATAATAATAATAATAAAGAAATGCAAAACATTGTACATAAAATTTCAGCTAATACATTACGAAGAGCTTTATCTCTGTCAAATATGTATGATCAGATTCAAACACCGTCAAATTTATAAATTTTCGTTCTGATTTTACATAGTGGTACCGTAGGAGATACCAGTGGGATATGATGACTGCGTTTATGCTTGAACACAAATGACTAAATTTCGTTAATTTGTTACCAATTAAATTTAAATATGCTATTACACTTTTACCAGCTCGTATTCAATACAATTTACCAGTATTCAAATTAGTTTATAAAACGTTTTAATTATTTTATTTTTATTTTAACTTATTTTTATTTTTCTAAGTACTATTAAAATGAGTGATTGTATCTAAAAACGCGAAAGGTATATTTTCTTTTTTTTTTTTCGTTGTCATTATGATTTTGGCCAGCATATATATATATATATATATATATATATATATATATATATATATATATATATATATATATATATGTAGTTAAACTCATTTTGAAAAAACTTAGGTATTTTGGCTTATAATTAAACAAATCAATGCCCAATGGAAAATAAGGGATAAAAATAAGAAAGAACTAAGACTTTGAAGAGAAAACAATGGTCCAGAATCCCGGCCCAGAGTTAAAAAAAATACTCCATAACTAAATAAAAACCCCAAAATGAGTAAAACAAAAGTAACTACATAAAGTGCGCAAACCTAAATATGAACGTAAAGAGCTAGGCAAACACACACACACACACACACACACACACATATATATATATATATATATATATATATATATATATATATATATATATATATATATATATATATATATATTCATCATATTAATTGATTCATCGAGTCTGATAGAAACCTCAGAAAGCACTGGACGGCCGTTTCGTCCTATATTTGGGACTCATCAGCAGTGCGCATCCACTACCGACGGTTAGGTTGGCAAGGGAACACCATACCAACTGCTCCACCGGGTCTCGGTGACGAAGAGATTGCAAATCAGACTCAATGTAGCGCCGCTCACTCCCATATTCCATGGTGGAACTCAAATGAGATTCTCTCTAACCATAGGACTGAGCCCCCTGGAGCCACGACTACTCTCACCAAGCCGCTCCAACTGGAGCATTAGAAGCCGGTTCAAGCCGGTATATATATATGGGCAGACACACACACACACACACACACACACACACACACACACACACACACACATACATACATATGTATATATATATATATACATATATATATATATATATATATATATATATATATATATATATATATATATATATAGGTACGTGTGTGTGTATGTCCCTGCGTGTGTGTACGTGTGCCGGTGTCAGTGAGAGAGAGAGAGAGAGAGAGAGAGAGAGAGAGAGAGAGAAGTGGGCACTGTAGTGAAACACCAAGGGCAACGCAGTCTTCAGGCCATGCGTGTCAATTTGCAACTCGACAATTCGGTTTATATACATTGCACAATAGGGAATTATGGATAGCCAGTTTATTTATTCCCGGTTCATTGAATTCTCCTGCCATTCATTAGACAAGAACGGTGATGTTTTATATTATTCTAAATCGATTTAGTAGAATTAATTAAGAAACAGAACGTGGATTTTGTATCGCTATTGTATATGGTTGTTAAGTTTTAGATTATTATTTATCATTGATTATTAGACCAATTTGTATACATTCATTAATTAGTCGCTGTTAATTATTAATATTAAAATTCATTAGTTATGGCATCCGTGCATTCCTACATTTTGTTGAATTTTTTCTTATCTATTTAATTCATGTCTTTATCTTTATGTATTTACGCTCTGTCGTTTATATAACATACCTTAAATACATGTATGTGTATATATATATATATATATATATATATATATATATATATATATATATATATATATATATATATATATATATATATATCACCAAAAGCAGATATATGTAAAATAAACTGGCAAAACAGTTCCTTTTAATACATTGAGGAAACATGCAGACATTTTTTTAAAAAAAGAACTTATCTATGATAGCAATAATGATATTATACAAAAAAAATCAAATACATGACAGAAAAGAATAAACTAAAGCCTCGATTTAAAGAATGCCGCAATAATTAAAAGAGAAATAGACTGACTTAAACTGTAAATTAATCTTAAAATATAAATCTAAGCCCCAGATTGTTTCAAATATCTATGTTCCTGAAAGAAATACTCCATTTCCAAGACAAATTCGATGTTTAAAAATATGCCAAAAGGTCAAAGATATCGGATGAATTCAAAACGTTTTATATATAAAATATATAATGCAAAAACAGCAAGGATTAATGACTAAACGGTTTGGATTGAGGAATATGAATGCCAGTCGAATCGATTGCTTTCATTTACGTGCTAATACTCTTGAGAAAGTCATGAATCCTGTTTCTTCTCTACCTAGCAATGGGTAAATAGCAGAACAGACCTGGTTCTGTAGCCTTGGATGGCAACTGGTCTACCGCAGAAAGAAATGGCAACATAATGCTGAAAAATATCATGTATCGAAAGATATATGATCGCCTAAGCATGTATCAAGCATAACACATAATTGACTGGATGTAAATATTAATCACAAACAAAGATAATAAAATTAATAACTACATTATATAAGAATAAATTCAAGAGGAGATATCTTATTTATCAGATATTAACTGATATCATTTGCCATTATTTACGCTGATTTACAGACAACCTAATGCAGGTGAATTCTTACATTTAACGATTTTGAAAAAGGACAATGTTTTTTTTATTATTTTGTTTATAAATAGGTTTTGCAAAATAAATTGAGCCTAGTTAAACTCGCTCAGAGGACAAGACGCGTTGGCTGAGGTAAGTTTTCCTTTTTTCTTTTGACATATTGTTCATTACAGATATACTCTATGCGAAATTTTCAGCACACACACACCTAAAAACAGACACACATTATATATATATATATATATATATATATATATATATATATATATATATATATATATATATATATATATATATATATATATATATATATATATATATATATATAAATATATATAAAGAAATGGACAAAGTCCGACAATTTATTTATTAAAGACATTTTTATGTTTAACGTTCTTTTTATAGATACAAGTATTTAAGTAAATGCTCTGTTTATAATAAACAGTATGAAATAACATTTACCGGCCTGAATGTCCGAGAAATTTTCATAGGATGCAGGTTCGAATCCTGTCAAAGGACGTATATTTTCCATGGAAATTTCTCGGACATTCAGGCCGGTAAATGTTATTTAATACTGTTTATTATAAACAGAGCATTTACTTAAATACTTGTATTTATAAAAAGAACGTTAAACATAAAAATGTCTTTAATAAATATATATATATATATATATATGTATGTGTGTGTGTGTGCAGTTAATAATAGACATATAGTGGCCCAGTCGCGCGCCAAAGAACAATTTGTCCGTACAAGTTCTGAAGGGGAATTTAAGGGAAATTAAATTGACAATTAATCAATAAAAATAAGCCAAAAATTGAAAACAATTCTAAAATACAAGTCAGTACGAAAGTTTCTTTGGAAAGGCCGGTTTCATATATATATATATATATATATATATATATATATATATATATATATGAAGTGTGTTATGCTAGAATGATCATCGGAACACATTTACTCTTGCAAATGTTCCTTTTTCAGGCATAAGGAAGCAGACGCGAATAAGTCAATTACAAAAATTAGCCATCCATCTTATTTCCTTGGATATTCGATTATTTACAAAATTGTAAAAAACCATGAAACTCTAAATTTTGGCATCAAGCAACTCATGACGGCTTTATTGATATATATTCCGGAAAAAGAGTTCAAAGAATGTTTTCATCAATAGATCGTCATTTCAAGAAATGTATAGCTTTGCATGTCGGGTAATTTTTAAGTAACTGCAGCCTAAAGCGCCCAAATATGAGCAGGTAACTTAACTGCGCTTTTAAATGATGATTCAAGCTATTGTACTGTCACAGTTCAATTCCATGTATTAAACTATCACGTTAATTCCACTTGATTCACCGGTTCTTCTGACATATATATATATATATATATATATATATATATATATATATATATATAGATAGATAGATAGATAGATAGAATTATTGTGTATAGGGTGGTGCATTTGCAAGCATTAATTTCAGATCACATCACATATATTCCACTTGATTCCGGGTATCATTCTGATATATATATATATATATATATATATATATATATATATATATATATATATATATATATATATATATATATATATATATATATATATATATATATATATATATATATATATATTCAGTTAAGTTCTGTTGTGATTTGGATATATATATATTTCAGTTAAGTTCTGTTGTGATTTGGATAGCGATTGTGGAATCAGAGAGCCGAGTTCGAATTCCACTCGAAAAAATTATATTCACTTACGTGCTAATATACTTGGAAAATGTATGAATCCTCTTTCTGTCCCCCTAGCTATGGGTAAATAGCAGGACAGACCGGGTTCTGCAGGATTGGGTGGCAACTGGTGTATTGCAGAAAGAAATGACAACCTACTGCGGGAAAAAATCTGCCTTCATTCTAGCTTCATTTCCTTTTCGCGTCAACCAAACAAAACGTAATGAATATTGAGTAGATTGTTTTTTAACCGCCATCTTTACTGACATTAGCGCCTATCCATACTAGAATGCTTAACAATAAGCCTACGAAAGCCAACTTTCTTATGTTATTAAAATCTAGCTATATTCTTAATGCTATGTTGAACACCGATATTTCAACAATTTGGTTTGCATAAAATATCCGCCCAACCTATTTACAGAAATTTTGTACCGATTGTGAACTTTCTGAGCATAGAATATCTTACATATCATGCGTGCAAAAATAATCTTACCTTTCTTTACTAAATCAAGATCGGCCGCAGTCGAAATCCAATAGTTATTGTAGACTACAAGAACCTCTCATTAACCGCATATTATTTCCTTCGCCAGGGCTATATACGGTGTTGTATTCAGAGTTTTCGTCGCACAGACAGGCTGCCACCGAACGCTGAATAACTTTCATACTATTAATACGTAGCTGGCTAATTAAAAAAGAGATATATTCATAACCATCCCAATAGTTTTTGCGCATGTGTAAATGTAGATGTTCTTCTGCTTTCTTATTCTGTTACATCACCCAAACATATAATGATTGTTTTCTACATGGGCAGTAATATATTTCTTCAGTTGGAAATACGGTGTGATTTTTGCATTAAGAATTTACACATTTTTGCCTCTTAACTGATCTATCGAGTCGACTAACGTTACACCGATCTGTCCATGACATAATTAGGACTCATTTAAACACGGAAGCCTAGCAAACACCATCCACAACATGCTAGTAGAATATTCCAGTACAATAACCTCACTCACAAGTAAAATAATAAAAGATTAAACATAATGGATGCTCTAATAGTATTAAAAAAAATATCACCGCTCAATAAAATTAACTGGGAAGACGGCTACAACGTGCTGTGTATGGAAAATAAAACACCACCATAACTTCAGATATATAAATAACAATCCCACAGATTCAGTTACAAAAAGGCCGTAGATACTGCCTAAAAGAATAAACAAAAGCACTCGGATATTCAGAAATCTTGAATAGTTTTTACACACTTGCAAATCTCTTATGATCGCTTCACTGCATAGGCTGAATATGTCCGGTAAGAAGACGCAAACTTGTCTTGTAACGCTATTTGCTGAGTTCATTTTCATTTCGCATGTAGGTGTTTTTCTAGCGTATGTCAATTTTCAACAGTATATATATATATATATATATATATATATATATATATATATATATATATATATATATATATATATATATATATATATATATATATCAGTAGCTGTATCACAGCTCATCAATATGCCTAGATATCCGATTGCTTCAAGCCGGGATCGAAACCCGAGCAATTTGGCATCAGTCATAGATTCTACCGCAACCTATCGTCGCACAGCTGAGTGGAAGGGAAATTTTAACGTTTTTACTATGCGAAAGATGTCAGTAGCTAGGAGAGCTACACACACACACACACACATATATATATATATATATATATACATACTGGGACGTTTCGATTTTGACTCCAAAATTCGCTTGAGGACGGAATGGAACTAATGTCTTTAATTTAATTACAAAAGTAAATTCGTAGCTTTCAGCTTCCATTTTTTAAACATGGTTAGAACTGTGTAGCGAAAAAACATATTTTAAGTCAATTAATTAATTGCTCTGTAAATTTAAATTGAGCACTATTTTGTAAAAATAAAAATATCTATAAGAATACCAGTTTATATATCTTACTGTTCTTTCTTTCTTTATATATATATATATATATATATATATATATATATACTGGTGGAATTATCCGCGCCATGCTGCGTCTCACACATTTTATTTTGTAAGAAAATGATCACTGATTTTAAAACATTGTTATATGGAAAAAAATTATGACATTTATCTTCATTGAGAAGCCGATTCAAATTCTACAAGTAAAAATCGAAATCCATTGTCCTTTCCCTACACATTTAGTAAATATGACTGAAATAAAATTAAATATCTTTGTGTAATACACAAATAACAAACTCGAAGGAAAATATAAATAATAAATATATTTATTTTTATTTTATTAAGAAAACTACAAAGATGAAAAAAAGCTTACTACAAATCCCAATTTAACTTTGAACAAAATAATTTCAATTTTGCCCGACCTCATTACTATTTCTTTACAAACCACACAAATCATCTTGGATGTATTTTAGTTGCCTTAGAAATTTAATTTTTTTCCATTAGAAGAAAATAGTTCGTGTTCGTTAAAACGAATTATACAATACCTAGAATTTGTTGAAATCCAGTAAAAACTACGACAGTCCATCGATTAGAAAATATATAAATACGAAAAGGGCTTTCTTTGTTCCCCCAATTCAACGCGCAATAGTCGTTGCGGGTTTGTGAATGTTGTTATTGGAATGGCGTAAGAAGAGGAAGTAAGAAGTGAAGATTATGAGGTTATATAGGATACATAACGTCTGACTCTAGACTTCCAAAATCTTACGTCGTAGTGATCGGGGAAGCTTCATTCCAGAAATCTCTTCCAAAATTATCAGTTATCGGAAATGAGCTCTCCGCGTAGTACATCATCTTTAACAATGGAATTCGATGAGTATGGGGATGTTTCAATCTTGGGTAAATCGTGTGATGGGCCCTAACTGTATATATCTGTTTTGATGGAATTAGGGTGTGTATCTGCTATGATAATTTAAAATAGCGATATAATATAGCGAGGCTAGGGAGAGTTTGTTTGTGAAAAAGACGCAGTATGGTGGATGATAATTCATTATTCACAATGTCACACAAAGGCACCTGAACACTGTCAATGCTTGAAAGTGAGTAATAGATAGATACAGTCCAGATATGGCAGCAATATACGATTTTTTTTCTGATTTGCATTTTTTTTAAAAGAAAGAGCTTGGCAGTAGAAGCCAGTTACTTACGGGACTGGTAAAATCAACCCAATATTTGTCAGCATCTTTTTTGATCGATCCTATATACGAGTTCCAATTCAATTCCGAAGCGATCTTATGTGCCAATAAATATTCAAGGCAAAAAGCCTCATTGATGTTTTTTATTAAGTTACACTCCTAACTGTAGTTATAAACTAGAATAGCTAATGAAAATTAAATCTCAGTTCGGTTAAGATGAAAATTTATCAGCTAACTCTTCTTGGTATTAAATGTAGCTAACGTTACTCTCTCCTGTAGTGATGGGACTTTCTTCTTAATCTATTCTTTGAAGTTGCGTTTCACGCCAACATCGCGATTATATCACTATTTTCTCATCGAATTAAATTTCATCCAATTTATTTGTTTTAAGACTTCAAGAGATTAAACTTCTGTCTTTTTATATAGTATGTGTTTGAATTCTATAGCGCCAGTGTTCGAATAAGATTGTCCTCACTAAGATCTACAGGTTTCATTCACTTGAAGGAATTTTAACCACTGATCTGAGAAAGCGTTTGTTTGTTTTGTTTTACGGCAAATCAACCTCGATGGGTTATTTAATACCAACCAAATTTTTGTTCCTCGTAATATTTTTTACCTTTATAAATCTGTTTTTGGTAATATTATTTTTTTTCAAAAACGTATTGCTGGCAATATATATATATATATATATATATATATTTTTAAATGTATTTCTGGTATTAACATATATTTTTACACTTTCATAGTGTTTTAACCCCTTTTGGGAGGGGTTAACTATTTGCCTATAGCTGGGACCCTAACAGGTACGACTACCCCAGGTTAGGGTAGACCTGGAAACACCTTCAATTAAGAGGTGGATCCACGCCTGATCAAAGGCATTACTGTTGGACGTAGTTTATCGTCTTACCCAGGACGCGGATGTCGTTTATCGTCATACCCAGGGCGGGAGAAGAGTTTGTATATAGATGATAGTTTATACACTGACATCCTTATTAAAGTCTTGATCTGACAAAGCTATATAAGAACATTAATCAGCATATATATATATATATATATATATATATATATATATATATATATATATATATATATCCGAATATAAGGCCAACTAAAATAATATATAAATTCTAACGTTCACAGCATTTATTCAAAAAAGGGTTCGATAACGATAGTAGAGCAATAATTGTTTGTTATAATTTTTTTATATGGATACAAACAATTTACCGACGATGAAGATGCAACTTTGTTTCGGTGCATTTAGTTGCGGCTCGACTGGTGAGAACCAAAATGGTTATAAATAATTCAGTTTGCAACCGGGCGGCACGTAGAACATCATTTCCTTTTTTTATTTGTTTGAATAAAATAAAAATAAAAAAATTAAAAAAGAAATAATTGGTACATTTTAAGAGGTACGTATAAGGATAAATAAAAAAAAAAAATAGGAGAGGAAAAGGGGTGGCGGAATGAAACAATAGTGTTTGTTGATATCATTTTGGTGAAGGATTGTTGAGGTGTTAAAGTTATGGCTAGACTCGAAACTTTTTTTTACTCGATAACAGTGGTCAAGTGTTTAGGGACAACATTTCCAAGATTCCTAACAGTGAGGAGTGGGAGAAGAAAGGTGAAAAAAGGAGAGAGTAAGACGATGAAAGAGGAAGGAAGAATGAGTTCAAACGATGATTATCGTAGCAATTGTAAATGTTTTTTGATAACTTTAGAATGAAGCGAGAGCTGAATTGCGTATTAGAGTGGAATTATTGCTTCTAGTTTTGTAATCAATGAATCTATTTTGTAAATTAATAAATTAAGAGGTGGAAATTTTTTTCTTGGTATGTTGAATACACATGTTATTTCCTTATAAAAGTTATATTAATATCCCGTAATTTTACTTATATTTTAAATTCTTTGCTAAATCTTACTGTAAAAATAAATTAAAAAATCTCCTCGACACACGCAAGCAACCGTCGGATTATTGACTGGCGGACACTTTCAGATACTCGCACACGGTTTCTAATGATTTCGCAGGTCTCCATGACACATTGATGAACCGTCTCTGTATTATTAATGTCTGCTGCACAAACCAATTGTTTTAGCTGACCCCACAGATAAAAATCAAAAGGGTTGCGGTCTGGAGAACGTGCAGGCCATGGGACAAGTCCTTACCTAACTATCGATGTTTCATGTTAGCCAGTGCATCGTGAACACATGTGACTGAAATTTGCTGATCCCCATTCTGAATGAGCCTCACGTTCCTTCGTAATAGCAGGGATACCTTTTCTAGCAGGTGTAGAAGTGTATATGAAATAATGTTCTGTAGCCAATTCTACCAGATTGTGACTTACCAGACAATTCCAGCCCACACATTAATCGTAATGTGATGCTGGTTTCTAACCTGTATTGTGCCATGGCGTTCCGTTCCAACCACAAATATTAGTTTTGTAAGTTTGTTATTATATCTCTTCCAAATATTGCCTCATCTGTAAAGAAAACTGACAAACAACCAGTTTGTTCAGTAGACCATCGGCAAAAGTTTTCCTGTGGTGAGAGATCAGAGGTCGAAAGACAGTGAACCCATTAGAAATGTTGCGGATACCATAGCTTCTCTTGAATTATACTCAAGGCAATACAATTAGATATATGATATGTTAGGTCACTTGACGAGGGCTAATATCTAGATCTTCTCCTTTTTTCAATCCATAGTTTGTGCTCTCAAGGATCCTTTCTCAGTAACGCGACAATAAACAGCAGCAAAGTTTGGACGACTCGGCTGCATTCAGTCCGCAAAGGCAATCTAACACACACACATATATATATATATATAACTGTGACTTAAAATATGTGGGCTCGACAAGCGTACATATAAATTTTAGATCTAATAGAATTTCTTTCATTTTTCTTTCATAATATTCAAATTTAGGAATACGTTTTCACAGCGTCGCAAACGTGGTGACAACGTGACCATGTTTAAAACGAAACGCAGATCGCATAAAACTTTTAGTTATCTGTTTGGATATGTCTTGTTCTTGTGTCCATCGTTTTTGTCATGTTAAGTTTGATAATCTTATTTATATTTTATATTGAATATGTCCTGAAGATGGTTTATTGACCGAAACGTCCCACGTCGACATATTAACATTAAAACAGCATTATTGCATATAAGGATTTTTGTTTGTTTTTTCCTGTATATTTTTCTTCATATATATATATATATATATATATATATATATATATATATTATTATGTTCATGAAAAAGAATTCGTCCGCAGTAAAGAATTCCTGAGAAAAAAAAACAAAAAAAAAACTACTAAGACGTATCACTCTGTTAATTGAACTATCTACTTAGTTCATGTCATATTAACTGAAAACACCCTTATAAAAAAAAATCTGGGATTTACCAAATTACAAAATTCAGAAAAATTCTCTCTTGAAATATTTGAACTTTAGCGTTGCGACCTGCACATTCCGACACCACATAACCGTTAATAAATAGCTCATTCTTAAAAACATCTTTCGGTCGGAAAAACACATTTATTTCGTCTTCCAGTTTCTAAAGGAAAAAAATACAGCCTGAAGATGAATGCAGGAAGCATTTGAAAGTACTAGCTGAATTAAAAAATACACCATATACATTTTATACATAAGGATCTCATAATTCAGTGGATTATTAGTAGTATAATGCTTATAATTATGTCTACTAGCGAAGGGATTTCGCCAATAATTGCATAAATATTCCTAATTGATTCAAGGTATGATTAACTATTTGCAATATATATATATATATATATATATATATATATATATATATATATATATATATATATATATATATTAAGAGAGAGGTATATATATATATATATATATATATATATATATATATCTGTGAATATATGAAGAAAAAGAGTGAGAGAGACAACCACATATATATTTAAAATAATGAATTTATATCTGTGAATATATGAAGAAAAAGAGTGAGAGAGACAACCACATATATATTTAAAATAATGAATTTATATCTGTGTGTATATATATATATATATATATATATATATATATAGATAGATAGATAGATAGATAGATAGATAGATAGATGGGTTAATAAAAATATCCATCACGTTTATAGGCAGACAGATTAGGAAGGAGATAGTGAGGTAATAGATTATCCGTGGAAATCTAACGTAAAGTTATTATAAAAATTCAAAGAATGGTTTTGAAAAAAATATTTATAATTACTCCGTTTAACATAAGCTCGGTAGACGCGAGATGAAAGTAAATGATGTTTACCTGTTTTCATTACAATAAACATCAATACATATTTCTAATTTCCTGCGATGAAAGTGTCACCTCGTACATAGAAATATCAGTGTGTGTCCATTCAATTAGTTCCTTCTGTGAAATTAATATCTAAAATCTATCGATTTAAATATGGGTAATATATATTTACTGTGAAGTATATGACGCTAATTACTATCTCATGTTCTTTCTCTCACAATGATAGGTAAGTATGCATTGATACTTCCACACACTCACATACACACAAATATATATATATATATATATATATATATATATATATATATATATATATATATATATATATATATATATATAATGTCTTTGTGTGTCTATATGTATGTATATATATTTAAGAAATGGGTTAAATCCGGCATGTTGTTATATTTAATTTATTTTGTCTGAACGTTATTTTTGATGGATTCTGGTATTTGTGTAGAATCTCAGATTTTTAATTAAACATTGTCTTTATCCGACTACATGTATTGCTGGCTGAGGAAATCTTGACATAAAAATATGCGTATTCCGGCAGAATAAGGACATGCATGTCCCTCTGGGGAACAGTCATTGTATCTGACGTCCCTGACTTCCGGTCAAACATATGCTCGTTGTCTATTTTTGATTTGGTTGGCTGCACTGTATAGTAGGATCAGTTGGACGTTTTCTGTGTGAAAAAGAGCACCATGACGCAAAACACTCCTCCAGAAATATGTAAACGGCAATCTGTACTGCTTAGCATTCGCGACAGAAGCTCCAATAGAAATGCTTGGGCGTCATTTCAGTGGATTCGGAAAGAGTTGGATGAGTCTAGTGGTGATTATAATGGCAGTAGCTGTGGATATCTTGGTAGCTTTTGACAGAATTTGGCATACCGGACTTCCACACAAATAGTTGTTTTTCTAGACGGATATTTGAACTGATTCAGTTTTATCAAATCGTGCAATGAAAATGGTCCTGAACGACCACTCTTCTAGAACATTTTGCAGTCAAGGTGTCTCTCAGGGCTCTATCTTTGGAGCCACGTTGGCTCTAATTTTCATCAATGAACTTCCTGGTGGCATCAATTCTCAAATCATTATGCTGATAGGACGACTATTTACTCATGTCTTAATAGAAATTGCCATCAGTTCGATAAGTATAAATTGGTAGCTGATCTAAAAAAATGTATCCCGCAATCTACTGTTAACTGAGTCGAACTAATGGCTTGTTGATTTTAACATCACTACCAAAAGAAATTGAACTCTTCAAACCACCTTCTGTTTTCCATCAGTACAGCTGATGTTCACCAGCGAAAAGTAATTCGTTGCGCCTTTCCAGGCTAACATTTCCAGCTGCCATGAATTGGAAAGATTATATTGAATCAATTGCTAAATCTGATGTTAGTAATATTGGTTCACTGTGTCGTTCTAGAAAAAATTATCTCCAGAATCTCTCTTAAATATTTATGTCTACCATTTGCCATGATTTGAATATTGCTGCCAAACATCCTCTGGTGCATCAGCTATATATTTATATATTCATGATAAAATCCAGAGAAATTTTATTGTTTTTGATCTAGCAACTCGGCTTTAGTCACTTTCCTCCTGACGTAATGTAGTTTTCTCTTTTCTATAAATATTTCCATGTTAAGTGTTTTGATCAAATTGACTTATTTTATGAATTTAACCACAATACTAGATTGGCTGGAATTTCTCATCTTTTTACAGTTGAAATAGCTAGAGACAACCCTAAGTTCTATGCTAACCGTTTCTTCTATTGCACTCCACACTTTTCGAAATCTCATCTAGCTTCTCAATCAATAGTTTGCAATTCTAACGATGACAGCATGGAATTCATACTCCTACATTTTAGAACTCTTTCTACAAAACTTGTAAGTAAATTACTTACCATTAATATTAAGATACCACAAGTATCCAAGATAATCGGAGATATAATTGGAAAGAAAAAGTAATTTAATTTCAGATGACGTTACTTATCAAATATGTTATAATGTAAAATAATATATAGCTTTCAAACATCTCAACATCTAAAGCTCCTTACCTCCGAACATAATAAAGATTTACGTTTAACAACAATACAAACTCTCTCGTAATACGCAGGAACAAATATGGCAATAACATTGAGTTTATAAATGCAGCCTATTTAAAAAAGAACACAATTCTTTAAATGTAATTACAGAGATTATTACTAACAATATTCCGAACTATAAACACACGTCAAAAGCATATTACATCAACAACTTTTAGTGAATCCATTCGTAAAGAACCTAATGCGTATTTTGTCTAAGCTAATGCACGTAAAAACGTTCCCAAATGAACAGACGAAAAACCACCAAATTTAATGTTTACTACACATGCACACGCAAAATCACAGACACACGCACACACACACACACACACACACATAGTTACGAATACAGATTATAATCTGAATCCCACATAGAAATCTAGAATTATGATACACTTACATAAAGCAATATTTACGGTTTCTTGGTTAAGTTTCGAATCAGTTAATTTTTCTGAAAATTTGAATGGACTCAGCGACACCATTAATTCTTAACACCAAAAATTATCATAACCTTTGTTTACCAAGTCGACTGCTCGGGATATGTAATTAACCAATGGAAATAAAACAAAAGATCAAAAATACTATAAATCATTTATTCTTTTTTTCCAAACCTCATTTTCTGATAAAGAGTAAATAAAGATGAAACATATTAGACAGGTATACATTAAAATTTTCTTTATCTTAACACACACACACACACACACACACAAACACACACACGAACATATATATATATATATATATATATATATATATATATATATATATATATATATATATATATATATATATATATATATATAATAATAATAATAATAATAATAATAGAAAATGGTAATCCGTATGGAATTTCCCAGAGGATATAAATCCAGGGAGAGCTCTACGTTAAGTAACGGAGTAAAATGATTAATTAATGAAACTGAAAGATTTTAAATCCCATAGACAATAATTTTTATATTACAAAATTTATAAAAATAGCTTTTAATCTTTCATACCTTAAAATCACATACGATTTGCTGGTCTGAAATATATTATATAGATTTCATGAAATAAAAATGGGATTTTAAGTTTTTGATTTTCATTAATATATATATATATATATATATATATATATATATATATATATATATATATATATATTATATATATATATATATATATTATAATTATTAAAAAAAATGATTTTTTCGCTACATAAGTGTTCTCATATTTCAAAAACAAGATCCAAAAACATCAATATAATTATTGAAATTAAACTGAATTAAAGTATTAAAACCTGTTTAATTTCAAGGGCAAATTTAGGAATAACCAATCTTGAAATTTACGCTTCTTTATAAGCATGTTCATTCGTAAAATAAATAACTATCTAAACGGCTGGAGCGACTATTTTTATAAGGGGCATAAGAGTTAATTTGTATCAACATATCAGTCGCCTTCGGAAAGAGGTCAAAAAGAAAAAAAAACAGAGGGCCGGGGAGTCCATTTCAAAGCGAATGATGACATTCATGTACGCACATCGTCCGGTCTGTCACAGCGACAGATAGATGTTGGCATCATAATACGTCGTTAAGTGTCTATATGTGTCTATATACGCGGAAAATGTATTTATTTACCTAGAAATAATTAGCGTTAAACATATTAACGTCGTGCGATAAACTTTAAATATGATGACACTCTAACATATACTCGACCTCATTGAAATAAACTCTAAAATACTATATGTTATGTAATTTTGAATAAAACATAACTGAATTCATCTACTTGTTTTTGATAGTAATTGTTATATTATTATTAGAAAGAAAACAATGGGGTAATAATTTGTGAACGGATTTTCGGGTGAATGACATTCCCTTGTTTCACTAGTCCAGATATTCTTAACTATGATTCTCTATCATAATGGGTCAACACATCATTTTGTTATCAATATTCTACGCTTGAAGAGGAATGTTATCTCAACAGGAATTCTTGCCCAGAACTGTTAGAAAGGATTCGCGAATCGAGGTTTTTGTGATCACATCAATATAACCCACTTCGATTTGAGGGTGAACTGTTAACATTCTGACATCCTAGTAATTCGTGTGCATTGTAACTGATGAAGTTTAGAAAAAATAAATTCGATTATTTCTTAATGATCGTACGAAATGCGTTTTAAAATAAGATTAAAGTTGTCATCGTTTTTATTAATGTTGTTTTTGGAGATTTATTGACGCATATCTTAATTTTTGCAAGCACACATTAGTTACATACATGACATTGCATATATATATATATATATATATATATATATATATATATATATATATATATATATATATATATATTATTTATTTAAAAATATGATTCCAACTCGCTACATGAGGTCTCATGTTTCAAAACAAGAGCCGAAAACTTCAAAATAATATTTGAATTAACTTGAGTTAAAGTAGGCTCTGTTCCATCTTCAAGCGAAATTCTTTTGGGAATGACTTATTTCTGAAATTTACGAGTTTTAATAGTATGGTCAGAATTGAAATCAAAAATTTCCATGGTAACATCAAGGGCGGATTGTTTAGAATCGGCAGGGGTGGGGTGTTAATAATTTGTATCAGTATAGAGTTACTTTCATAGATGCCGGGTCACGGTAAGGTGGGGGTGGCTAAATTTACGACGGAGGAAGTTTTCGCATAGTCTGGCTTGAGCGTCTACGGAGATTTATTTATTTATTTTTATTTTATTCGTTTATTATATCTCTTTATGAAAGGGATTTGTGTGTGTATATATATATATATATATATATATATATATATATATATATATATATATATATTACGTTAACCCCATATTTGTACCCTCACTTCAGATTTTATAGTTATATTTTAAGTACACTTTTTACGTGCGACAAGACATAGGAATATTAATAACTTCTTTATTTCTTGGAAAAGCAGATTGCGAGATATATATATATTTTTTTTAACGGCCAGTTCTCGGAAGAGAACTTCTCATTTCCTGTTTGGTTCTTGATCGTAGGCCAGACGAATGCTGTTTGACAAAAAGTGTAAATGACCCCAACAATATTCCATGAATGGCGGCTATTCATTTCTCGTAGGCTGGCACATACAATATAATACAATAGCATCCAAACAGGATTGGACATTATAACACAAGCCAACATATTTATTACACACAGTTTTCAGTAATTCTAAACCGAACGCGTCTCCTGTAAGGAGAAAGAAAACATAGTTAAATGGATTTTACATGTTGTTTTATATGCAGTAACAAACGCAAGCACATACATACATATATTTGTGTGTGTGTGTGTGTGTTTAAAAATTCAGATAAAAATAAAAATTTCTCTGTAAAAGCACAATATAAATGCAGATGGGATACTTACATTAACCGACGCGTTTCGTCTTATGAGGGATTTCATCAAA
>OZ010594.1:45282769-45285269 GCA_963932145.1 Acanthosepion lycidas
CTCTGCTCTAGACTATGAAATAGTGATTTCGCATCTATCTTCTTACCAATGGTTATGCAAGCTTGCCGATATAATCTGCAGCTTCTAGCCCATTCTCATTGATTTTTTTTCCTTTCTGTTGAAGCCCATTATATGTAAACGAAATATATAATAAGGAAGTAAAGTGTAAGTAGGCCCACTTTCAAGACTCTAGCAACAATTATTGGCATTGATTTAATTCGGACTAATGTCTTTATCTTTGTACGATGTAAATAATTAAAATGATAAATCCACTGTCTGGCATTTGTATAGTATTTGTAAATTAAGGCATTGACTGTTTGCTATGTAATACCATTTGCCAACAACCAATCGAATATTGGAAAATTTCCGAAACTTCTCAGAAGTCATCAAATGTTCATTCCGCCTCCCTCTCATTTAATGATTCTCTTGACGAGTGTCATCTGAACATTAGACGATTGATTTTGAGAAAAAGGTCACATTATAACAACAGACTGTACCACAAATAACATTAAAATCCTCCGAAAAAAAGAAAAACTCTAATCAACGATACGAAAATCCTCTACAAAAACAATTGCAAAAAACGCTTACAAATTCTGGAAGCTATCACAACTAAAATCAAAAACCCAACATAAACAAAGCTGCATTTAATACAGACAGAAAAGAAATCATAAATATATTTATTAAATAATCGTTCAAATAATAGGTACCAACCCCTTCCCATTTGCTAATGAACTAATCCAACAACACTGCTTGAATAACAAAAAATATTATCTATAAAAATAAAACGCAACCTCCTTCAAAGCAAACTCATACAGCTATGATGACGGTTGAGGACAACAGAAAGCGCACGCCATGACGTTAAGGACTGTTTAATTTTTTAACATTTTAGATCCCAAGACAAGTTCCTTACTCTCCGCTAACTTGCCTCGATAATGATGACAATATATATATATATATATATATATATATATATATATATATATATATATATATATATATAAATTAGGTTAGTGCAAAAATAATATCGTTTTTAGAAATAGTTTTTAACGTCAAAAAATGATATTATTTTGGCACCAACTTAATATATATATATATATATATATATATATATATATATATATATATGAGAAGAGATAGAGAGAGGGAGAGAAAGAAAGAAAGATGGAGATATTTGAATATAGATTCTAGCTTACAACAGAAAGTGACCATGCACTGTAGATTCCTCTCTCTACGCTTTTGTTTAGAAAGGCCCTATTAACGATCTTGAGAATACTCGCTATAAATATAGCCAATGTTAAACAATATATATGCATGAAGCGAAAAGAGAAGCAGAAGTAGCACATGCATCTGTTTTTCTTAAGAAATACAGTATTCATTTTTAGTTGAATGAATCCTATATATGGAAGAAAAGCCTCGGGGTTACGTGGATTTCTATAGAGAGAAAATACAATTGATTCTTAGCAAGTAATGATTATTCATCCCTATGTTTGGCCTTCTCGATGCGGCTTGTGATGTTAGCCTTATTGATGTATCCAAATTTATGCACGAGGGCTTTTACATCTGCTGATAAAATATAAAGAACATATACAACTGAATGTTTCCAATTTCTCTCGCTTTGCATGAAAGACCAGACATATTGCTGGAACAACTCCATTTAATATCCCCAAAGCATATAACTGATAATAATTACACATTGAGAGAATAGAAATCCTTTTGGAAATTAATAAATCCAACTTCATCATCATTCTTGCTTTGTATTTAGCATATATCTGTAGAATACATATATGCGCACACACCCACACATACATACATATATATATATATATATATATATATATATATATATATATATATATATATATATATATATATATATATGAAGAAAGATATACGGAAACAAAACAAACAAAAATCCTAATATGCAATTATGCAGTTTTAATGTTAATATAATGTCAGCGTCGGACGTTTCGGTCTAATATACCATCTTCAGGACATATTCATAAAACATAATTAACATTAGACCATATTCAATTCAACATGAAAAAGAAGATGGACATAAAAGCAAAACCAATCCAAATAGATAACTGAAATCTTTTATAAGTTCAGCGTTCCGTTTAAATATGATCCCGTCGTCGTCACTTGGGCGATGTTGTGAAAACGTATTCTTAAAATTTGATTATTTTGAATGAAATACGAAAAGAATTTTATTTTGATCGAAAACTTATATGTACGTCTAATAGAACGAAACGTCCGACGTTGACATTATATTAACATTAAAACAGCATAATTGCATATTAGGATTTGTTTTTTTTTCCGTATATTCTTCTTCATACTGTCGGATCTATATCCATATATTTGCTTACATATATATATATATATATATATATATATATATATATATATATATATATATATATATATAAATTCCGGCATCCATCTCAGTGATTATTTAAATTGTTTATTCTCACGAAAGGACAATATCAATATAGATTGTGGAAAA
>OZ010594.1:45290269-45297769 GCA_963932145.1 Acanthosepion lycidas
TACTTCTTTGCATTTATTGTTTCATCGAAGTGACATATCTCTCTGCAATTCCAGCATTGGATGCAAGTCCGCTCTAGCTATAGATACTGCACATCCATAAGCTTGTTTCTTGATCCTCTTCCACCGGACATTATCATAAGAGATCAAAATCCTATTGTCTGTGACAATACTATCATGAAGTTCACATTTTATAGATTCAAGAGCAATGAAATCGCCGCGGCTACACGATCGAGATCGAGATTGTTTTGTCCTGTCAGTGAATGTGGCACTCATGCGTTTAGTTTAGAAAATAATCCAAGACTCTTCAAATAGCAAAAAGACAGTTGAGATATTTCAAACTCTTACCTAGGTCTTCCATGAAAATCCTCAATTTATTCTCCATGATGGCACGTCTTCGTCGGCGTCAGAAGGTTCCCTAGAGCGTGGTTGATCGTTTAATTTAAAATCACCTCGCCGAAAGTTATCATACTAAAAACTGACCACCCAAGAGCTGGATAACCATTCATATTAAACATCTGATTCTGTATTGTCGATGTTCCGTATTTCATAAATTAATAAAGCATTATTTAGCGAAGGTGCAACTTTTCACCCTTCATCTTTAAAGCATTTATTTGTCAACAAACCTCAACATTCAACAAAGTCCGACTCGATGAAAAGTTTAAAACTAGAACACTCCAGAAATCGACACCAAAACATATACCAGTTTCAAGTTGCCTCATATGGAAGAAGATCCAAATTTTGGAGTAATCATGAAGTATTAAGATTACTGAAGAAGAATAATGACCGTGATATAATATTTTCGATGCATACTGGATCTCCAGAAAGTTACCTTCAAATTTGTATGTATTGTACAGACTTTAACAGGTTCGAACTTACAAGCTCTGGCTCACATTTTTGCTTCGCTAATGCTTGAACTTGATCAGACGTTCTAAGTAAGATCAGAATATAGAAGAAAAAAAAAGAATTATTTTAAATAATAAACTGGTTAAGAGTACAAACCGTTACTTGGGACCAGCATGACTATCTCTGTATATTTTTCTTTCTCTAGCTCTAGATGTTTAATGTGATTCGCTCCATCTTGAATATACATGAAATTAGTCTACATTGCCCATCAGATATGGCATTTATTGCGTCGGGAAAGAGAATGATTTGAAAGTGTGGGATTATAGCTTGGCAGATGGAATTGTCGAACCCGTATCTAGAACAACGCCAATCCCAGATAGAAAGAAGAGAGAGAAAAAGAACAGACATTGGAAATAATGTTCTTTGTCATCTTGACAGTTCAGAGCTTAGGATAAAAAGCTTATCCATATCCAGCCAATACGCACGGAGTGTATACTTTAGATAGATTCAGACGAAGTACAACCTCGCTTGGTATTAGGATTTTCAAAGAGAATGAAAGAAACGGTATGTTTGAAGATACACTTGCGATGTCCTTTCAGTCTCTTTTCCATTTCTATCAATGTATTCTATGTATTAGCTCTCTCTAGACAACAACAGGAAAAACTTAGTTTCTAGAGATCGCCTCCTGAACTTTATAATTAATTTTTACAACTAACATTAGTTAGTTTAGTGAGATACAATGTTTTTCTCACAACTTCTACAAGTCTACTAACCAAGAAACCTTATACTTTTCGCTGTATTCTTTGCTGAATTCTTGCGGCTATCTTTGTGAGTGTACAGGAAGTTACAAAATATTACGATATGTAATATTACGAAAAATATACATAAAACAGCGGATAGACCCTTTTTTAGTGTTCTATGTAGGTTCATACTACGAATTATATTATATAATCTTATCTTAAAAAAATAAAATAAAATATCAGAGAAAATGAGTAGATATCAGATTTATGCGCCTTGTCACTTCCGGGTGTCGTCCATTATGATCCTCGACTAGAGCATATCTTTTGTAGCTCTATGCAATCATTGCCATCTTTCTATCCCCCTGGGTCACAAGAAAGAGACTGTGAGCGATATCAATACGACAATGATTACTAAGCATGTCAAATGATAATAAGCTGTCCAACGTCATGATCGCCAATGTCTTGAAGAGACTCAAATAAGAAGAAATGCGTAATATTAACAAGTAATTCCTATATACATCTTTACTTATCTCGGATCTGTGGGCCTAAAACCAAATTGAGCAAATGTTCAAGGGGAGAGATATTTGCGCCTGTCGTATGCGTGGCAAAACCAAACTGGTTTTCAGAATTTGAATAGAAAAACCTCGGTTGTAATTGCGCTGACAGGGAGACACCTATCACAGTTTAGACTTGCACTACAACCGCAAACAATACGAACATTCATATTTATTCAAGATTATTTTCTTATTCTAGATGAGTCCAGAACATTCAGAAAATAAACTAACAAATGAAAGTACTGAAATGAACTCTGAAGTTTGCTTCATAACTTTGGCGCTATGTCGGACATTCCTTGGTTCTAGTAGTAACAAAGTTTAGTTTCATCTCAGAGATCACCAACTTCGAGAAATTCCCAGTCAGAATTTCATTTGCTTTCATAGAAATTTTCTGCTACGTTCGTAAATCTCCGATACTGGATTCTGTTTAGTCTATGGCTGATGAGTGTATGCTAATGCCGTCTTTATACAGATGAAAACGAACTAAACAACCATAATAGTAAAAGAAACATAATCTGGTTCAAACCACCTTACAATAATACACTAAAAACAAAAATAGGAAAAATAGTTTTCAATATAATTGAAAAACATTTCCCCAGATACAATAAAATCATGAACAAAGACACAGTAAAAATCAGTTACAGATTCACGGATAACATGGAAAGGATAATAACCAAACACAATAAAAATACTAAAGAAATACAATAATAATAGCAACAACATAATCAGCAAAACAACAACTACAAATGCAGGTGTCGAAATAAAAGCATTGACTTATTTAACAACAAATTCCTGGCAAAAAACTTAGCATTCAAAGCCACCGTAACAAACATTACAAATGCCGAAGAAAAATTTACATCGGAGCTACAGAAACAAATAATAATAATAATAATAATAATAATAATAATAAGAAAACCTCATTTAAAACAGAAAAATAGAATAAAAACAACCCAACATTATCAAAATAGATATCGAACAAGAAAAAATGAATACCATTACCAAGATTAAATAGGAAATTATTAAAAAAAAAAAAAAAAAAAAAAAAAAGAGACCCAGACAGTAGCAACAACAGAAACTGTGAATTGTGTTTACAGAAAAAAAGTAACAATCATCACGTTTAAGAATCAAAATAGCTTATGGAACAATAGAAATGAAATAATGGTGAAATGCAAACATTTAAACAAACATCTGCTTTATCACCTAAAAAAATAATATAAAAAGAAAAGAAATAAATGCAACACAAAACGCAACAAATAGTATCCACCATACCTAAAATTTAATCCATAACAATCTCAAACAAAATCCATGTAGAAAATCTGTCCAACTGCACCCTTTACAAAACGCAAAAGCCACACACGCGCTCTTTACAATACGCACAACGTCAATAAAATAATTACCAACAAAATAATACCCAACTACACAAAACATATGCAAGTTACCACAACTACACTGTTTACAAAACGAAAAAAAAAAAAAGACTAAATATACAAAAGCGAAAATAGAAAAACAAAACGTGAACTCATATAGGGACGCGAATGTACAACCACACCCACATAAACTTACACAAAAATGCAGACAGAAAATTAAACGCGCATACAGGAACACACAGACATACACATGCGGGTACGTGGATGCGTGCATATTTGTATGCATGTATGTATGTATGTATGTATATATGTATGTATACATGCGAGGGCATGCAAAAGCACACACATAATCACCCTCCTCACAAGCATAAATGAACACACAGAATTTCAATCATAATCTAAGCTAAAGTGTCAAAACAATGGAAATAAACTGAAGATCAACGGAGAAACACAAAGGAGAACAATAAACATGAACTAATAGGAAAATATAAAAGGAACATTAGGTTTAACAATAATACTAACAAAAAAACTGTTCTTTCATACATCTTAGAATAACTTATCCAGCGAAAAGGAATATAAAAAAGGAATATGAAAAAGGAATATAAAAAAACTTATGACACAATAATTTTACAAAAGATGTGCGCACATTAAATCGAATTAAATAATACAACCTACTAAAAGTACATTAACACAAAACAAATTCACAAACGCGCACACAGGAACACACAAAATACACGTGCGGAGGAGTGTGCGCGCGGATGTTTGTATATATCTATGAATACATGCACATACATAGGCACACTCATAAACACATACTCGATAAAAATACAAACACACAAATCTAACCAAAACCAGAGCAATGGACCAGAGATGAGGGTGAGAAAAAAATAGAATAGAAAAAGAAAACGAAAGGAAAGAAAGTGAAATCGACAGCCAATGAACACCCATCAACTGAAAAAGAAAAAAACACATACCACAATAAAAGTACAGAAATCGAGAAATATCAGTAGTTCAAACCTGTTCTGAAGAGTGGTCACAACTATGTAACCAAGAAACTGCGAAATAAACATGGATTAAGTGAAAAAAAAAAAAAATCAAATTATTTCTATTAACGCTTGGTCTCTATTCTCAATATTGAACACGTTACCACAAAGCTTGTTTGACTTATATGCCACCTTATAAGCAAACTACTAAAAGAAAAGCAATTTTGAATAAAAAAAAATAGGGATTCAAATTAATACTATATATATATATATATATATATATATATTAGGTTGGTGTAAAAATAATGTCGTTTCCTTACATATGTTACTATGTGAGAAAACGACATTATTTTTGCACAAACCTTATATATATTAAATATGCAAGTTTTATAGAGATATACCCAAATATATACAAATTCATATATCTACTCCTATGTATATATGTATATATCTACATACATGCATATATATATCTATATACACACACACATAAACACACACACACAACACAAAAAAGCTTCATAATATTATCACATATCTACACATATATACATATACATATATATACAAACATCTATATATATATGCATATATATACACACATATAAATACGCATACATACATATATATATATATATATATATATATATATATATATATATATATATATACCCATATGCACACATACACACACACATATATATATATATATATACACACCTAAACATACAAAATTACACACATATACATGCATACATATATATAAATATATACACACGTAATATATATATATATATATATATATATATATATATATATATATATATATATATATATATGTATATGAGAACGCTTACACGCAATTTGTTTAAACTAAGTCCTTAATCCGACATACATAAATTAGGTATTATTTAGTGTCTTGATGATTTAAAATCCCGTAATTCCATGGGCAACACACACCAAACTCTTTTCAGTATAATTTTCAACCGGGATTATATCTGCATTTCAAGATGATTTCATTACGGAGATTCAGTAATTTTTCAGGTCTATTATTTATATTTTTTCTTTATTGATTGGTCAAGTCTTTCTCGAAGGTTTTTGGGGAGTTCTATCCTTGGAAATAATTTTCCATTTCAGCTGCGGAGTGAAGCCCTTTCCCTTCGTATCCCAATTTCATTTATACAGTGCTGTGTGATTCTTGAGGGATTCGATTTTGAAGCAAGGCAATCGTTATAGAAACGTTGTTTCCAATCCCTAGTAGATATTCCAATATAAATCTTTTTCTGATTTATATTTTATTTGGGGAAAATTGTGGCCTCATAAACTGCATTTTCAGTCAAACATAATCCTCCCACTTGGCACTCATTTTCTGGTAGAATTATTTTCTTGAATTTGATTAAAATGAAATTCCTTAATCAGATTATTAATTTGGTAATTTATAATATTTCTTATTTTTTACACATGAGTAACTAACTTTCAAGTTCATTCTATTAAAGATTTTATTCAATCTATTGTTATTCAGTTATGTGCTATGCGTGACGAGACAGATTTTTCCCATTCTTTCTGCGGCTGACCAGTTGCCATCCAAAGCGATAGAACCCTATATGTCCTGCTACTTACCTACAGCTAGTAGATGAAGGGCATTCGTATCTTTCCCAAGGGTATTAGGGTGTAAATCGATTGGAGTTCAAACTCAGCTCTCCCATTCTTCAATGCTTACCGCTATCCATTAACCCACCGTGCCTCCCTCCATTACGCCACCGACCCTTACTCCACCTTTGTTATTACTAATTTTTTTCTCTATTAATTTTAATATATATATATATATATATATATATATATATATATATATATATATATATATGCACACACACACACATATATATATATATATATATATATATATATATATATATATATATTATAATAATATTTTTTGTTTAAAAATATGATTCCTTCGCTACATAAGAGTTCTCATGTATATAATATAAGCTCTACTTCTGTATGGAGCACTGTTTTTTAAAAATAAAAACAAAAATACTAAGGAACCCCGGATTATGCACCCAACGTGTTCTTTTCTATTTTCTGCATACCTGCACAAGGATACATATATATATATATATATATATATATATATATATATATATATATATATATATATATATATATATAATCTATTGATGTTTATTTTCAGAAAAGATAACTCATGCTAAAAAAAGTGCTATTCCTTGACTATGCTCAGTATCATAGTATTTTAATGAAATTCTTGAAATTTATTTCTTGCATATTGGGATACTCTTGTTAAGGCAATTTTATAAGTATTGACACAAATGCAGAGTATGATAGGCTTTCATTTGAGGCTGATGATGGAAATTGATTTGGTAGTATACAGAAAGATTTTCTGTTGTGAGAATCAATAGCATTTGGTCTATTGACTTGGAGCAGCGAATTAATTGGCTAGTGTGAATGGGTTGCATTTTTTTTTATGAATACGATTGTTATTTTCCTTAGAAGTTTCCTCCAAGAAATATAACATTTCAAGAATAGCATTAAAAACGCATAAAAATAGCATAGAAAAATAACAACCCGTACGAAGGGGGTTAATTAGTGAGGTCATTTTGCATAGCTGCGTGTACCTGAATGGATGATTAGAGCGACAAGGATTTTGCACTGAAACGCACGTATATTCACACCTGTGTATGCATGTGTGAATGCGTTTGCGTCTGCATCCAGGAGAGGAAGTTATATAGTCAGTGAGGGAGCAGATATATCTGTACGTGTTCACTGCATATTTCAAACGAGTGCGACGTTAGATGACTGGTGAAGGAAGATCCGTCAAACTTAATATTAAGGGAAAATTGTTACATTTCCCCATTTTATCCATGCAACACAAAGTATATATATATATATATATATATATATATATATATATATATATATATATATATTAATTTGTATTTGGGCAGAAATCCCTCATTTATACATGTTTAATAATAAAGACGTCTGACAAGTG
>OZ010594.1:45302769-45332769 GCA_963932145.1 Acanthosepion lycidas
GGATCACTTACTTTTACGTAGTACCATTAACTCATACACGCACACACACAAACATATATGTATATATGATCGTTCAAAAATTAAACTACAGTCGATCACTAAATATTTATATGATTAGAAAATTTGTATATTGAATCATTCCGATTTAGCCTGTATACATTCATTTCTAATTCATTCTACACTGTTCCTGACACTTGACCATTATTTAGCATTATTTTATTTCATCTCTAGACGTACAATTGTCATGCAAATTTTCTCTTCCTGCCCCGTTTTCATTGTAATGCCCTCATTGGCTGACGTTAATAGTTCTCTAGATATGCTCAATATTTAATTTGTATTTTAGTTCAAGTTATATTTGTTTTTAATTTTCAGTATACATCTTCAAACTTTCGTCGCAACAAACCACCTACGCACGGATAAGTGATGATTTCAGTAAATATACGATAGGTAAAACAAGGAAGAATATTTTGAGCGGAATTATTCAAAATTTTCATTGAGGGAATTTTGTGATCAGTTGCCGAATGAAGATCAGGTGACACCTGTCATTTATGTCTTTTCTAATGGGGCAAAGATTTATGCTCAGTGGGTTTTACTCACATTCAAGCCACTACCTGTAATATGGCTTAATGTCATGATTTTTCTTTGGTTAAACCGTTGCCTTTCTGACGGTACGTTTTAACCCGTCTCTAGTTATCTCACTGCTGGTACATCGAGAGTCATTCCATGCGTTAATACGTCTTATTTTACGGTCTACAAGTTTGCTAACCACGCTCTTAACATGTGGCGAAATGGAGTGGAGCCCGTTTTGGTCAGCGCCCATCTGAAAAAAAAATTCGTCTTCGAAAAGAAGTTATCTCTTTCTTTAACTTGAGTAAATAGTGAGCTGTGGAAAGAGAAAGATAAGGCCGCAAAGACAAGATGAAGGAAAAGTCACACAAGGATAACAGCATAAAAAATCACCAAAATAATTGTTATTGTCCAACATCGAAAACAAAAACAAAATGGCAGAAAAGTGGCGAACGTATGGCCTTGACGTTACTCTCCATAACATAGCATTGCACAAATTCTGATATTATGCAGCTATTCATCAGATCAGCTGACTTAAGTGCTACTTTAGTTCAGGGTCAGAGTGGGGGACAACAGCTAAAAAAGCCAGCCCGATGATCTCAAGAGAAATAACGCACCCAATGATCATTCATATCACTAAAAAGATAGAACAGTAAAAGTTCATTAAGTTTCCGGAAGAAAAATTCCTGGAAAATCACGTCAACAATAGGAAACAAGAGAAAAAAAAACTAAAAGAAAACACTTTATTTAAATTTAAGAAACGTAAACGTGAAAAGGGTACGAGCTAAGTGGTGAATCTATGTAATAGTCCTGTGTACGACGATAAACTGCATCCTTCAGGAGTGTCTCAGATTGGGAGACTGGAGGTTTTGAGGAGCGTGGAAGCACCTCTTAACTGCTGTTCTTACCAGGTCCAATGGTCAGGAATGGTAGCACATGTTAGTACCTCAGCTCTGTGCAAATAGCGAACACCGAATCAAAAACAAAATGCTGTGAAATTATAAGAATACATTTTGATTTTAAAATTACTGGAAATATATATTTATAGTAAAATGTCTAATAATCCATTTTATCTGTAGTTAAAGGCACATAATTGTGCTCAAAACAGATTTTGTTGAAACCCTAAAAATCTGATCAAAATATTTAGATTTCGGTATTGAGTAGCCCATAGAGGGGGATGTTCAGCAAAACCAACCTGAAATAGCGCTTTCAGGAAATTAATTCATACAATATGTTAAAGAAATCAAATTGTATTCCATAATATAACTTAAAAAAAATCTACAAGATAAACACCATTCATCACCGCCGGTAGTAATTATGTCCACACTAACATGTATATCCACAAAAGTTGAGCGCCGTCTACCATGTTGTAAATTATTAAAGCAGGATACCATATAGCATATTTTGTATTAATTTAAAGGCCCCAGGAACATTAAATATAGGTATTGAATTACCCATAAGGAGTTGATATGGCGTTAAACAATCAAATCAATCAACCGATCTGCTATTAACCTGGTGACAGTAAAGGAGAATCGGCTTTTGTATCGAGATAAAATTTCAAGCTAAGTAGGCGAGCAAGACAACGATAACATCCCGGTCAATGGGGAAATTAATTGATCCTATTTGAGAGTATGGTAGGGGTGTTATTCTAAGGTTTTTAACAGTAAATAAAGCTAGTATACAGTATATGATTCTAGTTAATGTTTGATTTCCTGTGTATTATTAACTTTTAACTCATCGATTTTTTTCATGCTTCTACGGCAGTTTTCATGTAGTTTGCGGCCATTTTCTACTGGCCAGAGTGTCAGCCAATAGCTGGCTGCCACGAATAGGCAGAAATATTCTATTGGCCAGCGTGAGAGCCAACAGCTAACTGACAGGAATGTTAACTAGCATGCTAGCATGCAAAAAAAATCGATAGCTACATTCGTCACAAGTGGGAAAAATTTAAATCTGCATGGCACTTTACTCCAATTGGTTCATTTGCTTGCTTAAACTTAACGTTGATTCTGATTCTGCAGAACTGGGTTGGGTGTGAAAAAGTATTTGTTGTTAACATTATTTTTTCATTCGGTTTTTCCAGGTACGAGTCCTTTTTTAAAGCTGATCGTTTTGTGTTTAGTTCTTTTTTCGTAAAAGATTTAATGTTTAGTATAGAGCTTAGAAAAAATTTGCAGTGTGAGATAGGCAAGAAGTAAGGCATGTAGCAACATCATCAAGGAAAAGGTAACTCCTTTAAAGGCAAAGAAGGGCAAAAATATTTTAAGTCAAGTGATAGCGATTGCAGTACGATTTTTGAATCAAACACGGGCAACGCCGGGCCATGCTTCTAGTGTAAGATATAATAAAATGTAAAAAGTTTATATAAGCCTTGCGTAATATCTAGAGTTTAGTAACAATTTCAGTTCAAATTAAGGTTAACAAATTTCCATCTGCATTATCTTTATCTACGTCATTGAAACAAAAAAAAAAGTTTGGATGACAATATTTCCTTACGATCCTTAATCTACACTTTGGCTCCTTAGACGAAAAAATCTACTCGGTGAAAAAAGTCCTTCTCTCTATGACATTCGTTATAATTGCTATGTTGGAAATACACTTTCCCCTTCACCTATGGGTTAATTAGTAAAAATTGTATCCGGGAAAATATTTTTTAACGCAATATTCATACAAAAATAAGAATCATTCTTGCAATTCAAAATGTTACGGCTTTAAATAGCTCATCCATAAATTAATCAAGGTTTGTATTGCATGAAATTCAAAGGATTTTAAATTTACATAAAAAATAATTCAAAACCCTTTCCCATGATATACAAGATGATCGGGTATTTCTTTTTAATGTTACATTTGAAGATGAACATTTTATGGCAACTACTTAAAGAGCGTCAAAACACCTGTCCTCATATCGCTAAAGGATGGAGCTGGGGAAACAAGTGTATTCACAGGCTGCCTATTCTCCAGTCTTTGAAACATAATTATATTCATTCAATTCGAAGGGAAAACACATTTTATTGCTTATCTACACCATCAATTTAGAGATAATGAAAAAACAGGAAAACATTATTCAAAACAAAGGTTTGCATCATTCTTTCGTAAGGTAATACACAGTTCAATTCAGATCAAAAGACAAACAAATGAAAGATTTGTTGATTGAAATAGTATGCTGTTTAGTATAACTATGTTTGTCAAAAAGTTGCATGATACTTATATATATATATATATATATATATATATATATATATATATATATATATATATATATATATATATGTATGTGTGTGTGTGTGTGTGTGCAATGTTAAAAAAAGTGATAGAGATGTTGGTGGATTTGAAAAGTAATTCATGGAGACTACCCCAGTGAGCGAAATGACGTGTTCGACATTCCAACAACCTGAAGAAGGCCGGAGCGTACATCGGCCGTAAAGTTGTAATAAATATGGCGACAAAGATGAGAAAAATAGGCCGAATAATGTAAATAGTGTTTAAAATAATATAATTATGTAATATTATTCCCTAATATAATATATATATATATATATATATATATATATATATATATATATATATATATATATATATATATTATGGTCATTATATTTATTTGAATTTATATGAATTGTTTATTATTATTTTTTCAATTTTTTTCATTGTTAACTTTTTATATATTAGTATATATCTACTTACGTTATTGACATTGTTCGGTTTGTTGTCACTTTATTTCGTCCATCGGGTCGGTTGTTCTAGTTCAACGTGCCATGCCTCTTCCGGATGTCTCCCTTTAACTCAGCTCTCCAAGTGTTTGTTTACTACTCTAGTAGCCAGGTATTGAACTCACAAATATTTAGCTCAAATCATTGGATCTAACCAAAGCTTTTATCCACTGAGCCATTTCTGAGAAATACGTTGGTTGCATGGATCTCAGAAATATAGACAGATAGTATTTACGTTTTATTGTACAGCCAACCTGAAGATCGTTTGTCTTATTTTTGCTTTCTTTTTTGCTTATTATACTTTTTATGTGCCGTGCCCTCTTAGGTCTTAGACGATCGTGGCTATCCACAACTTCCCGTCATTCGTAGATCTTAATAACTGTATTTCTGTTATCTATTCTTAACCCTGTTTCGCCATCCATTTACTCAAGCTCATTAAGTACATTATGCCTTGTTTTTTTTTCTGTCTATCTTGCCTTCAATCAACCCGTTGAGTATCATATTCTCCAACCCCTCTTCCCTAGTTATGTTCCCCAGGAACATCAACTGTCACTTCCTGATACTAAATATATGTTTCATTTTAGTTTCCATTTTCTCTGAAACTTCGATTTTGCTAACATGTTTGGTCCATACTATCTTCAACATCTTTCTGTAGAACCTAGATTTCTGTTGCTTCAAGACTCTTCTTCATCTTTGTGAAGATTGTCCAGCAATGACTGCCATACAGGAGGACAGATATCACGTAAAAATTTAGTGCTATTGTTCTTGTTTCTAACAGAATTGTTCTGTTTATTATTATTCTGCTTAGCTTTTGGAATGTATATTTGTCTATCCCAGTACGCCTTTGGATTTCAGCGTAACACTATCCATTCCCTGTTAAACCACAATCGTTCATTTTTTTATTAAATGATAGCTTATGTGTTACTAAACTCAAAAAGGCAATATAAATTATTGTACTTTTAATTTAATATCATAATCACTGAATATTCTAGGCTTAAATCCAAATATATATTTACCTTTTTCTTTCAACTATCCTTTTTTATAATTACCAATCTTTTCTATTATTGTGTTTGTTTATCTATGAACGACTATTCGTAATTTACATACATTATACTTTTTTCCAAATGTTGTCATAGCCAGTGAAGATAGTGGTGAAAATCTCCAACTGTCTATAAAATGCTACTGTAGCATACGGATCAAAAAGCTTCTGACAACTAAATTCATCTCCAAGACAAAGAATAGACGAAGTAGACACCTGGCCCCTCATACCAGACTCTTTCAGTTAGACGAAATTCAACAGCCCAGACAGACAATCCATCTCGGACAAGATTAAGCTAGATTTTAAAACCTATGTTGCCTTTCGATCGTATCCAAATACAGAATAGGCTTTGGAAGTAAATGCAGACAGAAAACCCTGAGTGGAGCAAAATCTAGTTAGAGCTCTCTATCAAAGACAGGGCAAGTATATAATATAAAAAATTCAAACACTAATATTTCCTGGTTATAATTTATTACCTTGGAATCGTAATCACGACCCAATTCGTCAGATCTATTAATTTGTGGGTCTGATAAAGTGGGTTGTGATTACGATTCCAATGTAATAAATATAACCATGAAATATTAGTGTTTGAGATTTATATATATATATATATATATATATATATATATATATATATATATATATGTGTGTGTGTGTGTGTGTTATTATTTTATATTTTAGTTATGTTATTCATTTACAGTATTTAATTTAATATACAAATTTTATAATTTTGTTGTACATGTTTACCTATCTTTTTCGTGGTTTCCAATGAGTTTTCTTCTTTTTTTTTTCTTTTTAACTTTTTATTTTATTTTAAAACAATCGTTGTTTCGCTAGTGAAATTTCTCGCTAAGAGTTATAAGAATATTTAATGATTTTTTTAACAAGGGAGAACGTCTAACCTAATATACCAGACTTTCGGCTTCTCTCGGAGATCTCAAATCTCCCAGAAATTTTTAATTCATGTTTATTTCGAAAAATTACTTCTTTGAATTACACGTTAATTGTGCCTAATTGTTTTTTTTTTAGGGGAATCAAAATGCCTACTTATATATTCTTAAGTAAAATGATGAAAACCTGAGATTCTTGAAAAAGATTATCCGTCATTGAACATTCTGGACTGACGCTACACAATCAAAAACCAAGAACTGTACCAAATAACAGAAATGACATCACCTGAAGACTACCAGCCGCAGCAACATCTAAAATGGATATCAAAGAGAAAATAATGACATAATCAAGACGTTATCATTGCATACAACAAATAGAAGGTTTACAAGGAAACCTATATCAGTACTGGAAAATGAAATAAATGTTGCTGGAGGTGAAAAACCTGTTTTCCTAAAAAGTGTTTTAAGAGAAAGAAGTTTATAAATTTAAACCGAAAATAATACTGGTTACTCAGTCAATGAGTTTCAAATGTTTCATTTAAGCGAAACGGCTAATATTACGGTTGTCACCAAGTAAATTGTTACCGAAATAACAATCAAGTATTGCAGATATATCATATATTAAACAGTACGTACAACAGAAGTGTATTACTCGACAAGTGTGTGTAGGTTGGCCCACCGTTCAATTTATTTGACTGTTATATTTACCAGCCTCCCCACGAGGTAGGATGTGACACAAGGCCGTGTCTAATATGGGGCAATCCTATCCCAAAAGCTCAGCCAAAAATTCCACATAGACCCCGTATAAAACGGGGTCGGGTAGCTGTTTCCCTAGACGAGACCCTACCCTTCGACATAGCCTCGTCTGGAGATCCTCTCTGCCCGTAGGCAGACAGTTTGACCAGCACAGCTGGAACAGATCTATTCGACTGTTAATATTTAACACCCCCACCCCCACGAGAGATGCATATGGCACAAGGTCGAGTTTAGCATGGGTTCCCGAGCCCTTAGGCCTTGCCAAAAATATTCCCTTTGAACCCGTATAAACGTGTTCAGGGCCTGTCTACCACCCTTGACGAAAATTTGCCATTCAACAATGCAGAGAGTTCGACAGATGAACAATCTATTCGACTGTTAATATTTAACAGCCTCCACCCATGAGGGGTGTATGTGGCACAAGGCCGAGTTTACCTTGGGTTCTCCAAGCCCGTAGGCTCAGCCAAAAATATTCCCTTAGAACCCGCATAAACGGGTTCAAGGCCTGTCTACCTCGCCTGACGAAACTTTGCCCTGCGGCAAAGACTCATCCGGTTTCCTCTCTGCTCGAGGCAGAGAGTTCGACAGCTGAACAATCTATTCGACTGTTATATTTAACAGTCCTCCCACAAGGAATGTATGTGGCACAAGGCTGAGTTTAACGTGGGTTAATCCGAGCCCTTAGGCTCGGCCAAAAATATTCCCTTTGAAACTGTATAAACGGGCTCAGGGACTGTCTACCTCTCCGGAAGAAACTTTGACCTGCGGCAAAGCCTTGACCGAGTTCCTCTCGAGGCAGAGAGTTCGACAGTTGACTAATCTATGTGACAGTTATATTTAACAGTCCCTCCACAAGGAATGTACATGGCACAAGGTCGAGTTTGAAGCGGGTTTTCCGACCCCGTAGGCTCGGCCAAAATTATTTCCTTTGAACCCGCCGAAATGGGTTCAGGGACTCTCTACCTCCCCTGACGAGGCAGAGAGTTTGACAGTTGAACAATCTATGCGACTGTTACATTTTACAGGAATGTATGTGGCACAAGGCTGAGTTTGACGTGGGTTTCTCCGGGCCGGTAGACTCGGCCAAAAATATTCCCTTTGAACCCGCCGAAACAAGGACTGTCTACTTCCCCGGACGAAACTTTGCCCTGCTTCATCCGATTTCCTCTCTGCCGAGGCAGAGAGTTCGACAATTGAACAATCTGTACGACTGTTCCCCCGAGGCTTTCTCTCCTACTAATATTATAGTAGGTAGAAGAGTCCAACATAGACTCTTCAGAGGGAGGACACCATAACAATTACCATTACCATCGCTGAATCCTGAGTCACCCAAATGTCTTCAATACTTTTCTTCTGATACGAGTTTTCCATACTTCACTTAGATCGTTATTTCACTGTAATCTTGTTCCAATTCAAACAGTATTTTATTGCGTCATGTCGTTTCTTGTTTCTTGTAGTATGACAGTAATCACCCAGTTCATAACGCTGCTTAACAAAATGAATTTCTTTTACTCGATTTATTTCTGGCTATATTAATAATATCATCATACTTATTATAAAACTCGGGTTGTGTGTGTGTGTGTCTGTACGTTTATATATTGGATCGGATTTCCTACATAAAATTACTTTGCGGTAGTTCTGACAGTGCCAACCATTGGAAAAACACATTTGTTTTTGCACGAAATCAATTTGAAAACACGATTAAGAGGCATCGCGAGAATGAAAGGGGGACAACTCATGTCGAGTTATACTTATTATAAAACCCAGGTTGTTTGTTTGTGTGTGTGTGTGTGTGTGTGTGTGTGTGTGTTCGTTTGTATATGGGATCGGATTTCCTACATTTTTCAATAAAACTTCACTTTTTTTGGCAGATAGTGTTTCTTATTCTCTTGCACACTTTTTTCTTTTTTTTTACATTCAGAATGCTTTAAAAATTCCATTTACAAGACAATTGTTTATAATAAAATTCAATTCAGTCGGTTTGCTCATAACGATTGAAAACAATGTTTTTGTTTGAGTTTGGGTTTGACCAATTCGTAACAAAAAAAAAATAATTAAGACATGTGTGTCCGTCAACCTTAAACAATAATCTTTGTCAATTTTATTTTTAAGTCTTTATGATGTTTGATACTTGATCTATCTCTTACTGGTACATCCCCGGGCAAAGCCGGGTGCTGCTGCTAGTTGTTTCTAAAATGAAGCGACTGGGAAAGGGATAGTAAGGACAAATAAAAAAGGTGACCAGCAACTTGATATCACAGGTTGGCATATCTGTTGAAGCGACAACAATTTCGAATAGCCAATGTTCTGAACAAAAAATAACGGTAGTTTTACAATTTTGGGCTAGCCTACGGATTTTATAACAGATATAGAGATGTTTACTGCATTAGTCATGACATAGCGATGTACACAAAGCCTTTAGGAAACATCAAATAGACTTTTCCAGAAATTACTGCGAACATAGTAATCCATTATAAGATAATGTTTGTTAACGGCATTAATAAAACCTTACATAAAAAAAAACAATTTTAGCCTTTAAGGTCTGAAGGAACAAGTTGGGGATTAATGCGTTCAAATTCGCCAAATGATAAGAGAGATAACATTATTAATAAAGAATGAGTTACTTTCATTTCAGAAACTGAAGAAACGTGCATAAATTATTGGTCGGCTGGCAACAACGATAAGAACTTGTTTCTTCTTTCGTTTTGCTTTTGTATCTAGTCACCAAAACTAATACACGTTTTAACAATACATGAATATATTGAAGCTACCTTAGATGAAAAGTAAAACAAATGTATCCAATGACAAAAGAATACTGAAGCGATACAAAATTGAAGAGAAGATTTATTGGTCCTTTTATTCAAATTGAGGCACAGTCAGTAATAATTTAACTTCAGTGAGAAATAAAAAGAGAATGTGGAAGTACAGTGTAATATCAAATATCGTATGCAGCGGTAAGTTCTGGATCTTCTCCTATATTCGGTTTCATTGCAGGACCTATGCGATCATGGCTCTCCCGGACTTCCTGTGTATAGTAGGTCAAATTTACTTTTGTTTGTTTGTTGTAACTTCACTCGCAACTACTTTTTCGCTATCCGTTCGTACAAGTGCATCAGTTAACCCCCTCCCTATAACCAGGTTGGTTGAGCTGGCCCCAATATTGGAGTTTCAAGGGAATTTGGAATTCACAAGTGGTCCCCATGTAGCACAAGGTGAAGGTTTCGTGCAGGACCATCCACACTTTTTCAAAGGTTGAATACAGATACCTGGTGCACTACGTGCCACAAGGTCCCTCAAACGACCGCAGATTTTGAATTCAGAGTGTTTCCTTCTCCTAGACCAGTTGCCATCCAAGGCTATAGTCCTGTCCTGCTATTTACCCATATCTGGAGGGAGAAGAAGAGGATTCACACCAAGGGTATTAGCAAGTGGGTTGGACTGGAATTCAAACTCTGCCCTCCGATTCCTCAATCCAAGCCGTTATCCATTACTCCACCGTGCCTCCTCTTTGTCCGTTTGTCCTTTTTATCTTTAACGTTCCCAATGGTTGTCAAACTCTCCAAACTCACCTTACAGATGATGTGCCTGAGAAATGTACGTTATGATATCATTTTGCATGGTTATCAGCAATAGAAAAAATTGAGGAAATCCAAATCAGAGAAGCTAATATCAACCAGTTATATAAATTTGAATATTTGCGAAGTGTTTTAACACATAACAGACAATGGGATACTGAAATAGAAGGAATATTACAGTATCAAAATATGCATTCCAAAATTTAAAAAAATATCAACAAACAAGAGATTTTCACGTGTAAAGTACAACAAAATTACAATTTTCTTTTATGACAGTGAATGCTGAACAATTTTCTCAGAGATGGCGAGATAATCAAAGGCAACTGAAATGTGATTTTACAGAAGGATATGAAAATAAAATGGGTGGGGTGTTAAACAGTAGATAAGGATTAAGTTCAGAATGCATGGTTTTCAGCAAAAATAACCGCCAAACATGTAAATTACAAATTGGAGTTACCAAAATCAAACAAGTACAATAATTTAGATATATAAGTGATTTGTCAGAGGACAGAAAGTGCAACACTGAAGTCTGAAGTTGCATTAGAATAGCAATACATAAGTTACAGTCCTATTACATGTCATAAATGCTGAAACATCTCTTGAAAAGATGAAGAAAAACTTGAAGGGATATGTGGTTATACAGAAGGATACTGAGAATATCATCGACTGAAAATATGAGCAACGACGAAGTTTTAGAGATAAAGAGAAGCATAATATACACTTATAAACAAACATAGATAGTTATAATTTCTAGTGTGCATAATAGGGAAGTGGGTTTGGAATATTTAAATTTACAGGACAGAGTAAAAAAAAACATATAACCTAACTGGCGAGGTATACATATGGATGGCAGAATAGGGTTTCGGAGATATCATGAAAAGACATTTTTTCAAAAACTTACCCAGGACAAAAAATTGTAGTGAGTGAAGTCCAAAAACATCCTGAAGGGACGCGACACATAATAGAAGAAGAAGACGAATAATAATAATAATAATAATAATAATAATAATAATAATATCTTCATATAGGAAGTAACAGACATGAGCTTCTACTAACAAATGCTCAGAGTCTCCTGCACAAATCGTACGAAGATCATGTGAGTGTTTAACAAAATAGGAATTACAATGTCACTTATACGGATAATTAGAAGTAGAAAATTGAAATTTCTAGGACACCCAATGTGGAAAGCCTTTCGAATTTGAGTCTAACCAGTCTTAATGGAACAAATGGATGCATGATGAAACAGTCAATAAGGTGAATAAATGACTGTATGGTAGAACAAAGAACAAAGAAAAATAGTAAATGCTACAAAAGTTACGTAGAACAATAAGATGAAAGGGCAATTTGAGAAGCCATCACAAACAGTATCCTGAAGAGTGACCAATCAAAATATGGATATACAATTAAAACATCGTTTAAAATCATATATATATATATATATATATATATATATATATATATATATATATATGAAGGAACAGAGCACTTAAAATTTACTATATTTACAGAGGAAGAGTCCTCAGTATCAGAGCTTTTATCGATGCAAACATTGTAGACACGGGGGGAATAACAATGTATGGTAACTATCTGTTTCAAGTCTCCATTCAGGTTTCAGTCCCGCTATACTTGACCCTATATATATTAGGTTGGTGCAAAAATAATCCCGTTTTTTGACGTTAAAACATACGTCAAAAAACGATATTATCTTTGCACCAACCTAATAGATTACTTCAGAATTATGTAGATGGGACAATAAGGAAACAGTCTCTTCCCTGATATTTTATCTAGGGAGAATTCTTAAGAACATTTTTTGTCGTTACCTCACGATTGCCTTGTCTTTATTTATCATATAATATTCATTTATATATTAAATTTATTTAATTGTTTTTGCATAATTTTCTTTTCTTTTATGTTTCTCTATTTGGTACAAAGTTTATTACAACTGTATACGGGTGCACCTTTAAAACACCCGATGGCCAGACATTGGCGACAGATCTTTTACAAGCTTTTTAATGGTAGGTCCCTGAAGATTGTTATAAATGGCCACAATCAGCAATCAATGCAGGCATCACCACCCATCAAATCAACCCTCTTTTTGATCTACAGAAATGATCTACATGCTCAGAGAATCTATGCCAATGAGACAACTATATACGTGCTCACCTTTAAAACACGATGTTCAGAGATTGGCGACTGATCTCTTTTCCAATCTTGCACAAACTACCCAATTAGGTAGAAAATGGATGGGTACATTCAATGCCTCAAAAACCAATCTAGTTATATCCTATCATCACGACTTGATCCAGAACTACAACTAATCAGGATGAACATAGGTCTTCTCAGGAAGCACCTTGCCTGGAAGCCTTTTGGGCCTCAAACTCACACCTGGCCTCAAGATCATTTGTAAACATCTATGCCGATTATACAGGTACACCTCTAAAACTCTAGATGGTCAGAGACTGGCAACTCATTTCTTTTCTAATCTTGTACATACTACCCAATATGGTAAAAGCTGACTGATTGCATTCTATGACTCAAGCTACTTACATTCCATCATTTCAGATCCAGCCACGAGTCACCACCAATCAGAATGAATGGATGAGGTATTTGGGAAGCACCGTGCCTTAAAAGACTACTAGGACTCACGTAGAACTCATACACATGATCCATTGCTAAAGATGCAGGTAAAATGATCAGTTCCTTTTAGCGCTACTTTAATTAACTGGTTCCTCCTGTTATCCTTTAACATTACAAAACCCACATCATTCAGATAATGGGGTACTGATGTCATATTTGGGTGGGAGCAGAGAACCCTTGTTGGTGATGACTTATTTTACATTCAATGCCTCGAAGACAAAGCAAGTTACATAAAATCATCGCCGATCTGACCCCGACCTACCACCAATCAAGATGAAAGGAGTTCATTCAGGGGAAGTAGCGTGCCTTCAAAAAATGTTGCGCCTCAAACTCACACACAGCCTCAAGTGGAACATGTACATACGACACGTTCTTAAGAATTCAGTTAAAATTGTCGGCTCTCTGTACCGCACTACTAAGTATCTGATTTCTCCTGCTATCATCTAATTTTACAAGAGAAAGATCAGGTCAAAAATGGGGTACTGTTGTCATATTTGGGCAGGAGCTGTCATGAACACACTCTCCAGCCTTGACAGAGTTCAAAAGTGTCTTCGAACCCTTGTGGGTGTCGAATTATTCTTCACTTTTCAACACCTGTCCCACGGGCAGTAGGTGGCAAGCCTCTCGCTGCTCTACCGCTAATTACATGGAAAGTGCTAGGAGGAACTACACTTCCTGGTGCCGCCGAGACAAACCTTCATGGCAAGAAAAAGCCATGCCACATAAATAGTAGCAAAGTACCAGCATTCTCTCCATATTCCATCGGTTAGAAGTAATTCCTCCCGCGGACCACTGCCCTGTGAAATCGACTTCCAACAGGACGTTTCCCCGATCACTACAATCTCAACCTATTCAAGGCTACAGTTAATGGTTATCTCCCTCACCTATACACACAAATGGCCTCCTAACATAATAGTCTACCTCGAATGGCTCCCGGGTCGTGCGAAGGGTGATCGCACTGCAAGATTAATTAGATTATGTTATTGTGTTTAGTTTTTCTTTTATCATGATGGTAGTGTCGTAGATAATTGTTTTCAGCTCTACATTTGCAAATAGTCTCTAAATTTTATGTAGGAAATATTTGAAAGAAAACATTTTTTTACTAAAATACTAAGCATTTTTTTTTTAAATTGCAGCGAGTCATATTATGACGCGTATTAAATAAAGTGTAGGAAATTCAAGCTTTTCTTTTGGGCTTTAATTATCTGGCAAACACTGAAAATCAGTCTTATTTTAAATAAAAAAAAACATTTTTAATTAAGCACAAGGAAATAGATTTATCATTAGACAAAATATTAGTAAAATTAAAAATTATTTTCCTGAATATATTGAAAACAAATTCCGAAATAAAATTAACATTAATTAGCACATCAATACATTTAAATGATATCAATATGGGATGAAGTATCTTTCTATATCATTTTCTTTACTGTAGAGCTCTGATCTAATGCTACGACTTTTAACATTCTCAAGGCAGAAAAGAGTTTTATTCAAATAATTAGAAGAATCATTATATAAAGCAATAACAAAACAGATACATTTTGTAGACCTCGCAAAAGACTAGATTGGAAATTAATATGAAAACAGATTTTTAAAATGTATTTTAAATTTTAACATTAACATTAAGTTTCCTCTATCAGGCAATAATGGAAGACACATGAAAGTATTAATAAATAAAAGAATCCACCTCGTTATGCGCAACTCCATACTGTCAAGCATTGCTCCTGTCAAGGGCTAAGGCTTGTGTTAATACATAGCGAATGAGGTGTACCTCCAAATACAGCAGAATCTGTTTTCTTCTTAGTAGCCTTCTTCTGCGAGCGTGAGAATAAATTCCAATCATAAAGCTACATTTATTTAATGTCAATTATTTTCTTACGATTTGCACAAAAGTTGACAGGCAATCAACTTTTGATTATTTATTAGTTTTCAATGTTTTGAAAAAAAAAAAAAAGATCTCAAACACTATCTTTGAATTTCATTGTTTGTATTACTTGTATACAGTATAGGGTAATAACCATAAAAGCTTTGAATAAAATCTGGATTTACTTTCAAGAAAACACACAGAGCTATATTGACAATAGTTTTTACACATGTACTGCATCGGCAAAAGAAAACTTACACATAGTGGTACTGCAAATTCCACATTAAAGGTGAACGTTTTGGCAGCTGTGTGGTGTGAATTTTACTCGATTTTATAAAGTGAAAGTCGTGATTGGCACAAACGGGAAGACAAATCAGTATGAGTTTTTTTTTAAGTCATCAATCGGATACAATTAGACTGAGAAGAGACAATCTCTGGATAGTCTATGTAGAGATTTCATTAGACTGTCGTCCATCTATAAAACAATATGGTCAGCCAGAGTAATAGATCGCAGTCGCTGACACTTTCAGTCTGGCTGCCTCTCTTTGAACGCACAGACACACACAAAAACAAACATACACCCACACATATGCGAACAAGGAAAAAAGAAAAAAATATCTGATGTGCCATCGCACCTGCTTTGATAAAGCTTCTCAGAGGACGAAAAGCGTCGGCTAAGTTTTCCTTTTGTCTGTATTCTTATTGACCTATTACAGATATAGTCTATCTGAAATTTGTACACACGCACAAACATACACACAAACACATACACACGTATATATATATATATATATATATATATATATATATATATATATATATATATATATATATATATATATATATAATTGTGAATTTGGGAAACAGTCTCTCTTTTATTTAATGTTTCATGTGTTCGTATAATTTTATTCTTTTCTTGGAGTAAATTGTCCTAATTTTACGTGTTTTGATAGTTTATTCACAATTAAAATCAAAATTTCCATGGTAACAGCCAGGGCGAAGTGTTTAAAATAGGGGTGTTGAGTGTTAATAATTTGTATCAGTATATAGATAACTCTGGAAATTTTGATTTCAGTTGTGAATATACTATCAAAACACGTAAATTTCAGAAATAAGTTATTCCAAAAAAAATTTTGCTTGAAGATGGAACAGAGCTTAACTCAATTTATTTCAAATAATTATATTGAAGTTTTCGGCTCTTGTTTTGAAACATGAGACCTCTTATGTAGCATGTTGGAATCATATTTTTAAATAAATAATTATATTTATGCTCTACTTTTGTATCAAGCACTATTTTTTTAAAATAATAACAAAATTACTAAAGAACTTTGGATTATTTACCTAACCAGTTCTTTCCTATTTTCTATATATTTTCACACATTATATATATATATATATATATATATATATATATATATATATATATATATATATATATATATATATATATATATATATATATATATTGGCGTGCGAGTGTGTGCATTGTACAGAGATAGTTATGTAAGTGCCACATCATTGAAAATTGACTGAAAACTATATCACGGGTTAACACAAGCCTTATAAGTTTGAGAAACTGAACAGTACAAAATCATGTACGTTATGCTATAAAATATCACAGATTATTTGTGTATAAATTAACTGACAAATTTAGTTACCGTGGGTCAAGTTTCCAGGATTTGAAATTATATTTCCTTTAAAAGATATTTAACTCTATTTGACATGCTTCTCTTTACTCTTTATTCACTTTTCCTTGATTTCCTTTCAACTGCAAAATATATCTAATCCTCTCTTTCTATCCCTTTTCCTACAATCGTATCGTCGTGATACGAGAAATCTCTAAGATACTTCTTATTCTTCCGGGTTTCTCAGCTCTTTTAAAGACCCCAAGTTACGTTTAACTTACGATTATCACATGTTATCAGAAAAATGGTGATAAAGACCAAGTTAATTCATTAACTGAAAGAACATGCTGTAATCGTCAACTTACAGATAAAGAGCATAGTGATTTAAATATTTTTAAAAATTTGTTTATGAAAGATTAACTGTCATTTTCCGTCAGTGTAAAGAGCTAGTTGTTGTTGACGGGACATTTATCGTAGTAGCCAAATGTAAAAAAAAGCCCGCTAATAGTTCTAATACAATCAGAACATCTATAAGTGTTTGAAAAGTGCACATAATTATTGATAAGAAACCCAAAGAATCAATTAAAACTTTTGCTAATAAGCTTATTCAACGGCAAAACCGCACAGTATCGTAAGGCAAAAACCTGTATTGATGAGTTACAATAGCCATGATCACGTTACACCAAACATCTGAACTACTAGCTCTCCAGATCTCAATAATTTGTACTACTACGTATGGGATGTAGCCGAGTGGGAAGTCATGAAATTTTAAAATCTCTTAAGCTTGTTATAACTAACACAATTCCCCAAATAGTCAAAGGTCATCTGATTATGGTATGTCAAAGTTTCAAATCTCTTATTGATACAGTCGTCGACGCTAAATATGGAATCGTTAAACAGATGCGTCAAGAAGAGTCACAATTTCATTGATGACAATTATTGTTTCTTAAATGGAGCTCTTATTTCATGACGTATGGATCTTTTTGCTAAATTCATGCAAATCTCCTAAAAGAACCGAGGAATACTGTATATTCTTTTAATAAGATACTTCATAGCACGTACTCTGAATCCATTATAACAACTGAGTATAGAAAATTTGTAAATTCCAAAATCTTCGAATATATAAAATAATGCGTGGATCAATGATAACAAATTTAGAAGAGGAGATAAGGAAATTGAATATTTAATAGGGGGTTCTTTATGTAGTTTTACTCAACACCACAAGACCAAAAGATAAACTAAACTATCGAGTCTTTCATATGAATGATATGGATATCACTAAACTCGTTCATAAATCTTTAAACTGTCAGCTTTATACATTCGATTTCGAAGATCAATGTTTAAAGTGGATCTGAGCGAGTGAAGCCCGTGGGTTTTGGCAAAAATGACTGCGCGTTTCGGACTGGCGCTAAAGAATTACAAACCCAAAACTGTACCAAATAATAGATACTACATCACTTGAGAACTTTGATGAACAACAGATATGATAGAACATTTATCTCGAAGAGAACATAATGATATCATCAAGATGCTGTGATTGCAAACAATTCCAAACGAAAGACAAGGAAGAAAACCCCCGTTAGACAAATGAGTTCAAAGTTGTAACATTTTCAAAGAAAGATCGCATTAAATGTCAAGTAAAGAAAAAAAAAGAACGTGATAATTTTCATAGATCAAAATTATTTCATTATTTTATGAGGGGTAAATAATTCGGTAAGGTACAAAGGTTTAGAAAAATATTACTGAATATAATAGAATTCAGAAATTATTCTAACTTGCTTACAATATATATTCGGCCGAAGCTCTGGTCAATAGATAAAAATAGTAACCTATATATATATATATATATATATATATATATATATATATATATATATATATATATATATATATGTGAAGGTAATTATTTTTATGTATGATGCACAAGTTTAATAGAACTATGATTTTTCAGTACTTAAATTGAAATGGAGGGACGCGTGGCTATGATTTATTTTCCCCCTTATATATATACATATATATATATATATATATATATATATGTGTGTGTGTGTGTGTGTGTGTGTGTGTGTGTGTGTGTGTACAGATAGCGTGATTGAATTATGTTCTACTAAGAGGAAAATCGAATGTCTCCACTGTTACAAATAGGCCTGAGTTCATATACCCGTTAACAGATAAGTCGAAGCTCTTCACCTAGATATTTTCCTTGAATTCACCGTTAGATGCCAAAAGATATCCCCTTCCTGACTTCGCATCTCTCACCGAGCACAATCTCGGTATTATTTTCATTACAGCACATCAGAACCCGTAAATTCTAGTGATTAATTATATCAGCCCGGAATTACACCCGGATTCTAGCTAAGTTATTTTTCCTCTGCTTGAAGGAGAAATCATCCCGATGACTGTAGAAAGAGTCAAGTGTATACGTGATATTCAAGAATGCGGACTAGAGCCCTTTCTTCCCTTCTTTGTATAGACCCATCCGTCTCTTGGACAATCAACGACCTTCTTGTTGATTATAGCGTCAGATAGCATAATAAGGATCCTTAGGTAACTATTTGAGGCTATAATCAAGAAGAAGATTGTTGAACACGTAGATAAGTATAACCTCTTGACTGACGAGGAGTACGAGTTTTAATAAGTCTGATGTACAGTTGATCTCCTAACACTCATTTCTCGTAGAATTTGTGAGGCTCTTGACAATAGATATACATGACGGTACAGAGCATTTGATATTTCGAAAACCTTTGACAAGGTGTAGTACAAATATTTGCTGTTCAAGATCTCCAGCTATGGAATAACTGGAAGAGTCTACTCATTCATAAAGTGAGTAGTGAGTAGTACCCTGAAGGTTGTTGTTAACGGCCTCTTCGCTGGGGACCTAGTAATCAACAGAGGCGTCCCCAGGTGTCACATCTCGAACTAACCGTCTGTGGACATTGCATAAATGATCTGCCTAAGAATATAATCAGATCAAATTTCAATATATATGCCGATGATACGACGATATACGTGTGTACCTAAAGAACTTGTGATGATCAGAGATTGGCAGCTGATCTCTGATCTGAACTTGCTCTAACGTCTCAGTAGGGGAAATAATGGCTGGCTGGAAAAAAAAACAAAAAAAAAATAGTTACTTTCTATCATCACCGATCTGAAGCGGAACTACCAGCAGTCACGTGAATGTATGGGACTTCCGGTCGTTTACTATGGGAATATTGGTCATGAAAGTAACTCCTTAATTCAACAGCAAATCGTACATACGATACATCGTTTATGATGCATGACAAATGATCGGCTGGCTGTACTACTTCGGAAAGTACCGGACTCCTCGTCCAATTTCCTACCTTTATAAGACAGAGATTAGGCATAAAATGTTGTCATGCTTGGACGCTAGCTAAGTTTCTCTCACTTTCCAGTCTCGATAATGTCTAAAAGCATCTCCGAGTTCTTGTAGGAGACAAATTATTTTCAATCCAGGAAACCCTCTCTCATATCAGGGATGTGGCAAGATTCTACTTGCTCTATGGTAACATCCATAGATATGTTCCTCGGACGAAACACATACCTTGGTTCTGCCACGTGTAACTTTCACGACTAGGACACTCCATGCAATTCACATGGTAGCAAAAAACATACAATTACTCCGTATTGCATTGATAAGATCCACAAGAACTGCTTCTTCCCTAAATGCTCTGTTTATAATTAACAGTATTAACGATATTTACCGGCCTGAATGTCGGAGAGAATCTCATAGGAAATATGCATCCTCCGACAGGAATCGAACCTGTATACTATAAGGAACCATCATATCGTGATTTACCGATTTAGCCACAGAGAAGCATTTTGGTCAGCAAGGTCGATTTGACTGTTTTTAAACTACAATTCTAGATGATTTTCTCTCGTACATTCATAATAGCTAGTTGCGTATCCAAATGTAAACAATGACGTCGCACATAAAAATGTCTTAAAATAATTGTCGGACTTTGTCCATTTCATAATGTGTGAAGTTAAATATATATATATATATATATATATATATATATATGTATATAATTCTCACATATAAAATATCAACACAGGGAATGTTATTCGTGAGAATGAACGGTTTTTGGTAACTATTATCATACACAGTATCTGCAAATTATTCAATCAGACATGCCTAAAAGGGAATATGCTACTTAATATATATATATATATATATATATATATATATATATATATATATATATATATATATATATATATATATATGGGCGGCGTGCGTACGTGTGTGTGTTCGGTTTGAGTCAAGCATATTTTTTGTGTATGGTCTGTATATCATCTACTGCACACACACACACATATATATATATGCATCCATACATATGTGTGTGTGTCTGTCTCTGTCTGTATGTATATATATATATATATATATATATATATATATATATATATATATATATATATATATATATATATATATAACATAATCATCCTAGCTATTAATATTCATGATTAATATACGTCAAATTATATTAACTGACGTATATAAAATTAAATTATGAACATAATTTTTCTGACCATTTTCAAAATTAGACTACAATAAGTACTAAATATTAATATAAGATATAATTTAATAATACATAATTGAGTGTCCCTATACCTGTACACCAGACAATTGCTAATGCAGATGCCTGCTCAATGAGATTTTTGGTTATATTCTAGTTATGCTGAGATCAGATAAATTTCTTGGTAATAGCATAATATGAACAGTGCTGATACTTTTGAAAAATTATTCATGATGACTTATGACTTTATGCTAGCAAAACCATCGATGGTTTTCGCTAGCATATCCAGATAGTCGCTTGAGGGTGAAATGTTTCTCTCCTAACAAATCGACGTGGCTGTGACACACACACACACATATAGTCATATATAAAATTTTAAATTGCAATTCATACACACACACGCATATATATATATATATATATATATATATATATATATATATATATATATATATATATATATATATATATATATACATGTTTGTGTATGTAATATTTCATGCATACGTGGGTATAAATATACCCATGTATAGGATTTGTGTATACTGAAAATATTCCAGTAACCAAAAATATTATTCTTAAAATACAGTGTAGAGCAAATATAATTCAGCCGAAAATTATAACCCAAATATTTTATTTACTTCTGGTGTCTTAACAAGTGATGGTTTTGTATGTATTCAGGCCCCATCACTTGATAAGAAACCAGAAGAGCTGAAACAAAATAGTTATTTTTGTAGTTATTTTATATCATATTTATTCTATAATTTTCCAATAAATTTTATATATATATATATATATATATATATATATATATATATATATATACATATATATATATATATATATATATATACATATATATATATATATATATACATACATATATTTATATATATACATATATATATATATATATATACATACGCGTATATATATATATATATATATATATATATATATATATATATATATATATATATATATATATATATATATATATAATGTAAATACGAAAACTGCAATATTTGCCGACGCGTTTTTTTTCTTGAAAATGTCCGCATTGAACGAAACACGTCGGCTAATATTACAGTATTCCTGTTGCTTTTTACATTTATAAAGATGGACTTTTTCTGCAGGTTAAATCTGATAAATTCTTCACACACACACACACACACACACACACACATATATATATATATATATATATATATATATATATATATATTATTTACTATCTTCATGAGAGGATCGTCTTGGTTATCGCAGAGAGGGAGAGTTTGTTTTTCTGAACAATGCAAAGCATCTGTATATATCGTAAATCGTACGAGTGTTACTGATTCCTAACCAATCATTTCTCCCATACTATCTCTTTCCATACACACACATAGAAATATATATATATATATATATATATATATATATATATATATATATATATATATATATAAGGCGCTTATGTATGTGATTATATATCATACATTATCTTTTTATATCACGAGTCGTTAAACTTACTTCTTGATATAATTTAGTCAGGAAAACATTTGCCAAGATGGCTTACGTATATTTTTGCTATAGCAGGAGTGTTTTTTTCTTCGGTAGATTTTAAAATATTTTACATGATATTTTTTTTCTTTCTTTGCGAAAAGAATGGTGACTAGGCTCACGGTGCTTTCAGGCGAAAGATTAAAAACATCGAATTAAACCAGCTGAAGATCAAGAGATTTAATATCTAATAAACAACGTCCCAATGTCTCAAGACATTTGCACACGACCTGATTAAACGCCAATACAAAGATAAAAGCAATGCATAAAAGTCAGATACAGAAACCATTACGTTCGCAAAGGGGAGCTGAAACAAACGTGAGCATCGTCTCTGGAGCTGGTCTGAGTTAGGTATAATTTCTGTAAGTAAGCAGGCGGTAGACACAGCAAGAAGAAACTGACATTACTGATGGGTAATGCAGATGGGGCCAGATCCGCTGCACCTTTCCTGACGACAACTGGCACATTGCTGAAGAATCTAACTTCATTATTTTAAGTGCCACTTTCTGGAACACATGTCTTTGAGAGAACCTGAAGTTTAATCTTGAATGAGGCCGACTCCGGATAAAGTCCCGGTAGTCTATCGGAAAATATGTTATATCTAAAAATGGTGACGGTTGAGAATCGTATTGCATTGACTTCTCTTGTGGGTGGTTTGTCTTTCTAACGATCGAGTGGCTTCAAATTCTTATAGCTTTCCGGATATGGAGTGCTGCTTATTTTAACACAACACAAACAAATGATAAAAAACGATATGAAGAAAAATATTTTCAGTATATGAGTATAAATAAGGAAAATAGAACTGTATCCTAAATACTTTCGAACAATGGGTATATACGGCACGCTTATACATACATACATACATACATACATACATAAATACATATATATATATATGTATATATATATATGTATGTATATGTGTGTGTGTCTATGTGTGTGTGTGTATGAGTGTGTGTATGTGTGTGTGTGTGTCTGTGTGATGGACATATCCCATTTTTTTTTCTTTGTCGTATTTGTAACTTCAATCCCACCAGTGACCTGCATACAAATCTACATATTCTGAAACGGCGAGGATCTCGGAACATAACCACTGATATATTTGGTGATGCTTTTCACTGTAAATACGCCTGAGTTCGACACACACACACACACACACACACACATATATATATATATATATATATATATATATATATATATATATATATATATATATATATTATAACAATGAAGCAGTCATACAAACAATAAATTAGTAAGGTAAATGGCTAATTCACTTCCCTAGCAAATTTAAAATTCAACCGCTCTTTGAATGATGCAATCTTTGTTTTTAGATGTTCTGTATGTCCCATAAATATGCTAGTATTTTCGTTAGGTAATCCTTTCATCATCGAATATGGATATTATTTTTCTTTTTAGATAAAATTTAGCTAACGTCCGAGACAAATATATATATATATATATATATATATATATATATATATATATATATATATATATTCTAATGAAAAAAGAAAATGATGTGTCGTTTTCGAATTTACATTACGCACAGATACGATTGGGAAAGTTATGAATCTTTTGTCTCCGTGTTGAATAGCAGGACTAACTAAGTCATAGAGCCTTGTCTGAAAACCAGTCTCCCGCAGAAAAAAAACGGTAATCTACTGCGAAAAAGCATCGAAAGAGACATGGTAGCCTAAGCGTGTATCACGTATGGTGCTTTACTGAATAAACCTGAATGCACGCGTTTGCTTTTCATAAATCCATTTCGAGCACGTATTTATTTTAATGGTACAAAATGTAGATTTGTTAATGTCTCGTTCAGTTCTACAGATCTCTTTGTCAGTTGATTCGTCTTGACAAGTTGGTAACGTAGTCACTGTGCGTTCTCCCACTGGACTGGGTAGTTTGTATTGGAATCTCAGGCCAGTAATAACTGAACAGTGCTACACCTTGGCTCTTTTTAAGAACAAGACGGGATATTCTGACATATGAAGTGTGTATCGAGAATAATCTACCCCCCAAAGATTAGATAATAGATTCAGTTCGAAATTCTGTGAAGTTAAGCTAAATACAGACCGAAATTTTACGAAAATATCTGCAATGATGCAGACAATATTCTGCGTGTAAAAAAGGTAAGCAAATATTCCGTAAAATTTTGAAGTTGGAAGTAATGTTATATACAGTAATCAGAATAGAGTTGGTAATGTCTAATTTTGATTCAACTCTAATCCGCATATACTTTTATGCTTTGATTCCAATGTAAAATGTCAATTATTTTTACGTTCTGTCTCATTTTGGCTCTTGTATAAACCGGAATTATTTCGACATTTTTAAATCGAGTGCGAATTTGATTCAAGCATAAGCAGAACATATATATATACATTTGACTCAAATGTAAAATGGACCTTTTTTAAAGATTTTCACACTGTGATTTATAGAAAAAAAATTATATTCAATATTATACAAACACACAAGTGTGTAGATGGCGTTAACATAACTAAAATACACAACAATATCAAACACTCTATAACAAAGTCATCTTTCTTTCTGGACACACACACACACGCATATCTATATATCTATCTATCTATCTATATATATATATATATATATATATATATATATATGTGTGTGTGTGTGTGTGTGTGTGTGTGTGTGTGTGTGTGTGGTTGGATAGATGTGAGCTTGTGACCCTGGGTTTCACGCTTTAGCGATCGTCAGAAGCTCACATCTATCCAACCATATATGTTAGCTCTATCTCTGATATTGAGCGCTTTCTAATAAGTACCGCGCATATAATATATAAATGATTATACATATATATATTTATTTATATTTATATACACACACTTTTCACACAGATATATATATATATATATATATATATATATATATATATATATATATATATATATATATATATATATATATATATATAACTTCAAACGATATGTTTAGTGCATAATAGTGCTGTGTACTCTGGAAAATTAATAAAGAAAATATGATTAAATTTTCTACCTAGGGCGTTTCTCGAATTAAATAGTGTAGAAGACAAATGGAGGATTTCATCAAATACGTGTATCCACTAAAGATAACGTTTGAAGTAATAAATATATGTCAGCAAGATTGGTTAGGCAACTCATCTGGGCAACACTGAATTCAAATTTTAAGGATTGCTTCCGAGCCTCGTGCTACCATTTTTTTCTTTCCAAATGTGTTACCGTTTCTACACACACCTAAAGCTCTGGTCGTCTAGTGGTTTGGTTCTAAGCAATAAAGTTTCTCACACATTGAGAAGAACGTAGCGTCTGATACAAATTCTACTACTAATACCATACGCACGCGTACTCATACACACTTACATACACATACCCACACATATATACGTACATATACATATGAATGCAAATGTGTGTAGATTTCTCACAATTGAGAAGATGTGTAACAATGGAAATTCAATCTCCAGTTGATATTCATAAAATATAGCAGTGATTGTAATAACATACGTATTCGGATTATTATTTTTATTATTATTAATAATAATGATAATATGAATATAATTACTATTGAGCGAGAGTTTAGCATGCTATTAGAGAGAATGCTGAATAAATAATGAAGTTCAATATACTTATTGCTGATTCCGTTTTGATAAGTCTATACAACACACATGTATCACTGTCAAATATGTTTGTGAAAATGACAGATTTTGTTAAAAACGGCACAAATGTTTTGTATTTTCCCAGTAAGAAAGTTTTTTAAACCAGTCAGTTCAAATGGTTTCCGATTGAAGATATCCACATTTTCAATTTCTGCCCCCAAAGCCGCATAGGTTGCCAAACCCATCAAACTTAAAAAAAAAAATTCCTCTCGATACACGACTACTATGTTCCTTCATTAAATGACCCTCAATCTGTGATTGACTGGGGCAGGAAATGGCTTGTATATTTGAAACTCTCCAAAACAAATATGCTCTTATTTACCAATGATAGAGAAACATCCCTGCCTCCTATGGAGTATGGCTGATGTTCAACTCTCCGCGAGCGTCTCTCTGCGCCTTCTTGGTCTCACGTTTGCCACTGACTTGATGTGGAACAACGACATTGAATTTAATAGCTGCTTCGGCCTCAAGGAAAGTTGGTCCTCTGTGTCGCACCAGAAGCTATTTCCTGCCTGAGTCCATCCTTCAAATCTAACATTCGTCCTTGCATGGAATACCGTTGCATATATATAGTCTGGTGCCCCCGCTGTACATCTTGAGGTTATCGACAAAATCCAATGACGTATATGCAATGTGATAGATCCTGACCTGCCATCTCGACTACAGTCACTTTCTCAAACATGTGATGTGACATCCCTCAGTCATTTCATGGCAACGGCTCTGACGTGCTACTTTCACTAGTATCCCAACTATGAATTTAAGCGCTCTACTAGGTTGGCATCTCGATTCTATCTTTTCAATGTCGAAACAGTTAAATGTACTCGCCTCTTCTACCCCTATAACTTCTTCTGTCGCACTTCTCAGACGTGGAATTCCCTTCTATTTACTTGCTTCCCCGATAGCTATAATCTTCACATATTTAAAAGGAATGTCAATCGACATCTTCTAATGCCTTGATCTTGATACCTATCCTCCTTTTTAACCCTTTCTCAAACAGCTCTCTTAACACTTACTTTCACTCTTTGTAACCCCTTGCATGCTAGTGGCATTCCCGCCTTGCTTGGGAGGAAATGCTTAAGAAAAAGGATGGTTATCAGTATTAGCAATAGTATTAGTGGAAGCGCGATGAAGTAATGGAAAACGGTTTGGATCTAGGAATCGGAGATGAATTCGAATTCCAGTCAAATCCATTCCATTCACATACATGCTAATACCCTTGTGAAAGGTATGAATCCTCTTCTTCTCTTCCTAGTTATGTGTAAATAGCAGGCCAGACCTTGGATAACAACTGATTTACCGCAGAAAGAAATGGTAAGATACAGCGGGGAAAAAAAATCTGCCTCGCCAGTCATGTATCGAAATATACATGATCCCCTAAGCGTATATCAGGCATGGCAGATATCTAACTGACTGAATAGTAGTAGTAGTTTTGACATAATCAAATATATTTCATTTTTAAGAGGAAATGAAGCGTATGACGTTTAAATTCACCTGCAAGTTCTAGGCGCCGTGTGTCTTCAGCATGTGGGCGATCATGGCCTTCTACCTTCGCCTACAAATTGTAAATCTGAGCAAATTTTGCATTCTTTCGCCAAGTCTCCCAGACATGGTTTCATCAATCATTCACACAAGGTCGTCTGCTAGATTGGCCCAATGCCACCTACTCTTGTGACTGTCATAATATTTACGCCCTCCTACTGTGCCCTTGAAATTTAAGTTGTCCCTTTAGGATTCTGAATATGTGTACCTTTTTTGTTTATTTAACTTAAGATTTCTTTGTTGATTATGCATTCCATTCAGTATATTCCCATCATCCTTCTGTAGAAGGACGTTTTTTTCGCCTTTGTTTTCCTCTTCATCTGCGAGATTTTACAGCATACAAAATAGTGCTATTTCTTTATTTCTTATTCATCCATGTAACGTATTACAGTATTGTATAATATTAGATAGTATCTATTATATTATATAATAATATTAGGTTGGTGCAAAAATAATGACGTAATAATGTCGTTTTTTGACGTATTTTTAACGTAAAAAAACGTCATTATTACGTCATTTTATGCACTAACTGAATGAGTAATGGCAATTTGCAGCTTAATTAATTGATATTTCTTTTATGATATAGCAGTATTCTTTAAACGATTACTGGTTCATACACTTTATCTCTTCTATGTTTTCCTTTCAATTAGACACATTGGCGGCGCATTTTTTCTGTCCAGTTTAGCTTATCTTTAAGATGCGGGCATGTTTATCCTATTTAGCGAGGCTTTTCTACCACACGCATGCGCATAATTACAAGAATGATATACAGAGCTGCAATCTCCAGTTTCGCTTGTCGTATATTATTGAAGGCAGCGTCTTGTTTAAGTGTTTAAGGACTAAATTGAATTCAATAAAACGCGCTATAATTTCCCGGATAAAAGTGCTATTTCTTTGTGGGCCAGCTGTAGACAGGTTTTCATCACGACTTACGTATCAACTTTCAACGATCACCTACAGTAAACCCCTCGAAATCGACTCGCCGGATATCGGGGGAGAAAATAATCATATTCTATTGCACGCCGGATATTTTTGATCTCCATACGTTTGATTTATTTAATGCAACCTTTCAACGTAATTGACCTCAACTGTAAATTCATATATCGTACTTTGTCAACTTCTAGCAAAAATCAATTTTGGTCTGATTTTGTGAATACTTTGATGAGAGGAACATTCTCTCTGATGTCCAACACTTTGTTATAAGCCCTGAATCGAAAAGGGTCACCTAATAATTTCTATGCCTGGAACTTTTGAAAGATTCTCTAATAGTCATGAACGTCAAAAGCAAGCTAGCATATAAATGATTATGAGTTTGAATAGGGATAATTTTATACATATATGTATGATTATATGTGATGCTATGGGTGCAAAGCCAAGTAGCTAGGATGTTCGTTTTTCTGCTACAAGATTTGCGTTCGGATTTCATCATGATCGATTTGTAAGGGCGGCGAATACTTAATGTTATCAGGCTGACGGATCGATACAAACAATGCACTTACTTTGTATGGTGCATTTTATTGTGCAGGTCGACCAAAATTTTGTATGTGAAACATGGAAGACGCAACTATTTCGGAATTATTCGAAGCTTTTAATAACAAGGTTATTACCTCATCTTCCCGCGATGCAGGGTGTGGCACAAGGCCGTTTTAATGCAGGGTTAAAACCGAGACCGTGGGCTCGGGCAAAAATTCTCCGCAGACCCCGTAAAAACGGGGTCGGGTAGCTGTATCTCTCCCCAGACGAGACTCTGCCCTTCGGCAAAGACTTCGACTAGCTTAGCCGGAGACGAATCTCCAACTAATTGCCGAAGCAAGCCCAAATAATTCATCGTAATCGAGTGGTTAAGACGATTTGTCATGTTCAAACTCTTAATCACGCAAGATTATACATTATATCCCAGAAAATACAACTAATTTCCGCTAAGGATAGTTGTAGTATAAACCAGTTGTATGTTGGGCAAGCACAAATATTTGAGCTGGTGTCTGCAAGAGGGATTGGATAGCGTGCTTCGAAACGAGTAGCCGTCTATCACCATGTATGTCGCA
>OZ010594.1:45340269-45357769 GCA_963932145.1 Acanthosepion lycidas
TTCTGTCCCCGTTGTTTTTGGTACATTGGCTTTGCTTTTGTTTTTATAGGTACTTTCTCGCTGCACTAGGTCTATTGTGGTTTATTTGGACGTCTTCACTTACATGAAGTTCTCTTTTGAATTTTGTTATTTTCCTTTATTACTGAATACAGTTTCTTATTTTTTGCATGTTCTTTGACACAGATAATCATCCAGTCGTCTACACTTTCCAGGCATATTTTAATAGCGATTGTTGGTATTTATAAAGACAGGTCTAGCTTAAATAACCCTCTGCTTCCTTCGCATCAGGACATACAGAGACGATCGACATCATACTTATTATGATGTATGCACTGTTAAGAGAAACCCTTTCTTATTTTGACGTACCTTCGCATAACATCAGCTATAGACCAATTTATTATTATTATTATTATTATTATTATTATTATTATTGGAATGTGGAACCACACATCGAGAGAAAATAGAGATCGCAGCCCTCTCTAGGGTCAGGTTGAGATCATAGATAAATAATATCATTGGGAAATTCGTAAACTTAAGTAATCAACAGATATGCTAGGCCACAAAAATCTCCTGAGTCGACCAATCATAGAAATATATACAATATGAGAACTAATAATAAGTAGAGTCAGAGAAAAGGGATAATAACAAAAAAATGCAATATGAGGTATGGCAAAAATGAAATGATTACACCAAAAATTCCAACAATATGAGCACTGGTAAAAAATGATTGCTGAAGACATTAGTTTAATAATACCCATAAATTCGTACTTCAAGGACACATGGCACAGTGGATAAAGCTGTTAGTGAGATTGTGGGTTTGAGTTCAATACCTTGTTAAGGCGGTGGAGAACTTGGAGAGGGAATTAAGAAGGGGATAATTGATAACTGACATCCATTAGACATGGCAAGTGGAACTAGATCAGTCTACCCAGTGAACGAAATAAAGTGTTAAGTTCGACATTGTAACCACCTGACGAAAGCCGAAGCGTACAACGGCCAAAACGTTGTAATAAATATGGCGACAAAATGAGTACAATGGTCCGATAATGTAAATAGTGTACATAATAACACATCTAATAAATATTGACAGATATTATTATTATTATTATTATTATTATTATTATTATTATTCGATTCATGAATAATCAGGCAATAATATTGTACAGTTGACTTGACAACAAATATCCTACGGACTCTAGAGAACTCTTCATCATTCTCGCAGATTTTATCCATATTGCTGATGAGATAATTTCGATATTCATTCAGATTTCTAGTTTTTATGCCTGTTTTGATTGGCTCCATCAGTCAAGAATACACTGAATGCATCATTGCTCTTAGCTCGTCTTTTTGCATTAAAAGGTCGATATGCCGTACCACAAATCGAATCTGGTCTATTTGCTCGGGCAAAATAAGACATAGATATCCATTTGATACCCGATCCCTTCTTTGGGAGAGGATCGATATTTTTCCAAGCTTTCACTTCCTTTCAATTTTATTTTGTTGTTTGAAGGATCACTGTCATCAACAACCAGATTATTTTCTTCACGTTTATGAAATTTAATTAATCATTTTCAGAATTTGTTGCGGACATCGTTAAAAATTGTTTACGACCTTAATTTTTTCAACTTCAATGTTCTTTGTAAGGCCTGAAACAAGCTTTGTATTTTCAACTGATCAGATAGCAAGACAGTTTATTTTGTTTCTTTTGGGGTGGGCGCAAAGCCCAGTTCTAACTGCAGCAATCTGAAGAGAGACTCAATGTGGAACTTGATATTCATATATTTTTCAGCGCCATCTTTACGATTCACTCCGTTGTCTGCGGCAAGGCCATTTCTACTATCATTTAATTACAGTTGTCAGATTAGATATTGTTTGCAGGATACAATCTCTTTGTGCGTGAAAATCCCAATTATTTTGAACTATTATTATTTTCCCGGGATAGTTGATTGCTTGTGTTATCAACAAAAACAAATATAAGATGTTTGCTCTTAATTCAGTGCATGATTTGCACCACGCTATTGCGACTTCTTTTGTATTTTGGATCAATTTCTCTACATTCACAGATTACGTGGTTCACAGTTTAAACCCTTGAATTGTATCGGCAATATCTGATATGTATTTATTATTATTTCGACATAATTTTTTTATGATAATGGAACTGATGTCAGACCGCAAGATAAGATCAACGAAACGTGTTCAGATTCAGGGAAATTCTGTTGCATTCATCTTCGTTCAAAGGTCCTGGTGGAAAGGTACGTTTTCGTCTACTATCTTCGCAGGCAGTGTTCTAGCAGGCAGTTTTCTAGTGGCCAACGATTCTAGATGGATAACTCTGAATTTCAAACCAAGCTGAAGAGTGATCTGTTTCGTAGGGTTATATTGCACTAGATATAACTATTGCTACTACGGCTGCAATAACCTTCATTTAGCATTGGTACGAGACTATGAGTCGTGTTTTGGCTTGGTTTATCATGGTGTACTTGTTCTGGGTTGCGATAATGAGGGATTCCATTTCATTCTTCAGGTTCACCATGCCGAACCATTCGCGCGCAAATTTATAGTGATTCTTAAAATCTTCATTATTTTTTTTTCCTTTTTAATAGTTCCCTTACATTCATTCTTTAGTTTTTTTTGTTTTTTTTATTCTTGCACTTTTTTGAAAAAATTAAACATTTTCATTTATTTTGTGTATTTAACGAATTCCACATTTCGCCATCCTAAGTATCATCAGAGAATTCATTATTATTTTTATTATTATTATTATTATTATTATTATTATTATTATTATTATTATTATTATTAATATAATTATTATTATTGAGTGAGTGAGTTAGCAGAACGCCTAAAATATGACACTGGTGTAGAAATATACGAAACCAAATATACCCTACAAAACACCCAATCTGATAATGTTATACAAGCAAAATAAGTCGTAAGATGGTGTTGACGATATGAAAGATAGTTTTGCTAAAAGAAGTGCATAAAATTGCAGGTGAAACCCACTAAGAAATAACTTAATGTCGGATTACTTAGTTTGCTGAGATTGTACCTGATTGGAAGTTTTCACTACTATCCTGATTTGACAAACAAACCAATTTAGCTATCTTATCTTTTGAGTAAAAAAGAAAAAAAAAGGTATAGGAACTCAGAAATTATGCTCCACTTTAACCCTCGTACTCTAACAGAGATGTACAGTGTGTCAGCCTGTAGGGAATATTTACATATTGACAAGACTAAAATTGGGTAAATTGCCGGCATTTTATATTTTGAATTTCGCGCATGCGCTTTATTTGTTTTTAAATTCGCCGACTGCAAAATGTAGTAGAATCAGTTAGTCAGAAACTGTGTGAAATAGATCGCCATGAAGCAATTCACTCCGCTAGAAATTTGGAAATGTCATACTGTACTCAGAAAAAGAACAATTAGACTGTTCTTGTATAAATTATCTACCGAAAAGAAATAAAACATATAATATCACATGAGAAATTGTATAAAAATCGAAATCAAAGCACCTTTTCGGTCATATTCAATGAAACGTGCATATATATATATATATATATATATATATATATATATATATATATATATATATATACCTACATATACGTGCATATATATATATATATATATATATATATATATATATATATATATATATATATATGTATATATATACCTACATATACGTGCATATATATAACTACACATACGTGCATATATATATATATACCTACACACACACACACATATATATATATATATATATATATATATATATATATATATATATATATATATATATATATATGTATATATATATATATATATGTATATATATATATATATATATATATATATATATATATATATATATATATATATATATATATATATATATATATTCCATAAGGATATTTCAGGATTAATTGAAATTTAATAATATACAAAACTCTTAAGATAGCTATCTGATTCTATTTTCATAATATATGTTTCTGTTTGAAGTACATTATATTAAAGCAGCTGATGTAATTTCCTGGATTGATAAAATATTTTCTTATAATATTTATATGTTGTTATCTTATGCGACTGTACGAATTGAAATTGTTACATTTAAAAAATATATATTTACCTTAAACAAGATGACTCATTATGTTTCCATTTTAAAATAGCGTTTCAGCAACCTCCAGGTATCAATTAATTAAATCATGGACATTTCTATTCGCATCACATGCGGTTTCCTTTGAGTGCTAATGAGATCCCAAATAATAGGCAAACTACAGAAGGCCAGATACGTTTTAAATGATCCTTTTTAGATGAATGAGATACCCACATAAATTTTGTTACTTTCTTGCAATTTAACGCATGATATTTGATTAACAGAAGAGTGAGCGAAAAGGTCCAGTGTAAAAACATTTGTTTTAATAAAGAAAACTTCAAATAGATTGTTTTTTTTTTATTAAAAATAATATATAATATGAAAAATAGAAGAATCTTAGTTTCAAGGTTTCGAAACTAAAAATAGATACAGAAATGCACCATGTAGATAACAAATATGTTATCTCACTGCCAATTAATAATTCCTTTCAGAACCTAAAACGCGGCAAATATTTTGATTGCTACATCATTTTATTGCACCTTCATATTCATATATATATATATATATATATATATATATATATATATATATATATATATATATATATATATATATTAAAATTAATTGGTTTAAAATATGTTTTTTCCGCTACACAGTTCTTACCATGCTTCAAAAACGGAAGTTCCGAATTTCATTTTGTAATTAAATTAAAGACATTAGTTTCATTTCATCCTCAAGCGAATTTTGGAGTAACTTTTAAAATTACTGGTTTCAAACACAGCAAAGATCATAATTCACGTTTCCAAGGATACAGAGAAATTCATTTCAACCAGACAAGGGGTGTTTGCGTGTTCGTTATGTCTGTATTTTTATATAATTTTATTTAAATCAATTAATTTATAATATTAATGCTCTGCAAATTTACATTGAGCACTATTTTGTAAAAGTAAAAATATCTATAAGAACACTTACTGTTCTTTATATATATATATATATATATATATATATATATATATATATATATATATATATATATATATAACCATCACCTGAGATCTACTAAAACCAAGACTTTTGCAAAATATGTTAGATGTCATATATTCAATCAATGATGAAAATCTTCGATTGCATTATAATTTCCTTTGCGGATATGACATTTTTTGCTCTGGCGCAGTATGCGATTTTATAAGAATTCTGTTTACCCGTATGTACTGTATTAATAGCTGTACAGTTTTGTACAGAATAAGTCAGGCTGTCATGCATCTCACTTCAAGTTTGTCTTCACGTTCATTTCCAGCTAAATGACGTTCAGTGAGTCTTAGCTTTTAACTAACTGTTGGTTGCAGAGAAAGATTCATAACTTTGCATTTTTAGGTAAGTGACCTTAACTCATAACGCGCTCAGGATTTGAACCATCGGATTTCTTTTGTCAGGTTTCACTTTCCGAGTTAGTAGCTGAAAACCAAATCTAAAACCAATTACTGTAATATTGACAGACAAGACATTAATATTAAATAGTGAGATTCCAGTAAAAAACACCAAAATTTTCTTTCAATTAAAATTTATTTGAAAGGACACTTGAAAGTATCGAAAGCAAAATACATAGACATAACATGCCTAAATTATTTAACAAATTCTGTTTGGGTATATATCGTGGCCGTCCTCTCGGTTTCGAGCGTGACCACCTCCTTTATTTCATGTCCTCACCCCCTCCCACTCCCCTCAAATTCTATGTATTCGCAGGTGATTCTTTAGGCCAGACAAACTGCGACAAATTTTGCCACAGAATTGGCATACCCGATCAGTTTTGTTTACAGTGACATTATTCGGATGGACAGTAGTTTTTTTCAAATTTACGCAAATGTCTTTTGAAGCCGGCAGAAGATGAGACAATTCTCCGCATATGTCACAATTTGTGGACCCGGTGCTGGACCCTGTTTGCCTTTACAAACCAGACGTTTGTAAGCAGTTTCCGCCACATACTTCTATCCAAAGCCATTTTTCCCATTGGTCTACAGATAGTCCAGATTATGTCAGATAAGATTTTATTGTGTCCTTAAATCTCTTCTTCGGATTTGATGCATTTCCCTTTCCTTCCCACATTTCACCATAGAACAGCCGTTTTGGCAGATGACTGTCATCAATACGCGCAATGTGATATATATATATATATATATATATATATATATATATATATATATATATATATATATATATATATATATATATATATATATATATATATATATATATATATATATATATATATATATATATAATGAAATGGAAGCTTAAAGTTTAAATTAACTTGCTAACCAAACGCCCCTCTGTGGCCGAAATGGTTAAGGCACGTCAGGCTATATGACGATTCCGTATAGGATACAGGTTCGATTCCTGTCAGAGGACGAAAATTTTCTATGAAAATTTATCGGACATTTAGGCCCGTTTATTATAAAACAGAGCATTTACTGAAATATTTGTATCTATAAAAAGAATGTATAAACATAAAAAATATCTTGACATATATATATATATATATATATATGTTATGGGTCCACCCCTTTTTCATACAAGTGGACTCGACCATTGTGTACTTGTACTCCTGCCGGTGAATACCCGGGAGAGATACAGTGAAGAGAGAAAGAGTGTGAGGTAACCGCTTTGTAGAAGTCACATTTGCGAGCACGTAGACTCAGAAGGAAGTCCTACTTCGGTACTGAATTTCCCAGACTGTATATATTTATATATTATTGCTGCTAACCGCATTTATGGATCTACTACCGTATTATTACGGCAATATATTTATTTGCTATATTTCATTCCCGCGTTTGCAATTCATTAGAGAACGGATTTCATCTCGGAATCCACAACAAATAGGCGACGAAAATTTGAACTCACACGGGAAGAGAAAACAACAGAAAAATGTCCCTCGTCGTCCACAGCGAATTGGCGACAAGTGATTCGAACTCACACGAGAAGAAGAAATAGAAAAATCCTCCCCTCGTCCACAACAAATTGACAACGAGCGATTTGATCTCACACACGAACAAGCAACAAAAAATTTCCCTCGTCGTCCACAACAAATTAGCGACAAAGTGTTACGAGGAGTAAAAATACGTACAATTGAGTTATCATGGAAGATTTTAACAATATTTTGGTAGAACTGATAAAATATGTCAAACTCTAAAGACTTACAATGGCGTAACTGTTGTCTCTATTTGTACAATATTCGACTCGGTCCTTCCGATATCAAAAGAACCTCGTTACCTAGGAGGGAGTGTTCTTTGTATTTCAACGCCGCTCGCAAAGCCGCATACAATTATGTCAGCAAATATGACGAGGAAAGAAGTATTATTCACAAAAGCAGGTCAGGGACTTGTTGACTTTTAGCATTATTGCTAGACTTTGAATATTTGGGCTGAGAATACACTGCGCTCTCGTATGTGATGTTCTTTGATCAGATGTCAGGTTGATGCAAGATGAACTTTGACCTCGTCAGTATTGATTGAAGAATTGTCGGGTATGATATCGAAGAAGAGAATCAAAGGACTTTTGAAAGACAGAAAGAATGAAAGAGAGTTTAGAAAAAGAGAGGGGAGAGAACGAGTGGGAAAGCCACTCAACGATAAAAGAGGGAATTAGCTACTGAAAAATGAACTACAGTAGGGAATAGAAAAACTGCACAAAGTGTCTTCATAATACATGTTTGAACATCATGTATGCGTGCACCTATCCAGGTGTACGTGTGTGTGTGTGTGCGTGCATGCATGTCTGTACCTGTTTGTTTGTCTGTGATAAGGTCACATCTCCAAAGAAGTGGGAAAAGGCAGCCTTTTTTGCACTAGAAACATAAGCATTCAGGCAACCAACAAATTATACTTGAGCGTATTTGCGTGGACACCCCCACACACATGCACAAATAGAACCACACGCACACACACACACACACGCACACACACACACTTATATATATATATATATATATATATATATATATATATATATATATATATATATATTAAACGTACCAGGTTTGTACAGATGAAATTAAAATTCGGATAATCTAAAACACAATTCTTAAAAGAGCCCTCAATACAGAGTAGACCAATATATATATATATATATATATATATATATATATATATATATATATATATATATATATATATATATATATTAATATAATATGATCATTTATACAAGTCTTGACCGATGACCATATATTCAAATTGGACTTTGAAATATACACTGCATGTATGAAATCCGATAGATGAGTATCACATACAAACCCATATCTATCTATCTATCTATCTATATATATATATATATATATATATATATATATATATATATATATATATATATATATATATATATATATGTTTCTTACGTTTATGTGTAGGTGGAGATATATACTAATGGACTTCCTTTTATTACGAGATGCGCTTTAACAAGAACTCCACGCCACTAAAGAATTCTTCATATAGAAAGACATTTCGGAAGACCTATGCCATTGAGCAGAATAATAAACCGGGACAATAGTCTGAGACCACGCATTACTCGTGGAACCGGTAAGGTCGAGTGGCATCGAATATACTTACTTGCCATAAGATTCTAGGTTGTAGGCACGCATTGTAAGCGCACTGTTATTCCCCACAAACAATTATTGACAGTAAAACTTCTGTTCTAATACACAACATATAATTTCTTCACCAAAATCCTCCGTATCAGGAACGAAATCTTCAAACAAATTCGATTTGTTTAGGCGCCCTGTCAAATCATTAGACATAATAAAAGTGTCAAATATTTTATCAACATCGTAAATAAAATAAGCTAAGTGAGTTCAAACTCCGGCTTAACCATTTTGTATCCAGTCTTTTTAAGACTATATGGGAAGTAAATAAAAGCGAGAGGAATAGTCTATATATGAATTACAAGAAGACATAATTTATGGATGGCAGTACAATGAACAGTTCACAAAAATTGTGACACCAAATTCTGAAGACGCATTGCGACAGAGAAAGATGTCTCCCAATAGGTAAACAAACTATTAAGAAACAGGAAAATTCCATTCGAATCAAAGAAAATTGTACTGGACTCTTATGCAATATCAGTCCTCGAATATCGTGGTGAAAGTTGGACAATCTCCTCACAGATGAAAAATATGCTTCAATTTACAGATATGTTTCTACAGAAGTATTCTTAAAATACCATTGATTGAATATATGAGCAATGCAGAATATGAATTCCAGAACGCTAATTACACTTAATATTAATAAAGGATATTTTAAATTTCTAGTGTACATAAGGAGGGAAGTAGAATTAGAAATTTTGAACCATAAAACGGGGATTTACTATCTTTAACGAGCTTATGTAAATGGTTGGCAGAATAGGGATTAGGAGAGATAACTAAAAGACAAAACATTTCCAAGCGTTACAAAATAGAGGAAATATTGGAGAGCCGATATCGCCGAAATCCTAAAGAAACCGGGCAAAAGAAGAAGAATTTTGGAAAAGTAGACATCTTTATTTCCAGATATGAATGGCCAGAAATTAAAATCTGGTTATTCTTTCCTTGTCATGGGTATATATAACAGCATTTGATGTTCTACCAATCTACCAATTCTACCAATATATATATATATATATATATATATATATATATATGGGTGTGTGTTTCTTATGTTTAAGTGTAGGTGGAGATATATACAAATGGACTTCCTTTTATTACGAGTTACGCTTTAACAAGTACTCCACGCCTTTAAAGAATTCTTCATATAGCAAGACATTTCAGAAGACCGATGACATTGAACGGAACAATAAACAGGGAAAATAGTCTGAGACCACAGAGTACTCGTGGAACCGGTAAGGTAGAGTGACATCGAATATACTTACTTGTCATAGTTAAGATCTGGTTATTGTTCTTCGTCAGGGTTATATATAATAGCATTTGATGTTCTAATATAATAGCATTTGATGTTCTAATATAATAGCATTTCATGTTCTAATATAATACCATTTGATGTTCTACCCATGCCGTAATACATTCATTTTAACGAAGGATTTTGTCTCGTGTAAAATAATAATATATATACTGTTTGGAAATCTTTCATCGTTAATGTGTGGAATCGGTGAGATTTGTTTTGAAAGAAGGTTGGTATATACTCAAATTATCGACCGTTAGTCATTGCAAGCGACAAAGAAATTACAAAGGAGAGGAAGTAGTGAGGGCCATAATCGCCTACGTCCCGCAAGCATACAGCGCAAAAAGAAGATCATATATTATGTTTTGTTACAATCAATTTAACGTTTATACCTGAGACGGCTTACGCCGGCATTTCAATTAACGATATTAGATTTGTATCAGAAACTATTTCTTGCCCAAATGCTTGATATTTTTCAATGTATTTCCACTTTATTCCATACTTTAATGATTCTATAGATGTGGGGAAAAATGGAGAGAGGAGTTCGAATTCTGGAAAAGTTATTTACCTTTTGTTTAAAGAAAAAACAAAACAAACCAAAACAAAAAAAAAACGGAATAATCATTTCACCTCTTCACTGCCTATTGGATTAATAATAGGGATATATTTTCCCTCTCTCAACGGGTGCCATACAACGCTGAAAAATATCTCTGAATTCAAAACTAGCCTGAAGAGGGATGGACTGCTCAGGGTACCTAGCTTTAAACACAATCGCTGATCCAAATACACAAAGAGTTTACGGGATTTTTGCATACCTTGATAGTACGGATATACACTTTACGAAATAATTTCGGTAAACAGATATAGTTGTTTTTGTTTTCATTTGTGTAACTTTATATTCTGGTACATGATCAGAAAATGATATCCACAAAAAACACAAAAGGCGCTAAAAGCCAATAAGTCTACTATTTCAAAATAGAAAGTTATTAATCGTCAGAGAAATGGAAATAGTCTCCATCTGTAACGACTTCATTTCGATATCAGTGCACGATGCTTACCTGGGTAAATGATCTTTTTCGAGAAATTTCAGTCTGAATCCAGACGCTTGGATCTGTTAAATAAATAGGAAAATATCTCCATTGGTACTAGTGGACACAATAAAGGATGTTTCGTTAAACGCAAACAAACTTTGAAACAAGGAGCACATGAGAGGTTAAATAACCTAAAAAAAAAACAAAAAAAAACTTTAAAATTTCATTACATAAAATGGCTCTAGTAACTGAGTTTTCTTTGTAACCATATAATTGGAATGTAGGTAATATTGTGATTTTATGCAATAGTCCCTGCAGTCAGCTCAGAATGTAGAGGATATACGTAGTAACAACAGCTGCGTAGCGCCATTAAAAATCCTACGTTTTCAAAAGGAAATATAATGACTTATTTTCCTTCATCATTCCGTAAGGTCATAGACCTTAAACCTTTCTTACTTCAAAATGTATACAATAGAACTCGGGTTCTCTTATTAACATCTACACTCAGCTTGACATCATATTTATAATATTTTATGGAATTTCATAAAATTACAATCAGTCGAGAATTTGATTTCGTTCTGTTTTTTTTTTCTGTTAATATTAAAACTTACTGATCATATACTTAAGTAAACTAGGTTTATTCATATCACATGAAATATGTGCCGCATATTACAAGCAGATGTGAAAGTGTTCTTTCAGTTTTTATTTTGAAAATGACATAAAAATGATTCAATTAACATTATGATTAATACGCAGTTGGTGAACAAAACTGTAGGGGATTCTTGATGAATTTTAAAAAGGAAGAAACTAAAAATGATATACAAGTTTGTTTTTTTTTTTAAAAAAAAAGGTCACGTGACAATTGGTAGAAAACTTGCACTTCTGAAATAGCAAACATGGAAAATTTGCCTGACATCAGGTTTCATAATTTGACCAATAAAACTTCTTAATAATATATTTTCACATACAGAAACCTGATTCCATTTGATCAATGCATATGAAATTTACAAGATTATCAATAGTAATTCTATTTTTGGAACAACCTGTATATATGCTTTGAAGTCACACAGAATTTAGAAAATGTTCAAATACAGCAAATTATATTAGTAATTGTTATATTACTAATATTAGCCATTATATATGTTGGAAGGAAACATAAAGGGAGATAACTCCAAAGTATTGTAAGAGTTATCCCTCTTGCTTTGGACATCGTGACGTCAGACGTCACGTGGGGGAATACAGGGAGAGAGATCCATGATGGCGGACTATACAGGGACACGTGTGGCAAACGTCTCTCCATATTTCCTTAATTCTTTTGTAGAGTAGTATTAACTCAGTTTATCTAGAACGTAATAAAATGCTGTAAACCTAAAGACGTTCTTGGTAATTATTTCCAATCAACAAATGCATTGCTCGGTCCTCAGAATTAACGCAAACATAACAATATACAAATAACATTTGATATACAATGACTGAGTAGCCATATTGCTTTCGGTTGAAATACATAAAATCTTTCTATTGAAACAAGACCAATAGTTGTAATAATACATTCCAGTATCAATGGTGGAGTTTCATTCGTCACATAATATTTGAATTAGTGTGGAATTTTAACATCATGATTATACCAGTATTTTCTCTTCGATTTTACGTGTTTTATGCATTTTACTTGTTTCTAATTTCGGTAGTCATCAAGCGATGCAATTTCTGTTATTTGATGCAGTTCATTGTTTGTGATTATGTATCTCCAGTTCACAAGAGCAAAATATTTTAATTCACTCAAAGCCATCTTTAACAATTGATCTTAAGATGCTGTTGTATATGGCTGACGGTTTAGATATTTCTGAACTGGTTTCGCGCTGGGTCTTAAAAGTAAAGTCTTCAACTGACGAGGCTATTTAATTAGACAACTCTACTTTTCAGTCTGTTGTTTTGGCACTGTAGCAATTTGAGGTGTTGGGAGAAACTAACTCTGGCGCAGCATATTCTATACTTATATTTTTATAATTAATAAACTATACACATTCATTCCAGTTCCAGATCAGAGTTTTTGTTTTGGAAACGCTTGAGTCCCATTTCTTTGAAAACTTGGTACAAAATTCCCCTAAAAGAAAATATGCGTCCTCCGACAGAAATCGATACAGATTCTATTCCTGTCGGGGGATGCATATTTTCTATGACAATTCCTCGGACATTCAGGCCGGTAAATGTTGTTAATACTGTCTATTATAAACAGAGCAATTTCGTAAATATTTGTTTCTATAAAAAAGAATGTATAAACATAAAAATATCTTTAAAATACTTGTCGGTCTTCGTCCATTTCATACACACACAAACACACACACACACACACACACATATATATATATATATATATATATATATATATATATATATATATATATGTCTGTGTGTGTGTACTTTTTAATGCATGTCATATTTATGGGTTAAAATGTTCAATATCAGAGGAAGAGGATATATAACATAAAAGTGAAGACAACATTGTCTGTCTCTTTCGTGCTTAAACGTAATCTTCAGAGAAATTTAAATATGTTAGTCCAGATATTGCTGTATACTTTAGTTATTTAAGTTAACATCTCAACACTTTCTGTGATTTTATAATATTAAATATAAATCTTATATATAAATAACATTTAATAATTTAACATATGTCTATATTATTTTTGACTCAAATCAGTAAATATTGGGTTTATGCTTGATTTACTGATTTAATAACGGTTAAAAAATGTTGATACAATTCCGGTTTATACAAGAGACAAAACTTACATATAATTGTCTTTTACATTGGAATCAAAGTTTAAACAAAAATACAGTTTAGAGTTGAATCAAAATTAGAAACTTGCAACAATATTCTGATTCCTGAATATAAATTTTCTTCCAAATTTAAAATGCAACAGAATCTTTATTTATATTATTTACACGCGTACTATTGTCCTCACCATTGTAGCAATTTCGGCTCAATGTGACGTCTTGCTTTCATAAGATATTTATCAATTCTGATAACCTTCAGTGAATTTCGAAATGAATATTGTATTTAATGTATGCGGGTATTTGTTTTTGATACACTCTCCATGTCTCGGTGTAACATAAAAAGAGTCCGTGCTTAGTAGTGTTTAGTTATTGCTCGCCTTGTTTCCATTAACCACTTCCCGGTCCAGGGAGCGAATACAAAACTTACTGTCACAAATTTGTATAGTTCAAGCAACTGATAAGCAAATTTTGGGGACTGTAAAAGACATTAACAATACACAATTTTAAAACATTTAAAGTGCTCTAAATGGAATTATCCTAAAAAGCTACCAGGTACGTTCTATTTTAGACATTTAAGTAGCAGATTTCTTCGTTTTTAGGTTGTCGTTTCTTTCTGCAGTAGAGTACTTGACAGACAAGGCAAAACGGTTCTGTTAATCAACCTATAGCTGGAGGGAGAAGAACTGGATTTATGCCTTTCCCCAGGGTAACTGCGCGTAAGTGAATGTAATGAACACGACTGGAATTCGAACTGGTCGTGTTCGTTATATAGACTTGCGGGCAAATTTTATTTTATTAAGCAAATTATATTTATTACTGTAATCAAGTAGGATATTTTAAATACTTACTTCATATCTAATCCTACTGCAAGCTTGTTTCATATAGTGTATAATTTCTAATATTTGCAATATGTTTAATATGCTGACGTTCAATGCACTCAAATACAGTGTAACTGTTTACGTAGAAACTGCAGTGGGTGTTCAAAAATACGCTTTTCAATTCCTCATATATTTATTCTTTTCTTTTTTTCTTTTTTACTGATATCTTATTGTCAAGATTCCGGCGCGAGGAAAAAAAATGAAATGAGGATTCCAAAAATATATTCTCCAGTATGCTATCATTTCATTTTCGTCACAGTACATTCCCATACAATAATTTTAATGAAATGATTATACTTTTTTTAACCCTATTTTCATTCTTTTGTTCTTTTCATGTACAGCAAATATTTTTATGCTTTCCTTTCTTCAGCGTACACCCAGCAACTTAGTTTCCTTTCTTTTCACATTCAGTTTTAGACCCACTGGAGTGACAGGGTCTAACCAGTTACTAATTTTGCCTCAAATTAGGTCATTTTCTGTGTTGTGCAGTAATGTAAATCTATTTTCGAGGGGTATAGTTTAATTTGTTTGGCCTTGAAAAATATTGCGTCAGCCGTGATGATTGAATCAGATTTTTTTCACGACCAGATACTATTGTCTTGAGTGTCGATTAGTTGTCCTAAAGCCATTGTTTGCAATGGACCTTACTCCAAGAAAGCGTACGAAATTTGTAACACTTCACAAACACACCGACAAGCCTTAACAATGAGCAAATCAAAATAATATAGACTGGTATGGAAACTCTCCTAATTTAAACCCAATCGAGAATCCGTGGACAATCTGCAAGGAACCACTTCGTGGAATGGACATATGAAGTACTAACATGTGTACTGGTTCATGTGTCATTGGAAAAATACGAAAAAGTAAATAATAACGGAAGTATAGATGACTTTCTAGTTAAATATATATATATATATATATATATATATATATATATATATATATATATATATAGAAAAAGTTGCAAATTAAAAAAAAAATAGGTTTTATTTTATGAAAGTATTTATTTATTTATATATATATTTGATATTTCAAATTGTCCTCAATCTTTCATCAGAAATAAATGTTTGTTACAAAAATATTAAAATTTCAGTAATTTTAATTTATTTATAAGAAACAGTTATTTCTGATGAAAGATTGAGGACAATTTGAAAGATCAAATATATATATAAATAAATAAATACTTTCATAAAATAAAACATAATTTTTTTAATTTGCAACTTTTTCTATACATATATATTAAGAAAGTATACGTGGCTTCTCATTATTCTATATATATATATATATATATATATATATATATATATATATATATATATATATATATTTCTCTTTGATTTCATATGGTTTGCTTTTCCTTTATCTTTAACATTCTGTCCTCCAGCTTGTTTCCTTCACATGAAATTCCACCCGATAAGCACCCTTGTCTTTCTCTTTCTCCATTTATTTTTAATAATATTATGTCTGTTAATCGAACTGAAAACTGGCGTCATCGAAAAAATCAAGATATACACTACATTGTCAACTGAGCTGACAAAACATAACATAATATACTTATACATAATATACTTATACATAATATACTTATTAAATAAAAGTATGAAATATATACAGTTAATTTCGACCGTATAAACGAGGAACATTCCAAAAGTTCTAATCCTTTTTAAGGAGAGACAGTCATATGGGATCTTGATATATAATTAATATACATCAAATATGCTGACATGCAAATTCTGTAATTCCACATTGAAGAAATCGTTGTAGCAGCATTTTGAACATACCTTACTAAACCCTCCTTGTCACAGCTGACGAGTTTTCAGGAATTTGGAACCTATCTATAATTTTAATTTTATTGACAGAGATTAGGCACTACAAATATATTTCAAACTCCGTGCAGTCCAGACATTTCTCCATGTCAGTTTTGGGTTTTCCCTAAGCCGAGTCTCAGGGAAAGTCATTATCAAGACGTGGATATGAAGGATAATGTGACAAGGGCCATGGACACCTCCCCTTGGATGACTTCCTCAGGTTATTCACAAAGCGGATGGAGGGTTAAAATAAATATACTGATCCGGTTTTGTGGACAGATTAGAATAGCCATGTCCACTGTTTTCGCGGAAAAACAGCATAGCGTAAATGAAAAATGCCACAAACTTAAAGAAAATAAATTATTATCGTCAAAATGCTTATGTTATTATTAAGATGAAAGAAGAAAGTTTTTTTTAATTATTTTTTGAAATTTTTTAATATTTTCTAACACGTTCGAAATTTTGGTTAAAATCTTCTCTTTTTTACGTCATCCCGGTGACGTTAAAATAACATTGGTTTTTTTTTTTGCGCTTTTTTCCCGTTGAAAACATTGATTTGGAAATTCTTGTAGAAATCAAATAATTGTCCGATCTTAATGAAATTTTCAGGACTTATTCACAAATGAATGAAATTATTTTTGCAATATTTTGTTTTTAGAAAATTTTGGTAAAAATTTTTTTTTTTAAATATGTTTCCCCCCACTTATTTAATTTCATGAACTTTCGCCCAAAACCTTTTTGGTTCCTGAATTTTTTTTTTTTTTTGTTAAAAGAAGGAGTCTTTGGAGATGGTAAATAATCTACTTTTTTTTTTAAAATTTGAGCTATTTAACTGAAAATCTTGACTGAATTGAAAAATAATGAATCCAATAAAACTATGATATTACTTAATTAGAAAAGCTCTTAATTGCTTTTGTAAATAAGTAATATTAAGGACATTATTGTCTGAAGAAATAATTTTTTTCTGATGAATAATTAATTTTTACAAGAATTT